>OY770115.1:3538284-4193606 GCA_963669365.1 Verbascum thapsus
TTTAAAGAGTGGGATCCCAAAAGACAATGAAAATATTGAAAAGAGACAATAAGAGGTGGCTTTAATCAAAGGTTCCAATGAGTGTCAAATGGATTAAAAGATTAGAATCCTAGTATCATTACAACCTCATTAACATATATATATATATAATATTATATATATTAGTAAGCAACTAGCTGTCTTATCTTCTCCAAAATTTAAATAAAAATAATATTTAGAAATAAATATACATTTTCTGGCAGGCAAATTTAGTGGTGTATGTGGGTTTCCAACACATTGGAAGTTGTTCATATATTTAATATTCCATCAATTTAATTCAGTTCTGTCCCTATCTTATTTGCCCATCAAATCAAATTGCTCATCCCCACTCCAATATAATGATACAGAGACAAATCTACACTTTATTTTCATAATAACTTTTATTTTGAGGAATTATTTTAATAATAAAGTAATATAGTATATTGAAGGATATTCCTAATATGTAAATTGTGTAGTCATTTCAAGGAGTTATAGCGAATTTGACTATTTTACCAATCTAATTCATTCTTGTGTTAGGCTTGAAATCTACATAGAATTCATTAAAAATTCATAATCATGATTATATTAAACATATAATCACAAAATTAAATTTTATAAGAATTACCATCATCAAGTCAAATTGGCTCATAAGCCTTTACAAGCCAACTATCAAAGCTCGAATCGAGCTTAATAATTTTGACGAGCTCTGCTCGAGCTATATATAGCTCGTAAGTTATAAGTTAGTTATTATTAGTACATGCATGTGTGTATATATATATATATATATATAACACAAGCTGTTTTGACTCGACTTGATATAAATTTTAAATTGCGGTTATTATAGAGCCAAATATTGTATTTCTAGCCGAGATTTGTATTTGTGATTCTTGAGAAGTGATCAATAAATAATTTTGATTTTATTGAGAGGTTATCTTTTTATTATATTGATTTTTGGATCGTCAATTATTTATAAAATAGAATGAGATTGAACAATTTTTTAAGACATGAATAGGAGAAACTATACTCACCCTTTCAATAACGAGTCTATTAAATTTAATATGTCATAAATTTAATGATGAGGTGAAAAAAATGTAAGATTACCAAATCCAAAGTTTCATTCTAAGTTAAAAAGATTGATGTGATATATGACCATATAATTTAATGGATTTAGGGTGCTCAAAAGCACACGTAGTATCCAAATTTAATGATGAGAAATTGATTCTTTTCTTTGATAACAATGTAATAATGATACAAAGAAACCTTTTTCCTTTTGTTAAGAAATTATTACATTATTATAAGTTATCAATTAGCAAAAAAACATAAATCATCTTTAAATAATTTATAGTTAATAATCATGCATCCACAACCAACCACTACGAAGAAATAGAAAAATACGTTAGTATTGTAATAACCTCAAAGTATGTACATAAATTCTAAATCATTTTAGTCCACAAATAATTAAAAGTGCTCACAAAATCATAAGATATAATTGCTTTATTACACTAAATTAAATTCCCCAACTAATTGAAAGAAAATATTGTAATATTCCAAAATATTTATTAGATCTTTCTGAAAAAGGTTATAGGAGTGCTGGATAAGCTGAAATAATCGAGGAAGATGATGACGTACAAGGAAATGCCACCCACGCGCATTTTAACAATACTCTATGCATTTATATCAGATATTGCATATGCTGTGTCTATTTTGCGCCTAACAAAATACCCTGCGCTACTACTGTTTTTCTGTACCATAAATATTAAACTATGAGCAACTAAACTAAGGATTTTATTTTAGAGCCTCAAAATTATGAGATTTCGATTCTTTATTGAATATAAGTTTTGTAGGATCGATCTTTATAACCAATAAATTATTTTATATAAATAAATAATATTAAATGTAAGCAATTTATCTCAATCAAAAGGTTATTATTACTATTTAAAATTATAGGAATTTATTATTAACAACAAATCTGTAATATATTTGATCTGAGAGTTCAAAAATAAAGATTAAAATTGCTTTATTTTTTATTTTTCAAGAGGTAAATTGCCTTCTACTTTTTTCATATTACCCAAGAAAAAAACTATTGAATTTTTTATTTCTACAAAGAAAAACGAGGTAAGACTTTGGCAGGAGCTTGTCTAGAATTGTCGGGCAGAGAAGCGGGCAGGGCCTGTTTGGATTTTTGGGTAAAAACGAAATTAACAGTGTAATTATTTAATGAATCAAACATGAATCATGACTTGCCATTTTCTTCTCCAGGGCCTCCTGGGCCTACCGGTCAGGTCCGGTCAGCTCTTCTATTGTACGGATGACTTAGTAACATAATTTATCCAATTTTTGGAAAAAAATAATTTCAATAGAACTTGCTATATTCTCGTAACGATATTCTATTGATACTAGTCACGATTGGCAATAAAATTAATTACTATATGATATGAGATTTTATTATTCTATATCTTGAAATTGGCGTAAGTATAATACATTTTAAAAAAAAATCGATTTGATAGAAATCCTCAAACAAAAGAGAAAAGATTTATAAGGTTTGAAGTCAAGGCCATATATTAATTAATGATTAAACATTTTGTGTTACCAAAAATATTTACATATGATTATATAAAATTCTAATCCAATATCAAGTTACCTTTAATAAATCAAGAATAAATTTATGAAATAAAATCATGATGAAAGAAATTGTATAAGCACCATGACCGGTGACCCAATGTTGCAGGGCCACAAAACGTTAGTTGCTTATAAATTGGGGCATTATCCAAATTTAAATTGTTATATATTTTTAATTTATTTTAGCACACTACATTAAAATATGTTACTCATTAAAAAAATAAAGTAATTAATAAATCCGCGTTTTCCAGCTTTAAGATATAAATGATTGAGAATTTTCAGACCCACACGAGTTCAAAAAACATTTGCTAGTTTGTATAATTTCCACTCAATTTTTATGGGGTCTTTTGATGTTAAAATAAAATATATAATTATTAATGCTTATGACCCCTAAAATAAGAATTTAGGTAATTGTTTTTGGTATGTAAAATGTCAACAAGATAAAGACTGAAATCTACATCAAATAAATTTATTGCCACATTTCAATTAATTTTGCACAATTTCCCTTTCACTAATAAATATTAGCTCTATTAATTTTTTATACAATTATCGTAAGGCCCCATATTAATAGATTGGTAAAGAGGATTTCTATTTCTACTTTATATTTAATATTTTATTTCATATATTCCATGCCTATAGATCATGAAAATATAAAAATATAATGACATGAATATAGACTTTTTTACAAAATTAGTAAGTAATTGGAAAATTCAGGGAATTTAAATAAATAAATAAATAAAATCTAAAAATTAGAAAACTATTAGAACCTTGTTTTTCAGTTGGTATTTCACATTCTAATATATATATATATATATATTACTAAAGATGATCCAAAATTAACATCAACATCAACATCAACATTCATTATATATTTATATTACAAGTTCGATTGGTAATAAGTAGTTGGACCACTGTTATATTTTTTTTAATAGATTAAAGGCTGAGATTGTCATTACTTGCAAATACTTTAGACAACAATGTTAAATAAATCACATTTGCAAGTACTACATAATGCCTTTAGTAAACAACACACCACAAATTCTATATTGAAATTAAATTCAAATACAGGGGCAACCCCTGGTAGAGTTGGTAAGAGCATGTGAATGTTGTAGCTTTGGTCACGGGTTCGAATCTTAATGAGGGAATGCCTATTTGCCTTCTCTACTGTGCGGCTGCGGGTTCCCTTGTCATAAAAAAAAACAAAAAAAAAATTAAATTCAAATACATTTTAAAAAGTCAATTTAATCAAACTCAAATATATTTTATAAATAAATGACCAAATATAACGTTTTAAGATTCAAACAAGTTAAGTTTAAATTAAAAAAATTAGATAAATACTTATCTAAAAAAAGAAAAAAGAAAATGTCCTTTTAATCCCTCTATACACATCCCAAACACTCTATAAAAAACAACTCAGTCTCATTCCTTCTTTCCCACTTCACCATTTTCACTCCAAAAACCCACAAAAGACAGAGCAAAATTTCAACAAAATTTCTTTGATTTTGAACATGGAAAGATCTCAACTACAAGCCATGTTTAGGCCCCCAGAAACTCCAAGAGAGCCCATGGAGTTTTTATCACGCTCTTGGAGTCTTTCAGCTTCAGAAATCTCTAAAGCCATAGCCCCATCGCCATCTCAGCTTCTAAACAAAAACGACGTCGTTTTATGTGGTAATAGCGAAACTATACATGAAGATCTATTAGGAGAGATGGAGAGTGTTTCTGGGAACCCCTTCTCGTTTGCTACTACTGAGACTTCTCAGCTTGTTTTGGAACGAATTATGTCTCAATCTGTAAGTAAAACATCAATATATATATATATTTATTTTACATATACTCTGTTTTTATGTGTAAAAACAGAGTATGAAAACAAATTGACTTTGGACTTATTGTGTACTAATGTCAAAAAAATTCGTTCTTCTTTTGTCCATATTCCAATTTGTTGTCTTCTACGGCTGCGCGTGTCTAATTCTGAAAATTTCTCTCTTTTTTTTGCTTATAATTAGTTGATTGTAAATTCTTTTTATTTGGTATTTGATATTCACAACCTGAAATCATGTAATCGATTGATTTCAACAAGAAAAATCTTAACTTTTTTTACCGGGGAGTTTCCTGATTCTTTTAAAATTTACCCTTTTAAGTTTTTGCTCTAATTTTGGTTTTAGTCAAGTATTTTTATTTCATTAGAGTTGTTTATTTGACATGATTGTGTTAGAGAATGAATAAAGCGTTTAATGTGAAAACAAAGAGTTTCTTGGAAATTTAAGCTATTTAGTAGGCATTTATGAACTAGGCAACAGCATTATGTTTTGTTGGAGAAGACAATAATCAACCATTTTATTAATTGATAATAAATTACTCTTACTCTCTGTTTTTTTCTTAATTAAATTTCATATTTTAATGTTCTTTAATTTCATTATTTTACTATTATACCTCCCAACAATCATCCCCTGTTGTTTCATTTCTCAAAAAATCCAATATTTAATACTTGTTTTCTTCTTTAATTATATGCTATATCATGATGGGTACAACATGTGCAGCAGGAGGTATCACCACGCACTTCAGGAAGGCTATCACACAGCAGTGGCCCTCTCAATGGTGGTTCTTTTACTGACAGTCCCCCACTCTCCCCTTCTGAAATGGATGAACCCAAGGTCTAATCTTTTTTCAATTTTTTTAAATTAATTTTCTAATGATATAGTATTTATTTACCTCAATATTTAAAAGATATAATAGTTGAATTAATTTCCTTATTTACAAAGTAAAATGAAACAAATAGTTTTCTTTTTAGGGAAATATTTTGTGGGTACTCTGTTTTTTTTTTTTTTTTTTTTTTTGTCATTGTGATGATCAAAAAATAATGTTGTCTTCTGTAAATTATGGGCACCTAAATTCAGAATAATTGCAGAGTTATGGGACATCTTTATCCTGTATTTAATTATCATCAATAATTTGCATAAATGTTATAATGTTTTTCGTATTTCTTGTCTGCCAAACTATGAGTTGTGTGTTTTGAATTTATGATAATTCATTTTCAGTTTGTGGTTCTTGTTTATTTCGTAACATGGCCCCGATTTTAATACGAGGAAAAATGGTCCCCGTTGTTAGGTAGAAACTTGTCTTAATTATGAAAAATACCCCATGATTTGAAGTATTCGTTTATGGTTTTACTACTTGAATTAGCATGTAGAAATGTTTTTCAATAATGTAATTTAGGTAGAAACCCGCATTAAATATTTTCCTAATCGCGTTGTAATTTAATTAGTATGTCGAAATGTTTATCAAATAAACTAATTCAAGCATATAATAAATATATTAGTTTAGATCATTAGATAAACTAATATATTTATTATATCTGTAAAAAACAGAGCAATTTTACCCACTGTGCATGTAAATATTCCTACTGAACATTGACATAGATTTTCACATATACAGTATTCTCGGTTGAACAATCCGGTGAGCTACAAGGGTGGTGCCGCCAGCGGCACAGCTGTGTCCGGTGGAGGAAAGACGGTGGGGCGGTGGTTGAAGGACAGGAGAGAGAAGAAGAAAGAGGAGGCACGTGCTCAAAACGCACAGCTTCATGCAGCCATATCAGTTGCCGGCGTAGCTTCTGCCATAGCCGCCATTGCCGCCGCTACTGCCGCCTCTTCTGGCGGTGGAAAAGACGAACACATGGCTAAAACCGACATGGCCGTGGCCTCTGCCGCCACTTTGGTGGCGGCACAATGTGTTGAAGCGGCTGAGGCTATGGGGGCTGAACGTGAGCACTTGGCATCGGTTGTTAGCTCGGCTGTTAATGTCCGATCGGCTGGTGATATCGTGACCTTAACTGCTGCGGCTGCTACTGGTTCGTTTTTACACCTTTTTTAGTGTATACATACATATGATATATATATATATATATGTATGTTCTTAGTTTGAAGATGAACAGTTTCTTCACATTAATGTCTTGAAAAACAGAGTATTAGTGTATTCAAAAAACAGAGTATAAGTGTATTCAAAAACAGAGTATTAGTGTATTCAAAAACAGAGTATTAGTGTATTCATATTATCAGTTTTAAAAATGGCGGTTTTTCGATTTTGTAGCTCTAAGAGGGGCTGCAACGTTAAAGGCGAGGGTACTAAAGGATGTGTGGAACATTGCAGCAGTGATCCCTGTCGAAAGAGGGACGGGAATTAATAACAGTGGGAATGGAAGTTCAGGTGAACTTATTCCCGAAGAAAATTTCCTCAAAATCTGTAGCCGAGAATTACTCGCCCGAGGCTGTGAGCTCCTTAAGAAAACCCGAAAAGGTATAATTCGCGATCTCTAAACGGAAAAAAAGTAATATTAATCTCTTTAAAATGCGAGGGTTCGTTTTCGATTTTTCACAAACTTTCAACATTAGTCTCATATATAATCTGTTTCATTGCATTTTTTGCCTTACTCTAATTAAGTTTACAAATTTGTGATTGCTAAATGCAGGGGATCTACATTGGAAGGTAGTCTCTGTTTACATTAACAGAATGGGTCAGGTGAGTTTTTCTTTTTTTTGGCTCCATAATTTGAACACTTTTCAGTTTTCATTTCATTCAAAAAAAGTTAAAAGTTTTGTGCATAAAACGATCAAATCTGAATCTATGCTTTTTAACTTTATCTCGTGATCCAAACACACTGAATTTCATCTCTTTTACAAATTTCCAGGTGATGTTGAAGATGAAGAGCAGACATGTAGCTGGGACAGTCACTAAAAAGAAAAAGAGTAATAAGTTTTTGAATTTTTTTCCTTTTTTGATTTGCTTGTCTTTTTTTTTTTTTATATTCTCTCAATGATTAGATCAGAATTGGAGGTGGTGGGCTTACTTCTATTTGGGGATTTGTGAAAGTATATATGAAATTGATCGGAATAAAGAGATAAAAAAGATAAAGTTGCCAACTTTTTCTTTTTCATAAATTATATTTACACCCCTTTATTATACCCTAATTGCAAAACTACCTCAAAATTTTGAATTATAGTTGTTTCTCTTGGCTTACTTACAAGTAATAGTCCAATCACAATTTAACGATTTATCGGGGATCGTCCACATTGGTGTTTTTGTAAATTTCAAAATTTTACAGGGGTTATTGTAATTATATTTAAATTTATATTTGAATTTTCAGATGTAGTTCAAGAGGTGATAAAGGATATTCCGGCGTGGCCGGGCCGCCACTTGCTTGAAGGCGGGGAATATCGGAGATACTTTGCTTTGAAAACGGTGGCACGTGGGGTCGTTGAATTCGAGTGTCGAAATCAAAGAGAATATGATATATGGACTCAAGGTGTTTCAAGATTACTCACACTTGCTGCAGAGAAGAATAATAGACACAAAATTTGATTGTGTTCTTAATGGATAATTTAGCATAATATCTATCTCCATTTAGGGCTAACAATATATTTTGAAGTTTGGGTGGGATTGGTGTTTAATTTTTTTTTTTAATGTTGGTAAATTATGTAAAAAAGGGAAACTAAAATGGGTCCTATTTACTTTGAAGAATGTAGTTTTGGGCTTGTATGTTTTTTTTTAATTATTAAAAAATAGTTATTTTGTAATGTTAAAAGTATAAAGTGAAAGCTAGAAAACCATGTGATTTAAGTCTTTGTTCTTTTCTTTAGAAAGAAAAGAGGGATCTTGGAGTGGGGTTAAGTCAAAAAGAATGTGAGAATCATATTTTTGAAGTAAAGAACAATATAGAAAAACATGTGGGATTTGGCTTTTTATCACTTTAGATTGCTACTGGGGTAAACTTAGATTTAAGGTTTCTTATGTATGATTTGTCTTGATTTGTAATTAGTACTATGTATAAAATGTTCTGTTTTGTTCTAGCCCTGTTTGTGGTGTTTTATTCCTTTTTAACAAAGATTAAATGAATTTAATATGTTTTATGGCCCCAGGGCTTTATTATTAGCTATTCAATGAAAAATGATGATATTCAACTCAATTATTGTGGCCAAATTTCAGTACTAGTTTGTGTACCATTATTTGTGAGTTTTTGGTTAAGTATAGAAGAATTAATATTTTTGAAGAGCTTCAGTTTAATTATCATTGTGGATATGTATTAGCTCAGTGTGCTATAATGCACGGACACGCGACACGGAACACGGCGCACGACACGGACACGGGACACGACATTTTAAAATTATTAGGACATGACCTCGATACTATTCATTAATTTTCGTTAAAATATATAAATTAGTCTTTCATTCTAATTTAAATATGACTGATTAGATAAATAAACTATAAAATAACCATTGTACATTATAAATTTGTATTTGATTTATAAAGTTATATATGTTTGAAAGAAAAATAAATACTACAGTTTTCAAAATCACAAAATATAAGTGAAATAATATCAAGTGTGACAAATAATACATACATAGTAGACATAAACACTAACTGTGTCCATTACAATGTTCATATTTTATTTTTTCATTTTATTTAAGCAGACAAATTTATTTTTATATTGGACACGGTGTCAAAGAGTGTCCGACGAGTGTCGTGTCCGATTAAGTGTCCGACACGACACATTGTGATTTTTTGAGGTGTCCGTGTATGAGAGACTCAGTGTAAACAATAAATTCATATCATAATTTCAGTATTTCTTTTCCCTTTAAATAGAGTAATATATTTGTATAAATCCAGATATTTGAAATAGGAATATGACAGTGCACAATATTGTAATTTTGGGCCTAGTCCATATTTTGAGTCTAATAAGACAATGATGGATCATTGCCCACTTCTAACTTTGGGCTTGTTACAAAGATTGAATATTAGATTTTGTTTGATAGATTTGATCTCGACTCAATTAATAAAAGATAATAAAATTATCAAAGTGATTTTTCCTTTTTGTCTTTCTTAAATTTACTAAACAAGAGGGTATTAGATGTAATTTATAACATTTAAGAGTATTTTTTGTAATTACGCAATACTTCAAAGGTAATAAATGTAATTATTAACCCTAATCATAAATTGAATGCAACAATAAATAATAAATAAATTCCTACAAATATGAGACAATTTACTCACATCAAAATTCTTTGTCCAATGTGACATGATAATTGACATCAATTTCCAAGAGTGGCACCATCAACATCTCACAAATATCTAACTAAATAGTCTTTGCTTTCACACTAAAGCTAAAGTGCGGTAGTTGAGAAGCTTAAATCGACTATCGAATAGAAGCACAATTTAAATGAATATTAGACTGTTACATAAGCTTGAAAATCGAATTTTCAAATTTATTCCTAATTCATGGAGGTTCGTGGGCTTTTAGCGTAACCTCGATTAAATTTTTTGTCTTAAAAAATCACGTTTTGATAAAATCGAAAGCCAAAATCTTGCTAGAAAATCGACTCTTTTATAACCAATTATGGAACAACAAACTAAACTAAACTTAGCAAGGCTAATAAAAGTGGGGCTTTAAGGGCCACAAAACTTGAAGTCTCTTATCCCTTTATAAGCAAAAAACTTCACAACAAAGAAAAAGAAGAAAAACACACACACACACACACAAAAACATAGAATTACCAAAAACAATGAATTCATCTTCACCTACAATTCCTACTTATGCCTCCAAAAATGCTTTTGATATTGGAAATTACACAACTAAACTCATAAAAATAGAGCCAAAAATATGCAAAAGTGTTATGAATAATCCCCCAAGGCCACTCTTAATTTGCAGCCCAATTGAAGAAGGAAATTTTCCAGTGTTACTATTCCTTCATGGCTATCTCCTCTACAACTCTTTCTATTCTCAGCTTATTCAACACATTTCTTCACATGGATTCATAGTTGTTGCCCCTCAGGTTTAGTTACATTTATACTCACCATCATTAGTTGCATTTAGTCTTATGAATTGCTCTATAGGCTTTGAGGTAAGATTTTGTGTGTTATAGATTGTTGTTACTATTGCTATATGTGGCTGAAATTGCTCTCGAGGCTATAGGTAGGGCCCGCTTATGATATTCGCGGGTTTTGAGTTGCGTTATTGCTATCAGCTATACTTTTTTACGTAGTTGCAAATATGACACGTTTGTTGTATTTAATCAATTTACATTCAACCCTTTAATTCATGTTATAAATCATTGTTTTGGGTTTCAAAAAGTAACAATTTTTCAGATCAATAGTGTATGATACTTTAGGCTTTAAGATATTATGCTCACATTGTTTCATTAATCCAATTTTTGCTTCATTTGGCATAAGTTATATGCCTTTGCAGGACCAAACACCAATGAAGAAATCAAAACCACAGCTGAAATAACCAATTGGTTGCCCAAAGGACTAGCACATTTGCTCCCAACCAATGTACATCCAAACTTAATGAAGTTAGGCCTAGCGGGCCATAGTCGTGGTGGAAAAGTCGCATTTGCCCTCATGTTAACAAAGTTATTCCCTACTTCTCTAAAGTTTTCGGCCCTAATAGGGGTCGACCCGGTTGATGGAATGGGCATGGGTCAACAAACCCCGCCTCCGGTCCTCACTTACACCCCGCATTCCTTCGATCTCGATGGTGTGGGGGTGCTTATAGTGGGGTCGGGTTTGGGAGAAGTTAAAAAGAATCCACTTTTTCCACCATGTGCCCCTAAAGGGGTGAATCACGAGGACTTCTATAACGAATGCTGCAAACCGGTTTACTACTTTGTGGCTAAGGATTATGGGCATCTTGATATGCTCGATGATGATACGAAAGGGATTAGAGGGAAATCGACGTATTGTTTGTGCAAGAATGGAGAGTCTAGAGAGCCTATGAGGAGATTTGTTGGAGGGGTTTTGGTTGCATTCTTGAAAGGGTACTTGGGGGATGATATGAGGGAGCTTGTGGCTATAAGAGAAGGGGTTGAAGAGGTACCTATTGAGCTTCAAAGAAGTGAGTTTCAAGTGTAATAGAGTGATTGAGAAAGTTGTTTTGAAGAACTAGTATTTAGTATGTGTAAACATAAAATATCTAATGTTTCGACTTATATTTGTATTAGTCTATCATATATAGAAAAAATCTATGCTGCACTGCGACCAACACATATTTCCCCAAAGGGTAGGTGAAAAAACCACCCCCTTTTAGTAAAATCTCCCCATCCAACATAGAATCACTCATCATATATATCAGATTCATGTTATTTGTATAATGAAGAAGTGTGAAAATACAAAATGAATCACCAATTTAAAGTAAAAGGTCTAAATAATGAATCACCTATAATAGTGAAGCCCATTATAATTTCCTTACATGGCTAAAATAAAAATTAGCCCGGCCCATATTTCAACTCAAAAGTTTCGGCCCATATTAAGACTCAAGGTTTAATTAAACTCCTAATAATCATTCTTCATAATTTTAATTTTTTTGAATAAAAGTTTCCAGGCAAAAACGAAATTACCCTCCGCACGACGGCGCCGTCGCCCAGACTATCTCAGTATGTATTTAATTTACAGTTTTACACCTTTGTTAATGATGCCTGTTTTTATTTTTTGATTTTCGACATTAAAATTTTCCTTTTGTGTATATATAGTTAAAATTCCAGAATTTCTTATTGCAAATTTTGTAAAATTAATTAATATATGCAAGAATTTAATTTCTTCAGTTAACTGAGCTTGGGGTTTAGGGTTTGTCCTGCTTCTATTGTTTTCAATGCAAAATTCAGTTACATTAATTGTTATAGTTTGTATATTAGCAGAAATATTCTTCGTTAATGTCTCAAGATTCATTTTTTCAAAATCAAATTTACAGCCTTGGACAGATGTAACCTAAGCTAATCTATATCTTCTGTTTATTTTCATTTTATATTGCTTTACTTTAAGTTTTTAGCTGTTTTCAGATTTTACTGGCTATCTTTTATAGGTTTTTTCCTCCCCAATTTTTAATTTGTTGAAAAATAAAACTTGAAATTGATTGGGGTGATGAGTAATGGAAATATTTTACACCTGAATAGTAGTCTTTAACTTTTGAAGATATAGCAACTTTGAGATGAATGTTTGGAAATTGTATGTGAAAGAGTTTTTAGTTCATGTTTTTTGTCAAATAATTTCATTAGGACCAATTTCATATAGTTCCTGAATTTGCAGGTATAAATACTTTAAAGATCGATTGTTCGTGGAAATTTGAAGTACTCAAAACAGGAAACTGGTAAAGTTAACGGATTGAGAAGCTTGGCAATGAAAATGTATGTAGCATTGCATTTTCTCCTACTCAACGAAAATTTTAACTATAGTTTTGAATTTTCAAAGTTGCTATACATATGTAGAAGTTACATCTTTTTATATATGTATTATTGCAGACTTGAACAAAACGCAGGCGCTCTTACTAATTTTGAAGTGCTTGATCTTTTGAGATCACGAGGCGCTGGTAAAGATCCTACACGTGTTATTGCTTCTGTTTCGCCATCTGAGTTCAAGGTTAATAATTCACTTTCGAAATTTAAATTGTTGATCACCAAATATAAGTTTAGGGATTTTGTGGGCTTAATGCCTTTTGAATTTGTGCTTTAGGTTTTCGATTATCTAGAGCAAACTGCTGCTTGCAACCAAACAAGGGAGATTGTGCAAAAGTGTGTTGATGAGTGTAAAAAGTATGATCTAGCTAAGGCTGAGATTCTTAATGTTGTCAATATAAGGCCATCATCCGTAGTTGAGGTTTACACGGTAAATTTTCTATAGATTTCGTAGTTGGTAATCTCCTTGCCTTGATGACTAATTGTATTAATACCTTATGATTTCCATTGTTGAAAGGTTAGTTTTACTGCAATTTGTTTTCTGCGAATCATAGTTTAGTAGTTTGTTTCAATATTGCTTCCAACTTTTTGGATTAAAAATCTCATCTTTAGAAACTACTTATGATACACCTTTCTTTTGTTGTTCATTAATCCATTATGGCTTGTTCTATCATAGTTGTTGGGATTTGTTAGTTTTCGTGATTTCAGTGTAATAGAATCGGAAATCATTAGAAATAACAAAACTAGTCTCGTTAGAGAAATTGTCTACATGAGGGTCTTTAACCATGTGATGATCGAAAAATTATATACAATTACGTTTTAAAAACCCGATATCGGAATTACTTGTATTTTTTATTTAACATCTCCAAAAGAGCAGTACCATCATCTTATTACATTATTGAATTCTCCTAAATTTATCATTTGATTCGTCAATTTTGGCAGATTATCGAGGAATGTGACTCGCGCATTGAAGAAAAAGTCGATGAATTTGTCGAGGCTATAACACAGATTTTGCCACCCCATCCATCACAAGTAGAATCCAATGAGCGAATTGGTGAGGGCAAAGAAGATATTCCTGATGTCCAACAAACAGAAACAGTAAGCTGAGAACTGGATATTAGACCAGTTACCATGTAAACTATTTCTTACAGTTTTGTTGTTTTTAATTGTCTGAAACTCTTCTTTACATCTGATTAAATTTATGGAAAATTCTAAGGTGGTCCGGGACTGTTGGTCCCGGACCCCTTAACACCACACATTTCCCATGTTTTGGGGTGATTTTCCATTGGTGGGTGGGAAAAACCACCCCCATCCTCGAAATGTGTGGTTCTAAGTGGTCGGGACCAACAGGCCCGGACCAACTTAGAATCACCCTTAAATTTAGAGATAAATGCAAAAAACCCCCCTGTGAAATTATTTATTGGCTGAAAACCCCCTGTGAAATAAATATAGGCTAAAAACCCCCTGTGAAATTTTTTCGTTGCAAAAAACCCCCTCGGTCAGGGTTTTTTTTGACCTAGGGGGTTTTTTGCAACGAAAAAATTTCACAGGGGGTTTTTAGCCTATATTTATTTCACAGGGGGTTTTCAGCCAATAAATTATTTCACAGGGTTTTTTTTGCATTTATCCCCAATTGATATATTAATAATGTTTCATAAAATGTTTATTTTATTTTTAGTAAATATGCCTCATAATAGTAAAAACAATAATGTTAATGATCTAAAATTTAAATATTATGAGGCATATTTACTAAAAATAAAAGAAACATTTTATGAAAAACTATCTTTAATATCGTTTTTTGTGTAAACATGAGTAAAAGTGTATCCCAAATGAATATATAAGTACTTATATGTTAATGGGGATAAATGCAAAAAAAAAAAATTCTGTGAAATAATTTATTGGCTGAAAACCCCATGTGAAATAAATATAGGCTAAAAACCCCTTGTGAAATTTTTTCGTTGCAAAAAACCCCTTCGGTCAGTTAGTTTTTCATAAAAATATTTCTTTTATTTTTAGTAAATATGCCTCATAATCTTTAAATTTTAGATCATTAACATATAAGTACTTATATATTCATTTGGGATACACTTTTACTCATGTTTACACAAAAAACGATATTAAATATAGTTTTTCATAAAATGTTTCTTTTATTTTTAGTAAATATGCCTCATAATATTTAAATTTTAGATCATTAACATTATTGTTTTTACTATTATGAGGCATATTTACTAAAAATAAAATAAATATTTTATGAAAAATTATTAATATATCAATTGGGGATAAATGCAAAAAAAAACCCTGTGAAATAAATATAGGCTAAAAACCCCCTGTGAAATAAATATAGGCTAAAAAACCCCTGTGAAATTTTTTCGTTGCAAAAAACCCCCTCGGTCAGGGTTTTTTTTGACCGAGGGGGTTTTTTGCAACGAAAAAATTTTACAGGGGATTTTTAGCCTATATTTATTTCACAGGGGTTTTCAGCCAATAAATGATTTTACAGGGTTTTTTTTTGCATTTATCCCTTAAATTTATACTGTATGAAGTTTCATGGTTCAGATATTCTTATTTAGGACTTCTAGATTAAATTTTCATCATTTGTCAAAATATATACACACAGCCCCCTCACTTATCGTATAATTACCCAAAAACTCCTCACTTGTTGAGACATTTCTTATATTTTCACCCCGTTTCATTTAAAAATTCTTAGTTTTACCCTATAAACCTTATAAATTGACAACTTTAGAGGGTGTGTTGGCGGTTTTTAATAGATGAATGGTTTTTTATAATTACACAATAAGTGAAGGGTAGTGCGTATTTTTCCCGATATTTAATTTGCCACAAAAATTTGTATAGTTTGAACCATGTGCATGTAATAATAATTATATGATAATCCCTAGAATTGTTTTCCCTGTTTACATGTTAATTTCAAATAAAACAAAATACCATCATATTGACTGACTAGCAATTTCAAATTTTCAACAAGGCTATCAAATCAAATAATTTATTTTTATACATTACATTATTGCTTTTTCTGAAGCTTCTCTTTTTTTTTTATTTTTTTTTTAATTTAGGTTCTAAATTAGAAAAAAAAAACATAAAAGGATGTTGTTGTGGATGGTCAGGGAATGGGCAAATTGACTTGACATTTGGGTTTGCTAAAAAAAAGATGTATTTTCAGACCCTGTCATGTGTGCTTTGCAAACCTGTCTCTACTAATAATCCACAATATTCTAAATTTAATATTTTATATTTCTCAGTCCCATGTTCTCTTATTCTTTTTTTACCATTTTTATTCTCTTGTGTCTAAGTAGAATTTGTCACTCATGTATAAGTATAACTATATTTCAATTTTTCGATCAAATTTAAATGGTGAACACCTATATATATATATTAATGAAATTTGCATGTTAATATTATTTCTAATTAATAGGGATTTTTAAAAAAAAAAAATCAGATGTTTTAGTCATAACTACAGTGCACAAGATCATCTGGTAATAATTATTACTTCATATCCTTACTGTATGGATGGTGCAGAAAGCCATGAAATGAACAATAATCAGCACTGTTTAACAGATGACTACAGAGCGAGCTTTGACTTAAAAATAGCCCTTTTTTCAGTACTAGGGATATAAAATGATGCAATCAATATCGATTGTTTAAGGTTTGATTGAGTTCATATTAATGTTAAAAAGTAATTAAGAGTTTGATTCATGTTTAATATGAATAAAGTTTATTGGAGCTCGATTATATTAGTAACAAAATTTAAATTTAAAGTGAGACATGTTACAATCGTTAGAATGTCACAAAAATAAATAATTAATCTACATCGATCGATTCTGAGTCTGACCATGGTAGGCGCATTATGCAGTGACCTTAATTATTATGGATGAACAAAAATAAATATCTATCGAACATTCAATTATTGGTAGATAAATTGAAATTAAATTAATTAAATAAACACATGTATATGCTACATATCCAATGCACAATAATTGAGATTAACCAAATAATTTATTTCATGTGAAAAGGGGTGATTTTAATTGAGATTAATGAACTCTGTGTATTTCATGATTTTTTTCAAAAAGAATCTATATATTAAAAGGAGTTGTGAATATTTTTCAAATTTATAAACGAGCTCCCGATTTTGCTGCCTATATATACACAACACATTTCATCATTCTATTCGAATATGGTTTTCTTATTTTATATTCATTATAAATATACAATTCATATATTCAACAAAATATTTTATAAAATTTGGCATTATATATTTAATATCTATAACATATAATGTAAATTTGAACATAAAAAAAGTAGAGTATATAATAGCAAGTAACATCACAAGCAATTAATATCATTTCCTTTCTCTCTTTCCAAACAAGTTCATATTAATTACAATATATTATTACTTTCATAAAATCACCTGCATTAATTCAAGCCATAATTCTTAATTTCAACATGCTAAAATAAAAAAAAAATAAAAAATAACTTTTGGAAAAACAGAAAGCTAGAGGGATACCTCTTGATAATCTCACCAGAAAATTATATTCCCAATGTTCTTCTGTGTCTGCATGTTAACACTTTTTATAAAGAAAATATTAAAAAATAATAACAAAGCAATAAAAATTCAATAGTCAGAAAAATCAGAACAAAAAAGATAGAACTAAAAACTATGCAATTTGTAAGTGTCACAGGCCAAAAGTCCAACCCCATATAATTAGTAATTACCAAAATGATAATAAAATAAAATTTAAAATCTTCTGAAAAAACTCTGAAATCACTGAACAATTTGTTATAGGACACTGCTAATAGTCTAATACTAACACTATGTTTGTGCAATTATAACTATAAATATTATTTCTACCAAAAAAAAATTACTATAAATATTATCAATAATTGCAAAATAGTACAATCTAAAACACATTTTAATTTAATTAAATTTTTCTAAGGCATGAAGAGCTTATTTCCACACTTGCATCTCCAAGCCTCCGGATAATACTCTAATGGCATACTAAATCCAGGTTGAATCGGCACGTGCACCGGTTTACACGGCGAACACCACCCACACTTGGATCTACACGACGGCGGCGATGACCCCGGACCGCCGAGTCGCCGCCGTGCCATAACTCGCTCCACCACCTCTTCCTTGATCTTGCTTACTCCAAACCCTAAAAAAAATAACCACATTTATTTTAAAAAAACCCGTAATTTTCAACAGGGTTTCAGAAATGGGCACGAAACTTATTAGAATTGAGTAATATATTTGTAAAATATAAGAATTTTCACCACAATATTTTAGAGATGAAAAAACTTACTGAACTTGCGAGTTGGGTTCATGAAGCCAAAAGCTGAAACTGAGGCAAGTAAGAGAAAAGCCACGGTGGCGAGTGAGAGCGTGAACTGGCGGCGGGGATGGTGGCGCAATACGGCCATGGCCGGAGATTATGGCCGGAGATTACAGTGGTGCACTTATAGTAGCTGCAAGAAATACAATGAGTATATATGTATTTGTATGTATATGTGAAATGTGTATGCTTATAATATGATGAGAGTGAAGATTTACTGTTGAAAGAGGTGAATAAGAAAGGAGAATTATTGGGGGAGTAATATATGAATGAAGCTATTATTGCAAGATGGTGTTGCGTGCAAGCGTGTGAGCCAAGTCCAAGTCAAAGAGACAATACTTTACTTATTACATTTATATATCACTATCTTTGTCATATTTTCCGGTTTAGATTGTGTATCCTCTTACATTTAATTGCTTTTATATAATGTGAAAATAAAATTTAATCGAATTTATTATCGGCGTTGTAATTTTGTGATTAATGACAACGTTATCTTTTGACTCGGGATTGCTATAATTATATTGGGACTAACTGTTTGACGACGTTTCTGTGGGTACAACCACTTTGACTTTGTATGGTGCTTTGCGCCGATAAGTATAAAATAAAATAAAGTTATGTATTTATTATCAGATGTATCTCCTACTCGGTGATATTCGAGAGAGGTTATGAATTCGAGTCATCCAAATTAATGCTAGGAGGTTGTGATTTATAACTATCAAATTGTTTATATTATGATTGTGTTTTTATTGACATCATCATCATTTAATTTGAGAACGCTGTGATTATACTAGGATTAAAATGGGCACATTTTCCACTTCATTATTGTTACATGCTTTGTGCTCTCAAGTCAGGCAATAAAGTACTTATGCATAAGTTATAACTTCTATAGACTTATTGTAAGTGTTTGATGCCAACGTAATCAACTAATCATAAGTGTAACTCATTCTTTAAAGTTATACATAAAAATTAATTGGACCCCGCTTCGAATTAGAATCTTCATGTGTTATGTATATAAATTTTATTTTTCTCAGACATACCCAAGATCACATTACAAAATAAAATATATTTTGTAGTTGTATTTATATGTGTAATGTGAATATGAATAGAGAAAATGACTTGTATTTAATTGTCGGTTTACAAAGGCAAAAGAAGGATGAAATTCTTTAGGGTTTGTCTGGGAATTTATGACGGTTTTATATATACAAATTTGCATGCTCGTTTGGTCAAGATTTTGTGGTTCATCTTTTGTTTTTTTGCTTTATTTTCAAAGCTTACGTTATCTTATTTCAAAAGGTTTGTGGTTTAAATTCATTGTTTTGGGGCGACATAAAAGGATGGGGGGACTTTTTGAGGTTGAATTTGTTATACTTTTAACGTTTGTTGTAGGGATTTATTGACCTAATTTATTTGCTTTCAAACAAACTGTTATTTTTGATATTGGGAAAGAAACTCAAATCAAATTGTTTGACATTCGAGATCCATATTTAATAAGAGCTTATAAAAGCATATATGATAAAGTTAAATTTGAACATATTATTTTTAAAGTTAAACTTGAATAAAATTGGTAACACATGTATAAGTTTTCGTGGAAGATAGCATGCTTCATCAATTTTTCTTTTATTTTTGATAATCACATCAAAATCCCCACATGTGAAAATTTTATTTGTAATTAACTAAATATCCTTTGAGGTTATACGAAAAACCATTCTAATAATTGTGATTTGTGACCATACAAATAATGTGCATAAATTATTTAGGAAAATAATAGAGATATTCCCAACAAATGCCTAGATCATAGAAAAGGATTGAACTTTGGTGTATAAATACAAAAGAGATTTTGATAGATTTTTTTTGTTTTAATATATTCTTGTGAATCAAAAAAAGGTGGAAAGGGTCCCATAAATGGGTGTGATTTGATTGATTTCTGCAGGGTATAGGACAGTCCAAAATGATGTACAAAT
This sequence comes from Verbascum thapsus, assembly GCA_963669365.1. Taxonomy (NCBI): domain Eukaryota; kingdom Viridiplantae; phylum Streptophyta; class Magnoliopsida; order Lamiales; family Scrophulariaceae; genus Verbascum; species Verbascum thapsus. The sequence goes on from OY770115.1 coordinate 3,558,448, forward strand.
ATTATTACCATACATTATATATTGTTACATTTTGATGGATAAAAAGAATATAAGCTTAGAATGAGAAATGTGATACGAGGAAATGATTGAATATGGTAAAAATAATATAATATATATATATATATGGGCTGAAAGCATTCTTGTGGGATGTATGGGGTGACTGTCTTGTACTTGAAGAACATCTGATGAGCCTAAAGACCACTACAAACATTTTACCCTTAATAATTATTGAGTCCTATTTGCATGTGTCTTCATGTATCTATATATATTCAAAGTAGTAAATTATTGTTTTCTTGAATGTATCACATGTTATAAAATTATTGTTTCATTAACAAAGTAGAGCTATTTATTCTATGCAAGTTCGAGTTTAATCGTTTCATGATCGATTGTGATTATACTCAGACTTTCGTGACATATTGTTCATTTACAGACTTAAAGAATTAAGTTATTATGCAACAAATAAGTGATACGATTAGGGATTGCATTATTGGGTTTTTGGTTAAAATCGAATTGAGTTTGGATAAAATACTCAAATAATTAAAAAATCATGCCAAAAATTAAGCATGTAAACATATTTGAACTTATAATGATTTTGACAAATGTGTTGAAATTGAATAATAATACTGTGAATTCAACATATGTATTTTCATATAGACACATGATGGCTGGTGGCATATATGGGACCATAGGGGACAAAGGTTAAAAGGGTCAGTGAATGAACAAAACTACTCGTGAATCTATGTGCGGGTACGGGCCTACAACCCGGCTCGGGTCCCATCGGGTCTGGACCTTTTCTAGTCAGACTTGTTCAGAAAGGACTCATTAAAAACACCTCTATTTCCTTTTAAAATGGGCCTGCTAAATGTACATTGATTCGGGTCGGGTCTGGGCATATCCGGTTACACAATCCTCCAAAAAACTGAAATGACCAGCAAAGGTATTAATGCTCCTCGTGTGTTGTAGTTGCAGAAAAATTCTTTTCAACCTTGTTTTTTTGACCTTTTTGGTAAATGTTTTTTACTTAGATTTTTATCTGTATCATTTTTAGTAATTATCGGGGAAATTCTATCCCGATCCCATACCAATGGGGTTGGTCATTTTCAACCACACAATTGTGGTGGGGTGGGTGGTATTTTACCTCCACTACCCATACAAAAACCACCCACCCCACCACAATTGTGTGGTTGAAAATGACCGGCCCCATTAGTTTGGGACCGGGATAGAATTTCCCGTAATTCTCGGGATTTTGTACAAATTTTTGTCGCAAGTGAAACAGAACACAATTGGCAAATATTTGAAATAAATTTAGAGATTTTAACATGTGTTTCACCTTATAAAACCACATTAGATTAAACTTGGAACCATATACCACCAATCCTACATGTATATATCTAATGACAATTTTTTTTTTTTTTTTATATATTTGGGCTCCGTTTGTTTGAGATAGAATGGAATCTAAAATGGGAATAAGGTTTCTGGTAATTTGATTACCAGAAATCTGATTCCAAACAGTATTTGCACAACTATAAAAAATTGGGCAAGGATATATATATTTTTTCCTTTTTATGTTTGGTTAAAAAACATATAATAAATGATGGAATCTAAAATTAAAGACTTTGACTTAAATACCCTTATTTTAAACCATATTTTATAATCTAATTATAAATTTTCAACCATAGTAGAATATTTGATATTATGTATATACATAATTGTATATACACATATATATTTAATTTGATTAAATAATAAAAAATAAATAAGATATCAATTTGGTTCAATTGCATTATCCTCTTTTAGAAAAATAATAATGAACATGCTTATTTTTTATTTACATATTGTTTGACTTTTAAAAAAATTGATACATATATGGATTTTTTATATACCAATGCATTGATAATTATTTTAAGTCGGAAACTATTATTGTTAATAAATAAAATATTTTGATCATATGTGACCAACAACTATTTCAAAACTACTATCACAAAAACAATATAACAATATTTCAATTTCATTCAATAAATAAATATCAAATAAAATATAAATCACAATCTATTTTGACAATAAAAATATTCCAAATAAATTAAAAATACGAAACTATTTCTTCATAAATAATAACTTAAATGAAATGCATAAATAAATAATTATTATTGTTGATTTTTTATTATATTTGATATAGGGATAGTAAAGGCATTATATTGTATTTATGGATTACCTTGATATGGGAATCACAATACCTCAATAAATAAGGTATTGTGATTTCCTTATTTGAGATGATAATTCTCATATTTTGGGAATTAGATTGCATTCCATAATATCTATTAAAAAAATACCAAACAAGGTAATTTGATTTTTAGGAATCATATTCCCTATTTTGATTTCATTCTCTTGACAAACAAACGAAGCCTTAAGAATTAATATTAAATATAATTTTGGGCGTATATGATAAATGGCCCAAATAGTAATTTCTCTAGCCGGGCCCTAGTAATATTGGGCCATATTATGTCTCACTTTTGATCCATTGAATTTTCTCCTTTTTCACGGAAATGACCAATAAACCACCATTAACTATTCTTTATTCAATTAACCTGGACACAATAATATTTGATGCCAAGGGGTAAATTTGTCTATTCATTTCTTATAGATGATATTTTATTTTGTCCATATTCATCGTCGATTCTTAGCAAAATAGCTTCAAGTTGAAAGCTTTCTTTCATAGTGACGGCGCAGGAAAATAGGTTCTCTTGGGAAGGTTTGAAATCGTTTCAATTTTCTATCTTTTTTATGAAATCTTGATTATGTAAAATTTGCGATTTAATTTGCTTTTATGATTATTAAAATCTCCCCTTGTTGATTATATTATGTGGTTGCATCAATGTTTTTGTTAATTGTAGAGTTTAAATTGAATTTTGTTGGGTAATTCATAATTTCTGTTTTATTAGTTACTGAGCGTAACCCATTGTAGTCACCCAAATTACCTCAGTATGTACTTTATTACATCTTTGTTAATGAAGCCTGTTTTTTGTTTTTGATTTTAGACATTAATATGTTCTTTTGTTTGTGTTTATATGTAGCTAAATTTTGGAATTTCGTATAATTTTGTTACATTAGTAGTATATGCAAGTAATTAAATTCTTCAGTTAATTGAGCTTAGGGTTTAGGGTTTTTCCTGCTTCTGTTCTTTCCAATGCAAAATTCAGGTACATTAACGGTATAGTTATATATATTAGCAGAAATATTCTTCGTTAATGTCTTAAGATTCAAGATATAATCTAATCTAATATATATTCTGTTTATTTTCAATTTCTATTGCTGTACTTGTAAGTTTTTAGCTGTTTTCTGATTTTACTTGGCATCTTATATGGGGGTTTTTCTTCACCAAATTTTTGATTTATTGAAAACCAAAACCTTGAAATTGATGGGGTATTGAGTAATGACAATATTTTATACCTCAATAGTATTCTTTAGACTTTGAAGATATAGCAGCCTTGAGATGAATGTTTGGAAATTGTATGCGAAAGAATTTTAGTTCCTGTTTTTTGTCAATAATATAGGACTAATTTATCTTCGTGGTGATAGGGTTAATTGTGATTATCGAAGTCTTGATTGTAATTCACAGGTATAAGTACTTTACAGATCAGTTGTTTGTGGAAATTTGAAGTCGCAATGAAAATGTATGTAACATTGCACTTTCTCCTACTCAAAATAAAATTTTTATTATAGTTCCGAATTTTCGAAATTGTTATACAGATGTAGAAGTTACATCTTTTTTTTATCTGTATTATGGCAGACTTGAACATAATGCAGGCGCTCTTACTAATTTCGAAGTGCTTGATCTTTTGAGATCACGAGGTGCTGGTAAAGATCCTACACGGGTTATTGCTTCTGTTTCACCATCTGAGTTTAAGGTTAATACTTCATTTTCGAAATTCAAATTGTTGATAACCAAATAAAAGTTAAGGGATTTTGTGGGCTTAATGCCTTTTGAATTTTTGCTTTAGGTTTTCGATTATCTCGAGCAAACTGTAGCTTGCAACCAAACAAGGGAGATAGTCCAAAAGTGTGTTGATGAGTGTAAAAAGTATGATCTCGCGAAGGCTGAGATTATTAATGTTGTCAACTTAAGGCCATCATCCGTAGTTGAGGTTTACACGGTAAATTTTCTTCAGATTTTATAGTTGGTAATCGTATTAAATATTAATACCTTGTGATGTGCATTGTTTAAAGGTTAGTTTTATTGCAATTTGTTTAAAATTATTTTCAGTGTTTATTCTACTATCATAGTTTATTAGTGTTTTTGAATATTACTTGCAACTTTATGGATTAAGAAGTTACCTTTGTTCTGTTGTTCATAAATTCATTCTGGCTCGTTCTCGTAATGGAGTCGAAAATCATTAGAAATAACAAAACTAGTGTCGTTAGAGAAATTGTCTACATGAGGGTCTTTAACCATGTGATGATCGGAAAATTATATACAATAACGTTTTTAAAAACTCGATATTGGAAATTTGTTATTTATTATCATTTGATTCACCAATTTTGGCAGATTATCGAGGAATGTGACTCGCGTCTTGAAGAAAAAGTCGATGAATTTGTCGAGGCTATAACGCAGATTTTGCCACCACACCCATCACAAGTAGAATCCAATGAGGAAATTGGTGAGGACAAAAAAGAAATTCCTGATGTCCAACAAACACAAACAGTAAGCGATGGTTTAGAAGCTTAAATCGACTATGGATGGTTTAAATGCTTTAATATGAATGCTTTAATATGAGGATGATTTTCTACAGTTTTTTTTTAAAAGAAAGTTTTGATAATTAAACAATAAATTAGTGTCTATGTGTTAAATTTTGTTGATTAATTTATGGTTTCGAGTTATAGGCCCTCCACCATGGCTATTTTCTTCAACAAGTTCAAATATTAGTTTTGGTTTGACTTGTAATTGTGTTGTAATATGATCTTCAAGTGTTGTCATTTAACGTAATATATATAATATATTATATATAATTATTAAAAGAAATAGTTGTTAAACCTGAATTTAGTCAATACGGGATTTAAAAAAAAATCCCAAGTGTAATTCAAGAAAACAAGCTATAAAGTATGTCTAATAAAATAAATGAGCTATCAATGTTTGATTTTAGATTAATTGTGGCTAAAAGTAAGTTTGAACTTGGCAAAATCAAATTACCCAATTCCATTAAAACTTATTTGAAACCAATTTAATTAACTATGAAACCAAATTAAACTCAAACATAAATTTAAACCTCGATAACAATTCAAATAAACCTAAACTAAGTATGAGTTGTTTGAGCACAATTCAATAAACATACTCGAATACATTAAAATACATGATAATAGTTTAAGTAAATTTAATATATTATTATTCGAATAATTTATAATATATTTTTTTTCATCCAACCTATATCATGCCTAAATAATGTAGACCATTGGAAATGGAATCATATTATATCATTTAAAATAAGCACAAAGTTCATTCATCTTAATTTTATTCCAAATTCCAATTGAATTTTCTTCTCTTTCCTGAAATGACCAATAAACCACCATTACCACTTCTTTATTCAATTAACCTGGACACAGAAAGTAATAATATACAAGGGGTAAATTTGTCATTACAGTTCTTATATCCCATTATAAATTCCAATTTAAGATATTTGTTTTCTTCATTTTCATCATCGATTCTTAGCAAATTAGCTTCAAGTTGAAAGCTTTCTTTCATAGATAAGGCGCAGGAAAATGGGTTCTCTTGTGAAGGTTTGAAATTGTTTCAATTTTCTATCTTTTTTATGAATTCTTAATTATGTAAAATTTGCGATTTGATTTGTGGTTATGAGTATTAAAATCTCCCCTTTTTTGGGGGGGTTTTGGGGTCAATTCTTAGTTGATTCGATTATGTGGTTGTATCAATGTTTCTGTTATGTAGAGGTTAAATTGAATTTTGTTGGGTAATTCATAATTTCTGTTTCATGAGTTTTATTGAATAAATTGTCTTTGCAAGGTTCAAAATTTATGCTGATTATACACCTCGAGCTTCACGTGTTTGTATATGTACTGTACGATTATCATATATATATAACTATATGTGTGTGTATATAAGTACGTATAAACATATGTGTATATCGAGTTCTTGTGAAAGGTAACATAAAAAGGAATCAAGATATACTTTTCCCTTTATCGTTTTAATTGTTTGTAGCTCGATTAATGACTGTTGGAGCTTCCAAGTAGACTGCAAATGTGTGGGATCGAACCAAACAAGTTATTGTTAAAGCTTGCTTGAATTATTATCGAGCTTCAAAATTTGTGTTTGAGATTGGTTTGTTTTGTTAATCATGCTTAGCTCAAACGGGCTTTAATCGATCTAAACACGAGTCAAGCTCGATTAACTTGATATGTTTGTACATATTGTTTTAATATTTTACCAATCTAGCCGAGCTCAAGTCAAGCTCCAAAACTTACCTTACTGAATATGAAAAGTTGCTTAAACTTGGTTCGTTATGTTAATGAATCAAGCTCAAACAAGTGATTTAGCGAGTACTTTGGTTCGTCATTTCAGTCCTAGTATAAGCTAGGAACCCTTATGCGGAATAGATGCACTTAGAAGAATTACAAATCCTTGTTCTTACTTTAAAGTCAAATAACGACGTGAAATTTATGTACTGCTTTTGACTCAAAGATTTGTTTAATGCAGGATGAAAGGGAGGAAGTTATTCAGGCATGGTACATGGATGACAGTGATGAAGATCAGAGACTTCCTCACCACCGCAATCCTCCACAATTTGTGTCCTTTGAAAAACTTGATGGTATATTCAAATACGCCATTAAACTTTTTCACGAGCTATATTTCTTTTTAAGTTATAAAATCCCAAGGGTTTTGGAAAATCGATTCTTCATATATTCTTGACGAAGACCTAATTCATGTATGATTAAGAGGGTGTTTGGCTAAGCTTATTTAGAACATCTTATAAGCTCTTAAGTGTTTTTTTAGTGTTTGGATAAAAAAAGATGTAAAAGCGGCGTGTTATGATCTTGAAAGATAATTAGGATTCCCTTATTTACAGATCTTATAACTGAAAACCTATACAATTATTGGATTGTGTGATTTCTCGGTTATATGGATTGTGATATTTGGCGTACTAACATATTCTGAGCTTCTAATCTTAAACTGTTTTGTAAATTTGGTAGATCTTGGAGTGCTTAGCTGGAAGTTAGATGCTGATAACTATGAAACAGATCCAGAGTTGAAGAAAATTCGTGAAGCTCGTGGATATTCTTACATGGTATTCCTCTTAACAATATTTATTATTTCATAACTTTTGTGTCCAAAAAATATTTACTTTTAGTGTAACATGATTATAATCGATATTTTTATTATTTTCAGGATTTTTGCGAGGTTTGCCCAGAAAAGCTACCGAATTATGAACAGAAAATCAAGAACTTTTATGAGGAGCATCTTCATACTGATGAGGAGATTCGCTACTGTGTTGCTGGGAGTGGTAATTTAATTATGGTTAATTACCGAATTTTGATCTCGCTGTTAATGATTTTTTGTACCTAAAAAAAAAAAACACGTTTATGGTGAAGGTTATTTCGATGTTCGTGATCGTGATGAATCTTGGATCCGCGTATGGGTGAAGAAAGGGGCCATGATTGTTCTGCCAGCTGGGATTTATCACCGTTTTACGCTTGATTCAAATAATTACATTAAGGTAAAAACGTGCTTACATTTTGAATCACTGTTTTTATGAACGGTATTGTTTGTTTAAACCTATATATAAAACGAGATAAAAAAGAAGTTTCTTATTCCGATTTTGGTTAAATTACATACACACCCCTGCATAAGACCTTAATTGCGAAAAACACCTCAAGGTACCCAATGTAACCCTATGTCAATAAAAAGCATATTACAGTTACACCCCTTGTTTTTTTCGGGTTTACCAGAGGGATGTAATTGGTGATTTGCAGAACTTAGAAGGTCTCGTGGTAATTACCCAGTAAGTGAAGGGTCTGCATGTAAAATGACTCTTTTCTTTTCCTTTCCATCTTTTGACAATAATATATATATATATATATATATATATGTATGTATATGTATATGCAGGCAATGCGACTCTTTGTTGGTGATCCAATTTGGACTCCATTTAACCGTCCTCATGATCATCTCCCTGAAAGGTAACGATCTTCTTCTGAGCATAAATGCGAATAAAACGTAAAAAAAAAAAATGGATTAAGAAATTTACAAATGGAGGGTGTTTTTTGATGTGCAGGAAACAGTATGTTGAAAAATTTGTGCAGAAGGAAGGTTCTGATCATCATCAAGCAGTTGATGCTGCAGCTTAAATTTCCCTATGTGAAACTTATAGGGTCTGTTTGGATTCATCTATTTTCATGTATAATTCCTATCAATTTCCCAAAATAATCGACTCGAGCTCTACTATATACGTATCGTGGTGTACGTCTGTGTTATGGTGTTTGAAGAAACAATTTCAGAAATTCATGTACTTTTGATAACAGTTTATATGTATTGATTTAAAAAAAATATAAGTCCTTATATGAGTAATAATATTTTATTATGCAAATGTTTAAATAGAGCTACAATAATATTCTATGAAGATATTAGAATTTATATACTTGAGAGAAACAACCTCTTTTAAGATTTTTCAATGCAATAATTCAGTAGACAAAATTATTTGTTTTCCATTATCTGGTTTTAATTCTTATTTTTTTTAATTATGGTTTAAAAGTCTTCGTGATCTTTCAAACACGGATTTAACTTTCCAAAATCTTCTTGTGATTTTTTGTCTGAAATCTTTGGGTCTACAACTATCCGGAAGCTTCATTAAATTATTATTTTATTCTCTCATTATTTTATATTTTAATTATGTGTGTCTTTTAATTTAATTAATTTGTTTTCTATGCTTAATGCATCGACACGTGAAATATTAAGAATATGTATATATATATATATATATATATTTAATTCTAGATGAAGCGTCGACAAACATAGTTAGAACTTTATTCTTTTTCTTTTGGTGCTCAAAATAATTCAAATTAGACATTGTATTTGAGACTTAAAGTAGGGCACAAGCATAAACATCATCTATCGAATGAAATTTGTCCACATAATATAATAGTTCGATCTCGACGTGGATGAATGTGTTTCATGATTTAGGGAATAATTAAATATCACTAAGAAACAAATCAAAGACCCAAAACATTTATACTCAATTATGCTAATTATTATTTTAATATTTTCTTTTCCATCTTGTTGTTGCACTTTTTCGTGGCCCCATTTCATTGAGGAAAATGGACTCAATATTGTCATAGTATTTCAATTCAAATTTTCACTTGATTAAGATTCAAGGTAATACGTACAATTATAATATAATAGTGTTTTAGATTTTGAATAATTAGCCAAGCAAAGATTTTTTTTTTAATCTACTCCCATTACTCATAAGCTTTGGATTCCAAGCCCATATATATTTTTCTAAAAAATCATCTAAACAATTAGTTACGAGTCTCAATATATATTTTTCTCATACATACACAATTACCATCTTATATTCCCATATATTTACAATATCCCCATATATATATTCTTCTCCATTTTCCCATTTCTCTACTACTTGAAATAATCTACATTCTACACATATACTATCCTTTTTATTTTCTATTAATGGATATTAACAATATTCCTCAACCAATGGAGGGTTTAAATAATACAGGCCCTCCACCATTTCTGAGCAAAACATATGAATTTGTTGATGATCCAAATACAAATGAAATAGTTTCATGGAGTTTAGGTAACAACAGTTTTATTGTTTGGGATCCACAGGCCTTTGCCATTAATCTACTTCCAAACTACTTTAAACACAGCAATTTCTCAAGCTTTGTCAGGCAGCTCAACACTTATGTAAGCTTCATCTCTACATATTTATCTCTAATTATACCAACATCATTTTAATATATTTTATTGCAATATTGTTAAATTTATGTCCTTTTTTGTGTTGAGAAGAATATTGATAAGTTAGATATTGAAATAGTTGAACAAGTAACTAAGTTTTTGACGAATTGTGTATCCAAATTACAAACTCCTATATTAGTTTACCAAAAAAAAAAAACGTAAAAACATTAATGTATCAAAATTACATTTTTCTCTCGAATAGGTCTGTATCATTATTTCTGCTTTTTCACAAGTTGGGTTTATTTTATGAGTTGAAGTAGGTAAAATAAAATGTCAAGTTGGCAACTTGTTTGTTAGAAATTTATTCATATTATTGGGATTGTGTCTGATCTGTTCAATGGATTTAAAAATTTATATTATCACTAATTAACAAGATATTTTTTTTCTAGGCCTTCATTTCATGATGAGACTTCGAGAGAATAGTACATATATATGATTCAGTTCAAATATAGGAAGAATAAAATGTCAAGTTGGTATATTGATGTTATTAGAAATTTATTCATATTATTGGCATTTTGTTTGTTCAGTTGTGAGTTTCAGATAATCAGTACTAAGAAATGTCTCAAGATATATATATTATATATATATATATATATATGATTCACCTTCATCATATAAATAAAACTTTCTGTATTAGAGGCATAAGAATGTGAATCTTCTTGCAGGGGTTTAAGAAAGTTGATCCAGACAAATGGGAGTTTGCTAATGAAGGGTTTTTAAGGGGACAAAAACATCTTTTGAAGAATATCAAGAGGAGAAAAACCCCATCTAACTTCACCTCAAATCGAGGTTTAGAATCTTGCGTCGAGATTGGACGGTTCGGATTGGATGCAGAAATCGAACGGTTGAGGCGCGATAAGCACGTTTTAATGGCAGAATTGGTTAAACTCAAACACCAACAACAAAACACTAAATCATATATCAAAGCAATAGAGGAAAGGCTTAGAGGGACTGAGCTTAAACAAAGGCAAACTATGAGTTTTTTGGCTAAGGCAATACAAAACCCTAGTTTTGTGCACCAAATAGCCCAACAAAAAGATAGAAGAAAAGAGATTGAGGTAGCAATTAGTAAGAAAAGAAGGAAGAAAATTGATCAAAGAGGTGAAGGAAATAGTAGGAATAGTTCACAAAATATTGACAATTTAGGAGATTTATATGTGAAATTCGAACCACGAGAATTTGGCGAAGATAATAGTGGATTTGATGCTGAGTTAGAGAGATTAACGATGAGCTTTGAAGGGCCATCGATGAATATGGATGAACAAATTGTACATAAAAATGATTATGATCTAGAAATGCATCTTGTTAGTGAAGATCAAAAGCCATTTGATGAAGGGTTTTGGGGAGAGTTGATAAATAAAGGGATTGAAGATGAAATTGGTGTGGATGTTTTTGTTGAGGAGTTGGGGTTCTTGGATTCTAGCCCAATGTAGAAATTAGACTAGATTTATCAATTATATATGTAGTGTATGTATATGGTTTTGAAGAGTTTTAAATGAATTCATTCCAAAAGGGTTGAATTCTTACTTCTCAAACTATTTGTAGAAGAAGTACATGATTGTATGAATCTAGAAATGGTTTTTGCTAGACCATTTAAATTGGTCTATATTTCATGTGATATATGAACCAAATCATCATAGTGAAGGTATCATAATTTGACATTTATATATAATATAGTATGCTTCACTAAATTGAATTGAATTACACAAAGTACTTTTCTTAAATAGAATTGAGATCATGTCGAACAAACAAATTCGTAGATTATTTTGATATTAGTCTCTCAACTTATCAGAAGTGAACACTTTCCATCTATGTCGTTATGTTCCCGTTGAAAATTAGTTTAGGTTTATTCTATGAAATATTTTTTTCTTAAAAAAAAAGAAAAAGAAAAAGAATGTCTCCCTTCCATGAATGTATTTTGGCCATATTCTTATATAAATGTACTTATAGATCAAATCGGACAAGTCCCATATTGACCTACTAATGTTATTCTTCAAGAATAACATATGATACATTACTTCAAGGTTTTCTAAACTATAACTTTTTCTTTGTTTTATGAACTTTTGGAACTTAAAATTTTTGTATATTCGTGTACTGGGGTTCACGTAAAATTGATTAGAAGCTTTTGGGGCCCGCTAACAGTAAGAGTACGATTCCATAATTTAATAAAATAAACTTGATATAAATATATATTTGTGTATTGATGCATCTGGCCTAATAGAACAAGCCCACGACCTAAATATCACTATAAAAATCTAATTATCCGGTCTATACTCGAAAAACTAAAACTATTTAATACTCTTTGAGTCTTCTAGGATCAATAAGTATAATATCTGACAACTACGAAAATGCTTGATCTTATCAAAGTACTTAGTTTATCGTAAGTGTTGTAAATCGTATCAAATCTTATCCATATATATTATTTACATAATACATATTTGATCTCATCGAGTTTGAAATTCCATAAAAACTACTATATGCATTAACCTTAACATGCTGTGCCTACAAAAAAAAAATCATAAATTTGAGTAGGCACGTTGCATCATGCATGCCCTAACCTTCAACATCTTTTAGCCCATCTCTTTTATCAATTTTTTTTTTGTTTTTATTTACAATCATGATGAAAAAAAAACTTGAGACATTTTGGTCATTCGTTTGTTATAATTCTCTATTTTATCTTCCAATTTATGCCAAAGAATATGTGAGTCGTCGAACTATTTCGATATATGATTAATAAAATTATTTTTTTGAAAGAGTGGGATTTTATTATTCAAAATTTTGCATCGGACTATTGAACTAGAGTGTAGATAATAAAAATAATGGTTGATAGATATTACCTATCCTTAAATATATATATATATATATATATATTCTTACACAATTTAATACTTTTGCAAACTAAAAACAATTATTTGAACTGAAATACGAGCCATTTTGAGGAAATTAATCCAAGTATAATCTAATTTTTCTTTTCTTTTTTCCCCTCAGTCCTGTCGGCAAAGATCAATAGCACAATGGGACTCCACAAAACGACGTCGTTATGAACGTCATATCTAATTTAATAACAGTATGGGGATCAACGGTCCTGAAATCCACGCATGATAACCCCGTACACCGTGGCGCACCTGATCAGTGAAGAGCTAAGAGAGTCACACACTTTTATGGTGCGTGTGTTTACACACTTTAATGCTTTTGAAAATTTTGCCATGGAGCGTGGGAGGACGTGTGTTAGAGAGAGTGGTTCTTTGCTAATCAGATTTGGAGAAGAAACGTTGCCACGTCAACTCCGGCCTTGAAGAATCCAGCTGCTAATGACAACAAAATTGCATTTCTCACTGAAAAATTCCACCAAATTTACATCTCATAAATGACCAAATTGCCCTTTTAATATTTCTTCTATTTTTTTGTGGACTTAGTAAAGAAAATGATTTAAAAAAAAAATCCACTTAATTTACTTTTTCTTCTTTGTCTAAATTACATGTATCTACAAATCACATTGACTCAAGATAATTCTAGTTGCACATGTCTGTAAGAGATAAAATACTCTCAGTAAGCAGTGTGGTCGTTCATAAATAATCAACGATTCGATTTTTGATTAAGAGTTGATAGCGTCAATTACTAACACCAAATAAGTTATTAATATGTCCACTTCAATTAAGAAAACATGGGCTTTAGTGATGAAGAAAAGTTGATAACGAAATAAGAAGGTGCATTATTTAAGTCGAAAGATACATCTCTTATCGTTTATTTACTCAAATATTCGATTCAAATACAATGTTGGGTGATTTCTGAACTATCACAATAATTAATTTTGAAGTTTTTCTCACGTTCTGTTTCTAATATCAAAATTATAAAAATATTCAATCCATTGTCATTTCATTAAATTCGAGTTCTTTGATCCAAATATCATAAGTATATTCATGATATCATTTGATTACAGTCAAAATATCAATGCAACGTATCTTTATATTGAACGCACAAAAGATTTTGAAAAAAACATGAGTTGAAAATGCAACATTAAAAAAAAGGCATGTATTTAAGTTTAATAGTATTTGTAATTTTTTTCCTATACTATAATACATGCACATTTCTTTCCATGTATTAATTTTAGACACAAGAAATGTTGAATTTATAGAAGACTTTTATGAGTATGAATTTATTACTACAAGTTTGGCTCACATCTACGCTAAAGAAATTAAGAAATGCATCCTTTCTTTCATTTCTTTACGTCTTACCGAATTTTTACTTGGTAATTATTAATTATTTAATGTTCTAAAATTTGTTGTGATATTAATAATTATTATTTATTTATAAAATAATTATTAATATATATATATGTTATTTTTTATTCTTTGATTTAGACATTACTTATAAGGATATAATTTATACAAGTTAGGTAATAATAAAAGATAAGTTGTATTTAATTTTAATTCAAGAAAATTCAAAAGCATAATATTTTTTTTTCTCTTTTTTGGGTGTGATTAAAGTGATACAAATTTAAAATTTTGGGACCAAAATGCAATTGAAAATCGCCTATATCCTCGCCCCGTGAAGTAAATCATCGCATCTACGGTAAATGATTACAATAAGACAAAAATATAATTTTAATGATGATACCATAACAAATTTTATGACGAAAATGAGTCAAATTTAATATCTAAAAAACTATTGGTAATACGTATTGTTCAGTATTAATATTAATTAATTAGACCAAACTATATTGTCATTAGTATACTTACCTCTTTACTAAAGGAACCACGTGTAATGCCTTACTTTTTGACTTATAAAAGTTAACTCAAAAGACCAACCAAATGTTTACATGATTTGATATTTATAATAAGATTGTATGGAGAAATCTCACTTAATCTTCTCAAATTAAGTTGACAAACAAATAGAAAAAATTCTCTCACTTTTTAATGTTTGAAGCAAGTCTAAACTCAATTAAGTAATCTAAAAGGTATTACGTACATTTATAATTCACTTATAAAACAATCAAATTAAAGTTAAACATACTTCCAAATTAGATAAATGATCATAAATTTGTGACATATTCTGATGAAAGATCTCCAAAAACAATTTAAATATATACATAACTAAACGCACTTCAAATATCATTCATGTAATTTCACTCAAAAAATAATAACACAAATAAAATCATTAAGTTCGATATCTTAAGTTGTTTTATCTACTTATATAATAGTTTACTATTTACAATTCATAATAGAAAATTGCTAAAAGAAAATAAAATTCTAGAAGAAAGAGATATCTTATCACAAAACTTAATCGAAATATTTTTAATACAAAACTTACAAACCCGTGTAAGATTCAAAATAAGGAAAAAAAAAACAATTACATCGTGACAATCTGATAATATTTCACGTGAAAATGAAAACTAATATTATTAAATTATTAAATTTTAAATAGGAAAAACACTAATTAATAATAAAAGATAATTAATTTGATAATTCAATTTAAAAAATAAAACAAAATATAAAAATGAAGATGAGATCGAGACATTGATGAGTATTGTAGTAGTTGAGGGCAATTTCGTCAATAAACAATACTTCGAGTCCTTGTTTTCTCTGTTTTAATGTTACGATCGTCATCGATTCGTCGTCCTCACAATCAAACCCCCAAACTGGAAAAAGTTTCATTACTCTCCAAAACTCTCCCGTCAAAACCTTCTTCAGATCCAAACACATTGTTGATGCATACATATTTCGTGTTTTCTGTACATTTGCAGTGCTAGAGAAACCTACAATGGGTGGAGTTCCATCGACGCCGCGGCTAGGCGGTGGAGCGCGGCCGCAGGAGACGGCGGAGTACTTAATCGGAGAGCTCGTAGGAGAAAAATCGTTTCCTCTTACCTCCGATTACTGGCAGAAGCTTCTCGAGCTACCTCTCGATCTTCGCTGGCCATCTCATCGCGTTCGCGAAGCGTGTCATCTCTTCGGTTAGTAAATTTTCGCTTTTTTTTTTTGCTTTCTGAAATTCAGTTCGCTTTTTGTTTCCTTTACCTATGAATTAGTGTTTCGTGTTTTGTTGTGATTTTGTCGGTTGCATGCTGAATTTGTGTTCGGAAGTTCTGTTTATTCGCGTGCTTGAGTCTGATTTGTTGTTTCAGATATTATTTTTCAATTGAAATTGATTTAGCCACTACTTTTTTTTTGGAAATTAGCTCATTTTGTTGTATTGCTTTGTTGTTGGTTGAAATTTTAACATAGGTCAAGAGAATCTGTTGTTTTTAGCTTAGACTTTGAGATATTTTCATGTAAGTTTTATTCTATGAGTCCAATTTCAAATGCGCTACCTAGGAGTCCTATCTAGATGCAGTAGTATATGACTTCTCTGTGTTGCCAAATTAAGACAATTGTTGGAGATGTTGATGATTGTAGAGCTCATCGATATTTCTGCTGTCTTCTCACCTATATTATTAGCGATGATGTTGTTCTTAGAGTTATATCTGTGATATTATGCAACTCCTGCATCAAAAAAAAAAAAAAAAAAATTACTGGAACCATAAAATTCGTGAAGCTTTTGCAACTGCAAGAGAGTCATTGATTTTAGGATGGTGTGCAACACCGGAGCTGATTTTAGGATGGTGTGCAACACCGGAGCTTATACGTGTGCAGATAGGAAATAGAATCTGATTTATTGTCATTCCCGTGTAAATAAACCTTCAGAATTTTAAATCATAAAAGATGGAATCAACAAATGCTTTATTTAGAATAGAAAACAATATTGACAATTATTATGTGTCATATAAGTCGACCTGGGGATAATAGTTTCTTTCTTAAATCCATACTTTTGTTGCATTTGGGTGGTGAGATGGATTTGTTTCTCTCTCCTCACTTGTTAATGTTGTTTAACCGTTTGTTTTTGGCTTGACAAAAGTTGTTATGATTTGTTTTACATGAAACATTTAATATGGCCATATCTTTTATTGCCACTAAAGACTATGTCATTTTCTGGAGATAAGAATTTCCATTTGTACCATGCTTTGTGATATTTGCAACGCTTTGATAGCTTCCTGAAGAATTATGTCTTTTCAGACAAATCTATGTGATCCAAACTATTGTAGGACGAGCTGAAGAAGTTAAAACTTCCAAGGTCATGATCTTGGGCACTGGTTATACAATGTGTAGTTGTTTCTTTAGGCTAGACAACAGAATACTGATGTATAACTACGGTTCTATCTGGGCTCTGAGTCTAGACTGAATAAAAGCTGAAAAGTCCTTCCGTTTGTTGTATTTCATTCCCTGATGTTTATATTGTCTGTATACTGTTAAGAAGCTAATGTATATATATATATATATGTGTTAGTAGCTACTTCAATATTCTTCTTAAGTAATGTGAAAATGTTGGCTGCTGCTAGTAATCCTCATCAGTAATTGAAATTAGAGAATCTAATTCTTATAATGTTAAAGTTGAAATGGTCAGTTTTCCATAAGATTTTAAGATCCATTTTCCACTGGGCTGATTCTAATTTTGTTATACGTGTGTGCAGAAATGAACAATTGTAGCACAAGGCACCTTGCTAAGCTTTTGATTCACCTGGCATGGTGCTTGCAAGAGTGCATTTCTGCATCTGATGTGACATCCCCTGCTTTCTCAAAATCTCTTAATGGGTTGTTCGTATCCTCTGTTTTTCTGAAGTATCTCATCGAAAATGCTAAGAGTGACAGCTTAGAAGAACTATACCTATCGCTGGATGAAACTGAGCCTGTGCAGGATAATTTGTTGAAAGGTTTGCCAAGAACCAATTCCATTTGATTTGCTACCTCGGTGATATCTTTGGTTTCTACTTAACTTTTATTTATCTCCTTGATGATATCCTGAAGTCTGAACAATCAGAATCATTGTTATCATATAATTCACACTAGATATTTTTTTATGGTTAGTCAAAGCCATGTGATACTTTATATATTAAAGTGGAATAATTGGTATCTTTGAATTGGTTAAAGAATGTCAGTTTTCCAGAAAATAATAGCAAGTATTGCCGAATACAATTTCAGAATATTAAGCTTCAAAATTTGTGTGGACTTCAGTAAACTGTGAACACCTCATATTGTGGTATTTTTTAACAGTGTAAAAAGGTTGTTGATCCAATTCATGTCATATTGACTTCCCTGTAATATGGGACCTTCTAATCCATTAGTGTTGGTAAAAAGTCCAATTATCTGCTCAGCCTTGTAATGAAATTATAAAGCCTTAATTGTTTGCTTGACAATGTCCTGGCACATTTGTAAAGCAGTTTATTTTCTTTCCTTTGTTCCTCATTTTGCACTTCTTCAACGCAGGTCAAGATGTTGAAAATCTCATCATGTACAGTGCGCTCAACTTTATTGCCAAAGTTGATGCTAGGTATGCTGTGGTTAGTGCAATATGTCTATCAATGCCCCCGTTTATACTTTATATTCATGTATCCATAAAGTGTGGCTATTTTCTCTACCAGCCCAGGAACATACCTTCTGCATCATGAACTGCTTAATTTTATGATGATTGCCATGTCAACTCAACTTCTCTCTGGGCCATCACCAGGACTGAGTGATAAACATCCTTTCGTCGATGCAGCAATGTTGCAGGTGAATCCAAGTAACTTTACTGACTTCAATGCTAATCATGTAATTCTTCTCCCAGTTAGATGACTGTAATTTCTGCAGGAAAGCTCTTTGGTTAATGTGGTTGTGCGCAAGTTATTGCTCAATTACATCACACGTCCACGGTTTTCTTTAAACAGTTCGTCTTATTCCATATTTCCTGAAGGGAATCAGCCTGGTGTTTTAAGAAGAGTTGGATCTGCAGCTGGTATGACAGCACACATGCCCTTCATCTATTTTAACTTATATGTGGTGTATATGTGTTGTCTTCTCTTTTTGCATAGACCTTGATTTATTTCCAGGTAAACTGTTGAAAGAACATTGTTTTTTCATTCAACAGTCAGCATTCAGAATTTTGACTTCTATACGTGGCCCAGTTTGTATGCTTGGAGCCTTTTATCAAATTTGAACATCCTGTATTTTGTTGGTTATGCACCTTTAGTTGCCAAAACTTCATTTTGTCTTGGTTAATATTTATTAGCATCTTTTCTGTGTCTTTCAATGGAAGAGGATGCTGCATCAAATACAAAACAAACATTATATCTAAGAAATGCATGTAATATTTTCCTTCTTTTTATTGGCATTAATATATTTTCTCCATTCTCAATCTGTCTCTCTTCTGACAAAAGTAAAATTTCCTTGCAGCAAACTTGATGTTATTGCCCTTTAATTACTTAGTCAGCTCTACTGGTGAAGCTTCAAGAAGTGCGTTAGCGGAGAGCAGTCTCAATGTTTTACTTATTCTTAGTTATTATCGTAAATGTATTTCAGTGGACTATGTGAAGGATAAAAGTGATAACAGTGGTTCAGAGTCTCTCCTGAAGGAAGAAACGATCTTTTCCGAAAATCCTTTCTGCAAAGCGGTAGAAAATGTTCGCGATATCGAGTGTATGATCCTGTACATTACCACATTCTGTTATTTGTTTGATTGCAGATTCTATGACATTTCTGGTGCTTAAGTCTTTGAGTGGTCTTCCTGCAGTTGACCGCATTGATATCGAGGGGAATGCGCACAGTGGTCCGCTCGTGAGGCTACCTTTTGCTTCTCTTTTTGATACGCTTGGCATGTGAGTTTTTACATGCCATTTGCATGACCTGGAAAATTAGATTTTGTATCTTGGCATTTTACTTTTCAAATCCTCTTGTTGGCATATTTTACTAAAATTAATTATCTTGGAAAAAATCAATATAAATAAAACATGTGAGTTCCCAATCTGTGAAAATAGGTTTATGTCGGCTATAGCTTGATTCTTGTTTAACTTCTATTATTCTTGGTTAGCACCCTTGCTATGTCAATTTTTGGGATTGAAGCCCAACTTCTCTTGGCCTTGTATAGTTTAGTTTTCCATTTTTTGCATCCTGTTTCTTCAAATGTAGTTGTTCGGGTGTAGATTGCGTCACATTTTAACAATGGTGTAATGGTGGTGTGTGCAAATGAATACAGAAAGCAGATAGTGCTATGCATGTCAAAACTCCCCTCTCTCCCCTCTGTCTCTGAAACAGCACATAATAATGCTCCTCTAGAGAGCTCAATATTCAGAGTAATTATATACAGGGTTTTACTCTAATGAGTTTGTTATATTTTCAGGTGCTTGGCTGATGAAAGTTCTGTCCTGTTACTTTATTCACTGGTCCATGGAAATTCAGATTTTCTGGAGTATGTTCTGGTGCGAACAGATCTAGATACATTGGTACGTACCAGAAACCTCTACATTCCTAGTGATGATCAGGTGTTTTTCCTGAGAACAATATCCTAGAACATCCACCTAATAATGCAAGTAGATAAGAAAAGAAAAGATGATGGATGAAAAACATATAAAAGTTAGTCTCAGAATTTATAGTAGTTTGAATGTTCTTCTGCTGTTTTATGACTTAGAGCAATGTACTCAAAAATGTTGAACCATCTGCATTCTTAACCTTCATCAGTTTTCTCTTTATGGGGATTATGTATTGCAGAATTACTTATCCTTGCTGTAATTTAATTTTTCCACGTGTGAGAACAGTTATAAATTTCAAAAGATCATCTTCAGCAAAATGTCATTGTGAAGTGGTCATTTCTGCAGTTATGGTTTTTTAGGGTAAAATTTCATATTGTTCGTCTGATCTTGGTATATATCATTTGCTTTTCTGATGATTAACAGTTGATGCCAATGTTGGAGACACTATATAATGCTTCAAGGAGGACGTCCAATCATATTTATATGGTTCTTGTTATTTTCCTTATATTAAGTCAAGATTCCTCTTTCAATGCCAGCATTCACAAACTGGTAAAGACAGTTTTCATTACCCCAGATTTTTTTACTAATGTTAAGATCCAATCTAAATAGATATTCGTGCTCACAGATGATCCCGAACGTCCCATGGTATCAAGAACGTCTTCTTCATCAAACTTCTCTTGGTTCCCTCATGGTCATAATTTTAATTAGGACAGTGAAATACAATCTCTCTAAGCTACGGGTAAAAGTTAATGCATTCTTCCTAGCTTATATGTTTTGTTACCTCTGCAATGATTATCTTTTTTTTTTTTTTTGAAATCTGCTTCAGAATGATACATTTTGGAATCTTGAAGTGCACTGTAATATTTTACCTCTCTTTTGGTACCATTTTTCTGAATATAGCAAAACAGTCATTTATCATTATAAAAATATCAAAATTCTATTTGGTTGTTGAATCATTAAGAATGACATTAATCAATAGCAGATCAAATACTCCATGATAGTGAACAAGCAAAGGGGTTATCAGCATTAATGATCCTAGTCCACTTGTGAAAATTATTTATGTGGCTTACTTATTTAGAACATTCAACTATTGGAATCTGATATCTGTATAATAATGAATCTTGTTGCCAGTATTAATGTTGATGGTATTAATTTAATTCTTCAGGCTAATCCATTATAATCCTTATAACTCACATTGTACCCTCCCTTTTAGCATTAATTCATATAATCTTGATCTAATTATTTTGATAAGATTTATTTGGTTATTTAGTGCATTGACATTTGACTGCAACAGGATATCTATCTCCATACGAATTGTCTTGCAACTTTGGCAAATATGGCTCCACATGTCCACCGTCTGAGTGCATATGCATCACAGCGGTTGGTTAGCCTTTTTGACATGCTTTCACGCAAGTATGTCCTGTACAATTTTATTTGGTCCTTCACATCATATTAGAAGTGAATAATTTGATTAAGATATTCATTCCATAATGTTTCTCATTCTCTTCTACTTTCGAATTTATTAATCTTTAGGTACAATAAGTTAGCAGAGATTAAAAACGAAAAGATGAACATGGCAAATGCTGATCTAAAAGGAGATAACTCTCTGGAGGATCCTGTAAGAAGTCCATTTCTCGAATACAAATTTACATTTGCAAGTCTACACCAGTTTCATATAATTGAATAGAGTATTTATGTACCCTTTTGTATGTTTCAGTCAGCTGAACTGCATATCTATACCGACTTCCTGAGACTTGTACTGGAGATAATAAATGCCATCCTAACTTATGCATTGCCAAGGAATCCAGAGGTACAGTCAAATTGCATTTGATTACTCTATCAAATTATTGACTAATCTGATTTTCTATAAATGGTATAATGCATGTCTTTGCTTACTTTGGCTGTGATGTTCAGGTTGTGTATGCAATCATGCACAGGCAGGAGGTGTTTCTACCTTTCAAAACCCATCCACGTTTTAATGAGCTGTTGGAGAACATATATACTGTACGTCTTCGGAGAGACTAATTTCCGATTTCATGAGTAAATTTACATTTCATAATTTTTAATCTCTACAATTTAAATATATGCTCATTTAATAGATCTTTTCCCGCTTCATGAGTAAATATACTTTTCATTATTTTTAATTTCTAAAGATTAAGTTCTGGTCTTGTCACAACAAAAGCACTATGGATTTTCTTCTTTTGCAGGTTTTAGATTTCTTCAATAGCCGTATGGATGCACAGGAAATGGATGGAGAATGGTCAGTGGAGAAAGTGCTTCAAGTCATAATCAACAACTGCAGATCTTGGAGAGGTGAAGGCATGAAGGTATGAACCAGATAATTTTATGACGAATTAACTTTAATGTTTCATTATCTTTTATGGTGTTTTACCAAATAATCTATTTTGGTTTTGTAAAGATGTTTACGCAATTACGTTTCACCTACGAACAAGAGAGTCACCCTGAGGAGTTCTTCATTCCATACGTATGGCAGTTAGTACTGTCTCGAAGGTACACTTTCAAACATTATAAAAACAATTCCCAATCAATGCCTGAGTTATCATTTCCTTTTTGTGATGATGTTTTATATCATATTTTGAGATTTTACATATTCTTTGTATGTTTTGTGGAGTTTTTCTTACTTAATGGTGTTCACATGGTCTCATGCAGTGGCTTCACTTTCAATCCCAGCAACATAAATTTATTCCCGGTGCCTATAGAGGTAAATATCATTTTTCCATTACTTAATTACTTTTGGTCGTTAACTGCACAAATTAATTTCATGTACCGCCATAGTTTACTATCTATTTTCTATATTATTGTCTTTTTTTTTTGGTTGTATTAAAACAGTTTTCTAGAGGTGGGATGGGGGGAAACGGGGTCAATTATAAGGCTCGCCTCATATAAATCATAATATTTGACGAGATTGACACCCATAATTATATATGAAGTTTTTCAGTTAGACCCTTCATTTAGCTTTTGGTTTTCTATATGCTTTAGCATATCTTAAATAGTTTCATAATATTATTACTCAAAGCCAATAAATATAGGTCTATCCACTCTTAAGAAGTTGAACATCATCTCCTAGACTAGTGAATGAATTTGCTATATTCAATAACGTAAGATATATGAGAGATTATTTGAACTTAAATACAGGACATAAATGGATCGGAGGTTGAGAAGCTCCAAAATGGCGACCTGAAAGAGCACACACTTGAAGTGGAGACCGCTGTGTAAAAAGAGTTATAGCTCGTTTTAAGTGATCGTGGTTTATGTACATACACACAAGTGAAATAGTAGAAATTTTCATTCGTTTATGTTTATATGTTGCGTACATAGGTCACTCTTTTTGAAGAATTTATGGATGTAATCGAATAAGAGAAGTTTCTCAAATTTGCATTATGACATGCTTGCGAAAAAAATAGGAATTTTCTACCTTAGTAAGTTAATGAATTTAGTATTGTTTTAGGGTAATAATAGAGCAGCACCCCCGCTGGTTTTGGACTTCAATAATTTTGGTGTTTTTTTTTTGTGGACGTTGTTTGCTGTGAGTGGGAAACTGTGCTAATATGTCATGTGAATGTATCTATACGATTTGAATTATATGATTTCAAGTTTCTTGCTAGTATAAACTTGATAGGGACTAGAGTCAGATGGTCATGCATATCAGTTTGTGAGGAATTGGGTTTCGAAACTTCAGATTTTGATATGTGATTATTTTCAATTGAGTGGTTGAGTTTTTTAGTGGCGATGTTTGTTTATGTTTGGGTTTGAATTCTAAAAATAGTTTAAAAATTCTTATAAATGAAAATTAGTGTGAAAATGGTTTTTCTTTAATGTGTTGAATGTTTATGTAAATTATGTGAATAAATATTGAAATTTAATTTTTAAAAGTATGATAGATAGAGAGAGAATGATTATAATAAATAATTTGGATAGGTGAATGGGTGAAAAAATGTATATATAATTAATAGATAATTTGTAAGAGTACATTTGAAAAAGTAAATCTAAATGAAAATAATTTGTATTAAGTTTATTTTAATTTTTCATACAATTTTATAAATTAAATTTGAAAACATAAAGAGGTCATTATTTTCAAGTGTCCCCTATACTTGTGGAATTTTAGAAATCCACCGAATGTTTGTTTATTGTTATTCTCTGAATAATTATTTCGGAGCTACAATACTCCAAACTCCAATAAAATAGTGAAATTCATCACCCAACTAAATCTTAATTTTCATTACCTATATATAATGATACAATAAATTTCATCACCTACATATTTGGGAAAAATTTATCTTGGTCCGGGACCAACGATCTCGGCCAAGATAGGCCACATATTTAGCATGGGGTGGATAGTTTAATTTTCCACCACCCTCAATGTGTAAACCACCCACTCGACGTGAATATGTGGTTAAAATTGGACAGTGCCGGTTCAGGATAGAATCACCCATACATTTGGGACATGGGTCATGTCATTGTTTACGTATACAATGTTTCACATATAAATAGTTAAATAATTGTACTTAAGTATCTTATTGCAAAAACTAATTCATATAATGCTTCATTTAATATAACATAAGATGTCCACAACATACATACAATCCCCATAACACATTACCCATATCCATAATCTCTAGCATACAAATTCCACTCACACAAGAGCACTACCCTTAACATACTCAGTGAAAGCCAATGCCACCAGCCCAAGCATAGCAAATCTACCATTCCATAATTCAGCATCAGATGACATCAAATCCCCTGATTTTGATTCAACTGTTACGCCTTTAAACAAGGGGATTAAAGATGCTAATGAAAGCAAAATGCTTGTGCCCAAGAACCATGAGATGCCTCCGTTTTGAATTTGCAAAAATATATCCTGACCGTTGGATAGTTCCATTCCCATCGCGGCCACAAACCCGATCATTGCTAGCCGTCCGTTGATTCTCTCGGGGGCTGGCCCGCTGAAGGCGAGAACGTCGAAAAATCCAGTTTTTGCCTGAATTTTTATAAGATTGATATGAATGAGATATTTTCTTAAATTTTTTCGTTTTATTGTGATAATTAATCGAGTCAAGATGCGTAAGATAGGCTTTGTCCGGGTTCAAAAATTATACCTAATCATGAAGCAATTGCTTTTTAAGATATTAAGCTCGAGCATGATTACAAATTAACTTTATATCGAATATAAAGATGTATACGATATTATTTAATTATTGTTTTAAATGAATTGGACTCTTTAATATAAATTGCTGGTTAGCAACAAGATATCAATATATATATATATGTGTGTGTTGTGTGTATTATGTAGTAACAAGATTATTAGATTAGCCACTAATACAAAATTTTATTTTATTGCTACCTTAGGCTTTGGAGGAGAGGTGGGCTTGGGGGCAGCTGGTGTTGGGGAGACTGGTGCCTGTTCTATCTTATCTCCCTGTTAGAAATAATCAAGAAAAAACCAAATCCTTCAGCACAAAATTAACATAAAAATTCATATATATATATACAAATTAAAAGGAATCAAGAAATAACTTGACTTGCCTCAGCCATGCTTCTAACTGTAAAGTTCACATTCCTCTTCATCAGTGAAGGCACAAAGAACTGATTAAAACCAGCCCTTCTTGCTGTAATTGAGCTTCCACAAGAAATTGATGCCATCCCAAAGCATGATGCAGCCATTATATTTGACGAAAAAAATTGATAATCTGAAAAGGGTTTTATAAACTAGTAAAGGAAGGGTCTGTTTGGCTAATCTGAAATCTCAAAACAAGATTCAATAAAGCTCTCACCTGTCTTACGGTTGAGTACAATAAATGATAACTATTTAGTGTGCATGAAAGAGAAGAAACTAAGTGGGTATTTGTAAGTGCATGGGGCAGTAAAAGGCAAAAGACAAAGGGTTGGATATTTATGCGTCCACGTATGTAATTTGATATGGCCCGTTAAAAAGTTTTACCTAACGTGGATGCTTATGAGCACACATATTTTGGAAGATGATTTGGCCTAAAATTTTACCGTAAAATTTTGTCACATCGAATATATATCATATATTTGAGGTGAAATGGATGGGTTTTCAACACGCACAATTGTTATTTACAAACTCAAATATATGATGTATCTGGTGTATCATATATCATATATTTGAGGTGAAATGGACGGTTTTCAACACGCACAATTGTTATTTACAAACTCAAATATATGATGTATATCACGCTAAATTTGTTAAACTTTTGTATAATTTAGCTCGATTTAGAGGACAAAGTAAAGTGAGCATATGTGATGTCTAGAAAGTTCGAGCTCCTATTTGGTTAGGTGTGGGATGTGACAAAACAGTCACCAACTAGGTACCAAATTTGAATTTGTTATATCACGGTGTATTTTTTTTCCTTTTGTTTGAAAATAATAATATTTTCTAAATTGTACTAACCAAAATTTGGACACATAGCATATATATAAATGTGTCATGATACAATATGGAGTCCACAATTTAAATGTGTTAATTAATATGTAATTAAAGTCTCGAAAGCTACAAAATATAACCCTTTTCTTGGATTATTTTTGACATCATTTTATGATTACTTTTGACAAGATTACTATATTCAATTAAACGGAGATATGGTTGAATCTAACGCTCACCTCTTTGGGGAGTGGTGCTATTAGGCTGAAGGCATTTTGGTAATCGAACAGAGTTGGGTCTATAATTGAGTATTATCTGCTATATTCAGTTTCTATGCATTTCAAGTCGTGTAAAAAATATAGAAAATGTAGATGAAAAAAGACATTTAACTAATATCACTAGTCTAGCAGTCACCTATGCAAATCTGTTTTGGCATTAAGCTTTAGATTTGAATAGTAGAAAGTATATGAACATATTAATTAAGGCTACTATTGGAAAGGAACAAATGGTGGCTGATTTAATCCTTTGCATCTGCAATTCCACCAGGAGTTATCTGGAAAACTTGTTTCTGTTAAGAAAAACTAGCAAAGCTATGCATACTGTTAGAAATAAAAGACTTAATATGGATATTAAAATTCTTTTGTTGATATGTGAAAAAAATAGAAATAAAATTTTAACACAGAGGAAGGATATTGCTTCGGCCTCGGGCAGATTTGGAGCATCAAACACCTTGCAGACACGTTGTTCGCCTTTGCCCTTCCTGAACATTAGCCTTATAGTTGCTGCATGAGCCAGAACATGCCCTCCAGCTGGCTTCTTTGGATCTGATATAAAGACTCCACCCCCGGGATCAGCAATAACTGCGATTTTCGGTCAAATTATAGAACAAATTATTAAACCCCGTTAAAACCAATCATGTCAAATTGGAGTCTAATCAGTAAAACAACGTTTGTACCCTGGTTGGTCATGTACACAGCAACATTGAATTCTTCAGCAATCTTAATCAATCTTGAGAGCATTTGAGCCAACTTTTGCTGGAAATAGCATCAGAATTTGTATTACTAAAGAGAGCTCTTATACAATGAAGGAGCTGAGCTTCTAAATCTCAAATACTGTTTTAACAGTTACCTGACGATCTGCAAGTTCTCCTCTTCCAGTGAAGTCCACCCGAAATAGAGCTATAACTGAGTCCACAATCTGCAAACACAGTCCGAAAACATTAGCCTCTTACCTAGCAATAGCTGATTCATTACTAGAATGATAGTGGTACATTAGCTCACCAAAAGTCTGAAAGGCTCTTCAGCCATTTTTGCTGCGAGACCAAGAAGCAGGTTGTACTGATGCTCATATGTGTATGCACGAGCATATATGATCTTTAACAAATATACAGATTCCATAATGAGATTCCAGAAACCAACTTATTAACTCAGCATTAATGAATCATAAAAATTAGTTTTACATTGTCAAGTACAGCTCCAGGGTCCATTCCAAATCTTTCAGCTATAGGTATTATTCGATCAGGTCGGCTGCAAGTGCATTAAGGAATACAATAAAGCAAGCAAATCTGCTAATTGGCTAGTATATATTCTTTCAGCTAATGCTACCAAGCATAATTTGGTACCTCTTAAACTAAATTATATGACAGAAAAGAACAAAAGTAAAGGATACAATGTCCCCTCAGTGTCAATGTAAGCAACCTTTCCGTTGCCTCCTCTCATATTAATAGGGAGCTGTAAAAATTTAAAAGTGAATCCAAAGAAAACTAGTTCATTTTTGCAAAATCAAACGTGATCACCATTGATTCGAACAGCTAGAAACTGGAAGGTTAACTTATAATTAGTGTTCCATTCAGATCGTCCTTCTTCATACAGAACAATGAAATAAATTGGCTTTAGATTATAATTTATATCTCACTAAACTTGTTATAATACCTGTGTGGTAACACAAAGAGTATGTGCTAGCTGTGTTTTTCCAGATCTGAGACAAATGTTGATTAAGAACAACAGATTAGAATTTCATCACCAGCAAGAAAATACTAAATAACAGTTTGATTTTTGTTCACAAAGTTCCTAATCAGTCAGTGAATATAGAGTAGTTTTCACCTGAATTCGCCAAAAGCTTCTGTGATTGCCAGAGTTTCTACTCCACCTGCTTGAAGCATGGACACAACTGAGTTATATCATATATGTTATGGAGATAAATTTCAATGAAAAAGCACACATGAGATTTCAAGGATTACCTCCTAGAAGTTCATCGAGAGATTGGCTTCCAGTTGTGATGCGAACTACTGATTTTCTCTGTATAGCCAACAATAGTTCAACATCAGCTTCTTAAAAACGAGACTCTGAACATCAATATTTAACTATTCCTACAGAATCTCAAGTAAACTAAAATCTTACTTTCAACAAAGCGTCACTTCCAGTGATGTAACCAAAATTCTGAAAATGACCGAACATATAGCATCAGTGAACACCAGAGAATCATATGTATATTAATAACTATTATCAACAAAATCACGAACCACTATCTTTTCTACAGCTTCACAGATCTTTTCAACTTTCGCCTCAGACAGTCCTTTGATTCCGGTCAAATTCTGTATAATTCACAGAAATTACTACGCAATTAATGCACTGCGAATCGAAACTCAGAAGACATAATATGTAATGTATTCTCTTTATTTTTACCTTCTTAGTGTGCATCATTAAACCATTGCATGTATAAATTCCAGCATCCTGCAGCTTCTTCACATCTCCAGCATTAATACCGTGAGCTGTCACTGTATAATTCTCAAAACGTCATGGTTAGCAAAATTATAAGAAACAAAAGTAATTTCTCTTATTAAACCATAAATTGGACTGCAAATAATTTCAATATTTTATAGATAAACTCGTGAATAACATGATGTATTGAAAACATAGCAAATTAAACAGAAATTTAAGTTTGCAATAAAATTCAAAATCGAATGCACATAAAACAAAGATATAATGATTATATGTTGTTGAACTTCAACTCCATAATAAAACATATAATCTCAAATATTATTGAAGAACTCGTGAACAAATGGATGTATTAAAAATAGATCTAACTAAACAGAAACTTGCATTTAAATTTGCAGTAAAAATCAAAATCAAATGCACATAAAACAAACCTGTAACTGTGTAACAGTTACGCGAGTCAATTGGACGGAGAAAATAGATGCTAGTGAGTTTTAACATTTATATGATTCCAAATATCTAAGAAGAAACTCGTAAGTAACTGGACGTATTCAATACAGATATGAATACAATACAATTCAGCAGAAACTTGCATTTGCAGTAAAAATCAAAACCGAATGCACATAAAACAAACATATAATGGCTACGCGAGTAAAATGAACGAAAAAATAACATGCATGTAACATTTTACGTTTATCAATGGCTTCAAACAAGTCATCTTCATCATCGACTTCTTCTCTTTCAACGAGCTGCAGCTGGCTCTGCTCCTCAGCTCTGTTGCTCAAAATTCAACCAAAAACAAAACCGAAAACTAATTAGCAATCCACATAAACACGATCTGAATGTTCAATTATGTAATGTTGAAACTGAGAATCCAATTGAATCGTACTTGAATGCAAGCATTTTTGTTGGAGATGAAAGGATTTCTGTTACAGAGAGAGAGAGATTATCAGAGAGAATGTGAGCGCTGTAAAAATGAAGTGAGAGTCTGATTTTTCAAATTCTGAAGAAGTGGTGTGGCTTTTATATGGAATACGCGGATCTCAAGCACTTTTACTAATTTTGGTTTATTTTGAGTTTGGGATACATTCGTCACACGTGTCCTTTTTCCATTGGTTGAAAATCAGCAATCACATGCACCAGTTTAACGTGCAAAAGTACGTTCGTTACTTTCAGTAATTATCAAATCATAGGGAGGGTAAATTAGTCATGATTTGTGCTCAGGTATGGGCTGAAGATGATAACATAATATCAATAGAAAGTTGGGCTTGAATAGAGCAATGCCCATTCTTAATATCAAGTTAACGAGTCCACAAAGTTCATTTTGGACTCGTATATTAGTCCATTTATTAAATATTCTCTGCCACGAAAGTCTTCAAAAACGCCTTAAATTAATTATAAATTAAATAAATAAAAAGATTTGGTTCGTATAATTTGATAGGAATAAGTAATAAATTTTAAATTATTTCATTAAGCTTTCAATTTTTCATAACTAATTTATTATATGCTATTTCTTACAAAATGATTGAAGTTGATGCACCTTTGTTACATGCTTAATAATAATCTCAACTTAAATCGCTAAATATATTGCATCTATTAATTACACTATTTGAGAGTAACATAAATTATTTGTTATAATAGAAAGTCACTAGCAACTACCTTGACGACTTTTTGCGCTTTTAAACTATAAACGCGTTTCCTTTTCTGATAAATATCTATTTCGCGACTTTTACAGAAGAGTTGACCGGAAGTAAAAATATTTACAAAATAACTCCTCTAAAACCCTGAATTTTCAAATCAATCCTGTATTTTAATATATTTATTTATTTCCAATTTCTTTTTCCCTACTTTCATCTTCCTCTAGATTCTAGGGTTTCCCCCGCTCTCATCTCACTATAAACTTCATTGACGCTCCCTTCCCGCTCCACCAATATATTCATATATTTGTGCTCATAAATCTTATACACACTTTTAATTATACTTCAAATCTATATATTCATATAGATTATCTTCACTTATCTCTCTATTACCAACTTCACTTTCTTGTTTAATTATTTCCTACATACGAAACTCCTATTTTGAGTAATTTATGTGAATTTGTGCATTTAATTATGCATTTTGGGGAGAAAGAAATAATGCAGGTTAAGGAAATTGAGGAAATCGATGCTTCCGATCTCAAGAAGCACAGAAATTCGGAAGAAATCGATGAATTGGGGGGTTTGGAGGAGAATTGTGGCGAAAAGGATTTGAATGTGAACTCGATCATTGATGTTTCTGGGAGAAGATTGGATTTTTCGTTGTTTAATGACGAGGAAAGGGCAGTGGAGGAGGTGTATATGTATAAGAATGAGTTGAATTTGATCCCTAGGGCTGTGGGGGGTTTAAAGGGTTTGAAAACGTTGAAGTTTTTTGCGAATGAAGTGAATTTGTTTCCTGGAGAGTTCAGGAACTTGGTTGGGTTGGAATGCTTGCAAGTGAAGGTAATGGCGCCAGGGGTTAGTGGTTTGGAGTTGAGTAAATTGAGTAATTTGAAAGAGCTGGAGCTTAGTAGAGTGCCCCCCAAGCCGTCCGCTTTCCCGGTTTTGAGTGAGATTGCTGGGCTTAAGTGCTTGACCAGACTCTCTGTTTGTCATTTCTCGATACGGTAACTTGTCGTTTTCTGTATTTTGAAATGGATGGTGTGTGTTTAGTGATTGTTTATGCTAATTGATTCTACTTTGTCTAGTTGTTATTTTATTATGGATGCTTATATACTGGCCCCTTTTGATATTATGATAAAATTGAAAAAACAATGATGTTCATTACTCATTGAAAGATGTCTAGTAGCATGTTGGTCTAATATTGTTGTTTGCTTCTTTGGGTCTGGCTATAGTTCATTCAGATTGGATGAAATACATGATGACTGGGCTCGTAGTTTAACCTAGTTAGTTATACAAAGCGCTGAATTCTGTGAAATAACAGTGGCCAGAACAGCTTTTCTAACCAAGATTTTCAGTGTGTTAAAAACCATTGATGAATTTGAGCTTTACGAATGACGCTAGTCCAAATTAAAGTTATGAATGGTAAGTTGCTAATGAGGTATGCATTACCTGCTTTAATCGTCGCTGATAAACTCCATGTTAATTGGATGTGATATTGGGTGTATGGTGCTGGTATTTACTAATGTGTCTTAGTTATTAGTTGTCAATTTTTTGATAGAGAGTTGGATGTGGAAGTGTCTGAAGATTGGATACGGAGAGATGACACGAGTATTGGAAAATCTTTGATGTATAACTAAAGGCTTTTTATTCGAGTTTGCATATTTCCAAATGGCTTTTTTGTAATACATTTTTTTATTTTTGTATAATTACTATGTCTCGCAATCTCATGGAATCCCGAGGATTAACTTACAAATATTTTCTATATCCACCCTGTTTTTCCATTTATATTTCTTTAGCAAAAATCTTAGCAATTGCGCGACTGTTGACACCTTCATTTCCCTTTACCCGTACTCATCTATCTGTGATTTTGTTACCCCTTTGAAGCAACTGATCAAGTGACAGATCTAAATCATTCTCATCCAATACCTATGTCATATTTCTTCCAACATGGCTACTGTCGCTGAATCTAAAGGTCCATTTAAGATTAAGCTAGTTAGCATGAAGTAGTTAACAGCGACAGGTGTTTCTTGTGATAAGTGGAAAATCTGTGATTATTTACTGCAAGACCGCATATATTTATTCAAGTTGAGATATTACAAAATGCTTAATTTTGGAAATATTGAAGCCAACTTTTCATATGCGTGGTCAATTGCTCATTGAAAGTATATTTTTGATTTTATCTATTGTGTCCTATGCAATCTTGAAAACATCATACCTGATAGTCTTTCTTTGCTGCATGTGAATTATCAATACAAACTTACTCAACAAGCATTTATAGTTATTGGAGGTACGGTGGAAATTGTCCCTGGTTAAGTGAATTAGTTTGGAGAAAGTTATGATTTTATGTGTCCATTTCTTAATTGCAGATACCTTCCTCCAGAAATTGGCTGCCTCAAAAATCTGGAGCACTTGGATCTTTCCTTTAACAAGATTAGAAATTTACCTGATGAAATCTCTTCATTGAATTTATTGATTTGTCTGAAAATTGCCAATAATAAATTGATTGAGCTGCCTTTGGGACTTTCCAATTTGCAAAGATTGGAGAACTTGGATCTGTCAAATAACCGGTTGAGTTCCTTAGGGTGTTTAGAGCTTGAATCAATGCATAACCTTCAAAGCCTAAATCTTCAGGTATGTACACATGATACAATGACAATCATCAGTTCACACATATATTGGTAGATGGCATATGTATTGCAATGTGGATCTGTGTTTGTATTACTTTTTCCAGTTGTTTTTCTTTCACTTATTAGTACATTTCCTGTTATTTAATCATTTAAATGTGACATTAAATTTTTCTTTTTTCTTTTGTGTAATATTGTAGCATAACCAACTACATGGTTGTCGAATACCTTCATGGATGTGCTGTAATTTAGAGGGCAACATCATGGACCTTTCAAATGATGAATCTGCTGAGATGGATGTATATGAAGGCGTCATCCAGGAGATTCATAGTAGTCCTTGTAATGAAGATTTCTCTATATATTGTCCAACCCCTTGCCCCTGTTTATCTTTTAGTGTGTTATGTGAATTTAGAAAAGTTCTAATGTTATAAGTTTGATTGCTACAGGCTCTTCCGTTGCGCCAACAAGTCACTCAAGTGGATTATTGCCTAATAATCGACGTTTAGCTGCTCGAAGTACCAAAGGGTGGAAACGCCGGCATAATTTGCCATCAAAAGCTCGGCAGGAGCGAATGAATACCTGCAAGAAGTGGAAAGTAGATGCCACGAGTCGGAGCTCTTCAAAGAAATGCATGACATGCAGAGTGCCTGTCCGCAGTGATGATGCCGCATCAGAAGGCTTATCAGTCGTTGCCGATGCGAAGCTTGACAACGAAGATTTGTTTACAGAAAGGGATATGCATCAAAAATCAGATAATTGTCCTGGAAATGAGGATGTTAGCACAAATGAAGAGTCTGTCGAGTGTTCATGTTCGGCAATTGATTCTGATACGATGACGAAAGAGGTTGAGGCTGATGATTCGGGATCTAATACAATTTTGGGCTCTGTCTCAAATGCTGTACAGGTGCAGCATGAGGGTTTATCTTCTGAAGCATCTAATTGTGTCTTAAAGCCAAAAAGGCATTCAGAAAAGGATCTAGACAATCCAAAGCCCACCAAATCGCGAAGACCAGTCAATGACCCATCTTACTTGTCAGGCCGATATAGCGAAATATCATTTTGCGGGGTTGGTGATCATTTACCTGATGGCTTCTATGATGCAGGACGAGACCGGCCATTCATGCCACTGGATAGTTATGAGAAAAATCTGCATGTTAATTCGCGGGAAGTGATTCTTCTTGACCGGTTAGTGCTTTTCCAAATTTGCAATTAGTCTTGTAAATGGGATTTCTTCTTAATGAAGTAGCCTTATGACACTAGTGTGTCTATTCCGGTAAAAGTTCGTAAAGAAGATTCGCATTTGGTATATAGCTGTACAGATTGTAATTGTTTAAATTTCTGATCAGGGAAAGGGATGAAGAATTAGATGCCATTCTATTGAGTGCTCGATCATTAGTACGTCGGTTTCGGCAAATGAACAGTTCTGCCGACGAGGATAGAGATTTTGCGGTTGATAACTTTCAAATTGCATCATTACTTGCTCTTTTTGTGTCTGATCATTTTGGAGGAAGCGATAAAAGTGTCGGTATTCAGAGGACACGGAAAGCAGCTTCTGGTTCAAAATATGGGAAACCTTTTGTTTGTACATGTGCAACTGGGATCAGTTATGATACTAGTAAAGCCAGCAAGCAAAACGTGCAAACTGAAGATATTGTTTTCCTTGATGTCTGTGAGAAATCTCTTGTTTCCGTAAAAGAAAGATTCAAATCTATTGTAGTTCCTATTGGGGGTGTACATTTCGGTGTTTGTCGGCATAGAGCACTCCTGTTGAAGGTGTATATTTTGCTAGTCATGTTTCCTTTTGCTAGTCATAATATTGCGTAAAATTGTTATGAATTAAAACTTCTCCTTTCATCTGTTTTAGTATCTATGTGATCGAATGGAGCCTCGAATACCTTGTGAGCTTGTAAGAGGTTACTTGGATTTTTCGCCTCATGCCTGGAATGTAGTAATTACAAAGAGGGGCGATTCATTCGTTCGCATGACAGTTGATGCATGCCATCCCCATGACATAAGAGAGGAGAGTGACCCTGAATTTTTCTGCAGGTTAGCAGTTTAATTCTCTTTTTCGTTACTGTACTTGTTCTAAGTTTTTCGAATATCACTTTGCATGCCGATTCTTTACAGGTATTTTTGTTTAAATGTTCTGGGACCTTTATTTTCTTTAAATGTAAGATTAAAGCAGAATCCTTGTTAAAGGAAGCATGAGGCTTCAGCCGTGAAAATTCTATCTTGTTTGATGCCTTTTGGAGATCACACTTTTTCTGAAGCCGCCAAATTTTGGTACATATTTGTTTGCCTTGTCACTATATACAAATATCTGAATCTTTTGTCAGTCTCTTATTTTTGCAAGTATTCAGTGCTTCATCACATACTTGAACTTTCAGTTATCCGTTCGAAACTCTGCCTATTGTATTAGCTATATTTTTGTAGTCTTGTGATTTGTGTGAAAGAAACTTTCAAAAAGTGCTAATTGTCTCTTAAACATAGCCTTTTAAGTTTCTAATGAAAATGTGTCCCGTTTTAGGTATATTCCCCTAAGCCGGGTCTGTGCCCCTCTTGTGGCTGATCATGATGCTAGTCCTAATTGTTCATTTCCTTCTCTATCTGCTTGTGATGAAATTCGGAAAATAGCATCGACCTCTATGATGCGCTGTAATATAGGATCGCTCGAGGCTGCAGTGAAGGTGCCCCTTATACCATCATATCCTTATCCTACTTCTCATCATTAAATTATTTATGTTTTCGATTGTTTATATCGTTAAAAATTTAAAAAAAAATTAATGTCTTGTTTCGGAATTTGCTTCTAATAATTCTTGTTTTACTTGTACCGCTCACCAATTTTCTTCAAGAAATTGTTTTTAACTGATCCAATACACAGGTTCGGAGCATTGAAAGCGGGGCTTCTGCTGAAGAAGTCAAGAATTTTGAGTTCTCTTGTTTAGGGGAAGTCAGAATGTTGAGTGCCTTGAAACATTCCTGCATTGTAGAATTTTACGGTCATCAGATATCATCCAAGTGGTCTCTCACTGCAGATGGAAATTATGGAGGTCGTACATTACAGTCTGCTATATTGATGGAGTACATAAAAGGAGGCACCTTAAAGGTGAAATTCGTGAATTTAATCATCCTTTTTGTACCTATCTAATTAAATCCTCAGTAACACAACCGTATAACACTTTATATTAAAGGTTCAAATGTGTGATGAGTGTATACACGGGTGGTTAATATGGAGAGAGAAAAGTCTGCAACATGAAGAAAAAGTTGAAGATCTCTCTCCTAACTACCCATGAACACTAGGGGTGGCAAATGGGCGGGTTGGGTTCGGTTTGGGTTGGTTCCAACGGTTCGGTTCTCAAATGGGTTGGGTTTTTAAATGGTTTTGAGGTGGAACCAACTCAACCCAAAAGGAAACAAAAGTCAACCCGAAAGGGAACCAAGCCCAACCCAACTCAATACTTTACATTTTGTTCTTTATAATTTAGAATATTGGCAAGCGATTTGGGCCTAAGTTGAAATTAGTTGGACCCAACTTGAAACCAATTTAGGAACCGATTATGAACCAAATAAAATTTCTTAGGAACCAACCCAACCCAAACTAGTTTAATTGGATTGGAACCGTGGTTTCGGATCCATTTTGCCACCCCTACTTATAACACATCTGTGTATGTTTACGAAACAAGAAGTACTACACAGTTATGTTACAGATAATTTGTACTGATATCTAATCTCCAGGGTTTTTTTTTTCCAATTTAACAGAGCTATTTGGAGAAACTATCAATTGGTGGTGAAAAGCATGTTTCGCCCGAGTTGGCTTTATCTATTGCCAGGGATGTAGCGTTTGCATTGACCGAGCTACATGCTAAGCACATTATTCATCGTGACATAAAAAGCGAGAACATTTTGATTGATCTTGACAAGAAAAGACAAGATGGCACACCTATAGTGAAGATATGTGATTTTGATATGGCAATCCCTCTGTACTCTTACTTGCATACGTGCTGCATTGCACACGTTGGAATACCTCCACCTGATATTTCTGTTGGGACTCCTCTATGGATGTCTCCTGAAGTGTTTCGTGCAATGCATAAGCGAAATGTGTATGGGTTGGTAAGTTTCTTTTTCTACTTCGACTGATATTCCTATATGTAGCTCAAGCCTCGATGTATATATATATATATATATATATATATATATATATATATATATATATATATATATATATATATGACTTCTCAAGAAAATAAGGGCAATGAGATTTATATAGTCGGTATCAACTATTTTCTATATGGGCATCATTTATCATTCCAAATACAATGCCTAATGTAATTGGATTATGGATTTGAAAGTGAGTTATTTTTGCAATCATTATGGTGGAATTTTGAATGCTGTTAGATTAGATTTATTTGCAATCTTTCTTCCAAATCCATACACACACTCATTTTTATATTTAGTGTTTGGATAGTTAACAAGGTTTCTTTTATATTTCGATAGGAAGTGGATATTTGGTCATTTGGCTGCCTGCTACTCGAATTGTTGACTCTTCAAGTTCCTTATTCTGGATTGGCAGAATCGGAGATTCACAATTTTCTGCAGGTATGCTTCTTTTGCTGTTCACTTAATAAATGTATAATTAACTGTGTATATGTGATACAATACATCATATTCTGAAAATTGTTCATCACAACTCTATCTCATTGCATTCAAATTAAGGGTAAATTACATAGACACCCCCTGCATTAGATCCTAATTACAAACAAGATCCCAAGGTTTGATTAATTACCATAACTTCCCCCAGCAAAAACAAATTGCAATATCAATCCTTGCCAGTGAAAGCATGGGTTGTTAACTTCCAAAACCTCAAGGCTCGTTGTAATTACCCAATAAGTGAAGGGGTGTGCATGTAATTATCCCTTAAATTAACGAATGTGTTACAATAAACTATACGTTGTTACTTTATCATATTTTCTTGTGGGCTGCCATACAAAAATGCAAAAGCATCATCCATACTAACACGATCTTAATGCAGATGGGCGAACGGCCTAGATTGACTGAGGATCTTGAAGATTTGGCTCGATCTGACAAGGAACTCGATACTGAATCTGATACCCTTAGATTCCTCGTTAAATTGTTTCATCAGTGTACTGAAAAGAATCCAGCTGATCGGCCATCAGCAGATAAAATCTACAATTTGTTGCGTGCTCGGGTAAGCTCAGTTTCGGGCTCACAAAACTCGGAGCAAGAATGATTTTCTTTTACAGGGATTTGTTGAATTTTGTAGCATTAGGGCTTATTTAAGTTAAACATGAACCACAGCAAGGTTAGTGTTGATTATCTTCCCTAATTATTGAGATCTTGATCTCATTCTTCTAAGTACTGGGGATTTAGTTTTGTAATTGTGTAGTATAAACTACTTATGTATGTTCATTGGGATTAATGTAGAAGTTTGTTAAGGGTCAATTTCAAATAGAGATGTTATTTATTATAGTATTTAATGTGAGCTGGAAAAAGTAATGATTCAATATTATTTAGTAGTAATGTAAAATATTAAAAGAATTTGGAAAAAATATATTGTATTTTTCTTTAATAAATGTAGTGGGCTCTAGCCTTTTCTTTGCCCTCCAGAAGCCTTTAAACATTAGCTACTCATTAAAGCATTGTTTTTATGATTTCTACCTAAACAATAGCTATGAACTGTTTTATCATCATTCATTTACATTCTATGACATAATTATCCACCTAAAGATTGAGAATTTTTTTTTCTTTAATTTCACCTATAAAATCGTATAGTGGTCTATATC
This sequence comes from Verbascum thapsus, assembly GCA_963669365.1. NCBI lineage: Eukaryota > Viridiplantae > Streptophyta > Magnoliopsida > Lamiales > Scrophulariaceae > Verbascum > Verbascum thapsus. The sequence goes on from OY770115.1 coordinate 3,597,921, forward strand.
CTCCAATTACAGTTATTTCTAGTCTATTTTTCTATAAAATTTGGAGTGGTAATTTATAAAAATGTGGAGTGCTACTGCTTATATCAACTTCTAAGAAATTACCTAGAATATTCCTATAAATAAAATTATATGGAATATTTATATCATGAGTCATTTTTAAGATCTAAAAACTCAGATTTTTCAAATTACACCACAATCACGATTATCTATGTAATATAATACATTTGAGATCCACTATTCACATATAATTGTAACTAGCGGAGTACTATATGCCACCATTTAATAAATTTATTATATCAATATTTTTCCGAATCAAACATGATATAAAAATAATGAAATTTTCAATTTTCAGATAATATATAAAAGAACCACAATCTTGAATAATCCTAATTTTCTGAAAGGGTCCAATAATAATTTATGGTGATCTTCTTTTTCTGTCTTATCATTTAAATTGTAGTGAAAGAGAGAGAGTGGGCTGCAGCTGCATTTTCTTCTCCTAAATCTGGACTGCCTTAATAATACTCTCTGCCACCTTTTGTTTTAACTATATATACAGTTGTATATATATATATCAAGAAAATGTGTGCACTGTGTGTATAGTAGGTCAGAGGACCACTCTACAGGCTATTCTATTCTACTCACAGAGTCTATATATATATATATATCACATCTTGGATCCTTTTCTGGCACCCTAAAGGACCACTGCATTGCCTTTATAATTTAGGGTTTTCTGTGTGTCTGTGTTTTGTGACACATACAAATTAACATATATTTCTTAATTTTGTGATTAGTACACCTAAATTGAAAATGAGATTAATTAGCTGTTTGTTTGACTATGTAAATCACATGTCTGCAAGTGCAACTAGAGAAGAAAAAAAAAATAAAGATTCAAGCATGGTCCATTTTGATTCTTTAGAAGGTGTTTATGTAATTCAGTACAATTATAATCATATACAATCATATTATTTTGTATAATTGTGATTGCTCAATTACTTAATATACACTAAGGCTGTGTTTGGTTCTTTTCAAAATCATGAGATGCTTCTTCTTGCCTAGACTTCTCCAAGAGTCAACTTTTGTAGTGATCAGTATAGGGCAAATATTCATTGATGAGAAAGATGATGTTCAAAATTGTTTAAAGCTGAATTTCTATATACCCTTTTGATTCTTATCCAGGATTTGCTCGAGATCTCAAGAATTTAGGATTTTTTTTAAATTTTAGTATGGTAGAACATGCAAAATCCGTTCTTGGCATCTCATTTTTCTAAAGTAATCTTATTTGTGCTAAATCTATTATTTTTATTCAATTTTAGTATTTTATCATCAATTGACTAACAATGAATTCACGTTTCCATTAGTCTAACATGAGGGGATATTATGCTCGTAAAGTGTACATACTCTTAAAAAATGGGAAAAACGACCAAGTGTTATCGAAAATCCTAACCCTAATTTTAAACCCTAATCACACCCTCTTTCAATCATGTCCAACCCCTTGCCCAAATAAAAAATCAAATATTATTTCACCATAAACCCTTGAAATCTCGACAAAATCGTATGTGATTTTAAAGGGAAAAGAAGACCGAACTCGCATATACAAGCCCCAAGAATTTATTTTTTCAACTATTTAAAACTTGTACATTACACTCTTTTATATGCTCTAACTATTTCTAAACCCTACATGAAAATTATTACTTGTACATTTTCTAGCTATGGTCATTTTCCATATTTGCTTTATCTCAAAATGGATCTTTTAATTGTTGTGAGTAAATCATTGAAAACAATAATATAGTACCTTTGTTGATTTTAGATACTAAATTAAACAATGTAATCAACAATAACTAACAAATAACATGAAACAATTAGGAGAGACATCAATGCAGAATGATAGAAAACAAAACATTTAATATTTCTGATAAAATTTGAACCCAAAATCTCAACTTTTTGCAAGTTTTAATGCCTTAATTTTAATAGACAAGTCATGAATATGCTGTCCTATGATTTAATGCAGCAAACTAGGGTTGTGATAGCATCATTACATTAGAGGCCATTGGCATACTTCTCAAGAAATATTGCTGCGTTTAATTCCTCACAAGTCACAACAGCTGTTTCTTTTGCATACAATAGGCTATGCCTCTGTGCCACCCTATTGTGATAAACTCAAGACAGTATAGCTTTATTTCAAATTTAATTACATTTTATTCTAAAGATTTTACTAAGACTGTATAATTTAATTTCAAATTTATTACATTTTATTCAAATGATTTTAACTTTTGTTATTGCACCGTAAAAGAATAAAAGTTCTTATAGATAAATTGCATGTATCAGGAATATAATTTTTTTTAGTCGATGATCGACGTATGAGTTTTTTTTCTTTCTAATAATAGTTTTTTAGTTGATAGTTGGTTGAAAATTGTTTTAACTTAATATTTTTGATTTGTATAAGTGACGGTATCACTAAATACAACTTTTGATGTCAATTTCAAAATGAGCAGTTTCTAACATTTAACCATTTCGAAATCAACCTAAGTATTTTATGTTGATTTCAAATAAATAGTTTGTAACATTTAATCTTTTTGAAATTAACCTAAGTAGGGGAATATAAGTAAGCTTAAAATATATGCCCAAAAGCCAAACAATATGTTCAAAAGTCGATCACTTTAATCATGGTTATTTCTTTCATATTATCCATTTTTGGGCCCTCCAATCTACATATGTATAGAGTGTAGCAAGATGGTTTGCACATCGTGTTTTATTCTCACTTTTCTTATGTTATAATATCTACACAATTGCAAAGCATAATACCAATTCTCTTTATCATTTTCTTCATATTGTAAAGATTCCCTCCATAAAATACATGAAAAAATATCATCAATTAAATTTTGAAGTACCATTATCTTTAGGAATTCCTCCTTAAAATAGATGTGATAATAACACCAATTAAAATTTGAGTAGTACATACGATTATATAATATAATTGTTTTCGGGTTATTAGCTAATTGAAATTAAATCCCATTAAATATTTCTATAATAAAAGATGTTTAATAGTTTAAGGAATACCACAGCCAGTGGAATATGTTCCAAAAACAAAGAAAAAATATTTATATTTGTAACACAAAGAGTAAGAGGGCACGAAGTGAGTATCTGCATTATGGAAAAGAGAATATAATTCTGCTTAACATTTCATATCAACAAATAATCTTTAAAGTAGCAAATCTTATTCATCTTCTATGGAAGCTCACCAGCATTGTTCTCTAATGCTTTTGCAAACCTAGTAACCTCTAGAATGTGAAAAAAATATATATAATTAAAGCAAATAATGATAAATGCCCTAATTTAATCTATAGACGTTTCCACATTATAGTTCTCCATATAATGAGATTCGTATAGAATTTATCATTCAAGAAAACGGGTTGTAATTATATCAAAATTAGAATTCACCTTCACAAACCATTTTCTTTATTAATTAATTATCAAAAAAAATATCATTTTCTTTATTGTCTCCATCACACAACAAAATATATTACTAGCATTGATTTACAACCATATATCCAGCTGGCTCCAATCAAGTGCATGTGTATAAATTAGTAAGTGCCCAACAAAAAATTGCAATGATGGAAGGAAACGCCATTGGAAGTGGCAAAGAAATGATATTAAAAAGGAAATATGACTCAATTGCATAATATCACTATTATTAATGAGATAGAAGTAGATTGATAGTGATTCATTTAACATTGTTGGGTTGATGAGATGCCTTTTCAATTTCCTCTTTAATGTGAATCTTTCTATGCATAACTTATAAACAAATGAGGTCATGAAAAAAACTATGGTCCCCTCTTTCTACTAGTTTCTCACATATAATTCCTTTGGACCCTCATAGATGCCTTCTCAAATATGCTACACACATTTGCATACTCGTCTCTCGACAAAAAGTATATTTCGACGTTGAGAATAATGGTAATAAATCAATCTATTATTATGATTTAGGTGTCTATTTATCTCACATATGTCACTGAATTATGGCACTGGATTCAACGGGTCTGATGTATATAAAATTGAATCTTTATTGTGATTCAATTGTGTGAAGGGATGATTGTATAGGAATACACATTGAGATGATTAGTTAGGTTTAGACCTCTTTTTCATATTACATAAATTTTTTGAACATATTGAATCTAAATTTAATTATATGAGAAAGATAAGCATAAAAATACATCCATTTAAGGATGTAAGAAGGGTATGAGGTTCTTTACTCAAAGACTTGCTGGTATAACATTGTACATACATATGCACACACATATATATATAATTATCTTGCATATAAATATATTTATATATATACATATTAGTATTGGCCCTATATTCATTTAAAAGAACAATTGTAAAATTCTATCCAATGTTTTTATTTTAATTCTAATGTTCTAGCAATTATACAAAATTTTTGTTCTAACGACTAGACCTCAAAGGTACTAATACATAATTGGCACACAAATATTAAATTCCTAAAATTTGCAAAGATAACTAGGTTTTATTACATATTAAAAGGTAGAATAAGAACAATATTAATCAAGAAACTTATTTTCTTATACACTTGCATTGCACACTTATACAATTAAAACAAATAAGACCAAAATCGACCCACATGCAACTTGCTCTTATTGATCATTTACAACAAGAGAAAACCATAGAAAATTTTGAACAAAATTCGTCATAAATAATTTTAAGATATGGAGAAAATACCCACCATTATGCAAGCTCTAATACACTTCAAATAACATATATAGAAGTAAAAAAAAAAAAATCTCCAAAATGTTTTTGGTTTATATATATACTTTCTAATAATTTTTGACATTATGATATAGAAAGGTCCCCCACCCCACCCCTTGAAACCCTAAAGTCGGTAAATGCTCTTACAAAAAATAGAAATTAACTCATCTGCATGGTGGAGGCGGTGGCGTGACAATATTCAATTTGTATTTATAGGGACCACTTTACATCTCTATTATTTTATTTTATTTTTGTTCTTATTACTATATGCTTTTCCTTCACTAATTTTCTTATCTTTTTATTATCCCATAAATAAATAAAATAAATAAATCTCTAATTAATTTCCCACCCTCTATTTATACTTCCATATTCCACTACCCTTTTCTATGTAAATCACAAACAACTCAATCTCTCTCCCTCTCTCTCTATATCTCTCTCTCAATCTCTCTCGATCTCTCTCAGATAGCTAATGAGAATTGACACAAACGTGTAATAGTATCTATTGAAGCTGCCAGCATGATCTAAACCTTCCTGCTTTGTTAAGGAAAGATAAGATCATGTGGTAGCTTCATCTGATACTTTTTTGCACGAATAAAAACCCTAATTTTCTCAGTTCTAGGGTTTCTGAAAAAAGGTTTGTTGAATTTCCCTTTCTTGTATCATTTATGTTACATTTATTGAGTTCCATGTTTTGCTTTCTTTATGATATATGTATTTGGAAGTTTGTATTGCCCTATTTTGGTGTAAAAAGTGAATATGAAAAGCTTGATAATTTGGGTTCTATTTCATTCTTTTCTATTTTTAACCATTTTTTGTGGGAATTTTTACAAATTTCATGGTTTTTAGATACCTAAATCATATGCATCTGCAGTGCATTTCTTTTAATTACTTTTTTTTTTCATGTAAAACTGATTTATCTTCTATAGATGAATCATTTTGGGTACTTATAATTTTTTATTAACAGTGGTTTGATATTTTTTAGAAAATAAACTACGGTATTGTGATTATTTGACTATTGTATTAGGGTTTAAAGCTTATACCTTCTTTGTGATTGCATATCTTTTTGTCTTTAGAAGTTTTGTTACTAGGGTTCTTGGAGCTAGCTAGGAACCTTAATAATTGTTTGAAAGAAGTAATTTTTATTACGAACCCTGATGAGAATTTCAATATTCATGATCTATTAGAACCAGGAAAAATGAGGAAAAATGAAAAAGAGTTGAATTATTGTTAGATTTTTTGGCTTTTCACTTACATAAATTGTAATATTTCAGAAAAAACTATGCTACAACAGCTCTTTATTGGATCTAGCAGACTTAAAATCACATATTTGTTTTAGGTGAGTGTTTTATCTGCTTAAAATGAAACCACTCATCTTAATGTAAATATGTGGTTGTTAATTGCACTAGCTAGCTCAACAAAAACAAATTTGTGGTATAGAATTTCCAGTGATATTAATAATAAATTTTAATGTACTATTTCCCTTTGTCCTCTTCAAATCAAACACAGATTTATATACAGCTTTAAACCTTATTATTTGACAGAAGTATATAATCTATCCTGACTAGTGAGAGAATTTATCCAGTACAGATAGACCCTAGAACACTGTGAACCCTAGGATATGATTTTGTATATACTAGGATTTTTTGGCATTTGTTTTGTCTTCAAAACGTGGTGCTGCCTATTCAGAATCTGATTGCTGTATAACAATGGCATCACCTATAAATCTTTGTTTGTCTCATTTGCCAATATTTGTCCCCACCCTGACATAACCCTCCAAAATTTAAAAAGAACAAAAAACAACAAATAAAGAAAAAAGAAAAAAAAAAGCTGTTGTAATTTTTGATTTTTTGTTATCTTCTATTAGATGTAGTGTAGGGCTGGGAAAGATTAAACATGAAAACCATACAATAAAACTTGAATCTAGTTTCAATTATTATGTAATATGTACTTGAATTTGATACATATTTTGTCGATTTTAAGCTTCGTTCATTATTGGTTATAATCAAACTAAATTTTTGTGCAATATCTTCTAAGTTAGAAGTTTAAGTGAAGCTTCAATGCATAACATTATAGTTGATTAAACTTGATTCGTTTATTCTTTAATTTGTTTTAGTGCAGAGATCCAAAAGATACGATTTTCAAGCCCTTCTTTCTTTCTTTCCTTCTGCATTTTAGGCTTGATTTTCCAGCTGATATCCATCTAAGTGTAATATTTATGCTTATGAACAATGTAATGCATGGAAAACAATATCTAAAAATATGAAAAAATTCTTGGTTGTTCTCTATTTTAAATATATGTTGCTATGTATATGCGTGTATATAGTGGAATATTATTATGTACACGAAAAATATTAGTTTAAATAGATACATTTCATCAAATAAATGTAAAAACCATCGTTCCTCACAATGTCATTGAAGTTATATCTCCTTAAACAAAATGAAAATTAATTCATTAACAAAATGAAAATTAATTCATTTTCATTTTTATATTTTCTAACTTTTATATATAGTACTATACATGTTTTTCGTATATAATTAAAATGAAAATGAGTAATTTTAATTTTGTTTAAGGAGATATACTTTCAGAGGCAATGTGAGCATAATGTTTTTTATGTTTATGTGATGAAGTGTGTCAATGGTGTTTGAACTAATATTTTTACTATACTGATATTCCACTATAGACATATATATATATATATATAGCAACAAATCTTAATATATATTTAATATATTCTTGTACAACTTGCCCGTCAAGTCCATTGCATCATTAGTTCGTTTAAATATAGGCTACAATTACCATTCAATAAAATTTGAATCTAGTTTCAATTTTTAAGTAATATTTGCTTTAATTTATATGTATTTGGTTGATTTTAAGTTTCTTTCATTATTGGTTATAATCAAAATAAATTATTATGCGATATCTTCTAAGTAAGAAGTTTAAGTGAAGCATGAATGTACAACATTATATTTGATTTATCTTCTAAGTAAGAAGTTTAAGTGAAGCATGAATGTACAACATTATATTTGATTGAACTTGATTCGTTTACGCCCTAATTTGTTTTAGTGCAGAGATCTAAAAATAGGGTTTTCAAGCCCTTCTTTTTCTCTATTTATTAGGCTTGATTTTCAAGCTGATTGGATATCTAAGTGTAATATTTATGCTTATGATCAATGTAATGCATGGAAAACAATATCTAAAAATATGAAAAATTTCTAGCTTGTTCTCTATCATATAATTAATCTCTTATTTTGTTAAATATAGTAGGTAAATGAAGATCAAATTATATATACATTCACATTGTAATGAAGATCAAATGATGTAGATCAAGTCTCAGTTAGCATATGATGTATAATTAGTGAGCCATGATTTATACCATTTGGTAGTATTGTATATATAAGCATTTTCTTGGGAATTCTCATATCATAATCTTACAGCTAAATTACATTGTTTAGCAGTATTTATTTAATTTTTTAAATCATTGATTGATAAAATTATAGTCTGTCCCATATTTCTGTTAGAAAAGCATTCATATTTTGGGTAAAGATTCCATATATCTTTTGCAATCCCAAGTATCAAATTTATATGAAATATGTCAATGATTCTCTAACTATATTTGGACCCTTGTTTGTCACCTTCTTCAATTTTCTAGGGTTTGTTACTTCTCATTTCAGGAATGATACCCTAAAGTGACATACAGCTATATATATATATATATATATATATATATATATATATATATATATATATATATATATATATATATATATACCTTCAGCAAATTGCATTTCTTATTGTTGTCAATATTATCATTATTGTTACCAAGTATACCAAAGATCATGTTAATAATTGTACATTGGTAAACATTTAGGTATGCAGCTTATTGCATAATTATCAATTTAATTAGGATGAAAATAGTTTTATATATGTATGCATGTGAGAATATATTACTATTCAACAAGTGATGTTTGATGTTGAATAATTGATAAAAATAAATAATCTGCTCATTTTTCCCAGATCAATTTTATATGAAATATAACATAGAGTATGATTCAAATATTAGTAATGTTGTAATTAGAAAATTCATTCGAAAAAGTTAGTTCATAGATTTTGTAATGTAGTAAAATTGACTTGCAAATAGTTTGAAGCTGAGGTAGTAATGCTCCAGCTATATATATCATAAGCCTGAAGTTTAAAAGGATTATGATCAAATAAGTTGAATAACAATGATGTAATTAGAGTAAAATTAAGTCGATACTAGCTTGCATTTCGCCTTTTTCCCGGGATGGATCTTCTATCCCATCTTTGTGTCACACAATAGTGTCACACCAATAAAAAAGTGACAACTGTCATATGAAATAATTTTCAAGAGACTAATTATTAGCAAGTATTTTATTTAATTAATTAATAAAAAAGGAAATAAAATTTTAAGTTGCTAAAATCATGGGATTCTTCCTCCATCTTCTTATGCAAATCTTTCCATCGTTCAATTCTCTGCAATCTTGTGTTCGTTCAATTTTCAAAATTATGTCAAAAAATTCACAAGCCAAAACCTAATCTATCTTTTAGATAATGCTTATTGTTACAAGTGTGAAGCAGTATATTTTGTTAACTGCAAAAGTTGTGTGATGGAACTGACGTGAGGTCCACCGGACATGGAATCCCTCCACTCCAAAATAATACAAGGTTAACATTAATAAACAGCCACAATAAAGCTAAAACAAATACATAAAATCCCTCCACTCCAAAATTACAGCAAGGAAAAAAAATCTTCACTTTTCAAGATCATTAATAATACAAGGTTAACATTAATAAAATAACAAAGATGATTAATTTTATGCTGCACTGGCTGTTTCATTCTTTTATAAGCAATTACCAAGTTGACAACATTAAATGGTCAAACTTTTTCTAACTCTGATTATTTATATGTTTGATAATTTACCGATCAAATTTAAGCTTTATTATTGATATGAGATTTGTTATGAGTATTTTGGAATCAATTTCGCAACTTTTATAATATTTGATTCACTATTCAAGGTTTGATTATACATCCAGCTTTTATAAGCATTATCTAAAAGATAGATTAGGTTTTGGCTTGTGAATTTTTTGACAGAATTCTGAAAATTGAACGAACGGAAGATTGCAGAGAATTGAACGAGAGAAAAAGATTTGCAGAAGAAGATGGAGGAAGAACCCATGATTTCAGGAACTTAAAATTTTATTTCCTTTTTTATTAATTAATTAAACAAAATATTTGCTAATAATTAGTCTTTTAAAAATTATTTCATATGACACTTGTCACTTTTTTATTGGTGTGACACTATTGTGTGACACAAAGATGGGATAGAAGATCCGCCTTTTCCCACCATTTTAAGATATTTAAAAAAAATCAAATCAAATAATATTTTGCCTCCAAAGATTGGAAAGCTATTATGCACGAAATTGAAGAACATACCAAAAAACAATTAAGATTTATCTTTTCATAATTCAAATATAGTAAATTGGATACATTTTGGCCCAATTTCGTCATAAATTGTGTTATCAAACCCACGGACAAGGGAACAAGCACTATCAGAAAATATAGGACATGACGTAGTAGCTAAAATATTAAATTATTTTTCATTAGAATATATAATTATTCAATAATCAACTTTATAATAATTCATATTCCTTATTTGCAGCTACTTTCAGTGGCGGAGACAGCAGGGTGGGGCGGGGGAGGCGACCGCCCCACCCAAATTTTTTAAAACATATGTATATTTTAAAAATTTTAACATTGACGCCCCACCCAAAATAAACTGATTCACGTCTATCGTACTTTGGCCCCACCCATTTTCGATTCCTGGTTCCGCTATTGGCTACTTTGTTCAAGTCTTATTTACATATTCAGTCAACCTCAATCTTTCCAAAGCTATAGAAATGTAATAACACTTATAATGTAATTAATCACTGTTCGATTTCTTCTTCAAAAATTCTAAGATGGGTGATGTTTCGACCCAAAATTTCTATACATTCTTACAAGGGGGACCCACATTTACGATCCAGTATATATACATGAATAATTATATTATGATTATATTAGTGACTCAACTCGACAATTCATATCTAAGGCCAATTCGCATAATAATCATAGTTCACTACCATAATCATAACAAACTTAAGCTAGCTAAATTTTTACATAACTTATCTAATGAGTTCAAAACCATGCAAAAGCTGCATTTATCATCATACAATATACAAAGAAAGCATCCAAAAGCCCTATCTTTAAAGCTAATTTCTAATTTCCACAAAGCCCTTTTCAACAGTAAAACATTACTCTTTTTACATTTTCTTTTAGGGCCGGTAAAGGGCGCACACCGGTCTCACCAGCTACTCGTGTGGCACTATCCTGTCCATCCGGTTCCAAATAGAATCGTGCCCGAAATGCAGCCAAATGTGCATAGTAAGCCGGTGGAACTGAGCCAAAACAACAAATCATCGTTATTTTCAGTGACCAACGTATATATACAAAGGACTTAGAGTTCATATTTAGCACAAATGAATATAACCTAGGTTCTATATTTTCGACAGTGATATTCGACCAATTAGAGAACAAGATATTGTGACAAATAATCTTATTATGTTCAAATCGAAGTCCTAAGTTGTCTCCATAACGGGAACAAGTCGAATAATATGTTGAGTAACTTAAAAAATTGTGTGAAATATGAGACGCTAATAATGAACTACGAAAAACACCTTGAGACGAGACACTAACATAGTTTTCCCGTGAAAAAACATATTACAATTTTACCCCTTACTTCTTGTGTTGTTGGGATGTGACGTGGGGCGTCTTGGTAATTTCCTAAATCTACTCGATTAACGAAGGGCATGTAACTACACCTAATATGTTATACATGCAACTTTCCTCACAAAGATTTATTAGAGCACACAAATATTGGACTCTATTTATTTAAAAGCTGAGAAACGGGAGAGCATATATATATATATATATATATATATATATATATATATATATATATATATATAGCTAAAATTTAAAAGTCAATGTCACCACTTACCCACGGAGACGGAACGAGTGCATCTTGCGTATGTATAACAAAGATTATTAGTCAATGATTGAATCCCGTCTGCAGTGAAATTGTTCTCGTCCCAAAGTACATGGTAATGAGCCGGCCGACTAGTTCCCTATAAAACCACAAATCATTGTATTGTATCACAACCTTAAACTAAGTCCCAAGTAAATGTTAGAAACTAATAGCAAGAGCTAATGTTATTACCTGAATTCCAGCATGGCTGCAAAGATAAAAATCGAATTCTGTAGGATGACATATTTTAGAGTCAACCACTGTGCCTGCAAAATAGTTGACTTTATGTTTAGGGTAAATCTAATTACGAAAAGCACCCCGATCTTTGACAAATTACCATAATTTCCATTGTCAATAAAAGCATAATACAGTTTCACCCCTTATTTTTTGAGTTGTCATGGTTTGATAGGGGTGTCTTGGTAATTTGCAAACCCCCTCCAAGGGTGTCGTGGTAATTACTAAATAAACGAGGGGTGTGCATGTAATTAATTCCTACAAACTTACCAGGTAATATGTTTCCACTCTTGTCTGTGCTGCTCTTGTCTCTATGGTTATTAGCAAAAAGTCTGGTGTGGTGTCGTTTTTGAACTACAATAAAAGTCACCGGCGGTTGGTAATTTGGCTCCAAAGAAGCACATGCCTGCATAAAACGCTTCATTAATCGGCCGTTAATAAAAATTACAATTAAAAAGACGTAGTAATTAGAGTTTAAGTATGCTTAAATAAATTTACGGGTTTTTTTTAACATACCTTTCGGATAGCATCCAATTCGAATAATAGCACTTGGTAAAACTGCCCTTCACTCACACCATCCCTGCTTAATTTATTGCACCAATATACACATATTTAAAATTTTCGACAAATGCCCGTAATTAATATCGTCGTGATAAAAAAAAAAAAGTAGGAATTATAAAAGGCACATTATTAAGGACCTGTAAAATATTATCCTCTGTGGTTTTTGTCCAGTTGCTTTCCTAAATGATACCAAAAGATCCCTACAATATAAAAATACAAACTTTAATATTCATCAAGCATAAAATAATCGTAAATTGATAAATAAGTTTAAGAATATAAACCTTATCATGCCTCCACTCATTGTACCACGGACAGGATCGTGCCACGTTTTGTACAAATCTTGAATTAATTCTTGTCTATGAGCTTGAGCACAAACCAACCCCGCATATTTTGTGACTTCAGGCCAATCTTGAGAAGCTACAACCTAAATTTAAAAATAAATTTTTACCAACAATTAAATAATATAAAATGGTTTAATATATGTCGAAATGGGGTTGATTTATTTGAGAAACATACAGCAGCAATTGATGGACTTGTTTCCTCTCCGTTCTCGGGGTGAGTTACGTCTGCTCCAAATATAATTGTCGGTATATCACTAACCAACGGTATTCTGCAGCTTATAGCATCCAAAAGAACGGTGTTTCTACCGCCCATCTGCTCCATAAGATACAAAAAAATCGGTAAAAAAAATTAAATTGAAGGGATAAATACATGCATAATCCTTCGCTTATTGGGTAATCACCATGAGCGTTTAAATTCAACTCGAAAAATAGTGGTGAAATTGTATTCTATTTATGATAATTTCTCAAAATTTGGTGTTTTTGGTAATAAAGGTCATAACGATTTTCAATGTAATTTGCCCTTAAAACAAATGAAGATGAGCTAAAGCATAAAGATATAAAGATCCCACCTTGACATTTATTTTCAAGGATACATTAGCCAAATATTGCTTGTTGATCTTGAAAACGTGCTTCGTAAGACAGCATTGGGATATTAAACCGAGATCGGTTTCACAAATCCGCTTTAAATCGCCTACCAACATAGAAACATTAATTATCGTTTAGTGTGTTTTTTAACCGAAAATTAAATTTCAAATTTTTAGACATGGCTTACCATATAACGAGCCATTATTGTCCGGTAAAATAGCCAACAAAAGCTCCAATTCTTTTCCTTTTAATTTGTTCATGCATGCATGATAAACATGTTTTAGAGCTTTCTCAACTTGTTCGGGCCGTGCCACGTAGATTGGAATCACGGGCTCGGGATTAAATTCCTATAATATGTAAATTCAATGATTAGATTATATTTATCGATAAATATTTGTACTATTTTATCGAAGAACGAAAAATATTCCTACCATTCCAGATACTTGACACATTTGAGCAAGCTCGTTACAAAATCCACGAGCCACACTATCTTGAACACTTCTTGAGAAGTTAATACATGCCCAACGGCTAACGGTCATTCCGTTTATCATTTTCTGTGCAAGTAAAAAAAATCACAAAATTTTGAATAAATTTGACATAATTTTCGTTATAAAATGTTTGGTAAGTGAAAGTGAAAACCTTGTTCATCATATTCCATTGCCCAACTTGAGGCAAACAATCCTTTTCCTTCCCGGTTTCGTGATATTTTAACTGCAAAAAAGCGTGTAAAACGGGATTAAAAATGAATAGTAATTAATGTAGGAAATAAAATTATATTTCGAAAGGCAGCATTTTTTTTTTACCCATGGAGCAGGGAGAACTCTCGCCTCTACAGAAGCCATTTTTTCGCTGATTTTAATTCCGAATTCGTTTGCATAAGGGTCTTGATCGTAAGCATTGTGTTGAACAGTCTACATTCGGGAAAAATACAAAGCAATTTATATATAATATATATATATATATATATATATATATATATATATATATTAGTCCTATAGGATAATCTGTTGCACACTATTTACAAATTTGCAAAATGAGTCCCAATAATGTATCTTTTTGCAGTATTAGTTCCAATCATTAAAAACGACTAGATATCGTTAGTTAAGTCATGTAACTGCACGTGCATGCCATGCATGGAATCTCTATCATTTTTACAAAAATTTAAGGAAAATAAACGAATAAGAAAATCATGTGGGATTAACTCTAGAAACAAGACTAAAAAATTGTAATATACTTTATCATAGAGGACCAATAATGCAATTTTCCCTATATATATATATACATATTACATGCACAAAACATATATCGACTCAATCATCATTCTACAGTTTTAAACTCAATTCACTCCAAATATTCGTATATACCTATTTCACTTCTAAATAAATGTCTCGAGGAGATTAAAAAAATTATATGCATCATGCTTAAGGTTACTTGAAAGAATACAAAATATATTGGAATAGTAATTTCGATATGAATGAGAAGATTAAGTAAAACAATACAATTATGGAATACCTGCAAAATGTCATTTTCTCGATCTCTCGGTCTTTGGCATGTAACCTTTAGAAGAGAAGTAATTTGTTTTTCACTCAATCTTTTAGTATACCTCTGCCCCTCAACAATTTTACAGGCCTGAAACAAAGATCTTTAGACCAAAGCTAACATTTGAAAATATATATATATATATATATATTATACTGATAAAAAATTACAAAAAAATGAAAAAAGAATAAACTTTTTTTAACCTCCATTGGTAAATAATTGGCCTTCTTTTGGTTTCCTACTTGAAGGCACGGCAAATGAGCATACTGAATTGTGAAACCATACATTTCTTGGAAATATTCAACAACCGACTTCATGTTTGAGTCGTCATCAACTGGAAATCTGAAATCGACGGATCAGATTAATCCGGTTAGATCATAGAGCTCGTTAACTCGGTTTAACTTAGGTTTAAAGTGAATATTCGAGGACTATATAACATAAGAGCCTATTGTAGTTTTAGTTCTACAGTTTCCAAAGTTGCAAAAATAGTGTCATTTGATTCCTTTTTTTTATTCAATTTGGTCCCATTCGTTGACGAAAAAATGGAATTTCATGCATGGAATGCACACGCCATTAAGGGATTTGGTCCGTTTTTAATGGACGGACTAAAACTGCAAAAGGTACAACTTATGGGACTAAATCTGTAACTTTGTAAAATGATGGGGTCAAAATTACAACAGGCCGCATCCTATAGGACTAAAATTGCAATTTCCACTTGTTGGCTGAATCTTACACTAGCTCTCGAGTGGGTTGAGTTGTAATGCCGCAAACACGATATTTTCTTCTTACATCACGGCGGTGAGTAACCTCAACTTTCACTCCTCTAAGCGCCTTTTTAACCTGAAATAAAGCAAAACAAAAAACGGAATATTACAAAGCTGACGAAGAATCTATTCGGTTTATGACATCAAAAGTACAACCACCTTAACACGGTCTGAATCAGACAAAGCCCTCGACAACACATCTTTCCCTAAAAGTTGGGCAACAAATTCAATCACCGGAAGGGCCTCTATAAATGCAGCTGACGCCATATCTACAACCCGACAAAAGACGAGAAATTAAGTAAGAGAATCGACTCATGAAGCAATTCTTGGGACAATCACAACCATCCATCTTGTGGGACCATGTGGGGCCCTTTGTATACGAATGGTTGTGATTATATCGGGACATAAACGCCAGAATCTAGTAAAAAAAAAATCACTCATTTGCGACATATTGATAATCAATTACCGATATTAAGTGAAAGTCCCATCTGAGTAGGTCTAATACTCTGGTAAAATCCACACCATGCCTCCAAACCGTCACCGAGCCTTTGTGGTCTTCGAATATCAGGAGAAAAGAATGATCTCCCAACAGGACAAAACCTTTTTTCACATTTTTCATATCAAACACATATACACATATCAGCATTTACAAAAAGCAAAAAACGGGGGATATTTATTACGCTCCTAAGAGAATCTTTCGAGCATGCGAATATCAAAGGAATCTAAGCTAATTTAGCAATCGAAACAACGTATCAAAATTCAGTTTTTGTACCTTTTAACTGAGAGCTCTCTCAATACAATGTCCAGAATTTGAAGTGCTTCTTTCGGGCCATCGGCTCGTTTACCAGCAAGAAATTCGCCCAAATGATGCAAGTTTGCACGTGCGACAAACTTGATTACCACTTTGTATTCTCGTACTCTCCTGAAATTCGCGCAATATAACCTTAGTACAACAAAACCATCAAACTATCGTTTTTCGAAAAGTATACATAAATGGTCAAAATCCACATGAATATATTTTTTCGTTTCCAAATTTTTATTTGTATACTTTAATCACCACAAGAGTAATCGCATAATAAGCTTACCTAGGACCATTGACGTTGTCCTCATCATCGACAAGCTTAACGATGAACTCTTTCCAAGTAAAGGGCAGTTCACCAGCTGTGTATAAACTCTTTCTACCATCATAGGCAGGTAATCTCATCCCTAAATCAGATTCTTTATACAATTTCACAAGTTCTGCAATTATAGCTCTGTTTACCGTTCTTGACGCCACTTCAGGGGTAATAGTTACCTTTTATCAAACAGTAAAAAAAAACCCGTTAAAATGCAGCGAAAAGGACAAAGCAAAATGCAGAGATTTTACTCAATTATGCCTGCACAAAAACAGATATAAGAATAAAACCACACACAACATAATGAATGTCAGCTTAAGGGCCCTATAAATTTATGTCATATTGCTATCCAAATTAATTCAAAAGCTTACATCATAATGATTCAAGTCCTTTTCGGGCAACTCAGCAAAGAAATGATTCGCCTTCACAATACATTTTGTCCCGAGCTGACCGAAACCCGGCCTCGATGGGAAACTCAAATTTTTGCTTGAACATGGAAAACCCGCATTAGATTCGCATAAGCTAACGCCATTAGATAAAACCGGTTCAATGGCTAGGGTAGTTTGGGCAGGTTCTCGGGCAGCCGGTTTATATTGAACCGTGCAAGGCCTTGAACTCGGTCTCATAAAGGTCTCGCCTTGGTCGGATTTTTTTCCACCTCTTCCTCTTCTTCTTCCTCGAGTCCTCGAAGGTGGTGAAGGTGAAGATTGGTTTTGTGATTTAGTGTCTTGGGGTTCTTGAGTTTGTGAAAATTTGCCATTTTGAGCAGTTTTGGGCTTTTTTTGAGTAAAATTTGTTGTATTTTGTAACTGGGGTTTGATCACAAAGTGTTGTTCTGAGTTTTCTTTCATTTGGCTTATAGGCATGATTGTGTGATGAAGATGATGGATTTTGATTGCTAAAAGAAGAGGAAATATTTCTTGCTTTGATTTATAGTCCTTCAAAGATTAATGAATACTGAAAAAAAACAGAGAAAATTAGCATATGTCAGCAAGATGACTTGAAATTGAAAAATGTATACAAGTAAAGAAAGTTGATATTAAATGCAGCAGAATATCACACGCAAAGCTAAAGGTAAAAAAAAATGAGATCTTCAATGCAGACAACAAGCATTTCCATTTTTTTGCAATTTCAAAAGCCAAAATCAGGTCACATATGTTTCAACAACCAACCCAAAAATAAACCCTTCTGGGGAAAAACTGAAAAATCTAAAAAGAAGGTTTTGACTTCACTATTGCAGTCATAAATGAAGACTGTAAAAACATTTTTTTTTAACAAAAATCCTCAGAATCCCAAAACAATATATAAAAGAACCCTTTTATGAAAGCTTAATTTTTTTTAATAAAAAATAATTTTTTGACAAAGATCCAATTTTTAGGGCTAAGAAAAATACATTTATGTGGAGACAAAAAAGAAAATCTCACCAAGAACTTAAAACCCTGTTCAAAGCTTCTATTAGGAACCCAATATATATTGTGAATGAGGAGGAAAAGAAACATAAAATCTTTAAAAAATGATGCACATGTGCACAAATAAAGAAACATTATATACACATATAATTGCAAAATGTAATTTAATCAAATAGTGGAAATACCCAGAAGACAAAACCTTACTCCATCTTGTCCCTAACCAAAACCAAGCCTATGTAGTAGAAAAACAGAGAAATTTGAATAAATCCAAGATAATAAGGACACATTACACACATATATATAGATATAGATACATGCATGTACATTTATATGAGTATATGTGTTAAGCATAAATAAATGTTAGGACACAAAATATGACTGCTCAAGGAAAGAGAATAAAAACGCCTAGAAAGCAACAAAAAAGCAAAAACTTAAGTAACACAAAATCATAATAGAATTAAAAGGAATAAACATTGATAAACTCACTGGGAAATCAACATCTCAACCCCCAAATTTTTTTCACTTGCTTCATAGAAAATGACACCTCTCTGCAAAACATAACACAAACATCAAGTCCTTATACTACCAAAAAAAGAAATTGATTAAAATCCCAACTTTGAACTCGAAAACCATTAAAAAAAATTGAATCTTTTTTCTTTTTTATGAATCTAAGCTCTGAACAAGAAGTGGGATTTAATCACAAACCTTTAAAAAAGAGTTCTTGAGGGGAAAATGGTGGAGATAAAAAGATGGGTTTTTGTGGGTTTGTTTCAAATGGCATAAATAATGAGAGAGAAGTGAGTAAAATAGTCTGGTTTTGTGAAGAGATATGAAGATGATGACGAAAATGAAAATGAATCTTTTATACACGCATGCAACTGCTTTTGGTGTTTCTTTATCACGTGTAAAAGGGCTTATGTGCAAGGCCCTCTTTTGCTTTTTCTCCCTTACACACAAACACACTTCAACCTATACATACATATATATATATATATATCTACATATATATATTCTCACTTTAGTGCTCCTTCTTGCAGCCTCGGGTTTGTACAAATTTGCATCCCAGTAAATATAATTCATTTCTTTAAAAGCTTAGCACTAGATAATTAGATATACATTTCATGTTTATATACATATATTATATATATATATATGTTGAATATATCTCAAGCCTCTATATACTACTACTACTAAGGTCAAAAGAGCTTTGGTAACGGTAGGTTGAAGAAATAAGCAAAACACATAAGGTGAATAGGGCCCACATAAACATGTTGTGGTGTGGATTTATTATATGAGATTTTTGGATTTATGGAATGATTATAGCTTTTTTGCTTGGGATTAATTGAGACTGTAATAAATGATCTGCCTCACCAAAAAAGCTGATCTGGGTTTTTTGGAATTCTGCTCAAATCCATCTTCTAAATATCATCACTCCATAATTTTTCTTTTGAAAAATGATAAAATGTTATGATATTTATCACCTAATTTGTGTTATTGATTTATATCAAAGTAATATTTTTGTTATAAAAAGATCCCGTTACGATAAAATTCTAGAAACGTATTATGTAAATGTATATTTTTCAAATCGAAAATGGTAAATTTATTATTACGTTAAGAGCGATATAAAATACTGTGTTTTCTCATTGTATTGTTCTTCTCGTGGAAGAGGTGATGTTCAACGTTTAGGATGACCCTTATACGGTCTATTGATAAATGTAGATAAACATCTTTAAATATTAATATCGTCGATTTTGTTGCTATACTGAAATAGATATCATCGCGATTTTTTTGTTTTAAATGTAGATAACATAGTGTAAATGTGAATAAACTACGATGCTAGCAAGTTTTTCTTTGATCGAAAACTAGAGTGAGATTGAAGTATATTGCAAATCAACGATAACTTTACATGTAAATAATGTTGAATATCCTTAACCCGAGTTGAATGTTTTACCAAAAACTTTTTTATTACTTCATAAGCAATAAAAAAAATTAGAAAAAAGTTGACATAATAATAGAGTGAAATTTTTTGGCAAATATTATTGGAAATGGCTCCACAAATTTCAGGGTGATTGATTGCCTGATTATGGTTAATTGGGGCACACACAAGTATGGGTCCAAAACTATCATGTTTGAAACTAAGATTTTTTTTTTTTGCAAAATAGTAAAAAAAAATTACAAAAATTGTGAATTTTATTTTTTTGGATCTATTTGTAAAGTACATGATGTTACCTAGTAGAAAAATTAGGGACAAAATGAGAGTAAGGATTGTGTCATGATAACATTGTGGAATGTGAATTAATGGGTCCTTTATGTAGATTAAAACCTACAATCCAAAAGGGAAAAATAAAAGTAAGAGTACTCATTACATATTGGTTTTATTTGTGATTTTGCTCTTTGCTTTATGATATTTCATCATTGCACCTTTGAAACCCTTGTCATTTTTTTCCTATATATAATAGGCCAAATGTATTATTTTCATTAATTAAAAAATAAATAGCAATATTATGTGACAATATTACTTATACATTCGTCGATCCGCTAAGAAATATATAATACATTTTTTATAATTTTTTTTTTGGCGAAGTGGAACTAATAAAGAAAATTGAATCATACTTATCATTAATTAATTTTTTATTTTATACTTAAATTCGATTAAATTCTTACTAAATTTCATCGAATGATATATAATTGTCAAATCGAAAATATTGTAGATATATATAGGAAGTTAAAATTAAGTAACACTGTTTTTAAGTTACTACAACTGAACTGGAATTCAGATTAAAGTCAAGTCATTTTCTTTGAGACAAATTCAACAGGTTTGCATTGATAAGAAGAATGATAAGAAATAAAAAGAAAAGGAATTTCAGAAGTTATCAGTCTTGTGATTTTCATTTAAATTTTATATAGTTTCTAAGAATTGGACCACTCTATATATGTTCACTCTCGTGAGAATTTTAATAATGTACGTCCCATTTTATCGGAATTAAAAAAATAAATTAGTAACTTAGTATTTATCTTATTGTTTAATGATGTGAGAAAATTGTTGTAATTGTTTATTTATATATGAGACTTGTAATAAGATGTCATTATCAATGCTATGTCCAAATTTATGACTGTGTTTTGATAAAAAAAAAAAAAAAACAATACTATAGTTTTTTGGCATGTGCAGAATTTTTTTCTAAATAAAGCTCACAGCCATCGTATTTAATAGTACTTCAAAAAAAATAATTTTTTATATGAGAAAATTTTAAATTAATCAAAGAAGAAATGAGTGAAAATCTCCACAACACAATAAATGCACTAAATCACTACTCTACACGCAAGAGAAGGAGAATATATATAATAAATATATAGATGAATAATTAGGGCATGGGCTGAATTTGTTTTGATGCAAGGAGTTTTGGAGTTTCTTCTAACCTCATTAACAAAGATAAACATTACAAAAATTAGGCCAATAAGAGATGACTAAGATGATAAATAAATAAATATTTAAACATTTTCCAATGAATAATAGAATAAGAGAGAGAGATAGAATATGGATGGGCTAAATTTGTTTTCTTATGAAATTTTAGGATATTTTTTTTTTCTTTAAAAAAAAAAAGTGGGTATATTTTGGTAGTGGACAAAGAAAAGGGATATATTTGAGAGAAGTGGGGTTTTCCAAGTTTTTGAAGACCAAATAAAATGCTTGTGGAGGGTCCCAAAAACCATCACACAACATTTCTCAAAAAATGGGTGATTTTGTTTTTGGTTTGGGACATTGGTCTCCTAGGTCATGATTTGTGCATAAGTTGTTGGATAGATAATCCACTTTGGTCTTTTTTATCATTTTTTTTTTTTTGAAAAAAAAAAAAAAAAAGATTGAAATCATGATATTCATTGTGAGTAATTATGTAAACTTAAGTTGTTATGAAATATTTAAATTGATCAGTTATATTTACTTTTGAATATGTTATCTCAAATTAAAAAGTATATTTATCATAGAGATCAGGATTGTAATAGATTAGAATGAACTAGTTCACAATCTTGATATCGGCTTTTAATACATGTGTATTGTTTGATGGTCAAAGACCATTGTTTTTAGAGTTTGGAACTTAAAACTCTAAAAACAATGGTCTGAATAATCATTAGTACTAAGTTTGCATTATGGTGCTAATTATTGCCATAATATTCACACATACATAGCTTTAATTACGAAATTACGAATGAAATGAAGCCATGATATATCGCTTGTTAACCCCACTAGCTAGCCCCCATTTAATTACGAATATTGTAAAGCACCATAGCATTGGGTCTAAATCATTTATTATATTAGTATGCAATATTTTTTTTACATAAATAAATATGTGATAATTGCATCGAATAATTTGATTGTAGGAAAAATTGTAAATTGACAAAAGTATTATACAATTATATAATAAATTATCATCTCAAAATTAAAACGCGGTTTATTTTACTCGACCACGTGAATTGTAATTTTATATTTTAAGGTTCATATACACAAATATTTGTTATGTTAATTAAATACTATTCAAATATACACAATTAAATAAATTATACACAATTGTATTCACATAATATTTAGGTCCAATATCAAAATTTTAATCAAAATCACACTGAAATTATACCTTATAATGCTTGCATTGTGCTCCTAAGAGATGTCGAGAAGAGAAGGATCCAAGTGAAAAAGACACTAGAATTGTATGGCTAAAATATTAAATAAATACTCTGTAATTCTCTCCATCAAAGAAGCACCATTTTGAATATTTTATATTATATAACAGTCTCCAATACTCTTGAGATTTGTAAAAAATTTAAATTAAATAATTTTGGTTAATGGGTAGGCGTGCAAACATTTTTTAACTTTCGATCTTTAATTATTTTAATTTATTTTTATCAATTACTGAGAAAAATAGAAATTAAAACATAAATAATTCATAATTTATTTGTGTCAGAAAATAGGGATGGCTGCCAGTTTATCCTTCTAGTGCAAATGATTTTACTTTCAAATAATTATTGAATAGATGGAATTTATTTCCATTTATACAAAACTAGTTGAAGATTAAGGAAATTAATTTTGATAGGAAATAATCATCATTAGTTTTTTGGATTATCACGCTTTAATTTTAACTTTTAAATTACCATGAATTGCATCATTACACATCAAATATTAAATAAAAAAGTTAACACAAAAACTGAATTAAATTATCCACTTCAAATCTTAAAACTACTTTACAATCTATAATACCATTAAAGCCTGATGTACTCTCCAAAGTACGAGCAACCAAATGATGGCTTTTTGAACTTCTTTCAGCCTTTAGAAATTAAAGTCACAGAGGCTACTATTAAATAAATAAATAAATAAATAAAAATAAAAAAATTCATTATTACCAAAAAATAATATAACAATATCTAAAAAATAATTATTACTATCTTCATAAAGATCTTGTCTGATTCTGATTTAGCAGCTAAATTTTGCTACATAACTTTTGAATTTTGATACCTTTTTTTACCATAATTATTCTAAATGTCTGATTTTTTTGGTCTTTTGATACATCCCTTTCTAAATCTTGAAAAATTGCACAAAAATGTCGGTATTAAAAGACAGAAAAGCCCCTCATCATCATCATCTATACAAGTGAAAGAAAAGTTTTCAGAGGTATCAAGAAAGTACTTGCACGCCTTGTTTAATTGTATTATATTCACCAACCCTTTTTCTTGTTGAGGGCATTTTCGTCCAAAATATAATTATACATCAAAAGAGAAAATAATGTCTTTTAGGTGTTTTATACTTCTAAACTATGGTCTACCAAGTCTAATTGATGGGATGGAAAATAATAATTTTGATTATGTTTATGAAATTCTCAAATTATTAGAAGAAGACTTGAAAAAATTGCAATTAAGTGTTGATTTTTTATTTATTCAAAGGGTATTATAGAAGAATTGTGAGTGTTTATGAAACTTAAATGCTATTTATTCAATTTTTATTGCTAAATTCCAATACTCAATAATTTTTTTATAAGAAAAATAGCTCAAATATCTAGCTCTCAAATTTATTTGAGAATGATTGCATAGGATATTCTAGCTTTAATATCTTGAAAATGCTTTTACTTTTTTTTTTTTTTGGATGACGGGGGAAACTCGCAGCCGCTACCCTTTCGGGTGCGCACTGGGTAAACCTCGCTCTTGTGTAATAGCCTGCAAACCACACAAGAGAGTTAAACCAGTCTAAGTTGCCCATAGCTGACAAGCTCATAGTAGAGAAGGCAAATAGGCATTCCCACAGTGGGATTCAAACCCGTGACCTAGACCACAAGTTCAAATGTCCTTACCAACTCTACCAGGGGTTGCTCCCAAAAAATGCTTTTACTTTTGCTCCAAATTGATCAATCATAAAACTGAAAATTTGTAACATCATTATCAATTTGAAAGGCTTATCTATCACTTTAATACTTTTATTGAGATGAGGTAAAGCCAAAAAAAAAGTTTATTTTATTGGGAAGTATGGATATGATATGACCAATACTTACCTTTATTGACTCTAACTTTTGTGGTCTTATACATTGTGTATCTTTTTCTTAGAAGTAGATTTTTTTATAATTACTTTATAAATGTAAATAGAGATGTATTATGAAAAAAAATATTCACAATCCAAAAATTGTTATTATCAACCCGTCTTCTCGTAAAAAAATAAATATTACAAAATTCACTATAAAAAATTTAAGTAATTTAACTTTTTTTTTTCGCACTGAACTTACCTGTTATGAGATTGATTATCGATTTTTTTTGTAGAATTTTATTAATACAACTACTTCTACTTGTGTGCCAATCTAACTACTTCATAATTATAGAACATTAGGATTTAATGTAAATAAAGGGAAAAAAAAGTATAGAAACAATAATATTGGAAAAAAGAAAATAAAAGCTATTAAAAAGTTAGTGGGCACAAAGTAAATTTGAGTACTTATATCCTCCTTTAAATATAAATCATGTGCTCATCATTGTTTTTGTTTTCTTTCGTGATAGAACTTGTCCTAAGTCTTTGTCACTTATGCTAAAATCCATTTTGGGTCATAATCATCACCTTGGATTAGACAATATGTAAGGAATAAAGTTAATTTAACTAAGGGTAAAATTCGAAATGATGATTATGTAATATATGATTACATTTAGATTTAGATTTAATTTGAATTCTTAATATATATATATATATATATATATAAATAAAATGTCTATATAGATATGAACTCAAAATATATTTATTTGACTTGTGAAAATAAAAGAATATATAGTTCTTTTAGTTTCTTTTAATGGGGAAGATTTATGGGCCAGCATAACTTGGTAAATCTAAAGTTTTAGACAAATAACTGGTTATCTTTATAGAGCCCACTGGACTCTCAATTAGTCCAATGATGGTTAAAATAGGCCCATCACTAATGAGGCCCATTACTTTCCATGAAGCTCTAAATGGTCAAATAAACTAAGAACATAAAATACAGAAAAATCTGTAATTTATATACTTTCACATACAATTTATTGCAAACTTGGAAGTTAAATTAAGTATAAAATTCATTCAGAAAGCAGATTCTGGAAATATATGTTTCAGGTAATTGGGATACACTTGAATCGGCTTTTATGTTTATTTTCTCCTACTGATATTTAAAATGCATTCAATATGTTTGATAAAATACTGGACTGAAAATTTCCCTTTTGTTAGCAGCAGTAAAAGTTTGACATGAAATTGCCTCTAATTTAGTTGATTTGGTGTTATAATTTTCCTTATGAATTTGCTAAATAGTTCTTAAATTATGCTAAAAAAGTATAGGAATGTTATGGTTTTGGTTCTAGAAAATATGTTTCGGTTTTTATGTTTATTTAGTATAACTCTCTTCAATTATAAGAAATGTAATTGTTATCCCTGTTTTCGTCATCCTCTGTACATATGATCACCTCTTTTAGTTCCAACTTTGCTTGAGAATTTACGGTTTAGGCCATGAGCTGGTTGGATTTCTCCGGCAATATCTGTTTGTCTAACTGTTATTTTTCACCAAATAAAATAGTATATTGATTTGATGTGAATCTATCCATGCTTTAACAGAGTTCTTCATGAGGTCTGCTTATTGAATGTGCAAAAGAAGGGCTGATGTTAAAAGCTAAAGATTTGTCTGTCTATCCACCTACCTGAACGGAGAACGATTACAAGATGAGCATCTGTATGTTACACTATCAATACCAACACGATGAAATCAGTAAGCCCAACAGTAGACCACCCAATCCTCCGTCTCTTACAAAAATGCAATACCTTAAATACCCTCAAACAAGTCCATGCACAAATGATCTCAACTGGCCTTATCCATCACACCTACCCTATAAGCCGTATGCTCCTCTTATCCTCAACTCTTGCTTCTTTATCCTACACCCTAACCATATTCAACAGACTCCAAAACCCGAGCATCTTTCTATACAACACTCTCATCTCATCCCTCACTCAAAAAGATCACACTCAAGTTGCTCTGTCTCTTTATGATCAAATTCTTGCTCATCCGATTCTTAAACCAAACAGCTATACATACCCGTCTCTCTTTAAGGCTTTTGGTGCCCACCGGTGGTTCAAACATGGACAAGCCTTACATGC
Organism: Verbascum thapsus; assembly: GCA_963669365.1. Classification (NCBI taxonomy): domain Eukaryota; kingdom Viridiplantae; phylum Streptophyta; class Magnoliopsida; order Lamiales; family Scrophulariaceae; genus Verbascum; species Verbascum thapsus. The sequence continues at coordinate 3,624,951 of OY770115.1, forward strand.
CCATGTCCTAAAGTTCCTTTACGCCCCTTACGACAACTTTGTTCAAGCGTCATTGCTTAATTTCTATTCAAGATGTGGTAAAGTAGGTATTGCTCGATATTTTTTCTTTCAGATTAATGAACCTGATTTAGCCACGTGGAACTCTATATTATCTGCTTATGTTCGTGATTGTGGTCACTTAGATGGAAACACTAGTTCGTCGATGGAGGTGTTGAATTTGTTCGGCCACATGCAGAAGTCCTTAATAGAGCCGAGTGAAGTAACACTAGTGGCTTTAATTACTGCATGTGCCGACTTAGGTGCTCTCAGTCAAGGCATATGGGCCCATGTTTATATAATGAAATATAATCTTAGCCTCAATCACTTTATTGGGACGGCATTGATTAGCTTGTATGCAAATTGCGGTTGTCTTCAATTTGCTTGGCAATTGTTCTACCAACTGCCTCGTAAGGACACATTTTGTTTCAATGCCATGATTAGAGGACTCGCAATCCATGGCCATGGCCGTGATGCTCTTGAATTATTCGATACAATGAAGCAAGAGGGTATAACACCGGATGATGTGACAATATTAGCTATAATGTGTGCTTGCTCACATGTAGGATTGGTTGATGAAGGACGTGAATATTTCGAATCAATGAAAAGTAATTACGGGCTTGAGCCCAAAATTGAGCACTATTGTTGCCTGGTGGATCTTTTGGGCCGGGCCGGGCTGGTCAAGGAAGCCGAAGAAAGGGTTTTGACCATGCCTATGAAGCCCAATGCAGTTTTATGGAGGTCTTTACTCGGGGCCGCTAGAGTTCATGGAAACCTAGATATCGGTGAAGTTGCATTGAGGGAATTAGTAAAGTTAGAGCCGAAGGCCGGGGGCAATTATGTCCTTTTATCAAATATGTACGCGTGTATGAATAGATGGGACGATATGAAAAGAGTAAGAAAGATGATGAAAGATCATGGCATTGATAAAACGCCCGGGAGTAGCATAGTCGAGGTTGATGGCTCAATGCATGAGTTTCTTATTGGCGATAAAAGTCACCCTCGTGTTGAAGATATATATATAAAGCTCGAAGAGATGAATGTAAATTTGCATAAATATGGTTATCGGGCAAAAACTAGGGAAGTTTTGTTCGACATTGAAGAGGAAGAAAAAGAAGATGCTCTTTCGTATCATAGTGAGAAATTAGCCATTGCTTTTGCGCTTATCGCGACGGAATCTTGTGGGCCCATCCGGATTATAAAGAATCTTCGGGTTTGCGTCGATTGCCATTCTAGTGGTAAGCTTTTGTCAATGATATATGAAAGGGAGATTATAGTTAGAGATAGGACTAGGTTTCATCACTTCAAGGATGGGGTTTGCTCTTGTTTGGATTATTGGTAGATGTTAGTTCAGTGGGACTGAAGGCTGCTTCCGGTGGATGACATCTTAGATAGGGCACTCTCTCATTATCCAACCCATTTTCTATCTTTCTATTCAGCGACCAGCTCACTCAGAAAAAAGTAAAAGGTCCCGAGAAGAAAATAATCCTATTTGCCCACTGTACATTGCTAACATCAGGAAATGAAATAATCGAGAATCTCGAGTAACTGGCCAAGCCGCTAAAAAGTATCTTCAGCAGAAAGCTAAGATTGATTGGTTGAACTTGGGGGATCAAAACACAGCCTATTTTCACAGAGTTATACAACAGAGGCAATATAGAAAGAGGATCATGCAGATAAAGGATGGGGCAACAACTCTGACAGAGTACCAAGCAGTCACAGATCACTTTGTCAAATTCTACAAAGACCTGCTGGGTACTAGGAGTGCATTCCCCGTACTGAGTTCTCTCAGGTGCCAACTCTTTTTTTTCCGTAATAATCTAAAAAAAAAGGTTCATGACCATCGATATGTTGTTTTTCAAGTTGATTTATTTGTTGATGGGGATTGTTTGGATGGGTTTTGAAAATTCTTACATGCGTCGATTTTTAAGAATTCTTACATATCTTGGTGGAATATTATTATATGTCGAGTCTTAAATACCAAATAATACTCAGATTCTCTAAGTCTGTAAAGTATCACACGTATATAAATATATATATTACAATTTTCGTGTTTTTTCAACTTAAAAATCCTTGAACCCTAATTACAATAAGATAATTGAATGAATATGAATATAAATATGAATATAGAACTTGTTAAAATACAGCTGAATTATAGGGACTAAAGTGCAAATATTTGCTATTCTGTTAGTTAGTTACGCCCGCTTCTTTTTTTCCTCTATAAGTAGACTAGCTGCTGTATTGCAATTTTAATTTTTGATCATTGAGAATAAATACAAAATATCTTTTCCTTCCTTGCTTGTTGCCCAAGCTTATTTTACTCTCTGATCATGAATTCAAGCCATAACCGAATCATGATTTCTAAGATGGTATCAGAGCAGAATTGATTCGATAAACATCTGCTGCTATCTCGATTTGCAATCAATGGCGAATCAGACGTCCATAGCCGCAGCAGCTCTGAAGCTTCAGCCATCGGATACGCCGGGAATGCTCTTGGTAAGCCAAAACCTTGAAGGAGCCTCCAATTACATCCAATGGCGGCGATCAATGGAGATAGCATTGTCTTGTAAGAGCAAGCTAGGTTTTGTTACCGGATCGGTACCGAAGCTAGGTTTTGTTACCGGATCGGTACCGAAACCTCCTAATGGTGATCCAACGGTGTTACAATGGGAGCAAGTAAATAACATGGTGATATCTTGGATACTTAACTCGGTTTCTAAGGAAATCGGAAAGTCTATCATTCATAGTAGTACCGCAGCAGTTATGTGGTCAAATCTTCATAGGCGTTTTTCTTGTAATACCGGTTCAAGAATTTACAGCCTAAGGAAAATGATTTCATCTTGTAGTCAAGATTCCATGAGTGTAGAATCATACTACACTAAATTGAAGCAACTTTGGGATGAATTAGATGCTATGATAAGTCTACCTGTTTGCCGAGGTAATGTCCAGTGTGATGTACTCAAGGCTTGGGAGGAACAATTGGATGAACAAAAGCTAATGCAGTTTTTAATGGGGTTGAATGACATCTTCAAAGGTGTTCGGGGACAAATTTTGCTAATGAGACCTCTTCCAAGTATTGAGGATGCTTACTCAATGATACAACAAGAAGAAAATCAGATGGACACTTCTCAGTTCAATGGAATCAATGATCACACTATGGCTTTAATGAGTGGGAAGGAGAAAATGCAGAAAAGTTGGAACAATCAGCCTCCTATGGTTGATAGAAAGGAGCTATATTGCCAATATTGCCATAAGAATGGACATGTGCAAGATAAGTGTTTTAAGCTACACGGATTCCCAGCCAACTTTAAACCAAAAGGAAGACAAAATAGATTCAACAATAATGCGAATTCCAGTAGCTCTAGAGTGCAGCAGGTCTCGGTCCATAACTTGAATTCCAGTGGTGCAGTTGAGGGTTATGCCAACAATGATTCGTCCTCCAATGCTCAGATTAACAATGCTAATGCCTCTTGCCAATCCACTCCTCAATTCACCCAAGAGCAAATAAACCAACTTATGAGTCTTCTGCAAAAACAATCTGTTTCCTCATCCAACTCCAATCAGCCATACTCCTTGGCAGGTATAAGTTACTGTTTATCTATAGCACATACATCTTCCACATGGATAATTGATAGTGGAGCCACCGACCACATAACACATAATTTCGATATCTTAGAATTTCCTCAAGCTCTATCCACACCCAAAGTTGTTCATCTGCCAGATGGTTCAATAGTGTCAGTAACACATATTGGACAAGTCAAATTCACTCCTCATATCACTCTACGTAATGTCCTATTCGTTCCTACATTCAACCATAATCTCATCTCCGTCAGTAAACTCACACATGAATCAAATTGTACAGTCAATTTCACATCTAACACTTGCATCATGCAGGACCATTTGCGGAGGACGGTAGTGGAACTTGGTAAAATCGTATCTGGATTGTACTGTTTCGATTCTTTGCCCTTTAGCTCTCATTCCTTAAGCTCCAGTTCCTTTGTTTCTAGCAATAAAACTGCCCTATGGCATCATAGACTAGGGCATACCTCTGTTGATAAAATGCGTTCTCTTTCACATTGTATCCCTGATTTGCGTGTTGTGAAATTTATGGAATGTACTATTTGTCCCATTGCTAAACAATCCAGATTACCGTTTCATAAAAGGGATAGTAATACTTCTCAGCCATTTGATTTGATTCATTGTGATGTATGGGGCCCTTATAAGTCGCATACTATTCATGGTTATAAATACTTCTTGACAATCGTTGATGATTACACTCGCAATACCTGGTGCTACTTATTAACTCACAAAAGCGAAGTACCTTCTCTTCTCAAGAATTTCTTTTCTCTCATCTCCAACCAGTTCGGTACTTCCATCAAAACCCTAAGATCGGATAATGGTACCGAATTTTTTAACCATAGCCTCACGTCTTTTCTCCAAAATCATGGCGTTATTCATCAAAGCAGCTGCCCCTATAGTCCTCAGCAAAACGGTATCGTTGAGAGGAAGCATAGACATGTCCTCGAAATCGCTCGAGCCCTCCGTTTTCATGCTTCCCTTCCCATCAAATTCTGGGGAGAATGCGTCCTTACGGCCTGCTACATCATAAATAGACTGCCATCTTCCGTTCTCAACCATAAAACTCCCTACGAACTCCTTTTTAACTCGACTCCTACATATGATCATATGAAAGTCTTCGGTTGTCTATGCTTCGCCACTATAAACACTCCACATCGTGATAAATTTGATGCTCGCGCTAGCAAATGTGTCTTCTTGGGCTATCCTTTTGGTCAAAAGGGATACAAACTATATGATCTCCACACTCAAAAGCTCTTCGTCAGTAGGGACGTCAAATTCCTCGAATCCACATTTCCCTTTTCTCATAATCATCTTGATTCTAGTTCAGCTATACCTTACCCTACTGATATTTCGGAATTTGATAATGTTGCACCTGCCATTGAATCTGCTACTGAACCTACTTCCGCACCTCCTTGTCCTCTCCCTACTAGAACCTCATCTAGGCAGAGACTTCCTCCAAAATGGCAGGAAGATTACGTGTGTTCCTCGAATTCCATACACGCTGCACCCAACACTTGTTCGTCTCCCGTCCCTAAACACACTTCGCTCTTGGTTTTTCCTCCTGATCCTCAATCTCTTGCTCTCACCTCTAACGTTCACAGAGAACCTTCGTCCTATTCCGAAGCCTACCAAAACCCATTATGGAGAGAGGCCATGGCATTGGAAATTAAAGCTTTAGAGGACAATAATACTTGGTATATCACTGAATTGCCCATGGGAAAACAAGTTGTGGGTTGCAAATGGGTGTACAAAGTGAAATATAAATCTGACGGGTCTGTGGAACGGTACAAAGCTCGTTTGGTTGCGAAGGGATACACGCAGACTGAAGGGGTAGACTATCATGACACATTTGCTCCTGTGGCCAAGATGACCACTGTCCGAACATTGCTCGCCGTCGCTGCCTCTCATGGTTGGCCTTTATCCCAACTGGATGTTAACAACGCCTTCTTACATGGGGACTTATCTGAAGAGGTATATATGGAGCTACCTCCGGGTTTTGCCATGCAGGGAGGATACCATACACCGGTCTGTCGACTCGTGAAGTCGCTTTATGGCCTCAAGCAGGCATCTAGGCAATGGTTTGCCAAATTCTCCTCTACATTGCTTGCCATTGGATTCCAACAGTCGCAATGTGATCATTCACTATTTATACGAAAGGATGGCAATGATTTCACTGCCCTTTTAGTCTATGTTGACGATGTTGTTATGACAGGTACAAGCACGATCATTATTGAGTCCCTAAAGCAGTTTCTTGACAAACAATTCAAGATTAAGGATTTGGGAGAGCTCAAATATTTTTTGGGGCTTGAGGTAATTCGGACGAAAGATGGGGTTTATTTAAACCAACGAAAATATGCACAAGACATAATCAGTGACGCTGGACTTTCAGGAGCCAAGACGAGCAGCATACCGATGGACCAAAATCACAAATTAAATGACATAGATGGACATGAAGTCGGTGATCCTTCCATCTATCGAAGGTTGGTTGGTAGATTGATATATCTGACAATTACCAGACCAGACCTAGCCTATCCAGTCCATATCCTAAGTCAGTTCATGGCAAAACCGCGAACCACGCACATGAATATGGCTTACAAGGTATTGAGGTACGTAAAGGGAACCGCAGAACAAGGTCTATCATTTCCCGCAAATCAGAAGCTGAGGTTATCTGCTTTTTGTGATGCCGATTGGGCATCTTGCCCAATGACGAGAAGATCCATAACCGGATATTGTGTCAAGCTAGGCGAAGCACTAATATCTTGGAAAACGAAGAAACAGACCACGGTTTCAAGGTCATCAGCTGAATCGGAGTATAGGTCGATGACCGCTGTCTGTTGTGAGTTAACTTGGGTCATAAACCTATTGAAGGATCTCCAGGTAACGGACTTGACACCAGTCCCCTTGGCATGTGACAGTCAAGCTGCAATTCACATTGCTTCCAATCCGGTATACCATGAAAGAACGAAGCACATCGAGCTTGATTGTCATCTCGTTCGGGAAAAACTTCAATGCGGAATGATCGAACCCAGTTATGTGCCAACAAAGTTACAAATAGCTGATTTGTTTACCAAATCTCTCGGCAAGGCTCAGCTGAAGCAGTTCATTAGCAAGTTAGGCATTTGTAATGTTTTACAATTGCCTACTTGAGGGAGGATGTTAAAATACAGCTGAATTATAGGGACTAAAGTGCAAATATTTGCTATTCTGTTAGTTAGTTACGCCCGCCTCTTTCTTTCCTCTATAAGTAGACTAGCTGCTGTATTGCAATTTTAATTTTTGATCATTGAGAATAAATACAAAATATCTTTTCCTTCCTTGCTTGTTGCCCAAGCTTATTTTACTCTCTGATCATGAATTCAAGCCATAACCGAATCATGATTTCTAAGAGAACTAATTTCCAATTAAATAGCATAATGTATTTAGCCATATTAAGGGAAAGATAGGACAAAGGGTCAAAGATTACGTAACGGTTGATGCAAGGTTTACAAAAATTCAAATAATACTCACATAAATAAACTATCAAAATATAATTGATAGATGGCCTTTTGACTACCTTAGTTGGCCAATTAAATTTTTCCGACATCACTAGGTTTGTCATCATTAATTTTTTCTTAATTTAGACACCATATATGTTGGTTCATTGTTGACTAGTTTTATGTACTATTTTTCATTTATAATAATGCAATCATATGGATTGGCAAGTTGAGGAATATAAAATTATCTTTAATATGTCACGTATGAATGTGGATTGGATATGGGTAAGATTCAAGTAGAAAGAGTATAGTACAAGCACATGTTTTTCTATTATTTTTTCTTGTTTCTATAAATTCAACATAGATTTTTCAAATGAAGAAGATTCGTGGAAACTAAATCAACAAAAACTATGGCCAACAAAGATTTTTCAAAGTTGATTCAACTTTACTATGTTTAGAAATTTTTATGAAGCACGAAAATTATTCGGGCACTCCAAAAATAGGTGATTAGGATTTATGAGAGAGCATATCGAAAATAATATAAACCTAATTTCAACTCGTTAACAGTTTCGATTTTGGATAAATACAAAAACTTTCAGTCAAAATTATTTTATAAAGCTTGCGAGCTGACTCAACCAAATGTGTAATCTAGTTAAATTAAATTCAATATCTAAAAATTAAATTAATATAATATCAAATGATTATTATATCATGATTAAAAATATAGTTTTATATACAAATAAAACTCACCAAATATTCTCCAATCTCCATTAATCTTTGAACAATTATTTTGAATTAGATAAATTTTGAGTCCTCAAATCCACATTAGAATAAGAGAACAATTAGAACTTTACATTATACAAATGGTGTCTAGGTTCATCCTCCCTCATTAGCCCCCAAAATTTGAACCCTATAAAATCCCAACATCCTTAACCCCTCCAAACTTCAAACATCAATACAAATCCAACACTAATTACCCAAAATACCCTCCCCTTTCCAACTAACATCTTCCCCTCCACAACTTCTATTCCCAAAATACCCTTATCTTCTCTTTCTCCAAAGATGGCAGCCATGGCTTCTCTGAACCTCAAAGCTTCAACCCACACCCCACATTCTTTCCTAAAATTACCAAAAACCCCTTACACCCCACCCCTCAATCTACCCTTCCCAATCCAACCCATCTCCAAAACTCGATCCGCAACCCGAATATCCGCCTCCTTGATCGACCCGGATGGCGGTAAGCTTGTGGAGCTTTTCGTTAAACAATCCGAAAAACAATCAAAACTAAAACAAGCTTTAAGCTTGCCCAAGATCAAGCTTTCGAAGATCGATCTTCAATGGGTGCACGTGTTGAGCGAGGGGTGGGCCAGCCCGTTGAAGGGTTTCATGCGAGAATCAGAGTACCTTCAAACACTTCATTTCAATTCGATTCGGGTCGAAAACGGGTCGGTTGTCAATATGTCGGTCCCCATTGTGCTTGCTATTGACGACGCTCAGAAGAACCGGGTCGGGTCCTGCAGAAGTGTGGCGCTTGTTAACGAGAGGGATGAGCTTGTTGCTATCTTGAGCGAGTAAGCAAGCTTTTCACCATTGTTTTATTTTTCGATTTTTTTAATGATTCGGTCATATGGATACATATTTTGTAATAATAGAAACTAATCTCTTACATGCTTGAATCAAATCTGTAGTATCGAAATCTACAAGCACAACAAAGAAGAAAGAATAGCAAGAACATGGGGCACAACAACCCCTGGTTTGCCCTACGTCGATGAAGCCATTACTCACGCCGGAAACTGGCTGATCGGCGGTGATCTAACGGTCATAAACCCCGTCCAATACAACGACGGTCTAGATCACTTCAGGCTTTCACCTTCACAACTTCGAGACGAATTCGAGAGTCGAAATGCAGATGCCGTTTTCGCGTTCCAGCTCAGAAATCCCGTTCACAACGGGCACGCCCTTTTGATGACCGACACACGAAAACGCCTAATCGAAATGGGGTACAAAAATCCCGTTTTACTGCTAAACCCGTTGGGCGGTTACACTAAAGCTGACGATGTTCCACTTAGTTGGCGAATGAAACAACACCAGAAGGTAAAAAATTTATTACAACATTACCAGTTTAATGTTGTTTTGGTTGGTTCTAAAAAGAACTTCGATTTATCGATCTTTTGTATGTGTCTCTTTATGTTTTTAGGTGCTCGAAGATGGCGTTTTGGACCCGGAAACTACAGTTGTATCCATATTCCCGTCGCCAATGCACTACGCGGGACCCACTGAGGTTCAATGGCACGCTAAGGCTCGAATCAATGCGGGTGCGAATTTCTACATCGTGGGTCGGGATCCAGCTGGCATGAGCCACCCGGTCGAGAAACGAGACCTTTATGATGCTGATCATGGGAAGAAGGTGCTCAGCATGGCTCCTGGATTGGAACGCCTCAACATTCTCCCGTTCAAGGTAAAGGAAAAAAATCATTAAGGGTGGTGTGTTTGGATTGGGTAATTTGAATTTAGGGAGTAGATTTATAAGAAGGATTTCAAAAAATGGAGTCATTTGAAATCCACCTTAGTTACGGAGAAAATAGGTCAAAGTGAATGACAAGGGATTTGGAATCCATCGTAACATGAATTCATCCAAACGAACTTAAATGGATTTGTCGATGAATTTGAAATCCATAGATTTTAAATCCTTCAATCGAAACACACCGTTAAGGTGGCTCGAAAATGAAAAAATATATAGAATCTTGAAAGTTAACAATGTACTATGAAAATTTGCAGGTGGCTGCATATGATAAAACTCGGGGCAAAATGGCGTTTTTTGATCCATCGAGGGCTCAAGATTTTCTATTCATATCCGGTACTAAGGTAGATATCTATCTTCTCTCTTACTAACAACAGGGTCTCAGCCAATCACAATCATCCATATAGTGAATAAATTGCTAGTTTTGTGCAACTTTTTAGCTAATTTTTCGTAAATTGGCTTTGTTTGTACAGATGCGTTCGCTTGCGAAAAACAGGGAAAATCCTCCTGATGGATTTATGTGCCCTGGAGGATGGAAAGTTTTGGTTGAATTTTATGACAGTTTAGCTCCAGCTGAGAATGGCAGAGTACCCGAGCCTGTTCCTGTTTGAAATTATTTGAATTTTGTGTAAATTAATGATTGAGAGATATTATAATCCTCCATTTTTTCTTCATTAATAATATACATATGAAGCTTTGTTGGATCACAATTCTTTGTCTCAATCTGTATTATAACAAGTTGACAGCAAGAAATACAATTGAAAATAGTAGTAAAGATGAAGTTATAAAAGTTTTTACCATAAGAAAGATTAATGAAAGAACAAAACAATAGTTAGAAACTAAACAAGAAAACTTAGGATATAACATATTTACATGCATCTTAGGTTGTCTAAACTGATATAACTGAACAATGGTCTCTCTGGAACTGGTAATAACTTGACAAAAAACCCGATAGGCCACGAAACAGCACCAATCCCGACACAAACGCCCCATTGCCCCCAATTCAACCTCTCTGTGTCAGCAAATTTCTTCAAAAACTCGACCATCACCACTTGCAGAACGATAGTTATACCAATAATCCCCACACACAGTTTATTCCTATGTATCCCCTCGAAAACGTTCTTCTTTTCAAGCTTTCTCGCGTTAAACTCGTTAAACACTTGACACAAAACGAACGTGTTGAATATCATCGTGTCATTTACTTTTCGACTGATCCCAAAAATCTCTTCCCCTTTAAACTGAAGTGTTAACAGTATAGCTATCTGGTACAAGGCTTGAGCTATTAAATTCCTCCACATAACGTTGCTTATAAGCGGGTCGGTACGACCCACGGGTCGTTTATCCATCAAATCCTTGGTGGGTTTTTCGGTGGCGAGGGCTAAAGCGCCCAAAGTATCCATTATCAGATTGACCCATAGGAGCTGGACAGCTGTCAAAGGCACGTCCCCGGCTGTAATAGCGGCTACAAAGTTGATGGTCAAAGCTGCAACATTGACCGTGAGTTGAAACTGAATGAATTTCTGTATGTTGTTGTAAACGCATCGACCCCATTTTAAAACCGTTGCAACGGAACCAAAATTGTCGTCCAAAATGACGATATCCGAGCTTTCTTTAGCCACTTCGGTGCCTTGAATGCCCATCGAAAGGCCTATATCGGCCTCTTTTAAAGCCGGTGCATCGTTTGTGCCATCACCGGTCACGGCCACAACATGGCCCTTCTTCTTAAGGCACTGAACCATTAGAAGTTTGTCGAAAGGCGAAGATCGAGCCATAACGCGTATTATATCGACTTTCGACATTCGTTCTTCGTCTGTGTAGTTACGAAACTCGACACCTTCTATTACGGATCCATCGGTTTCGTCGTGATTAGGACTATGTATGCCACATTCCGTGGCTATGGCTTTTGCTGTGAAAATGTTGTCACCCGTTATCATTTTTACGTTTACGCCCGCGTATTGACAATCTTCGACCGCTTTTTTCACACCGGGCCGACAAGGGTCCTTCAAGCCCACTAGGCCCAATAGAATGAGCCCATTTTCTTCAATTCTTTCATGTGAAATCTCCTTATGTGCAAATGCAATACATCTAAGACTACTAGCAGCCATACCTTGAATAATTCGATCGAATTTTGCTCGTTCGTGAACGTCTAAAGCTTTAACATTCCCTTCGAAATCATAGTAATGTGAGCAAAACGATAGGATCATCTCAGCCGCTCCTTTCCAGTGCACATGTCTCAAGCCATCTTCGACTTTCTTCACTAAAACGCCGCTTTTCTTTTTCTCCGAATTAAACGCCTCGACGTTCAAAATAACAAAATCCCTCTTCACAATATCCATATCCATGCCTAATTCCAACACGGCCCACGATAGAATCGCCTTCTCAGTTGGACTACCCGAGAATTCCAAAACGCCCGATTTGTAAACACTTCCCGTCGTGTTAAGACTTATCCCTTGATGAAACAACTCAACAACATTTCTAGCAATCAAACTATACTTCATTCCTTCTATTGCATCATTTCCTTGCCAAAACTTTGTCACTTTCATTTGATTCAAAGTTAACGTCCCGGTTTTGTCCGTGCATATAACTGTGGCCGAGCCCATTGTTTCGCAAGCCGAAAGCTTTCTAACCATGGCTTGATCAACCATCATTCGTTTCATCGAATAAGCAAGTGTAAGTGTAACAGCCAAAGGTAAGCCTTCGGGTATTGCAACGACGACTATAGTCACTGCAGCAGCTATAATCCTCACCATTGAATTAATCACATCATCAACTTTAGTTTTCTTACCAATATACTCTTTATTACCATATTCATCTTTCGTATTGCCCGTAAAATAACGAACCAAAAGCACAACAAGAACTAGAAAAGCCACTAACAATCCAATCTTACCTATAGATGAAGTTAGTTTATTCAATCGTACTTGAAGAGGCGTTTGTTCGTCATTATCACCGCTAATTGTGCTCATCATTTCGCCCCACGTTGTGTTCATCCCGACAGAACTTACGAGCATTTTGGCGTACCCATCGGCCACTTTAGTCCCCGAGAACAAGAACATATTATGACTATCGATTTCAACGTGATCACTTTCGCCAGTCATGCTCGATTCATCGACTTGTAAAGAGTGCCCATCGATGAAAATTCCATCGGCTGGAATTTGATCACCGATCTTCAAACAAACAACGTCCCCAACAACGATTTCGAAGATCGAAATCTGTTTTCGTCTCCCGTTTCTTACAACCTCGACTGGGATATCGTTGCTCACTTTCGAAAGCTTGTCGAATTGTCTGCTCTGTCTGAAGTTACTTACAGCAGAAACCGAAATAACGAGAAAAACAGCAACGAATATGCTTCCACCGTCGTACCAGCCTTCTTTAGGCCCATTTTGCTTCATCCCAAATCCAAGAGAAAGTGCAGCACAAACAAGGAGAATGAGAATTGTGGGATCTTTCAAAGATTCCCATACAAAATGGAAAAAGCTCTTCAATGGTGGTTTTCGATAAGTATTCATACCGAAAGCTTCATGCCTATACAGAATATCCTCTGGATTAGTATCATTAATCCCATTTTGTTGATTGGTTTTGAGTGAGCTACAAATCCCTTCAAGCCCTCCAAGTTTAGTTAATTGATCGAGGCTTTTATCCTTAACCAGATTAGTAAGGATTGGCTGACTGATACCTGGAAAAACAGGGTGATTATCAATCACATCGATAACAACTCTTGATGATGGATTAGAATCTTCATTGGGAGATGATGAAGATTTGATCATTTCATATTTGATTTCTTGTTTCTTGAATGGATTTAGAAAGGCCCTTGAGCAATATATAGCTGCAAAAGCCAAATGCCATCTCTTCTTATTGGAAACACTAACTTTCACAGTTTCATGCATATCAACCAGCATTTCTATGCATTGTAGATTTGTGCTTATAATTGAAGTCATTATCAAAAAGGGTTGCAGAATATGTATATAAGATGGGTTTTTTTATAATTAACAATGGTGAATTTGTATGAGAAATATGCAGAGATGAATTGGTTTATATAGAAGTTTAATGCTGTGTATTGGTTGGATATTGTTGAGCAAGTTTGGCAAAATAACGTAAATTGAGGATTATAATTAGTGAGGTTCTAGGAAGGTGACTTTGAAATATTTTTACCTAATTAAAAGTGTAATTAATGAAAATTAAGGGATTAAATGTATTAGGTAGACTATCTAATATGGCAAAAACATGGGCTTATTTAGAATACCGTGTGACCTATAAATTAGAATGATATTTTTATAGAATTTCCTTTAATTTTTGACTCTGAGGAAAGATTTTATCGTAATTTAGTCACGTTCAAATAATCACATAAAAAGTGTTTGAAAAACCCAAAATGTGAAGATTTTTTTCATTAAATTTGGTGATTTTCAAAGAAAATATCTTTTAATGCGTGACTTCTTAGAAATGTCCATCATCACTGAATCAGATTTTAATATGTGACTTCTTAGAAATTTCTATCATCAGTCAATCAGATATGTTCACATTCAATTAATCACATGAAAAGTGCTATATGTTACTTTCTCGGAAGATCTCTTTTAATTTGTTACTTCGCGGTAACTTCCATCATCAATCAAGTTTGGTTCGTTTAATTAATCATAACAAAAATATTGCAATATACATTTAGTGCTGATTATCATTTTGATGAAATATTTATCACTCAAACACCGAGTATATTTCACTTATCATATAATTTAATTGCGTCGATTCTCATGGGAACCTTCCTTTAAGATTTTATTACAATTTAATGGTGAAGTAGGGGAAATTTATATATATGAAAGATGAAAAGTGGAGTAGTTAGTTTACCAAAAAGTGGTATTTCATTAAGTTGTTACGTGCAAAAATCAAATAATTCAAAAGTCCAAAATCAGTTTAAAATCTTCTACTTAAAAATAATATTTCAATTCAAATTCCATAACACGTCTAATAACAAATATGTACAATCCAATCCAAGGAAAAAAAAAAACAAGTTTACAATTAAAAAAATATATATTCCATCCAAATTAAATACATACACATTAGGAAATACAAGATAAAACACTATTTTGTAAATGAAAATTTCAGATTTTCATATTTAAGACCAACGTTATTTTATTATTGAAATTATGAATTATCTAGTCAATATGCTTTTATTCTCAATACATTTTCCACAAAAGTATACAACATTTACCATAATAATTTCAAAAAAGTTTCCAAATATAATATATATTTTCTCAATTACGTGGAAGCAAAGCTTAAAATCATTATTCTTTTTATAGTTTTGAACAACTAAAACCGTTAAATTCATAATGACTTTATATGATTCTAATATTCTTACGCTTCTTTTAGGTGCTATTTTGGGACACGTTATTAACTAACGCGTTCTGAAATCCGGACGAGTAAAAATAACTAAAAGAATATATATAAGTTCACAGTTTCAAACTATGGACGTGAAAAAAGGTTAATTTAATAAAGCATCTAATTGGGCTAATAAGGCCTAATCATATTCTTAGTCCATAATTTTTTTCTTTCTGCATAAAATTAAAGAGCAATGATATATACCACCGTTTTCATACCACCGATTTTTCACTTCTTCTATTATTAGTAAACAATCATTTGGATTTAATTAATTCAATTGAATTTAATACATTCATACTTTCTAAATCAAGGGGAGGTGAAAAATCGGTGGTATGAAAACGGTGGTATATAGCATTACTCAAAATTAAATTTCTTTAATTATGAAGTTTCGGGTTAGAGTTATGTTCGATCGAAATATTAGTTTGGATCTGATTTGATTGATAATATAATTTAAGCTTTTAGTTAATCCTACCTATAACAAGTATAAATTATTTTTTTTAGGAATTATATTTAAGCAATTGGGTAAAAGAATTTTACATTCATATAAAGTGGATTTAGAAAGCTTAATTAATTGGATATTAGTGGGTGATTTAGGAAAATTGCAATAATGGCCCAAGTAGATTTTAATAAAAATTGGACGGGGGAATAAGCTTATAATTAGTGGGCTTTTTTGTTTGCATGTGGGCTTTGAAATATAATTATTAGTCCGAGATTATTGGATTAAATAAGATACCCTTCTTTTTTTGGGGAAAGAAGATATTATTCTTAATTTGGATATCTTCTTCTACTCTATTATAGCAAGGTTATGGTTATTTTTTCTTTAATCCTAATTTCTCAGAATTTTGAATTATTTTTAATTAATAATTGCATTTTAAATTTTGAATCAATTCAACATAAAAATAACTACCCTTACGTGAACTACCCAAAATCTTCCAAATCCTTTTAAATTATCCTCAACTTCCATTCTCCAACCCAACCCCCACGTCTTCCACTTCTCCATTGCAAACTCTCTGTCCTTTTCCTTTTCTCCAAATCACCGTTCAATGTTCCGACTATCACCGCTTCTGCTACTTTTAATCCTGCTTCACCGGCGGAAATCGATTTCGTGAAGAAGCTTCAGCCGAAACTATCGGAAATCAGGAGAGCTTATTCTTAGCCGAATTTCAATTTTTATCCCCAGCCACAGATTGAGAGCGCGATTGTTGAGGAGGATGAGTGAGAGAGGTTAAGGAAATGGAGGGGGAGGTGCTGTATGTCTTGAGACGCAGGGATTTCCTAATGCCATCAACCAACCAACCAAATTTTCCATCTGTTGTTGTTCAACCAGGGGATAAGTAAGTACAAGCACATCATGTTATTTGAGTTTTCTGCTGTGTAGGGTGAGGTTGTAGTATTATATTTCTTATGTGAAGGACATCTTTCCATGTTTGAAATAAGTAGGCATTGATCTACATCAAGAGATGTTGGAAAGGAGAGAAACTAATGGGCGTTTTTTAACTTCAAATTTTGCTTGCTTGAGTTTCTATGGTAATGATTCAGCAACCGAACAAATCTAGCTATTGAATTTTAAATATTTGAGATTTGGTAAATTCTTCAATAGTTGGCTTATGCTTTATACATTAACATTCTCAACTCTTTCTTGGAGGCACATCTCCTGTATGATTTGCTGACTTCTTTCATCAAATTGATTTCTTGCCACTACTGAAAATGTTATTCCTTTCAATTGTTAGCTTATATTTTTTTTGGTAGGCTTTTTTATGATTATGGCTACATATATCTCACTAAATGAGAGGCAATTTGTAAGAATAAAGACAAGAGTTGGAGGGGTGGGATGTGAAAATGAGATTGAAAGTTGGGATTTGTACCATAAAATCAGGAAGAAAGAGGGTTCCAGTGTGGGCTTTCAAATCAATTTGATTGTACATTTTCCCTATCGTTCATGTCATGAGCAATTCGAAGTTCTTGCAGAGCGGAACCATACAATGTTTTCGTATAAGTCGAGAGAGAAATTGAAACAAGTAAAACAATCAAATACAAAATTCATTACAAACAAGTATTCCACTGCTAATTTTGTCTTTTATATTATCTCAAAACCTGCGCATTGCTTTCTTTCCCAGGAGAAACTCTTCATCTTATATGATGTAGCCAAGTTCAGATTAATAAGGCTTCCTCCAAGTCTGTTCACGTTCGGTTTGGAGGACTCTACCGGGCCGATCACGATTGCATTTCTTATGTTAGCCGCTCGCAATTCTCCCTGCTTGCGTGGAAACACTTAGAAATCGTACCAAAGTACTGTTTCTTAGTAACCATCTAGGTAATTCTATTCTTATTCTCTCTTTTGGGTATCTCCTATATTTTATTTTAATTGATTTTGATTTGGATATATATGCATATGGAAAAGGGGTGAGTAGATGTCAATTCTGCATAGGCCTCTTTGACACGGAGTCAAGAACTTTAAAAATTAAGTTTTTCTATTTCATTAAATTCAATTTTTTTTCAGATGTTCTTCAAAAAAATCGGCAAAACATGTTCATAAGAAAGATTGAAATAATGATCGTTATACGGCTGCCAAAACGAAACAGATTGGATTGTTTCAATGAGTTGTGTCAAACTAATTCTACTATGTTATTACATTTTTGTAGTTTATTATTCTCCTTTTTATTTATGAAAATGCAATCTAATGATATAAATCTTTTTTAATTATTTTTTTTTCTATTGTATCTTTTTTATGTTTTTATATTTTGGATCCGCTTCACTAAATTACCACTTAGTCTAATTAGTGAGGTGGAAAACAAAAGCAGTTTGCTCGGTCATCCATCATCTATCAAGAGAGGCAACAACGTTTCTCTTATTTTAATTTGATTCATTTTTTGACTTCGTTTAATGTTTCCATGTGTCGTTTGGCACATAGTTTTATATTACTCCTTAAGTTCAAACTTTTCATATTTTGTAAATCAACAAGCCGTCACTTTTAACTTTTTGTTTAAATATATATAAATGAATCTCTCTATATATAAAATGTTCAGGTACTTTACATGATCTCACTAATATTTAGTATTTTTTCTATGTCATTTGGAGAAAATAGCACAACAAATGAAAATGTTTTTATAATATTACAATTATTTTGTGTCCTACTTCATTTAACAATAAAATTTAGTATCATTCGCCGTGTGTGCACTGGACGCACACTAAACACATTTATAGTAATTATTAATCTTTCTCGAATAAAGTTGTTACTAGATTCAATTTTTACAGAAATTTTGAATTTTTTTAATTATTAAAAAATTGATTAACTACTCCAACACATTTATGATTTAGCTTCCATTTCAAATTTTACTTAGATTTTGTAATCTCGATTTTAGCCACTTAGACTTATCACAATAAGATATAAACATCTCAATAGTCAATTCCAATAACTAATTTCTCTTTCTAACTTCTTTTATTTCTTTGTAACTCACACAAACTCATTACCATCATAACTCTATGCTAATGTCATCTCAATTTCGTGTGATTGATGTATGTGGAATTCATATAGGTGATTTTATTCTTTTTTCTGTTTTGTTAAGTTATTCAAATTTTCATATTATAAATTTATGCTTTTTCAGATTTAGATTAAATATGATTTGAGGGTGAAGAAGTTGTAAGATGTGTGTAACAAAATATGTGTTGTTAAACATTTTAAATTTCTAGACAAAGGGTAAAAAAGGAAAAAAAAATCATGTTGTTGTATGCGTAAAGTATGACACCAACTTTGAAAACACGTTTTGGGTTGAAGTCAGAAAATTCTATTTATAATTTGAGTGAGAACAAAGCATATTTTATATAGGTGACTTCGATGATGTGATAAATAATATTCTTATATGTTGGTCATATTTAATAAAAAAAAATTAAAATAATATGGCGTGCGTAGCACGGGGCACACACTAGTATATAATAAAAACATTGAATATTTCTTGTATCCGAATATCGAAATCAGAACAAAATGGTATAAGCTTAATTTAGTCTAATATTTGATGGCTATGTCATATTATTTACATAATTGTTTTTCATTGCATATTTATGTTTTCATATTTAAATATAAGTCTTTTTCATACGATGAATAAGATCAACCCTAAACCCTCCCCCAACACACACATACACATTTTTTTTTTCTTATTATACTATTTGGAATGTAAATTTATTAGTATTGTAAATTGTAATTAATGTAATTTAGATATAATAATGTGCATGCAATTGTCAACATTATTATTTAAAATTTATATAATTTTGAAAAGATTAAAATTTATTGGGTCCTCCAATAAGTGCTTATTTTGAGATAGTTACAACTTAATTTATAGTATTTATTTTAAAGTCCTTTAATAAGGGTTGGAATTTTAGAAATGCTTTTCTTTATTAAAAGTGAAGTTGGAAAAGATTCTTGGAATTGACATTACATGTTCATGAACCTCAACAAAATGGTGAAAAGTTGGGAAATTTCAAATTAATCATTTTCTCAAATAAATAAATAAATAAAGTCAACGAGCTAAATCTATTCAAATACAATTATATAATAAACTTAATTTAACTACAAAATAAAATTTTCCAACTCTAAAAATTAAAGAATACAATCACAAACTAACCCTAATTTGGATAGCTATAACAATTCATTAATGACCCTAGTTTTTTCTTTCGATTTTTTTTAAAAAGACACATGATAGGTTAACAACAATGAGACTATTGGCGTAAATACTTAACTTAATTAAAATATTAAAAAATTAAATATCGAAATATTTGATATTCTATCCAATGGTCATCATCATCTTCACAAATTCATCATAATTAACTTGTCCATCTCCATCTAAATCAGCTTCTTTAATCATCTGTTCTACCTCTTCATCTGTTAATTTTTCACCTAGATTGATCATCACGTGACGAAGCTGCATGAATTAATTTAAAAAAAAAATAATTGATTTATTATTAAAATCTGCACAATTACTGGAGCTCCAGCAGTTAAGATAATATATAAAATAGTGAAAGAAAATTTTAATAACAGAGCTAAGTGCAATGTTTAATTTAAATTTAGGTTAAATTCATTGCACGAGTATTTTTATAAAATTTATAGACAAATATATTGAATTGAACAACTGTGAAAAACGAAATGACAGATCAATTTACATGTGAAACTGATCAAACAATACCATGAAAATACCATGAAATTAATTCGATTCTAAATGCTAGTTTCACATATTATTCGAATATTCAATTAATTACCAAAAAAAAGTTATATCTTGTAATTTTTATTTTATTTTTTGTAATAGGTTATTTTTACATTTAAATTCAAACAAATCGTGCACAAATTAAAAAATATCGAAGAAGTAATATTAATTTGTGAATGCATAGAAAAATCCAAGAGAATAAATACAAAAATGCATGTCAAGATATAAGTGTAGCAAAGAAAATTAGACGCGTTATGTTTGTCATAGAATATGAAAGGGTTTTTAAATTTGTAAATAAGACTATTTAATGACTATTCATTTTTTAAAAAAGGTCAATAAATAACTTGGTCATACACCCATAAATACGATGGCTTTTATTTTTATTTTTGTTTTCATTTCCTTTCGTTGCAAAAGTACATATAGTACATGTACGTAAAATGTCAATGAATATATCCAATGGTTTTTCCCATTATTTTTAACAAAAAAAATTGAATCTTATCTAAGTCATCTGATCTGAATTATCAAATGATGCAATAAAATAAACATCATCATATATACATAATTAATAAAATATTTTTTTTTTGTGTAGAAGGCCAGTTACCTCATTAGCTGATATGTAACCATTTTGATCCTTATCAAACACTTTGAAAGCCTCTTTGAGCTCCTCTTCTGCATCTGTATCCTGATACAATAATCCATATATATATATATAATCAGTAAACAAATATATATACACCTACTAATATTTACAATAATGATACATATTCAAATCTCCATAAAATTACAATTATCCGTAATTACATGAAGATTTAAAATCTCGAGAGCCCTTAGATCATTATATACCTTCATTTTCTTGGCCATGAGGTTTAAGAATTCAGCAAATTCAATGGTCCCATTGCCATCTGAATCGACTTCATTGATCATATCATGTAACTCTTCTTCAGTAGGGTTTTGATCCAAAGACCTAATCACAGTTGCCAATTCCTCTATGGTGATGCAACCTACAGTTGTATCCAGTTTCAGTAAGAATTAGGTTAAAAGCGTGTTTCAGAAAACAAACAAGAAAACTAATATAATAATTACCATCTCCATCTTTGTCAAATAGACTAAAGGCTTCTTGGAACTCAACAATTTGTTCTTCATTCAGTATTTCTGCCATGAAATTTCTTCAGGTTTCAAAAGGGTTTTAGAGAGAGAGAGAGAGAGATGAGAGAGAGAGAGAGATGAGTTGAGTATAGCTCAATCTTAGCTGTGATTTATAGTGTAAGAAATTGAAAAGGGAACAACAAAGCATTGTAAATGCATCCCATTTACATTAAAGTTTACAAAAAATATTTATTTAAAAAAAATGGGGAGTCAAAATAGAGGTTGTGTGTGATGGGAGTGGGTCAATATATTGTACTAGAATAAAATCATGAGAATATCTAAGAAAAGAATCAAATTAAATCACCCTTTTTAATTGTAAATGTTACAGCCAGTAATGAATTAACACATCATGTCTTAAGTGTACAAATATTATAATATTTTGCTCTAAGCCATTATAGTAATAGTATCACTAGGCATCACTATGGTTAAAAGTGTGAAGGAATTAATTTTGTAGCTATTGTGATGAATTTTATTAATCATATCAAGAGAAAGTTATACAAAATCCAGTCCATAAACTGGTTTAAAATGCTGTAGGTATGCTTAATAGTAGTCTATTTAACAAAATAGGCTTAATCTTATATTTATTAAATTATATTTGATAAATTAGGCCATAATAATGCGACATTATTTCTTATTTTTGATTTATATAATTGACGTTAATTCTATAATAAATAATCAAACTATGGACTCAAAAAAAAACTAAGTTCCATCTAAAAAGTGAAAGAATATTATGCACAAAAGACTTTACATTTTTTCAATTTTTTGATAATATTTTCTCATTTTCTTAGAATATTCATTATGATTCATCATACATCGATATGAGTAATTTTCAAGTTGAAATGCTCAAAATTTCTTAAAAAATATCCAGATAAAAAAGATTTCAATACGTTTTACATTAGATCCAATCTAAAAATCTAATAAATTCAATTTCTAACCATCATAATTAAATTATATAATTAACAAAATCCAAGAAAAAACATGCTCAATGAAAGGGTCAAACATGTAGGTCAATTTTGCCCTTGAAACACAACATTTAGAAATGACCAATTTTCTTTTGAAATTGGTCCCCTACTCCTCCACCCCTCTCTCCAAGTACTCTAAGTAAGCCAACTCATTGCCTTGACCTTTCAAACAATCTTATTTGGATTTTATCTCAACCTAATATCTATGTTCACATTCAATACTTAGCTTTTTGAGTTATTGTCATGAAAATTTTGGACTCCAATATTTCTAAATACATTTTAGTTTTTACATAAATCAAAATCTTCCGAGTTCGAGTTTTAACTACGTAAATCACACTGCGTGAGTGATTCTGCTTCATAAATTCGAAATATCAAAAAACCCTAAACGTGCAACTCGAATTTGCTATTGCAAATTGAAACACCATTATATACGTCGTTTACTAAATTCAGTATAAATTACTAGATCATACACTATATATATATATATATATATTAAAAGAGAATATTTTGTGTACTAGGGGTGTAAGATTGATACTAGTTAGTTGCATGTATTTACTTTTACAATGACAAAAAATTAGAGAATAATTTGTAAATTATATTTTAGGGCAGCTGTAATTGTATGATGGCTAGGGGACATTTAGAATTCAAAGTTCAAAGAAAGAAGACTATAGAGAATGGGAAGCATATATATATATATATATATATATATATATATATATATATATATATATATATTATATATATATATATATAGGAAAGCGTGTTTTGTGTATTTTGTTACCCAAAGTTTTTACACCCAAACGGCACGCTGCGTTGCTTGCACGAGGGTTGCCATATTTTACAAGCTCATATTATAAACCCTAATCTGCACCTGCCACGCACGTGATCCCCACTACTCTATTTCATCCTCATTAAATAATTCCATAATATTAAGAAAATAATTACTAAATATCATCTTATTACATGATCATGCAATTAGTGTATCATAATCCAGTCTTAAGGTTAGATTTCTTGCAATTAGTGTATCATAATCCAATCTTAACGATCATCGTGACCAAAATAGCCATGGCTTAATAGAAAACACATGCGATTATATATATATATATATATATAGTACAATGAATTTGAATAATATATATTGGGGCATTTAAGCTATGACCAAGTCATTTTAATAACCACATTTTAGGGGTGGTCTTTGTGAGCATCCTGATTCATGACTCGTAATATTATTGTAAGGGTTCCTTGTATAATAGACCGTTGACTTAACCACAATTTGGAGTATATTGATTCATAACGAAAGTTTTCAAATGAATTTCAATCGTAAATTGAGGCATTTGTTATGGCTGTTAACTCACAACATATGAATTGATTCTTAGAAAGTCGTTAGATCGTATTTCAACTCTTGATACACAACTATACATATACATAATACACATAGGTCCTATTTTTTATGATTGTGATTATAATGAAATTTTTTTAAAATGATTAGAATTCAATTTTTTATTATATATATAGGGTACCGCTTTATTATGATTATGATTATACTGAAAATTTTATAAAAAAACACCCTTGTGTATTTGGAATACATCTAATCCAAAAAACCCTATTTCATTTGAAATTTTAGCACAAAAAAAAGTATGAAATATGTCCAATGGGAATAATATTTTTGTTTAAAACCATTTTATTTTATACTAATATAAAGTTGCCAAATCTTATCAAGAATGACAAATCCAAAGCTATAAATGATTATATTAATACCCCATCTTAAACATTCCAACCAAGCAAAGCACCCTATTTCTCCCACAACAAAACCTTGGATTAAGAGCTGAATTAACAATTAATATTAACAGCTTTGAGCTTTGGGAACTGCGATTAAACCTGTTTATTACCACATAATTTGTATTAATATTATTTAATAAATAATTATAACATAAAAACGACATAAATGTGCATGGCTGTCAACGCGGTTTTGCTCGCCATTGGCTCAGCTGCCGAGGTACAACAACTGTACATGTATATTCAAGTCTTTATTTCCTTTTCATTTTAATATTTATTTTAATTCTTTTTTTATTTTAAAAATGACTTAATTTTCCTCTTTTTTATTGTTTCTAATAAATGGGTTCAACTTTATAATATTTTAGAAGACCGAAAGTTGGTAGAAAATTAATTATGAGGGTCTTTCACTCGTTATTTGATTGATTGACTGACTTGAAATGAAGTGGAAAATATGTCCAAGTTTCTCAGCAACGTTGGAGTGATTAATGTGATGTATTAAAAAAAAAATATTATTTGACAATTTGGATCTAGTATTTCATCAAATAATCACGCGGTGAGGAGAAAAAAGGTATAGAAAATATAATTTCATATATTTTCCTAATATTGCAATATGAAAAGTATAGTTTATTATATATACGTATATTTTTAATATTGATACAACTCCTAATATTAAAATTAATTGCAAATATCTCTTCACGTCTTCATTCACTATATTAAAAATAATATTATTGGTAAAATTTAAAATGATAATGTCAAAATTCAACATAAAAATACATAATGAGTGAGTAATTTATACTTTATTAATGACACATATAATATGGTTAGTAACAACACAAAATAAAATAATAATAATATTTTATGTAGTGCTTAAAAAATGCAACAAAGAAATGTATTTTTTTACTAAAATTGAGATTCCATATAAAATGCCATCACCGATTAGATGTACCGTCTTTATCATTAGTGGAGACTAAATTTTATAATGCATGCCAACACTATTTTGGATCCCTAATTATATTATTTTGGCATATATCAATTTATTCGATTATATATAATATCTTCATTGAAAACTTTGAGGCAAAGGGTTGAAAGAAAGTAAAATATTGAAGTTGAAGATTTGAACTACATGAAATCATGTATCTCTCTTTCTATATATTCCCCATTTAAATTATATATTAAAAGAACACATATAGTACTAAGTGAACTAAACCAACAAAAAGAACAAGAATCCTATATAAATTTAAAAGTGTTAAATATATATGGGTTCCACTTATGAAAGTTTTTTCTTATACAATTTAATGCTGAAAAATTGAACAAATTCAGAGTAAATTTGAAAATCCAATGAATTTGTGTAGCATAAACATCACGCAACACACATACATAACTATATATAGAATAGTTGGTTGGTGGTTAATTAAATTTTGAGTGAATATCTCAGCTGCAAACTTTGACTATTTACCCATTCATGAAGACCCTATTCTCACTCTAGATGTTTTCTTGAGCATGGAATAAATGCTCTTTTCCCATTTCATTTTGCCCAAAAAGTTAAAATAAAAAGGGCCAAAAAGAAGAAAGAAAAAGAGAAAAATTGAAAAAAAAGTGCTTATAAGAGTATTTTTTATAAATTTATTTGTGAAAAAAGTATTCGGTATGAAAATTGGGTTTAATTTGATAGAACTCAAGTATAATTAAAAAAAATGAGTAAGAAAATCAAATTAAATGGAGTTGAAAAGAATATTGATCAGTTGATGGAGAACCACTTAAAAAAATATCTATTTATTTGATTATTTGAAGGATTACTAATTACATTTCACCCCTCCAATAGCAAGAAGATGAAAGCTTTGATTTAATGAAAAATTCATGTTTTGTTAAATAGTTATACATTTTCCAACTTACTATAATATATTTCCAAGGGGTGCTTTTGTGAGTGAATTCCTTGCATGGACACTATTTGGTCCCATTACATAGACAATTGTGTCTTGGTAAATGGTGTGTTTGGATTGAAAAATTTAAAAACTATGAATTTCAAATTCATCGATAAATATATTTAAGTTTATTTGAATGAATTTATGTTATGATGAATTTCAAATTCATTGGTATTTCATTTTAAGTTATTTTGTCAACAACAGTAGTGGATTTCAAATTAATTCATTTTAAAATCATTTGAAATACTTCTTTCAAATCTCTTTCTCAAATTCAAATCACTCGATCCAAACACACCTTTAGTGAGTTTTGAATAAATTCAAATCATATATAAAAAATTAAACTGGCGACTTGAATTAAATCAGTTCAGTTTAAGATTTATACTTATAACTTATATACACCATAGTATGAATAGTTATTAAAGGTTGTCAGTATATATTGTAGATATTGAAATTTTGCAACCAATCAAATCATGCCACGTGGAAATATTGACCAATCAAAAGTCGTCTACGACAAATGATATTTATCTATTGGAGTTAATTTGTGGATAATTATCAAATCAAGTTGATTTTTGGATAATATATAGAAGATCTATTTAGATCTTCTATCAGCCAATCAAATGGCTCCAAAATTATGATAATTATTTATTAAATTAAATGGATAATTATCAATGGATTCCAAATTATCCATAAATCTTCCATCCTACACCTATAAATAGGGTCCTTTGTAGCTCATAAATTAAACACACACACAGAAGCTCAATCAAAAAGCTAGAGAAGACGAAGGAAGCTCTTCAAATTTTCTCTACGAAGGTTCTTCAAATATTCAAGGCGTTCTAGGCTATATTCAAGGCGTTCTTGAAGATATTCATCAAATTATAGCGTTTGATTCGTAATTACGGTGCTAAACCTACGAATTAACGTTATAGATATTCAAATCAAATTCAAGGAAGATCAAAGTCACAAAGTCAACCTTGAAGATTTCAAATTCCATATCAAATTCAACGTTTGATCCGAGATTAAGATGTCAAGCCCTCGAATTAACGTTATAAACATTCAAGTCAACATTGGAGAAGATCAAAGAAGCAAAGTCAACTCCAATATTCAAGTCAACATATTTTTGAAGGAAGAATCAGAGGATTAAATAGAGATTTGTACCCCATATTTTATTTTGATCAATATAAATTTCATTTGTCACAATTTTTGTGTTTCTTGATTTTCAGAATTACAAATTTGTTGTGTACAAATTTTTGGCACGCCCAGTGGGACCATCTCTACCTCTCATCTCCTCACTTCAACAAGTTCAAATGGATGCTCAAGTCAAAGCTATGAAGATAGTGGAATCCAAGATGATCATCTCAAATCCTTCAAACTCCACGAGTGAAGTCATTGGCGTTGCCACAAGAAGTATGTCCATGAAGCTACAAACATCTTCAAATGTGGTTCTCCTACAAGAGCATGTTAAGGATGATCCATTCCACCTTGGTGACGAAATCAATCATGATGAAGAGAAGTATTTGCCATCTCCACAATATTCTACATCAAGTGACTTGAGCCTCGCATGTGTCATGATGACGAATGTTACAACTCCTGAGGAGCAAATTACAAACTTAACGAAAGCTGTTGAAGGGCTAATGAAGCATGTTCAAGAGCAAGCCACTCTAATTACAAAGTTGATGAAGAAAGCTGACGACGTGGATGCCATACACGAAATTGAAAAACAAGTTGAGGCGCACGATGAAGCTGAGACGTCAAAGAATCAACATCTAGTTGAGAAGGAAAGATCCATTGTTGAGGAGCTTCAAGTTTCAAGTGATGGGACGATTCCAGCTGATCGACTTAAGGAGTTTATCATGAGTACTATTCAAGACAACCACAAAGGGAGATCCAAGATACCTTTAGCTTATGTCAAGCCATATACTCGAAGGATTGGTGATTTGAAGATGCCAACTGGCTACCAACCCCCAAAATTCCAGCAATTTGATGGCAAAGGAAATCCAAAGCAACATGTGGTGCACTTTGTTGAAACATGCAATGATGCTGGAACTTATGGCGATCAACTAGTCAAGCAATTTGTTAGATCACTGAAAGGCAATGCATTCGACTGGTACATTGATCTTGGTGCTGACTCAATCAATAGCTGGGAGAAATTGGAGCAAGAGTTTCTCAATCGCTTCTATAGCACCCGTCGCACAATCAGCATGCTTGAACTCACCAATTCCCGTCAATTGAAGGATGAACCAGTTATTGACTACATTACTCGTTGGAGAAATTTGAGTCTTAACTGCAAAGAAAGATTACATGAGTCCTCTGCTATTGAAATATGTATTCAAGGGATGCATTGGGGTCTTCGATACATCCTTCAAGGAATTCAACCGACAACGTTTGAAGAGATGGCCACGCGAGCACATGATATGGAGTTGAGTATAACCGGAAGTGGAGTTGACAAGTTATATATCCAAGAGCCTTATAGACAAGAAATCAACAAAGGGGGCAAGCCATTCACAAATGCTTCTAATGACGAGCCCATAACTGATAGTGATGAACATATGGAAGAAAGTGACGTTCAAGTTCGTCATCCATACTTTGACTAAAGATGCTAAATCAACGCTCCTCGATAAGAGCATAAACTGTCAGCAACGCTCCTCGATAAGAGCATAAACTGTCATCAACGCTCCTTGATAAGAGCATAAACTGTCCTCAACGCTCCTCGATAAGAGCATAAACTGTCATCAACGCTCCTTAATAAGAGCATAAACTATCAACAAGTCTCCTTGATAAGAGTTTAAACTTTCAATAAATTGAAGACCCAAATGAAACACTCCTTGACACGAGTATAAAAGGTCTAGAAAGTCAAATCAAATGAAATTCTCCTTGACACGAGTTTAAAAGGTCTACAAGTCAAATCAAATCAAATGAAGTCCTCCTTGACACGAGCATAAAAGGTCTACAAGTCAAATCAAATCAAATGAAGCCCTCCTTGACAAGAGTATAAAAGGTCTACATGTCAAAGCAAATCAAATGAAGTTCTCCTTGACACGAGTTTAAAAGGTCTACAAGTCAAATTAAACCAAATGAAGTTCTCCTTGACACGAGCATAAAAGGTCTACAAATCAAATCAAATCAAATGAAGCCCTCCTTGACACGAGCATAAAAGGTCTACAAGTCAAATCAAATCAAATGAAGTCCACCTTGACACGAGCATAAAAGGTCTACAAGTCAAATCAAATCAAATGAAGCCCTCCTTGACACGAGCATAAAAGGTCTACAAGTCAAATCAAATCAAATAAAATTCTCCTTGACACGAGTATAAAATGTCTACAAGTCCAACCAAATCATATACTCCAAGCCTTGAAGAGTATAAACTAAATATGGCATCTCTATGAAAAAAATTGAACTACGTTATGACTTGATCCCTTTTTCTTAGGGTACGTAGGCAACTTAAATATATCTAAGTTCAGTCATAAATTCAAATCAAAACACGTTCTCTTGATGGAGTGATATCACTCATTCAAAAGAATTTTGAAAGAAAGATCCCATCTTGACATGGGGGGCATGTTAATCTCGTTGTAACACAAACAACTTGTGATGGAAGCCAACAAAGTATTTTCGAGGAGACACCAAACTGTAGGAAAGACTTTCGTGGTATAGAAGCACAAGACGGAACTATTCTTAAGGCATGATTTTTATGGAGAAACGTTGCGACTCATCCACTACGAAGTATGCTTTGAAATAACCAAACTTCCGTGAACGAGTCTCAAGGGGGCATTTGTAGATATTGAAATTTTGCAACCAATCAAATCATGCCACGTGGAAATATTGACCAATCAAAAGTCGTCTACGACAAATGATATTTATCTATTGGAGTTAATTTATGGATAATTATCAAATCAAGTTGATTTTTGGATAATATATAGAAGATCTATTTAGATCTTCTATCAGCCAATCAAATGGCTCCAAAATTATGATAATTATTTATTAAATTAAATGGATAATTATCAATGGATTCCAAATTATCCATAAATCTTCCATCCTACACCTATAAATAGGGTCCTTTGTAGCTCATAAATTAAACACACACACAGAAGCTCAATCAAAAAGCTAGAGAAGACGAAGGAAGCTCTTCAAATTTTCTCTACGAAGGTTCTTCAAATATTCAAGGCGTTCTAGGCGATATTCAAGGCGTTCTTGAAGATATTCATCAAATTATAGCGTTTGATTCGTAATTACGGTGCTAAACCTACGAATTAACGTTATAGATATTCAAATCAAATTCAAGGAAGATCAAAGTCACAAAGTCAACCTTGAAGATTTCAAATTCCATATCAAATTCAACGTTTGATCCGAGATTAAGCTGCCAAGCCCTCGAATTAACGTTATAAACATTCAAGTCAACATTGGAGAAGATCAAAGAAGCAAAGTCAACTCCAATATTCAAGTCAACATATTTTTGAAGGAAGAATGAGAGGATTAAATAGAGATTTGTACCCCATATTTTATTTTGATCAATATAAATTTCATTTGTCACAATTTTTGTGTTTCTTGATTTTCAGAATTACAAATTTGTTGTTTACATATATATTTGCAGTTTGATGTTAACTTCCACACTGTTATATACTATGTAGTTTCCTCTCATATTGTATACCTAGTTTGTATGTACTTGTATTGCACTTTATACGTCATATATAGAAGATCAATACACAAATACACATATAAAATAACAAAATAGTATGCTTTTTATGTATTCTATCATAATTTCAGAATTGAATATTATGAAAGCGACATGATTATCTTGGAATGTTGCAGATTCATTTGATATTACAATTAGTTGTTGATCCAATTTGATTGGCTAATTTAAGATCAATGAGTAAGCAAAGAGATTTATACCAAAAATTATACATACACAAATTAGTAGCAAAACAGATAAGAATTAGAATAATCACCACAAAATACAAGTGTGTAAATTGAACATTATATAATTGCATATTTAATGATCTTTATTAGGAAAAATCTCATAAATTATATGACCAAAAACATTCAACAATACACAAAACCATACTAAAATATACATATCGACGAGACTACACAAATCTCCAAAGACCCAGTCACATAAATTTTCTAACTTTCGGCCCATCTTGTTAGTAAAAAGCAAGCCCATTAGAGCCCATTATCGGAGGTTGTATATCGGGCTGGATCGGATTTGGTGGGCCGGGCTCCGGCGTCATCGGAGGTAGCACATCAGGCCCATGTGGAGGAACCACCTCAGGTTCCCCCGGCGGCCTTGGAGCTTCCGGCGCCGGCGGAACTAGATCCGGTGGGCCTGGAAATTCTGGGCCTGGATTGGGCCCAGGTGAGAGTGGTGGCGGGTCAGCGGGCTTTTCCGGTGGAATAGGATCAAAGTCCGGAATATTAGGTCTTTGCGGCATCTCCGGTGGTATTCCGGGTTTGTGCACCGGCGGCGCCGTCGGAATCTCCGGTGGTGATTTTTCGGGTATGTATTCCGGGTCATGGGTCAGCTGGCTTATTATCCGGGTTGGAATAAAACCATAATTTTGGGTACTATTTTCGGCCATATTTAAACTTTTTTTGGAAATTATGTGAAGAAAGAAAGGGTTATAAACTGAGGATGATGCATATAAAGGTATGCTTTTCTTTAAGAAATTTGATGATATTGAAGAAATGCTGGTCATTTTTCTATAATTTGTGTGTGAAAAAGAAGATTATTATCATTAAGATTTAGGAATGAAATTACAAAATAAGGGAGATATATATTGCATGGTAAAGTAAAGGTGGCAATGATTGGACACGTGGCGAACATGCAATTAAAAGTAGACGTGTATACGTGTCATTATATAGGAATCCCTATTCTAACATTTATATTAAAATTAATAATATTTAATAACTTTTATAAACTTTAAAGTTGAATTTCAAAAAAATTCTTTATTCGATTTGAATGACGAGACTGAAAATAATAGTATATTTTCACCGATTTGATTTCTTTTAGGGGAAATTTTAATTGAGTCTCCATTGATATGCCTCTAAAAAAGTGCTATTAGGGACTGTTGTTTTTCAGTCCTCTCTTATGAGAATCTTGTCAAATTTCAAAAAGGTCCAAATTAAAAGTAATTGCAATCAAGTAGTCATTGAAATTTTGGCTGGAGCTCAAATTTTTTTGATGGTTTTTATTAAAACTTTAAACAAATCCAAATTTTAAAATATTATTATTGTTTTCTATTTTTAAATATTTTATAGTTCCAGATCAAGGTTTAAATGATGCTTCATATTACCATTAAAATAATAAATAACCAATTATGTGAACTATTAATAAATTAAATTACAAATCTGAAATAATAAAAAATTAAAAACTAAATTAATTATAAACAAGTTTGAGTCCAATATTTATATAATTTAGAAAAGAATTGGTTCACAAAAAATTAATTATAACAAATCTTGAATTTAGCTTCCATAATTCTAGAAAACAACAATAAAAAGTTGAATTTGAAATTATTCAAAAAGGGGTTCAATCATTCATGACAAAATTTTCCTTTTTTCTTCAATTCAATTATTATGTTATTGACAAAATCAACAGCCAATAAAAACAAAAAGAAAATAAATAAATCAAAAACCCTCAATCCAAAAAGCTTCTTTGTTTTATCTCCTTTCGGGAGACCTTTACAAAAACCTTAAACAACACCCACATAAATCCAAGTAGCAAACAATGCACACCACTTTTCCTTTTTCACTTTTAATTAAACTTCAAATTCCATGCGAATTCTTAACAAACTTCAATCTTTCCCACCATTAATGGGAAATTCACGACCTCAATTTTGAAGGGTTGTTTTCTTTTATCCTTTTCACTTTTTCTTTCTGTTCTGGGTTCTATTAAATCGATCAAAAAGTAGATTTTAGCTAGCAAAAAAATGCAAACTGGGAGTTCAGGTGCAGTACGATCAATGGAAACAAGAGGGAAACATAGGATTTCTGCGGAATTGAAGAGATTGGAGCAAGAAACTCGGTTCTTAGAGGTTTGTTTCTGTTTATTTTGGTACTTTGACTTTGATCATTTTGACTCCATTTGTATAGAATTTTGTTTGTGGTAAAGAATTTTGGTGCCCTTGTTTTGTTTAATGGTGAAAGGGAAATCTTGTTATGTTTTATGTCTTTTTGGTGTAATTCTCAATCTAGAGTGGTGGGAATTGGGCTTCTTTTCAGCCCCTTTTGGATCATACAACTATGAAAAGTAGTCTTTTTGAATTATGTTTTGTAGTCTCATTGGATAATTAGCATGTGTTGTGTGTCAAATTTTGGATTTTTCGTATTCGCCTAAAGACTTGCATTCGTTCATTCTTCGTGTTGGGGCATCTAGTTATACTTCAGTTGGTATTTTGCTGCAAAAGAGAAATGGGGGATGGGATTTGTGTTTATAGATTATTTTCCTATTTGACAGAGATTTATAGTGTGGCATGGGAAGGAAATTTTAATTATTTTGGTAAGAGATCGAATTTTGCTCGTTTTGTTAGTTATAGAAAGTTAATAATGACCTCAAAATGTGGATGGACTTCGCAGATAGGATAACGCGAAGCGCAAGCGATGAGATTTGTGTCTTAAATGCTATTGAGCTTAACATAGATCTATAGTATGATGTTAGAACAATAAGTCTTTGATTGTGGAAATAGATTGAATTTTGCTCGTCGAGCTTGTTATAGAAGTAGATATGACCTCAGATTGTCTATGGACTTTGGGTATAGAATGACGTGAAGTTGTAAACGAGTCTTATTTAGCTGCAAATATATTCACAATCTGAGGCTGCATAATAGATTTTGAAGATCAAAGGATAATTTTTTGATGATTTGTGATTTGGATTTTTGGTTCGAACGGGGATATGGGGGATCAGTACCTTTATAATTGACTTTGATGATTTCAATTTCGTGGGATATTAGAGACTTACCTAAATGATTGACTTTGATCTCATCTCTTCTCTTGTTTCCTATTAGTTAGTAAATTAGTATTAAAGAACTTCGAATTGCTTAAAAGTTTACTTACTAATATAATGAATTTAATCGAAGCGAAAAGTAGTTAATGATTGGTTTGCTAAGATCGAGAATTTTTATACACACCAGTAACTCCGCATGTGTGTGAATTTATCTCGTGTTTAAGAATAATACATAAGCAAAAATTAGGAGCCCATGTAACATAAGAAAATACAATAACTACTACATTTTGTCGACACAGGAAACTGTCAGATATATTATACATTTAACTTATAACTTTAAAAATCAACTCTATATTGGCTGCAAATTTTTTGTTTTCTTTTACGATACTCTTAAGATCTTCGAGGCTTTGTTTTGGACAATGGACTTATATAAGGAACACATTGATGAATATTATGTTAGTTGTGCTTTAGTTCTTACACTAGTGTTCAAATGTGAGCTTTTTATTGATGTTTCTGGAAGAACCAGAACTACCATTCCCCAAATGGAAATTTATAATACTTAGAATCGCATAAACATGAAAGCAAAATTCCCCAAATTCCTTAGATAATAGTCTAACTTAAGTATTTTTGTAATACAGGAAGAATTGGAAAAGCTTGAGCAAATGGAGAAAGCGTCATCTGCTTGCAAGGAGTAAGTTTGAAGATATTTAAACTCGTGCCTATATATATATATATTTTTTTTGGTTCGACCCTCTAATAGAACCTATACTTGTACTAGGATGCTGGTAAATATCGAAACAAGACCAGATCCTATGCTCCCGGTGTAAGACCTCTTTTCCATTATGGTTTTTTTGTGTGTAAATTACATGAACACCTTTATCAGTAATTACCAAAGACACCCCCAAAGTTTGAGAAAATACCACAACTTCCCCTCCCTTTTTCCCTAGCTGTCGAATTTTACAGGTGATTCCTTCGTAATCTGCAAAACCTTAGGTCTCTTGGTAATTACATGATAATTAAAGGGGCGTGCATGTAATTTTCTTTTATAACGAAAAAATACTTTGCAATCAACTTATATCGTGATGGTGCTTCATTTATGCTTAATACAGAACAATTGGCCCGATAAATCCAATCTGGGACAGATGGTTCGAAGGACCCCAAGATTCTTCAAGATGCAGATGCTGGATACTATGATATGTTGCATTTGTTTCCAACAATTCACGATTTTTCTCTATTACAATAGATAGAAAAATATTCCATGAAACCAAGTCTGTTTCGATATATAGAAAACGACACAGCAAACAGACGTTGAAGAATGTTTGATATTGACCAAAAGATTACACCTTTCAACTCGATATAGTTTTGTGATTGA
The DNA here is from genome assembly GCA_963669365.1 of Verbascum thapsus. Lineage (NCBI taxonomy): Eukaryota > Viridiplantae > Streptophyta > Magnoliopsida > Lamiales > Scrophulariaceae > Verbascum > Verbascum thapsus. The sequence goes on from OY770115.1 coordinate 3,660,230, forward strand.
ATTATCTTTCGCTATTCGTTTATTGCACGATTTCATCATCAAATCTGCAGTATTTTTCCATTCACATCACAGTTAATTTTGGAAATTAAGACATAAACTTGAAGAAAACAGTATACAAAAACTGTAAAATTACATCAGTTAAATGATACATCAAACTATCCATAAACCACAACAAACGAGACCTTTCCCGTTTACCTTCAGTTCTAGCTCGTCGTTTTTCCGGTTACTCTCTGTGCAATCCAGCCGAGCCCATCATACAAACCTTCACCTGTGATAGCACAGCAAGCTTGGATATGCCAATCATGGTTCTTGATACTGTGAAGTGATAGGGCATCAGTTATTTCAGCAGGTGTCATTGCATCCTTAAGGTCCTGTTTGTTTGCAAACACGAGCACAACAGCGGTCTGTAAATCCTCGTGTGGGAGTAGACTAAATAATTCGTCCTTCATAATAGAGATTCTAGCTCTATCTGTGCTGTCTATCACGACTATCACAGCATGGGTTCCACGGTAATAAGTCGCCCATGAGGTTCTCAGTCGATCTTGCCCACCAAGATCCCATACCTGATATCACGAGAATTACGAGAATTATACATGTTGAGATTGAAAATTTGATATAATATAAGTTATATAGACACCCATTGTGCGTGAAATACGAAAAACACCAAAATATACTAAAACATGTGATTATAATTGAAGTAAGTTACATAGTCTAGATGACCACACAGAAAATCGAAGATTTAAACACTGCCACACAGAAAAATACCGAAGGCATTAGAATACTACATCCAAATGGCATTTGCAGCCATGGGAATACCATCTCTCCTTTAAAAACAGAAGAAGGTTCATATGATACAGAAACTTGTTTCTTATAATGCCATATAGATCATTAAGTGAAAAAATGAAATTGTATGTGGATAATTATATTCTCATTAACTAAAACAATAACTCTGGAACATATTACATATTTCAGAAATGGTTTTGGTCCAATGCTCCGCAATTAGCAGAAAGGCAATAAGTTTCTAGAGCCTGGACAACATGTGGAGATGGTAAGTGCAATTAAGAACTAATTATGTCCGAACATGAATACCAGTAGAAAGTAATACAAATGCCTAAATCCTAACAAAACTTAAAGTTAGAAGGCTCGTGAACATGAAGCATCAAATGACAGCATAAAATCGCTCCTCTCGGGGCAAGTGGACGGAACCATATATGTTATCTTATACATCATAACATCAATGGAAAGATGAAGCCTTGAAAATTCCAATTGAATTGAACACATAATCACATGCTCGTTTGACATTCATTTCATCACAACTGGAGTGTGGGAATCCGTATTATTTCATCCAATCACAAACCAATTGCACGAGAAAATAAATATTTTACCGAGCTTTCAAGCATACAGCATTCATCTTCAAAGTACCTTAATCTAAACGACCGCACAAATAGATTTTATAAACCCTTAACTTTACCGAGCTTTCAAGCATCATCATGCCAAAGATATGGTTTTCCCAATCAGTACAATACAAGATTAAGTTTACTATAAACAGCATCTGAAGCATTAATATCTAGACACAATGATCTTCAATTCCTGTAATCAGTTCAATATAACCCCAATTCAAGCACTCAGAAACTTAACAGCATACAGATAAGAATGCCCATACATGATGCTTACACTTTTCTCCTTATTGTTTGTACACGACCGAAATTCATAACATTTATGAAGAAAAATGGAAGTTTTCTAGAAGGAGCTAATATGAGCTAATATTATATCTCATCTACTCACCACCTTCAATTAGCAACATTTCCAGCAAAACATCACAAACAGATAACTAATCCACATAGATCGATTAAAATTCAATCGTGTAAAAATCAATTAAAAAAACACACAATCTCTTTTAACTATAAAAATTCCTTTTGAAATATATAACTTAAACTGCTGAGCTAACCTCGAATCGAATGTTCTTATACACAAGCTCCTCAACGTTGCTACCAACAGTAGGGTGCGTGGTGACCACCTCCCCCAAGTGCAGCTTGTAAAGCGTCGTCGTTTTGCCGGCGTTATCGAGCCCTACCACCACGATCTTGTACTCTTTCGCCGGGAACATCATGAACCACATCTTCGACATCAGAGCCCCCATTTCAACTCCTCTATAAATCAAAAATCAAAATCAAAGATCTGAAAAAAAAATGTGGTTATCATGCACAAAAATAATTGAGAAAGAACAATTGAAACAGGAAATTACGAGAGGATGAACCTGAAAAGAGAGGATTTTGATTCGATTTCTGGGTGATTGAAGGGAATTTGATCGCTTTTTGTTGTGGTTGCTTTGATTTTTGTTGAATTGTTTTTGTTGAAAAGTTGGGGGGTGGGGTGGGTTTGGATATTTATAACTTTTGGAGGGGGGGATTATGAATAAGTTGGAAATGTGTGCGTAGTGGGAAATGTAGGAGGTAGGTATTATTCTTAATGGGTCCTGATCCAAACCCATTTACCCTGCCCATATTGGGAACTTGATTCAAATTTGTTAAAAATTTATAAAAATTATCAAATTAATAGTGATATTTTAGTATATAATATGTTAAATAATATAATTAATTATTTTATAATAATTATGTTAATAGAGACAAAAAATTATATAAATTATAAAGTATGGAAGAGAAAAATGAATAATATTAACACAAATAATTTCGAAAGATAAATGTGTGAAACGACGATTGTATTGATTGATAATTGGTATATATAAAATTGAAAAATTAAAACTTCAATGAAAATAATTTATATTAAGATTAACCTAAATTTTCGCCTGATCACTTATTTATTTGAATATCATTAATAACTGGACAAAGTGCACTTCACCCCCTCAAAAAATTTGTATTTTGCACTTTCCCCCCTAAAAACACAAAAAAGAGACATCGCCCCCTAAAAATTTGATATATGCATCACTTTGCCCCAATTACTATTTTCCGGCCAAATTGTGATCGGAAATCATTTAAATGATTTTTCGGTCAAGAGCATTACCATCTTTACTATTTTTTTGTGATTCTCTCACATGCATGAATTTGAGCCAAAATCATAGTACCTCTCTAACATATCATCTTAGAGCTGCAAAATTTTCACCATGATATCATCTTGCATATAAAGAATGGTAGAAAAAGCTTATCAGAATAGGAACTCACATCAAATGCATGATAAGATCATGGTGAGTATTTTGCAACCCTAAGATGATTTATTAGAGAAGCACAACGATTTTGGGCCCAAATCCGGATATGTGGTAGAATCACGGATAAATGTTAAAGACGATAATGTTCTTGACGAAAAAATCATTTCAATGATTTCCGATTAAATTTAGCCGGAAAATAGTAATTGGGGCAAAGTAATGCATATATCAAATTTTTAGGGGGCAATGTCTCTTTTTTGTGTTTTTAGGGGGAGAGTGCAAAATACAAATTTTTTGAGGGGGTTAAGTGCACTTTGCCATTAACAACTGATCAAGTTTCATAATATATAGAAACATATTTTCTTTTAAATCTCGAGTTGTCCCGTATTAAAACCCTTTGGCATTATTTTGCAATGTAAAACATAGTTAACTTGCCTAGAAGCAATACATACTTTTTGGATCTTACAAATTCATAATGATATGTTACTGAAATTTCATAAAATTATCTATATCGATTGAATATCTATTGAAACACAATTTAAACATCGATCTTTCGGGATAAAGATTTTTTAGTATGAGAAGATAAAACTTAGAAGTTAGAGGGAGTGAAATATTTGCATTTAATACTTTCATAAACTATGTAGAAACTTTTAAATATTACAATGAACTCCCTCGACTATGAAAAAACTTCAATTACATCCCAAAGTCTCCATTTTCCACCACTCGTGTCCCTTCATTCTACTGCTACAACAAAACCCTCCGGCGGCGTTCACGGCGGTGCTCCGCCTACGCAAGAATTCCGATCACTCTCTAAACCTATTCATTTCCATCTCTCCAAATCGCTCGATCTTAACATCCGACAATGGCGCTTGCTCAATTCCGACAAATGATTCGTGCTCGATTGAAGTTGATTCTGCAACTGGGGCGGAATTGAACGAAGCCCATTTGCATGATCGGAACTGCCACGTGTCAGGCGGAGCAGCCGGTGGCGATGATTAATATGTGCCATGGAAGTAGGTCTTTTAACCACCAAATATATTAACATATATCTTATAATTACTGAAACAATTATCAGTACTCTAAATCATTGTGTAGGTTAAGACTTAAGAGGAGATGTGCATTCTATTGGTCTAGCTTAAAGATTTGATTTTTATTCATTCAATGCCAATATTGGCTAGCTGCATTTAAATGTTGAGTTATTCAAGTCAGTGTTGTGGAAAATATTCTCTTTTATTAATCCATAATCTGAAAAAATGAATATCAAATACTTATCCTAATATACTCGATTACAGGCAGTGGCGGAGCCAGGAATCGAAAGTGGGGGGGCGAAATGTTAAATTTTTTATTTGGGGGGGCGAAATGTTAAATTTTTTCAAAAATACACATGTAAAAAAAAAAAATTTAAAATTTAAAAATTTGGGGCCCCCCCGCCCCCCCTAGCTCCGCCACTGATTACAGGTATCATATCCTAATATTGCCAAGTATCCACAATGTACAGTGATGAGTTTTTTTTTTTTTTTTTGTAATACTATTACTATCTCATGCATTTCTTTTCAAACTGGACAAAATTTTGTATAAATATCTACGTTTTTTCTGAACTTGCTGGTATAAATTAAACGTAAAATTTGCACTTCTGAATGAAGTAGCTCGTGTTTCTGAATCTCTTTCTTTTGTGTTTTTCATCCTTTTTCCTTTTATTTTACCAGTTTTGATGTACTAATTTGGGTGTAATTTGCAACCAACGAATAAATTTGTCACAACTATGTTAGTCTCAGAATCCGTCTCAGATTTGCCACGAGGCTATCAACATCAGAATTTGAGACGGTATATTTTTGTCTCAATTGAGCATCAGCCACGGAAATTAGGGCATCTGAGACGGAATAATCCGTCTCAGAAGCCCTGTTTTCTTGTAGTGGTGGATGCTATTTTTGTTTACTCTAAGTTTGGTCACATAAACCTCGATTTATAAGCAACTGTCAATGTTGATGATGTTCTTCGATATCTTTTCTTATTTTCCTCCATTTTTTGGATTTTACCTTATAACCAATTTTGGTGATCTAGGCATAAATCATAATAAGCATTTTGTTGACAAGTAGGCAACATTTGTTGAAATATTCAGCTATCTGATCAAAGTCAAGAAGACCTGATTGAGGAAAATGAATTTGACAGGCAATTATGACTCAGTTTTTTAATTAACATCTCATTAACTATGACCCCATTGATTGATAATATTCTTGACTTTCTCAACAAATGTTTATAAATCAATATATCAAGATATGATTCTAAATTTGAATCAGTCTATGACAATTGTTTATATAGCAAAATACACTCTCATATGTATGTGTTAACAATAATGTTTTCTTATTAATATTATTAGCTTATTTGTTATAAAATTTTTGTGTTCCTTTCTGCATGGAATTCAGAATACAGATTTTAATTTCATAAATTTCCAGTCAGAAAGTAGACTTTGAGGTTTCAAGTAAAACCTTATGAAAGGGACTACACGGCTTCATGTATAAACTTATCCTTCAATCTTTTATCTTATCTTTGACTTCGATTAGCGATAAACCCTCTTTCCATTCTAATATCTCTTCATTACTTCGTACCCGTGAAGTCCCTAAAGCACGTGACTTGTTCGTTAAGTTTCTAATTTCGAAACTATTCCAATAATTTGGTGGTTTATGAAGGGCATTTTTGTCTTATAAGTCACGTTATCAATTTTAATGTAAAGTTTAGAGGGGAAAATAATAAGTAAAACGCTACTGATTTGTAAATTAAAAGATACAAAAAGGGAGGCTGAACCCGACCAAATGCAACCCAGATAAGACCAAAGAAAACCCTAAACCCATATGAATTGTCATCATCATATAATATACGAGAGCATGTATAGCAATTAAGCACATATGTGAATTAATAAATAAATCTGATTTATTTAATCTTGATTAAATCATGTTTAATACAATTTGGTGAAATCAAATATCAATTTGATCAATTGGACCAGTTAAGCCCAATTACAAACGAAAAAAAGATCTCCTCAAATATAATTGTATATCAGTATCTATTAGGGTGTGTCTATCATGGACTGAGACCTTTGGTCCTGACCCATATACACCACACATTTTTTTTTTTTTTTATGACAAGGGAACCCGCAGCCGCTACCGTTAGGTGCGCACTGGGTAAACCCCGCTCTTGTGCAATAGCCTGCAAACCACACAAGAGAGGTAAACCAGCCTAGGTTGCCCATAGCTGACAGGCTCACAGTAGAGAAGGCAAATAGACATTCCCTCATCAGGATTCGAACCCGTGACCAAGACCACAACATTCAATGCCCTTACCACACATTTATGGGGTGGTGGATGGTTTTTTACATACACCCACCCATGTGTGAACCACCCACCACCCCATAAATATGTGGTGGATAATGACCGGGACCAAAGGTCTCGGTCCAATATAGAATTTTCCGTATCTATTATATCGTATAGATGTGCGATGAGTTCATTCGTCTAATAATAATGAGCATTTGGACTAGAAATATGATACATGATTGGTGGGGGCAAATCTAAAATTGTAGGGAAGTAGATTAGGTTCTTCTCTTGATTCCATAACCACCTCCTTTTTCTTCATATAATTCACAACAAAACAAGAACTATAGTAAAACTTACTATCCAAACTTCATAATGCTATGGGCCCTTTGTTTGCTTTGGTCATCTCTTTCTATTTGCTTAAAACAATCAGAGATAAAGTTTCAGAAGTGACATTAAATCACAGCCTTTATCCCACCTGCCAAAACATAAACTTGTCTACTTTGGACATTAGCATTTCTTTTTTTTTTCTTTTTTTTTTTTGAGATTCTCAATTTTAAGATAATTGTAAGTAACTATTTAAGATGTGGGATTTATATCTAAGGTAATCACAATTATATTACACCTTCATATTTGTAATATTTCCTTTTTTTTCACACATAAACACAGATATATATATATATATGTATATATATTATTTCAATTTTTAATTGAAAGTGAGGATCCTACTGACTACAAGATTTACTTAGCAAAGCTAGCAAGTGTTAGATATTGGGCAGTATAGGCCAACTGAGAACTGCTCCTATGTACCAAATTTTATCTTCTTTTTTAATTAAAGAAAAAATTAAGATTACTTTGTTTCAAAATTTCATCCACTTTTGGATGATATCAAGTCATCATCAAAGGGACCACCCTGAACCCACCAATCCCTTTAACCTAATAATTCTCAAGCAAAATATAATTATTAATTATTCATCTTTAATATTTATGTTCTTTGGTGCATTGAGTCACCTAAACCTCTCTGTTATACATAAATTATAATATATATTAAAGAATTACAAATAAAAAAGGCTACAAATATACAATTATGATGATGATATCTTCTTTTACTTTTCCAACCCCACCCCATTAAAAAATCCCCCATGAAAAATAGTTAAATAATTAAATAATAAAAATGTCATTTTCTCCATAGAGAGAGTTTTTGGTTAGAAATTAAATAAGAAAAAAATTTATATATATATATATATAGCCATCATCTCATTCACTGAGCTTCCCTTATCAAACATCTTTATGTCTTCATCAGTTACTATCCATTTTTTTTTTTCAAAAAAAAAAAATTTAATCATAAAATATTTTTTCAATGTTTATGACATCAACTTTTGTCAAAATCGGTGGATACAAACAAAGCCTATTTATATTCTTTAACTGCAAAAACATATATGTATAGATAGCTTTTCTCTACTCAAGTCTTGTGAGTTAATTAATTTCCCTTTATTGTGAAAATAACTACTACTTTATAAATATATGATATATTTTATTTGTAAAAATAGAAAAGTTATGTCATAATTTTGGAGGAAAATCAAGATTGTATAAACATTTTATTTCTAGAATCTTACAATTATTAGATGAAATTGTCATTCTTTATTTTTGGTATGGACCTAGATGCATTTTTTCGCACTATAACTTCACTCAAATTCACTTTTAATCTCATTCATTATGAGTTTTGTTGGAAATATTCTTGCGTGAATACACTCATACGGGATTATTTTCAATATTTTGATATTCTTACTCAATATCCCGTGGTTTTTACACATAAAATTTTACAAAAAGTCTTGTCAAAATATTGATCAATGGAGTTGACCGTGAGATTTTGGATGTTATAACTAAACGCGAAATATTTTAAAAATTACAAGATTAAATATTAAAATTTATAAATAATGAAATTAAAATTAATTTTGAGATAAATTATGAGACAAAAAATGTATTTTCCGATTATCTGAATGTAAAAAAAGTCCTATACATATATGTATTCAATATTAAATGTTAATCATCACTAAAAGTTTAAATCACTATGAAGAAATGGCCATTCAATAGAGGATATATACTAAATTAGTAAAATAAAATTTTAATGATCATTCAATCTAGATCAATTATGAACTTAAGGATTTGATTAAATCCAGCTTTATCTTTCAATTATATGATGATATATGTAGTGATATACCCCAACATTGAGTGTTGGACAAATTTTTTCATCAAGTATGTGGTCTTTTTCTCTTCAAAAAGTTGTCTTTATTTGAGTGCTTATATTTACCATATAAATATGATTTAATATTGCAAAGGGTGAGCATCACACTTGATAATATAAACTAAAATTTAATTATTAAAAAACATTATCTTGGGGAAGTTCCTATGTGCCTAGAAATCTCATGTAGACAATAACAAGGCAAAACAACTCATTAGTGAAAGCAAAACCTTTTAATTTAGAAAAAAGGACAAATATATATATGTTGTGTAAAATCAAATAATTGATTCAAATTTACTTACTTGTTCACTTATATCACCACAAAATTTTAAAAGTACTATTGTTATATATATATATATATTAACAACTTTATTTTTTTTCTTTTTAAAGATAAAAATATGTAAAATATTAAACATGAAATTAGTTCCTGTAAATCCACATTATTGAGGCAAATAATTGAGGTCCCCCAAGTTTATCAATGTGATGGGATGTGTATTTAGCAGTATCATCACAAATTCACAACTTGGATTTTGATGCCTTATCTACCTTAATTATATATATATATATATAATATAATATATATAATATATGTATATATACAAATAAAGATAAACAAACACTTGACCCACACACACACTACCCTCATTAACAAGACCAACTACTTCAACTGTATTATAGAACTTTGATAGAAAATGACATTGATCTTAGCCCCATTTCATATATCACATTGAATTCTATAAAATCGATATATTATAACTCATTGGATAATGAGTTATTTTAGTAAAATAACTGATGTTATCATATTCAATAAACTATAATAAATCGATTTTATTGACCCATTATGTTATAAAATAGTCTACTATATTTTCCTATTTTTGGTGAGGTGTTTTGTTTCATGATCTACAAGTTTGAGTTTACAAATTAAGATACCTCCACAAAATGTCTCTTTTAATCTTGTGAAATATCAATTTTGTGTGGTTACATTTTCATGTGAAATTTATTTTTTTATAATTTTATAAAAGGTTTTTGTGGAGGAGAAACAATCTTCACGAGATATTTCTATTTGTCGTTATTTTGATGAATCAAATAATAGTTCTATTATTGTCTCGATTAAGAAATTCGTATTTTTGTATAATTAATATTAGAAAACTTATAAATGAATAGCATTGTGGATGTCTCCTCCATCACACATCATAATTTTGATGTAATTTCTAGTATTTGTAGCACATATATAATAGCCAGATTGAATATTTATTTTTAATTTATTTGACGCGAAATCAATCAAATAGTAAATGTTGTAGCTCGAATAAGACTTGATACCTCCTTCCCAAGAACTCGATCAACGTTGAAAATTCAATTGAAGTTTCCGATCATGCGTGGTAACATTTTTTGTGCCTAAATTTTTAATATGAGTATACTAATTTTAGAGTCTAGGCTTTAAATAATTATATAAATAATTTTAATATCTTCTTCAACTAATCTCCAATTTAATATGATTAACTATTTTGTTATCCTCTTCAACTAATTCTTAATTTTAATACGGTTAAATTTTTTATTTTTAACAATATCACACATCACTTCACAAGTTTAATATTAAATTGAAGTCTATAGGTTTTACAATTCTTTCAATAAAATTACTTATATATATAATATATATACGGTTTGATATAATATTTTACTCGATTGAATTACTCTACCATAATAATTAGTATGTATATGTTCAGACCAAAGTCCATACTTTTTTAGTTTAAAAAAACACATATTTCAACGTTTAAAATAAAATATATTTCAGTACGGTACATTATGGTTCGATTTTGAAAAACCAGACACCCCTAATCACAACCATTTTTTCAAACCAATCAAAAGAATAGCTAAATACAAAAAATTAAAAATTAAACGCCACAAGACGATAGTACTTTTAAGAGTTTGAACATTTCAATTCTACGTTGAAAAAGATAAGATAAGAGATGTGTATAAGTTGTATTATAAGTTTTGTAACACATTCTTGTCACATTTGATCTGAGACAAAATTCAGAATATTTTATTTTCACTATTATTGGATATAATATAACACGAGTTTAAGCATTTTGGATTAGTTGTTAATTTTCTATAGGCTATAAAGCAAGGAGTCTAATTACGGTATTATAGGTGTAATCAAAGTCAAGTACATATGATATAGACATATTAATGTGTTTAAAATCTCAGCCGTATACCATTGGTTAAATGTGACTATGACATTTTGCTTATTTGAATGAAAAATAATTACTATTCTACTAATTTTGGACAAATTGCACTTCTCCCCTAAAAAAAAATCATTTTTTGCATTACCCCTAAAATTTTCGATAAAACTCGAAATTTATAGCAATTTGCCCACAAAATTTCACTTTTTAGACCATTAATTACCCTTTATTCATAAATATTCACCTTATTGCTTATCTATTAGTTAGATTTCTCGCCTAATTAAAACAAGGTATGTAAAATCAGATTAACATTTAAGAAAATGCAAGAAAAAAATATTGCATATTTTATATTGTAAAATTTAAAGAAAATGGACGTCTTGATTACCATTTTCACCTAATGTTTTTAACTTTTCCCCTTCATTTTATTGAGTCCAAATTATATTATACTATAATTCCAAAACTAATAATAAAAAAAAATATATGATGGGAATAATTTGTTTGGGCCCTCCTCTTGTGCTAATTTTCATAAAGTTATTAACTTTATCTATTTCACAAAAGGTAAAATCAGATTAAAACAAAAGGCAAATAATTCTCAAAATTCATAACAATCCCATGTTCCCAAAAAAGTCTTCAAAGAAGAGATAAATAAATAATGAGCACTAATAAAGAGATCTCAATAATTTCAAGACATCATAAAAAGGAAAATGTCATCAAAACTCTTGTCACATTAAAGTTTAACACAGAAAACGAGACATATTAATACAGTACTTAGGTATATTTATGTATGTACAAGTAGGTCTAAATTTAATTTATTAGCTTTCAAGTAGTATTATTTAGCTCTTTTTTGGTAAATAAATATTATATATTGAAGTGTGACAATGTTATTATTCAATATAGTAAAAGTGGAGTAAATGGTAACAAACAAAAAGTGAGGTTTTAATTAATAATGACTCTTCGAATATTATCATGAGCCCTCTTGTCAAATTGAAATGAAATAATTGCACTTTAATATTTTAAAATAGTGCATATTTTACCTCACATATTATACTATCTTGAATATTTATTGAGGAATTTGACTACTTAATGACCATTAAAGTTATTGTGTCTATAAAGTAATTATTATAAAAGAAAAATTATGTAAAACAAGCAAAATTTATAAATATATTTTTAAGTCATTATTTTAAATTATATTTCACATCATTTTTCTCACTTCTTTTTTATTACTTTTCACTCTCCTTACTTTTATCTTTATGAAATTCTTCCCTCTCGTAAAATGTAATACTATTCATTGACTACTTTGCAATCATTTCACACATAATCACTTTCAATAATTTTAAAAATACAACCAAACACATTTACTTTTTTTACAAAATAAATTAAAAAATTCATCCCCCATAATGTTTCAAAATAAGGGTTGAAATTAAATTAAAATATATTCAAAAGAAACCTTAATTTTCATTACATAAAATCCTTAAATAAGCTATGCAATTAATATTTTTTTGGATCAATTTTATTCTAGGGCTTATTGACTGTCATCAATGACAAACTATAAGGTCCCCTACTATGTATTCAACTAAATAGGGGGACCTCAAGAAAATTTATTTATCTTCACCAACATTGTTGCTCTTCATTTATACTCTTTCTTGAACCAAATAAAATAAAAAAATAAATAAATAAAAATGTATGTTCTAACTTTATTAAATTAAATATAAATAATGTTTTTTGCAAATTCGAAATTTGATATCTAACATCACTTTTTTTTTTTGTACAAGAGCGAATGGTCATTTAAAATAAAAAAAATTTCAATATTAAAGACAAATTTCTACATAAATAAATAAGATTGTGAACATTTATGGCGTGGATAAGATATTCAATAGTTGGTCAAAATTTTCCAAATTCAAGAGCTTTGACATAGGCAATTACTAATTAGTCAACATTGTGGCTTAACTCAATTATATATGCTTGAAAATCAAACATTAATTTGGTAGATATTTGTAATTTATAAATATGAACCCTATCACTCCAATAGTTTAGTTCTTACCTGCTAATACGTGTTATAATTATTATTACTACTAACAATAATAATTATATAATATAGGTTGTTTGAAATATCATTACTTATACTACTACTAGGGTTCATTCATTAATTCACATGGATATATATTTATCAAATGAAACCAATTTCCTATTGGTGGAACATGCATATGTGAACATTTAGACCCGAATAAAAATTATATGTCACATTAAATCCAATAAACTTGATTTAATTTGATCGATTGTAATATACACGATGTGAGGTGCGTAATTTTTATCATTCACACAATAAATATATAGTAAATAATACATCAACTATGTTAAACTAGATTTATCCATAAAAATTAATGAAAGGCAATGAATTAAGTTGGGCATGGTTTTGTGAGAAACTGTGACTGCATTAATAATTAGATATATGACCATATCCTAATCATAATAATGCCCTAAGAAGGCTACAATTAGGCAAGCCTTTTTGTGAAATTGACCCCTCCTTTGGTTGTACTTGTCATTTTACTTGCATAAATCCAATCACATTTAGATAGGACTAATTAAATTGAAATTAAAGTAGATGTATAAGTATAAGATAAATATATGGATATTAATTTCATTCAGATATATATATATATATATATATATATATTTGCTCATACTTATATATTTGTAACATATAAAATTATCGTCGTATGATATATGAGAAACAAGGATTAAAATTATATAAATTATTTTTACTTGAAATTTGCATAATATGTAATGTTATAATATTTTTCATAAGTGTCTTTTTATTGGTACATTTTAATTTTAGTGAATTTAGAGCTTTATTCACTAAAAAAATGTATTTTTTTTATATTAATTGTGTACGGCGTGTGCTATGTTTAATTATATTAACTGTATTTTCAAATTTTTGTGACATACTGTTTGGTGTAATGCTTTTCATAAATTTGTGGAGTAGCTGGATTTGGGTTGACTTCTAAATTTTTAAAACACCTAATTTATTTATTTATTTTTTCTCATCATTTAATCAAATATTTAGTGTCAATTTTATCATGTGAGGAACAAATAATATTTTATTATTTATAATTAACTTTTTTCCACCACTTTCAAATGAATACAAAAAATACAGTGGTAGGAATAACAGGTTAACAAACAAGAATATATGAATACTTAAAGGTATGATTCCCTTCGAGTAGTAAACTCCTAAATTAAGAAAATTAATAAAATTTAAATTTTCTAATATGTTTTGAAATGTAATTCACCTATATGATTTAAAAAAAACATTGGAATTATTCCTTTATTTTCGATTTCATGCATCTAATGAAACTCGCTATATATGATTAAGTATTTAAAACCCTTTCGAGTTAATCCTTCATTTTACAAAGTTCTTTCTCCAATTTAATATACTTGTATATAATTTTAAAATATATCTAGCTTTTATTTTATGTCTTGAGCAATCAATTGCAATTAACAAAAACTCAATTGCTATATTAGAACTTTTACCTAATTTTTTTAAAGCATAAATAAATGGAAATTATTTTTACACTACTTTTCCTAATACACAATTTTTCGTGATATTTTCATAATTCAAACTCAAAACCATAACTAAACATAGCTTAATTTGTTGTATGTATTGCTTTAAAAAAGAAAATCACTAACATTTAACGTACATTATAATAAACATAATTTGTAAGTTGTAACTAGTCATTTGTATTTATTACATTTAAGGACGACAAAAAAATAAGGTAAAAGTTATTTGGTTTACATAAGTTTCAATTTTCTTTTCAATACTTCGTATTGTAAGCATGGATAAATATTTATCGCATAGCAAAAATATTATTCGCTACATAAATGAATATTTAAATACTTTAGGTGAAATGAATTTATATATCAAACATTAATGATAATAGCTAATAATGTATCTAAATTCGATCCATGAATTCTAGTATACATATAATTATATATGTATAATGAATGGTACATGAATTTTAGAAGTTGGATCATTTTATTTTATCATGTATTTATTTTGTTGATTTATGAGTCATCATTAGTTTATTCTTAATATTAATCAGAACTTTAATTGAGTGTTATAAGTATCACTAAATTAAATTAACTATGAAAAATATAACAAAAAAAGAAAAATGACTAAATTGACGTTCGAGATGTTTTAACTTTAATGCACGGACACTTGTCGTGTCGGACACCTGATCGGACACGACACTCGTCCGACACTCTCCGAAACCATGTCCAATATAAAAAAATGTCTGATTAAATAAATGAAAAAAAATAAAATATGAATTATGAACAACGTAATTGATGCAGTTAGAGGGTATGTCCACTATGTATGCATTATTTGTGACATTTGATGTTATTTCACTTAGTTTTTGTGATTTTAAAAAGTGAAGTATTTATTTTCTTTCAAACAGATATAACTTTACAAATCAAATACAAATTTATAATGAACAATAGTCAATCTTATAGTTTATTTATCTAATCAGTCATATTTAAATTAGAATGAAAAGACTAATTTATATATTTTAACGTAAATTAATAAATATATATATATATATATATATATATGTATATTAATTTATATATACACATTTTATTACAGTTTCGAGACCGTGTCATGTCCTAATATTTTTAAAATGTCGTGTCCCGTGTCCATACATCATAGTTTTAAGCATATATAAATGCGAAGCAAGCCTCCAAATCAGCTTAATCCTAGTCAGCAAACCCACTTTCCTATATAAACCCCACTCCCCCATTTCATTCGCATAAAACCAAATTAAAAGACTCGGAAAAAAAGCAATCAATTGCAAAAGAAAATTAACTCACATAATAATATCTCACCGCCGGCGACTGGAGCCTCGCCGGAAAATGAATATTCCGGCATCTCATTCCGATTCACCCGCGTACATATACAATGCTCTTGTCTCCTTTCATCACCGTCACGTTCTTCACGAAAAACTGTAACTGAAGGGAATAGATTTTCGTTTTTTTTTGTGGTAGAGAGAGAAAGTTATTAGTATAGTCTTCTTGTGAGTAGATCGTTTGTGAAATTTTGCTTTAATCCTTTGATATTTGGAGGAAATGATGGTGATCGGATAATGTGAATTAGTTGTTTGTTTAGTTTACTGGAATTTGAATTTTGGGGAAATTTTGTGAATTTTTTATGAGTAAAGTAGTATCTCAGCTCCAAAAATTGAAATTCAACCAGTAAAAGTTAGGTCTAACAGTACAGTGTCCACCTTAGAAAAAGAGAAAAAATGCCTTTTCCGATGAGAATCCAGCCGATCGATTCGATCAAAAGCGACGCCGTGAAGCCACCGCCGGTGTTAAAGTCACGGCTAAAGCGCCTCTTCGACCGTCCGTTCACCGGCGTTCTGAGAATCTCATCAGCCGAGAAACCTGTCGCCGGAGCTGAAAAAGATGTTGGTGCTATGGTGGCTACTGCTGAATTCGAGCCTAGCTCAGTTTGCTTAGACAAAATGGTCCAAAATTTCATCGAAGACAACAACAACAACGAGAAGCAAACCGCTAAATATGGCCGCAACCGCTGCAATTGCTTTAATGGAAACAGCATCGACAGCTCCGACGACGAACTCGATTTCTTCTCCGACTCAGTTACGCCGAATTCTTCATTTTCCGACCCCTCCGATACTCTCAAGGTACCAAAACTTACATTGATTTTGTGCTTTTCTTTGTTCTGATTGATTTTTTTTGGTTAGTTTTTCTGATTGAATTTTTTCTTGTGTTGGTGTAGAGTTTGATACCTTGTGCAAGCGTGGTGGAGAGAAATCTATTGGCTGATACATCAAAAATCGTAGAGAAAAACAACAAAAGAAAAGACGATTTGAGGAAAACCGTCACTGATGGCTTAATTTCTCTTGGTTATAACGCCTCAATTTGTAAATCTAAATGGGAGAAATCTTCATCCATTCCTTCTGGTAATTTTAATCTCTCAATTCTACTCTCTTCAATTACTTATTCTCATTTTGTTGTTTCCTGTTTAATCATTGCTTCTATTTTGTAATCGAAACTCGATATAATGAGATAATCGTTTCATTTCGATTGATTTTAGTTGATTAATCAAAAATCTGTAAATTGAAGTGTTTTCTATATGTGCTGTTTAATTGCTCTTTGGCTATAAAATTGAAAGTTTTTCCAAACCAACAGATTTAATCATCTGAAAATTGAAGTAATTTTCGTTATCTGTTGTGGTTACAGGTGAGTACGAATATATTGATGTGATAATTGACGGTGAGAGAGTGATAATCGACGTCGATTTCCGATCGGAGTTCGAGATCGCACGGTCGACAAGCACCTACAGAGCCATTCTACAATGTCTGCCGTCGATTTTCGTCGGAAAATCCGATCGTCTTCTACAGATCTTATCCATTGTTTCAGAAGCTGCAAGGCAAAGCTTGAAGAAGAAAGGTATGCACATCGCGCCATGGCGCAAATCTGAGTACATAAAATCCAAATGGCTTAGCCCCCACACTCGCATCACACCAATCAATTTCACCCAAAACGACGCCGTTGAGGCCATTTCCCCTGAGGTTTTGGACTGTGAGGTTGGAGAATTGGATTTGATCTTCGGTGAGAAGAATTCGTCGGAGGAATCGGAATCTCCGGCGACGGAGAAGGAGAATCAGTCGGATAAGTCTAATTTTGAGGAATTCAAAACTCCGGCGTTGGAGGTTGCTCCGGCGACGGAGACGATATGGAAGTTGCCGGCGGTGAGGCCGAAGAGCCTGGAGAGGGGAAATAAAAGGCCGGTGACCGGATTAGCTTCTCTGCTCAAAGAAAAGCTCTAATATTTTTTTAAAGAAATTTTGTTTTTTTAAATATTTTGTTTAAAAAGTACAAAAAAAAAAATTATATAGAGAGATGATGAGAGCGATTTTGTTTTTGTTTTTTCTTTTCAATTTTATACTTTTTGTGTCCCTTCTTTTTTATACAGAGGGGTTGTGATGTAAAAAGCAGCACAAGAAAAATGCTCTAGAACTATCCATCCTGTAATAAATAAATGACATTAGAAAATAAAAAAAAGAGTTTTATTAATTTTAATTTGTTTTTCCAATATATATCATTGTGCAACTAACCATATCTCTCATTAAGTTCGAAATTTGAATTATTTTACAAGTCCTTTGGGTCCTGAAATATTTTCTAATACATGGTAAGTGATTTCAGTCGAACCAAATACAAAATCATATATTACAAAAAAATGAAAAGAAAAAAAGAACATATATATCCAATTGTGTCCTAATGAGGAAACACAAGCAATATTTTTATAACTATCGTTTATTGGTTCGATTTATAATTATAGGGAAAAGTGTAAAAATGTATATAGAGAAATTGCGAGGGGACAAGAACAAGGGGCTAGACTGTCGGGAAATTCTATCCCGGACCCTGCCCAATGCAGCCGGTCCGGGATAGCCACACATTTCAGGGTGGGTGGGTGTTAAAATACAACACCCACCCATCCATACAAATGTGTGGCCCCCACCTGAAATGTGTGGCTATCCCGGACCGGCTGCATTGGGCAGGGTCCAGGATAGAATTAGACTGTCACACATTTTAGATTTAGAAATAGCTATTAGAATTAATATGTTATTATATATTAAAATCGAATATATCATAAAAAAGAAATTCAAAAAAGAAATGAGTGAGAGAAGGGGTCTCGTGCAGTCTTGATAGGCGTGAATGGGAGGCAAAGAGTTGTGGAGGGGTCACTAGAATAACGTGATATTCTCTTTTTCTGGGTTTTTGCATTTGTCAGTTTTTATTCATTTTCTATCTTTTTTGAAAACGTTATTATGGGCCTTATTTGGTATGGGATTAAGGGATTTTTTGTATTGTAAAATGTATTTTTGGTACTTTGTTTGAGTGAAATCGGATCGAAATTCGGGTCGATTTTTAGTAAATTTTTGTGATTTTATGTTTTCGATTAGATTGAAATTGTTCGTACGCAATCTTCTCGAAAGAATGAACTCTGATAATTTAAGCATGTATAGATTTCGAAAAATGCTGGGTTGAAAACACTGATACTTTAAGTTTGATGTAATTTTAACGTAATTAATAACGAAAGAATTAATTTTTCGTACAGTTTTCGATTCTAGTATAGTGTATAAAAGTCGAAAATGAATTATGAAAAAAGGGTCAAAATTATTCAATTACTATAGTGCAAATTTTAACTTTTCCGTTGAGAGATGATCCCAGACTTTAATCTTATCGTTATCGTGTTAATAAATAAATAAAAAGTCTCTTTTTGATTTAAGGACAATATAGAGAAATTCGGACACATGTCAAATTGGCATTAATCCAAAGTTGTTAGTCAATTATTAACAAAATTGTAATTATGATAATCCAATTTAATTCCATTTATTACCATTTGGAAAGAGTAATAAAGAAATATAATTTTCATTTTATTTTGACAAGGAGGATGC
Organism: Verbascum thapsus; assembly: GCA_963669365.1. NCBI lineage: Eukaryota > Viridiplantae > Streptophyta > Magnoliopsida > Lamiales > Scrophulariaceae > Verbascum > Verbascum thapsus. The sequence continues at coordinate 3,679,591 of OY770115.1, forward strand.
TTCTTTTTGTGTGAGCTTTTTACTTTGACCAGACAAGAAGGAATGGGAGCAGTAAAAAAAAATTAAAAATTTGAATAAAAAATTTAAAAATTGCAATTTGAGTAAAATACTAAAAATAAAAGAATTTTAAAGGGGATTAACACGTGGTAGATATACCTTGGAGATGGTAAAAATAAAATAAAAATTTGAGGTCCCAAGCAAAGAATATTGACTTTCTTGGATTTCTAATTATTGACTATTTGTTGGCTTTCTAAAAATTAATCACCTGAAAATCCATTTTTAATTCTTTAATCTAATTTTTAATTACCGCCTCTGACATCTTAAACTGTCATTTAGTAAAATTGGAAAATTACCAAACATTAATAAAGTAGTACCAGCTTTTCTTTTTGGTACTATTTATGGACTTAAGATGGCAGGTATTTAATCATTGAACTACTGACAAATATATTCAGAATAATAAATAATAATAATCATAAAAAATCAACATTTGATAATCTAGTACTGCTTTTTTGCCTGAAATGGACAATACTTGAGATATGTTACTAGATTTTTTTTTTAATTACGGGAGAAATTCGCAGTCGTTATTTATTCAGGTGCTTATTGGGTAAACCTTATTTTTGTGTAATACAGTAATAGCCTACAAATCACACAAGAGAGAAAAACCAGAATTTTGAATGATATTTGGGGCTGTTTTTTTTCTTTTGTTTTTATAGGCATATTTATTTGTATTAGAATATAAATTATTAAAATTATTTAACAATTGAATTTCTAAAGAAATATTAATTTATAATCAATAGTTGCTAACGTTTATTGAGTACCTGTTGGACCCAATAAAATTATATTTTTAACTATTTTTTAAATACAATTAAAATAAATAAATCACATCAATTCACTGTAGACACACATACAATTATTTGGTGCTTAAATATCTAAACATTCAAAATAAATGCAAATATCATAAAATAAAGCCATCTCATCAAATTAATTAGATGAATGTTATTATTAATAAAAATGTTTTTTTTTATAAACAACATTATTAGTAAGTTTTTTACACATCATTTTGAACTAAAGGACTTCATTTTTCTTTTTTTGATTTACTCTAAAAGGTTTTCTTTTTTCTCATCTTATAGAGTCTATTTTCTAGATTATTATTCTTGCCGTGTTCTTTCACTATTCCTTTTTCATCCTCTCAAGCAAAAATACTAAATGGAATTTATCTTTTCATTTTTTGAAACTTAGGAATAATTGGGATAATTTAACATTCAAAGTTTATGGGTCAATTTGATTCCTAGTTACTTAATTATTCCATTGAATAATATTAAATTAAGGGCCAAAATAATAACTTCGAGTTTTTTCTTTATAATATTATCTACTTTTTTAATGTTTGGTCACTAGATTTTTGATGACTAAATCCCTAAGAAAATATATATATTTTTGTTTCGAACATAATACTTTTGTATTTTTTTTGGTGTTCTTCACCTAAATTGGGAGTTCAAAGATGGCATTATTCACTATCTTATTTTCATTATTAAAGAAAATCTCATATTTATACCTTTTTGTGTATCTTATGGATAAATTTTTCATAATATTTTTATGAAACCAAAAAAAGAAAAAGAAAAATCTGACACCAAAATAAAGCATGTTGGTCAATCAGAGGTCTAAATTATTTTTCCATTTATCAGTTAAAAGGTCAAAAATATATTTAAACCAAAATGCAGAATAATAATTGCCTACTGGCAGAAACTCTGATCTTCTATAATATTTAATCTAGTAATACTAATATATACCCTTTTCCACCAAAAAGTAATTAATTTTTTGAAATGGATATTGTTCATCTAATACAGTCAAATATGGGTGATTTGAATATCTTTTACTATTCTATTCCTGTATTTAAAAGTGTTTGAGGCACTGATTTACTGAATTTGATGTGTCTTAGACTCATCCAAATATAGCTAGACTTTAAATTTTTCAAAACAAAAAATATATTTAATATATATATATATAGCATTTTGTGATTTTATTGAATAATAGTAACATAACTAAATATTACAATTAACAATTGTAGTTATACTAAAATAATCAAAACCCAATACCATAAATTAGTAAATTCCAAGTGATTCAACAATGCACACATAGAGAAAATATTATAACTCTTTTCATAACTACTATATGGAATTTTCACAAGATTAAAATTTGTTGCATTATTTCTAGCAATTTTTCTATTATATCCAACAATCATTGTGGTGGGGTTTCAATAATCCATTATGTTTTTGTAATATATATATATATATATATATATATATATATATATATATATATAAACAAAGTGGGTAGGGCCACTCAAGACTAAATTACAAGTTGTGGGGTCACTTTCCCTAAATTTTTCTCTTTAAATTTAGTGGTAATGGGTCCCACCAAACAAATAAAATAAAAGCAATTACCCCAAAGTTTGACAATAATTTTACCTTTATGAAAGCAACCCTTCACCTACTCTTTCAATTGGAGATTGCTTGTGAATTGTAAATTTGATTTTATTTAAGATGGCTTTTGCTAAGGCCACAAGAAACCATAAGCCTTTTCAACTATTGTACCAAAAAAGAAAAAAATAAAGTAAAGTTGGGAAATGATATACTGTCCACACACTCATGGTAACAAATATGGACTTCTATTCTAGTTTGCTTGATTTGGAGATTATGATCTCTTTTCACTCATGATGTTTGTTGGTATAGTTGAGGCCAAATTATTTAAATTATGATACTTAGAATAATTATGATTATATCGACAAAGTCTTATGATATATGTAAAATCAATATATTAGAAGTCTCAGTGTGAGCATTTTTCTCTCTACTTTTGTAATATGAGGTGGAATCAAATATGAATCACGTGAAAATACGTGTGAATGAGATCTGACACGATTTATGACAAACTAGATAGTGTTGCGCTCAGTACTTTCAAACTGCCTAAGTACCTACTTTGATAGGATCAAATCTCTTCGTAGTTTTCAGATATTATACTCATCGATATTAAAAATCAGAGAGTAATTAGCTTTTTAGTTTTTAGAGTGTAAACCTGATAATCCTCTTTTTATTGCTTAAAGTTATATTTATAGCAAGTTTTGTTGGGTCATATGCTCGCCTTAATGGACTGTCAGCTCGTATCTCATTGCACCGACCATGAACGTAAAATATTAATATTGTACTTATATAAATTATTTTATTAAATTACAAGATATCCTTATTTATAAATGGAAACCTATCATATAGTTCTTAGCTGATTTTTCATGTATTATGAATTTAGTTTTAGAAATTCTTGGAGACTTTGAATTTTAAAAATAATTGTATATATATATTTGATGAGAAAAATTTGGGTATGTCTATCATGGACCGGGACCAAGAGTCCCGGCCCATATACACCACACGTTTATGGGGTGGTGGGTGGTGTTTCACATACACCCCACCCATGTGTGAACCACCCACCACCCCATAAACTTGTGGTGGGGAATGGACCGGGACCAATTATAGAATTTTCCAAAAAATTTGTGGATTGATTAAATAGCACATCCCAAGGAATGTACCATAGGGGGGAGCACATCATGAAGTTTCAAAGAAACCCCACTTCATAAAAATCCAATAAATATTTATGCCTTTAATTTGTGTATCTTTATCCAATCAAATCATTGTATATTACAATTTACAAGTAACATGTTTGCTTAGAAAGTTTTTGAATTTATCCATTTGCAATGTTGTCCCACTTCTCTACCGTTGGATGACATATGGTCCCAATTCTTGATATCATGTTACTCAAATTAAAGTTTAATCTTTTTTTTTTTGACCCTTTAAAGCCTTAGATTCAAATTTTATTTCAAAATTTCAAATTACTAAAAAACATTTTATTAAATTAATTGATGTTCAAATAATTGATCGACATTTAGGGTATCTTGTTTTATAAAATTGTAGATCCAGATAGTATCATTACATACAAGGAATCTAATAAGTTTGTGGTATTAGTTGGAGAAGATTAATTGTCATGTGAAAAACTAATAATTTAGTCAATAAAATATGAATTTTGCATCTTGATTAGAATCCAAGAATTATATAATTATAAATTATTTAAAAAAATACGTAATATTTTAATTGGTCCATCTGGTTCCACAGTTGGAATTCAAAAATTTTATTGATTCTTTAAGAAATGGCCCATTATTATAAATCAAGAGATTTCCCAATTAGACTAAAGCCTGCCAAAGTTACAAAGTATATCCAAATTGAGGACAAATTTTAGGACAAGATGAATTTTTATCAAAACAGGAAAAATATATTAAAAGTAGATTAAATCCACTAATTTGTTCAATCTTTTCTCTAGAAGCTAAATTAATCTTCTTTTAAATTTCTAACCATTGAATTAGTATATCAAATATCAAAATTACTATGATTATTTAATCGCAATCAATCTATTATTCGACTCTTCTTATTCCAATTTTTGGAAAACGATTGTTCTTATAAAGTGAACCTCGTACTTAAAGCACCAAAATGGCCTAAGTATAAATAATAAACATTACAATATCGCAAGCGGCCTAAGTATAAATAAAAGCTTAATCTCAAATTAATTTTGAAAAACTCGATAATTTTATAATACATCAAATTTATTGAATTCGATATATTATAATATCACATGAATAAGTACCTAGTGAAAACCATCCATTACATTTTCAAATGGATTTGCTTCTTGTATACTACAAAAATTTGAGTATAATTTACAATTCTCCCGAGTTAGAAGGTTATTTAATTTAATTTGGGTAATGTTTTATAATGAATTTAATTAAATAAATGTTGATTTTTGTTATGATCCTATGATTATTTAACAAGAAACATGCATCACCATCTACCTCCCTTCCCTAAAAATATGCTTAAGCAACCAACAATAATTTAGTCGTAATTGTTAAGTCAATTATTACAGATTGATTACGAACCTTAACTTAAAAAAAATAATACAACTTGATAGTTAGGTTATTTTGATACTTTATATATCTTAATTATATAATCCATCAACCTAGCAAAGCATCTTTAAGTAAAAGAAATTAGGAAATTAATAATTGGTAGGTTTTTAAATAAATTAATCCCTCTTGAATGAATGAGATTAGACTTAGAGTTGATCCATTTTTCATTATTACATTATGATCGATTTTTTTTATCGCTCATTTCTGAGCAAATTAAAATGAAAAATGAACGATTCAATTACAATATTTACTATATAATTAAATTCTATTAATTGGACATAAAATAAGAATTAAACTTGCTTAGATTAACAATGAGTTGTGTACTTGTCTGGGTGGTTAGGAAACTAGTTAAAGCAAGGCATATTTTGGTCAGATATCTTTCAACAACTCTTAAGCAAGCAAAATAAAATAAAAAATAAATAAAATAATTAATATTTTTCTACAAATTGTGTCATAAAAGAGTGTAAATTGAATCTTTAATAATTGATATTAGATATATGGATGCACCAATCTTAATCAGCTGATCATAAACAATCATGCACCTGTGGATTAAGAAAATAATGCAGAGCTGTTGCTTTAATATTGCATGAGGATTAGTTGCATATACTATAATGAAACTAGTAAAACAATACAATTGTTAATTTCTATTATTATATATATATATATTATTCAGAATGAGGGAGAGAGATTACAATATAATGAATGACTAAAAATAAATTTTTGGCTATTGATAAATTTGTGCTCATATTAGCAACAATTTAGGGAGAATGTTATTTTTTGTCTGTAATATTACTTTAGTTCCTCTTATTCTAATTGGGTCTCTATAAAATGATGATTGTTTTAAATTGAGGGACTAAGATAAATATTATAAAGTTGAGGGACTAAATGACACTTAAAATATGATATGTGCGTAATATATGACCAGCTTTTCGGTTGAATTAACAAAAAATGGATTCGAGAAATCAAGTTGACACAAATTATTGAGTTGATGGACTAAACTGATGCGATTGAGTCAATAAATTAAAGTAAATTCTAAATGTAGTTTTGAGAGATTAAAAGTGATATCATATACATTTCTTCTCTTAATGTTTGATTAATAATAATTAATAGGCATTTGGGCTTGATGGATCAGTTTTGTTATTAAACCAGGCCCATGATCTTTGGACAGGAAGTTAAAACTCAGTACTAACTACATTAAAAATGGACCAATAAACAAGAAAATAGTTCTTTCAATATGGACCAATAAACAAGAAAATTGAAGAATTATTATTAGTTTTTTTTGGAGAAATATTGTGTTTTGAAGAATTTGAAAATAAATTTATTGAATTTGTTTAAATAATTTAAACTTTTCAATATCTGTAAGTACACAAATAAGCCATGGAAATGACATTAAAATATGCGCCTTCAAATAACAAACACAAATAAGCCATACAATTGAAAGCACTAGATTGTGAAATAGGACGAATTTGATCCATTGAAACAAATAATGAAACATCAATGAATCAACTTAAGAATTCAAACACATTGTTGTAAAATTGCAGATGAACAACAACACACACAGCTTCAAAATGAAGAACAATATCCAAACAAGTCGCTAAAATTCCACTCTAGCAACATAAACCAGCACGATAAATAAACGAAATTGCTCGTTTTGTTCTACTTCATTCTTTGCCATCAGCAGCACGAAGAGACCCAAGTTGAACCGGTGCTTGTGTTCCCACAACCTTTGATGACCCGTAATTGGTCAAATCCACGCCCCGAGATTTCTCTTTCTCGAGCTGTTCTTTGATCCAAAAATACGTGATTCTCAGCCCGTCCTATACACATTTTTGAGGTAAAAACGTCAAATATGACCAAGTGAGTAGCATGATATGATACGAACCAACCCAGACTTGGGTCGGTTCGACACAAAATTTCCCGTGTTTTTAGATGGATGGATATTCTGAACCCGAATTCGACTGCAGCAACGAACCTTGGTATAAAAACCTCAACTCGATGAAATCAACGAATACGAACCTCAGAACGAAGTTATGAAAACACCATAAACGAGATGGAAAATCGTTTGATAAGTCTAGAATGAACATCACAAATATAAAATTCGATAAGTTCAAAAACGTTCTTAAAGAAAAAACTCACATTTTTCACTCAAAAATATTCTCTAAGAATTTTAATTTGGAAAGGAATCCTACTTAGGATATCAAAGGAAATATAATCCTGATAAATATTTTGTATCATGACATAAAACCAAAGTTGATATACACAAAAGAAAATGTACCTTAAGTCTCATAGTAGGGGCCCAACCGAGCTTTTCTTTAATTAGAGTGTTGTCTGAGTTTCGACCACGTACACCTTCGGGTCCCGGAATGTGATGGATTGGCAGCTTCTTGTCCTCGAAGCTTAGGACAATCTCAGCCATCTCGTTCATGCTCACCATTTCGTCACTTCCAATATTCACCGGTTCTCGAAAGTCCGATTTAGTTAATCTGTATTTCGGGATAGTAATTAATAACGGGTTATAAGCACATTATTGGTACAAAGTTCCTAAATAGTGATAAATCCTACCTATGTTACATAGACACCTTAATATCGAAAAATAATGCGATTTTTGTGGAAATAATTATCATTTTCCAATAAAAACAAGTTAGAATTTCAGCCCATATAGCAAATATACCTTAAAACACCCTCGACACATTCATCGATAAAGGTGAAAGATCGTGTTTGGAGGCCATCGCCCCACATCTCAAATTTATCCGTTGAAGTAAGAGTTTTTCTGCAGAATGCAGCTGGTGCTTTCTCCCTACCACCTGAAGAACGAGACGAATTATTCAGAAAAGAATAAGGAAAATAAAATATAAATAAATTATAGAAAAGTAAGTTCGAGTTTACCTTTCCATGTACCGAAAGGACCATATATGTTATGGAACCTTCCTATTCTGCATTCGATTCCAAAGTCCTTATTATAGTGTTTACATAATTCCTCTGTCGCAAGTTTCTCGAGCCCATAAGCATCTTGAGGCTACAATAAAATTTTGAAAAAAATAAATAAATAAATCATTCGAGACGTATAAAAACTCAATTTAAAAAAAAAATTAAATTTAAAAGGTTATAAGACCTCGGCAGGCCAGGCATCAGCTTCTTTCAAGCTCACATTGGTATCCAGCTGCTTAAATTCAGGGTAGATACAAGCACTCGAGGCGTAGAAAAACCTAAACCAGAAATTAAATAGTAATATTATTCATTTTTTTTTAAATTTACCAAAATGTGACATTATTACATCCATTTGAAAAGATGAAATCAACATCAACAATCAATGAACAACAAATCGACAATCGTGATTGTGTGAAATGATCTTGAATTCAATGTAGCAAGCTAACGATGAAATAATCCCGAAAGACTAAAGGACTCCATTTTTACGTCACAATCATTTTGTCGCTATATATTCAAGAAAGAGACACTAAACCGTTAATAGATATAAACTATAAAGTAAATAAAACAACACAAAGAAGCTAAATAAGATATATATATATATATATATATATTGAGAAGTGAAAAAGAAATTATATATATATATATATATTGAGAAGTGAAAAAGAAATTTAAACAAACGATACCTCTTAATGCCGTTAATCCTTGCAGCCTCGATCATGTTAAAACTAATCATAGTATTATTATACATGATGACAGAGTGGTTCGACTGAATGAATCCCATTCCTCCCATATCAGCAGCGAGATTGAAGACATGATCCACACCGTCGGTAACTTTCAGACAGTTATCCATGACCCTTAGATCAACGAGATGGAATTCATCGCAAAACATGTCCTCAGTCATGTGCTCGTTTTTCTTCCAGTCAGAGGCGATGATGTAATGACCTTCGCTCTTCAAACGCCTCGCAATGTGAGAGGCAATAAACCCACCGGCCCCTGTTATGGAAATACGAAGCTTTTCTGAAGGCCAATAGGGCTCTCTCTCGAGGTTTTCGTACGTGTAGGCCCCGAAATTGGTTGTTTCACCGGCACTTCCCATTCTGTAATTAGAAAGAGGCAAATTATTAGTATTATTGGTTTTTGGTAATAAAACTTTCATAAACAAATAAAGAATCAACTAAATCGAGATATCATAAATACAGTCCAAAAGTTTACTACTAAAGAAATATCACGATCCAAACTCTCCATTGAATCGTGTATTAAGACGTAAATAAGGTGAAATATGAATTATAACAAACATATGGAGGACAAAAGAGATAAACAAGAAGTATAATGGATATGAACCAAAAACTAAACGATTTGGAATAAGTCGAACCAAGCAAGATGGATCAAAATATTACGGAAATTAATAAACGAGAACCGTAGATTGTGTTAGATAAGCAAAACAAGGACTAGTATATACTCCTAGACCTATTAAGCCATAAAGAAACATAACAAGAATCATTAGATTAAAAAAACACAAACAAAAATTGCTTAATATTCAAAGTAATCAAGGGTTAAAAGAAAAAAACTAATGGAATCCTACCAAAAACAGATTAAGACATAGTAAGGGAAATAAAATCTGCAGCAAATAAATGGGAATGTTGAAGTAAATTAATAAATCTCTGCTACAACAAGGTAATTCAAACAAATTAGCCTATGCAAAAACAGAGCACAAACTAAATAAACAAAATCAAACAACCCATAAAAAAGTTCAAGAATTTCAAAATTCTGACTACATTAATCAAATAAAATCTTACTCGATTCCCATAAACAAAAAAATTAATGGCCAAAAATTCTTACGCCAATTCAAAAGATGGGATAAGCAAAAAAAGATTTAAAGAAAAACAGAGCATACAGAAATCAAATGATAGCTAACTCATAATTTCAACGAAAACACAAAAAACCCAGAAACATTTAACGACAATTCAGAAACATGCTATCAAGCCATAAACAAAATCTACTCAAGTTTCTAATGAAAACACTAAGGTTAAATTACCTCGAAAGGCGTGACTTTTATGAATATGATGGAATAAGAAGATTTGCACAGACAGATCTCTGCTCTTATTGTGCTATATATATACTAAGGCTATAAGGGATTATTTTTGTCCTCATTTCATAGTATATTCTTTTGTGCAAATTATTGCCTAATTAATTTTTATATACTTTTCCAGTTTGTGAGGGCAGAAAGTGTATGAGACCATTTTGGATATATGTTTGTGTGTGGGAAAAATAAATGCACTTTTTTCTCATTGGTCAATTTCATTTATTTTATTTGACGTGTTTGGTTTCTCTTCAAGTATTTTTTATTTAGTATAGTTGATAAGATTGGTATGGGAAGTATATACGTGTATATATTGATAATTATTTTAAAAATCACCACTATAGATACATATATATATATATATTAGATCGAATCAGATTTGAACTAAAACGGGATATATATACTACTATCACACTCTTGCGATATTAGCAATAGAACAACGATCAAGATCGGTATTAAAGTTAGCCAAACATCACTATATAATATTACCGTGATTGGTTTTGTTGATATATTCACAAAAGTGTTGTTTGCGGCAAATTTCTTACAATCAAATAATAGTCGATTTCAATGTGTTTTATGCTGACTTTGGGTACCAAATTCACGAACAAATAAATAGTTTTAAAAATTTATCAATACTGATAATTATGATAGGAAAAACGTCACGATCATAAAGAATATACAAAAAAGTAGGTTTTGGAATATCGAAAACTACATAATAATAATAGATTGCGTACTTGAATAAGATTAGTAGCTAACGTTTTGGCACATTTATGAGTTTATTACCTAAATAGACCGTAAGCAAACAATAATATTTGTAGTTTTGTTTACGGACATCGAATTGAAATAATTCTAATTTCTTTATGAACCAAAAAATAGTCAATATCACCCAAAAAAAAAATGAAAATTATTATGTGCGAGATAATTATACATGCAATCTAAATAAAATCAGACTTCAACATGCTATATAAGGTCTAAATTAATCAATAGGATTAATAATAAAAGTGTACCTAAAATTGTATGTATGTATATTGTATATTGACAATCTTTGTCATAATAAATATTACATGTCTAATGGTATATACACTAGAGTACACGACTATAAAACAGTCAACACATATGTATCAACAATGGTAAATATTTCTCCACTTATTGATTTACCTTTTATTTTAATCATATTTTTTCAAAATGTTTTAATGTTTCCTTGTTAGTGGTAATATGGTACCAATCGAAGTTAAGTCTTTTTAATAGTTGGTGTTACATCATTATCATTACGACATATACAATGACGTTATTAGCAATCATTTTTATTCATACAATTCTTTTGTATTAAATATTAAAATAGCTTTTAGCACTAGTGTTCAATCTTGGCCTAAATCTAGACAACTAAAATATAGGGGGGTAATAAATAATTTAAAAGTGGAATAGACATTTTATTTAATAATAGTGTACTATATTATTATTTTATTATTATAGAATTAATAAGTGTTTATTTTGAAAATAAAATACTAATAATAATTCAAATAATTTGCTATTTGTCAATCTATTGGAATAGAAGATTTGTTACAAATGCATTATTCTTTTGTAATCATATTATTTTAATTTTAAGCTTTATTATAAGCTAGCCGCCATTTGATTATAGACTTATTAGCTGTCAATCCGTTTCTATAATCTTGGTTTATCATGATTTAAATTGTGCATAAACCCATTATGCACAAATAAGTCAAATATTATATTCTAAAGCAACCAAAATAATATAAGCAAAAACAAGTGTTAGTTGAGCCAAATGATTGTGTCACAATTTTCTTTTGCATTTTCATCTTCTTGTTTTAAAAAAATAAAAATAAAAGATTAGTATTAATATTAATATATTCCAATATGCTTGATTCCATCTTGCAAGTAGCAATATATTAGCATAGGACCAGGCCACGTTGGACCCTAGTTGATGGGGAAATTGCTTGAATGAATATGTTGTCCACATTATATTTAGCCAAAAAAAAAAAAAAAAAAAGAACAAATCAAATCATATTAATATTCATTATCATGCATATTTGATACAAATTGATTTGAATTATTTAATATATGAATATTTGCTCAATACGAATGTTTCTCGTTGAAGAAGAATATTTTGTGGCTAATTCCTCAAGAACGAGAATGAACCAGTATATGCTTAATGAAAAAATTGAAATTTTAACGTGCTTATAACTTATCTTAAAAAATAATAATTGACAATCAAATACTTTCTTTTAGTTGAAAGGACTATTTATGATAATCATTGGTGGGAACCCAATATCTCATAATCTTAGATTCTTATCGCATCAACTTTGTCAATTGAGTGATTACTTATTAACTATTAGTTGATCCTTAGTCACTTTCATTTGGATTTTTCATTGATCTTATTTCTCATCTATTTTTTTGTTACTTCTCTTTTGTGGCAACCTACTAATTAAATCGAATTAAATATAATTTAAAAAAATATATTTTTTAAAATTTAGTACAAAAAATATATATTTTTAAAGTTTAGTGAAAGTGAATATTCTGACGCGATAAATTCATGCCGATAGATTCTAATCATGAGCTACTCAAAATAAGAAGAAAATAGTCACTACTTGTGAGCCTGTCAGCTATGGGCAACCTAGGCTGGTTTACCTCTCTTGTGTGGTTTGCAGGTTATTACACAAGAGTGAGGTTTATCCAGTGCGCACCTAACGGTAGCGACTGCGGGTTCCCTTGTCATAAAAAAAAATAAAAAAATAATCACTACTTGTGATAATATAAAATTGAACCCAGAAGGCCAGCATCTCACACGTGAAACTATAAGTTGAATACATGAATATAATAAATTTTAAATCAAAATTTTACATTTTGAAAACATATAGAGTGTGCATTACCGATTAATAAATATTATATGTTGAATGCTAACAAAACTTAAATCACATACATAAAACGGTCGTGGGTTTTTCCTCGTCATAAAAAAAAAAATCACATACATATATTTGGACAATCAATAACCAAACTAGAAGCTCTCCTAAGCCCAATTTAGACGAGCTCAAGCCCAAATTATTATGGGCCAACAATTAAGCCCACTATACTATTTTAAAAACCCATTTACAAATAATTCACACACTCAACGGCCCAGTAAGAGAGATGCAGAAGAGAGAGCTAAGCAAGCAGGGCGTCGGTGCCGCCACATCCTCCGGCGGCAAGAGAGGCCGGCCTTTCGGAAGCGGAAGCAATAATAACGCCGCCGCAGCTTCGCCGACTTCCGGTGACTCTGCTGCTCCCTCCACTCTCCTCGGCCCCTCTCTCCAGGTCCACTCCGCCTTCGCCGGTCAGTCTCTCTCTCCGTGGGATATACAGAAGAATGTTAAGTAAATTGGAGTTTTGAGCATGTGCAAGCTTATAATAAGCATATATTTTGTTGGATTTTATTTAATTGGCGCCTAAATGCGTAAATCAGTGATTTTTGAGCTATGGAATTGGTTGTTTCGTTTATCGATTTTTTACGATATTTTGGTAAATAATTTGTTAAAATTGTTTTTGCACTCTGTTGAAAATTAGACTTTGCGCATGTGCAAGCTTATAGAGGCATAAAACTGTGGCTGATCAGCGGTTTAAAGCCTTACAATTTAAATTTTTTTGTTAAGGATTTCGTAGAAAAAGTTATTAACATGGTTTAGATTTTGTGTGTTAGTTCATGAATTGTTGGTGGTACTGCATATTAACTAGTAGGCACACTGCACTGGAAATTGAAGAAGCTATGTCATTTTCTTCAAAAAAGAAAGTGTATTTAGCGTGTAATAAAGCTTCCATAGATGAATTTGTAAGCTTAAGATAGATTGGAATTTCAAATCATCCAAAGAATAGGATAATCCGCATATGGTGACCGCTGTTAGAACTCATCTGTGTAATATGTACTGATGAATTTGGATTTTTGTTATACATCCATAATGCGTAGACTGTTGTTTAGACCATTTTATTTTCCTTAATATATCAGTCATGAATATTTCTCCCTCGTGTAACTACGTTGACAGAGCAGAACAATAAAAGAATAGTTTTGGCTCTTCAAAGCGGCCTAAAGAGTGAGCTAACATGGGCCTTGAACGCTCTCACATTGCTTTCGTTCAAAGAGAAAGATGACGTCCGAAAGGATGCAACTCCACTTGCCAAGATTCCAGGGTTGCTCGACGCCCTTCTTCAAGTTGTATGTCTTTTTTTGTCCACTTTTTCGGTTTCGAAAGCTTATCTTCATGTTAGTGTTACTTAATGTAAGATTCCTTTTTTAATAAGAGCAGATAGATGACCGACGTGAGAATTCTGCTGTTACTGGATACAGAAAGGAATATGAGACGAATTCTGGGGATTCCGTTCCAGATCCTAGGTGAGTAGCGAACATAGTACCCAATTGAGTATGCAAGTTTGGATCTTTTAGTTTGGTGGAAATTGCAATATTAGTCCGAAAGAATAGTTTTCATTGCAATTCTAGCCCATATTGTTTACGGATTTGCAGATTTAATCCCATAGAATGCAATTCTTTTTGCAATTTTGGTTCCATAGGTTAAATAACGAATGGAATTTCGCACGTACAATGCACACGCCGTTACTTTAAGTGGAATGAGAATCGAGTCGAGTCGGCTCGGATCGAGCTCGAACCAAGCCTTACAAGCTGAGTTTTTCTAATGCAGAGCGCGAACCTGCATGAAAAAGTTTTAATTCTTCTATTTATTAATATATATTATTTTTGTACTATCACATATATAAATATTGATGTATTTAATAGTTTTCATGATAATATAATAAAAAATAATAATACATTTCATTTTTTATTTTTCCGAGCTCAAGCCTAGCAATTTGGTCAGGCTAGGCTTGTGGTGCCCCTACTTTTAAGTATTCATCATGTCCAAGACATGTGACCAAACTAATAGTTCAAATCCCATTTTTAGCAGTTGGGACAAAAAACTTAAGGAAATACATCTGTTTATGTGACGAATTTTGCAAACGTGCAAGTAAAATTGCAAAGAAATGTCCTATGGGACTAATGCTGCAATTTCCCTTCTTATATTGTGTTTGTTTAAATGTATACGTGTATTTGCATCCATGGAAGTGGTGGATCAGGTTCTTCAAATAGGGAAGTGTCTATGCAGAAGATTTCTAGCAAGCCACGCCCTTCAGTTTCATGGTTTGAGGAAGATGGCATCTTTAACTTCAATGATGAAGCATGGGCTGAAAAGCAGCAGTTTGCTGTTGCTGCTTCAAATATTATTCGAAACTTTTCTTTTATGCCTGATAATGAAATCGCAATGGGCCAAAATCGTCATTGTCTCGAGACGATGTTTCAGTGTTTGGAAAATCCCAATACAGGTTTAACAATATTGAGCTTTTATTGTTAACCTTTTCTTTTCATTTGATTTTACTTCATGATTGAAATTGGTTTGTGTTTTAACCTGTAAATACATTTCTTGTCCAAGAATTTTGGTTATGAAATTATTGAAATTCTTGAATGTGGACAGAGGAAGAAGAACTGGTCACAAATGCTCTCGAGACAATCATGAACTTGGGCCCACTGCTAGACCTTCGAATATTTAGCTCATCAAAGCCTTCATTCATCAAAATGACGTAAAATTTTTCAAGACATTTTTTTAATCTTCTCTTTGAAAATGGTGATCTAAAATATTTGTTGTGGATTGCTTTATTCCAGAGCAAAGCGCGCAGTCCAGGGCATTATGGGAATGTTGGAATCTACTGTTAAAGCCTGGCATTGTGCAGCTGCAGAATTACTTGGTCGTACAATACTTAATGCTGAAAATGAACCCTTTCTTTTGCCATTTGGTCCACAGGTCTAATTGAGTAGTATCTCGTTCGAGTTATTTAAGTGCTGTTTTTGGCCTGTTAGCTTGCTGATAAATGATTAATGAAAAATGCAGATTTATAAGCGATTAGTCGAACTTCTGGGCTTTGCTGATAATGATTCTCAAGCAGCTGCTGTTGGGGCACTGTACAACCTTGCTGAAGTTAACATGGATTGCCGGTTGAAACTTGCCAATGAGAGATGGTAAGATCAACTTAGTAAGGATGTGTTTGGATTGAAAGATTTGAAAGCCGTGGATTTTAAATTCAACAACAAATCCATCGAGCTTGTTTCGATGTTTTCAAGTTACTATAGATTTCAAATTCCTTATATCTCATTTTTAGCTATTTTTTCAATGATTGTGGTGTATTTCTAATGACTCCATCGTTCCTGCAAAACTATTCATCATTTCCAAATCCATCGATCCAAAACACATCCTAAGGATGTGTATAGATTGAAGGATTTGAAAGCAGCTGATTTCAAATTATCAACAAAAAACCTATCGATTTCATTGAGCTTGTCCCGATGATTTTGAGTTGCAATGGGTTTCCGATCTATTGGAATTCATTTTGAGCTATCTTTTCAATCATTATGGTGGATTTGAATCAGTTGAGTCATTTGAAATTTTCCCTCCAATATCCGTTCCTCAAATCCAAATCCATCAATTCAAACACAACCCAAAGATGTGTTTGGATTGAAGGATTTTGAAGCCATGGATTTCAAATTCATCAACAATTCAATTGATCTTGTTTGTTTTGATGATTTCAAGTTACAAACAGATTTTAGATGCCTTGGAACTCATTTTGAGCTATCTTTTCAATTAACATTAGCAATCCTTCCCCAAAATCTATTTCTGAAATCCAAATCCATCAATCCAAACACAACCCAAAATTTCATGCAGCTTCAAGTTGTTATAATTTCTCCCTTGATGACGTTCGTAACTAAGATGTGCCCACAACGTATTTCAGGGCAGTTGATCGGCTATTGAAGGTGATTAAGACACCACATCCAGTGCCGGAAATTTGCAGAAAAGCATCTTTAATATTAGAAAATCTCGTTTTGGAGCCACAGAATAAGCCTATTCTGCTGGCATATGAAAATGCATTTGCAGATATGCTTTTCACAGAGACAAGGTATGCTGATACGTTTGCTCGAATATTGTATGAATTGACTTCTCGACCGAGCAGTAAAGTTGCACCGGCTCGTGGTATATGGGGCATGTAACACTAACAAAGTGAACAAAATGGTTCTATTGTACTGAACTTGTAGCTTATGTATGTTAAATGTGAAATGTTGTATGTGAAAAATGTGACATTCTCAAGCTATATGTGCTTGCATTTTCAAATCTTGTGTTTTGTTTTGTGGGTCACTAAGTTCATGAAAAATTCTAGTAGGAACTAATTATATGTCGGTAATTTTAGTATCAAAACGTTTTGATCGAAACCCACAAAAAAATTATCAGCTAAACACGAGAAATTCTATCATAGAAGGACTTTTAAGCTTCTATAATTCGTTCACGAATAGGATTAAGAGGCATAATCGTTGAAAGCAACAGTCGTAGTTCAATTATTACTGTCGAACTATAGAGACGTTGGATGGTGAAAATCTCCCACATCGTATAATCTCATGGCGAAACGGGATCGGGTTTGTTTGGACAATGGGCCTAGGCCCACTTGAAATAAAAACACTAAAGCCCGGCCCACTCCAGCTAAGTTACAACATTTATAGGCACTTGAGCAGTCACCATTTTCCAGCTACTTATATAAGCTGTTGAAGCTTTGCAAATGGCTCTTCCATGTGCATTTATTTGGGCAGTTAAAGCCACAATTTTATTTTTTTATAAAATGAAAAAAACTAATATATTAAATAAATCAAACAGCTGTTTCTAATCATTTATGTCGAAAAAAAATAATCAAATATGCATGAACTGGATTATACATTTAATTTGGTAGCTGTTTTATTATAATTATTAAAAATAGCTTAAAAATTGAGTGCTATTAACTCAAAATTCATTATAACTTGAAAAGAAAATTAAACAAACTCAATGCATTTGTTATCGTACATATATACACAAAAAGTAGTGTGATGCTATTATGATCTCTAAGAAGGAAAAAAAAAAAAGATTCTAATTGCTTCTAAACACACATCTTTCATAAATTGTAACATGAAATAGTACCTTTGAAGGTTTAAACCATTACAACCATTTATCTACAAATAATGTAGTAACATTTATATATCTTTTACACTCAAGTAAACCACAACAATTTCTTCATCTTTGTTGTCAAAAATAAAAAATAATTTTTCCCCAAGAAACCAACTAGTTAATAGTTGCAATCCTAGGCACTTGAACCGGAAAATCATTAATCTCATCCATCCATGGATTCTTCTCCTTAACCGGGTCGACCCGTCTCAACGCTTTCCAAACCGCGCTATTACACTTAAACCCCGAACCAAACGCAATTTGCCAAGTCCTATCCCCCTTCCTAATCCGCCCTTTCGCCTCCGCGTACGCTAATTCGTACCACAACGAGCTACTAGACGTGTTGCCAAACCTATAAAGCGTCATTCTCGAAGGCTCCATATGCCACTCACTCAACTCGAGATTCTTCTCCAACTCATCCAACACCGCCCTTCCTCCGGCGTGTATGCAAAAATGCTCGAACGCGAGCTTAAAATCGGGTATATAAGGCTTAATTTTCATCTTGAAAACTTTTCTCGCAACAAGTGTCACAAAGAATAGAAGTTGTTCGGACATAGGTAGTACCAACGGTCCTAATGTCGTGATGTTCGTTTTTAGGGCCTCGCCCGCAACGGCCATTAGGTCTTTGGAAAGCGCCACGCCTACTTCTCTTTTCTCGTCTTCTTCTTGGAATACGCAACCGTAGCTTTTATCATCCGCGCCTTTGTGGGTCCGGACTGTGTGTATTAGTTGGTATTTTGCGCGTTTTTTATCGGACGACTTGTTAGAGAGGAGGATAGCGGCGCCTCCCATGCGGAAAATGCAATTCGAGACTAACATGGATCGGTTATTGCCGAAGTACCAATTTAGGGTTATGTTCTCCATGCTCACTACAAGGGCATAGGAGTTGGGGTTCACCTAATAATAACCAAAAAAAGAAAGTGAGTTAGGCTCGTGATATGATATCATATCTAAGTCGAACTGTGTACTAATGAAATTCGTATTTTTTTGTACTTTATAATGTTGTATAACATGCATAGCGTGATGGCATTTATGAACTATTAAAAGGGTAGACTCCAAAAGAAAAGAACAAGAGGAGCCTTTTGGTTGTGTAGTATTAAATGTTACACATTTGCATCATAATTACACCTAAAAGTATAGTATGTTTAGCAACCATCCCCTTTCATTTTCATTGAGCCTATATTTAGGTCATGAATGAACGGATGAGATTTCTCGAGACTTGTAAGTTTCGACTTTTAGAAGGTCCATAATGTACATAATCAGCCAACCTTAAACAACCTAACATGCATGTGATTGTATTTAAACTTGTGATGCTAATTTATCAATGTCACAACAAACTCAAAGTTCAATTAATTTCTAACCACTACCAAATTAAGAAAAAGATAACAAAATCAACAAACCTGCAAAAGTTGTTTAGCAAGATCAATTGAGATTAGGCCAGCACTACATCCCATGCCACCAAGATTGTAGCTCAAAATATTACCCCTTAGCTTGTAATGGTTCACAACCATGGCTGAAAGAGATGGTGTAGGACAAAACAAACTACAATTCACCACAAGTATACCTATATCCTTAGCCTTAACCCCGGTTTTTGCCAATAAATCGTCGATTGCACCAAACATGACCATTTCGGCTTCTTTTCTAGCCTCGGCCATACACGGGTTCGCGGGTTCGCGTAAAAGGGCTTCGGGGAAATACGTCTTTTGACCTAATCCGGATCGTTCCAATATCTTCTTTTGAAAATTCAAATTCTCTTCGGTGAAAATTCCCGCCTTTTTTGATTTCTCCATAAACATTTCTTTACTACACATGACATCGGGTTTAGGCTTGAAACACGCGAAATCCACTAAGTAGACTTTTCGGGGCCTAGTCATGACATATATCGTGCCCAAAAAGACCATTAGGGCGGAACATAGTGCAACCGATACTAGATTGAATTTAAGGTGGTTGTACAAGATAATTAGATCTTTTGTGGTGATCGAGGTGAGATGAAATGACATGATTCCTAGTATGGGTACTAGGATCAAGTACATAGCATGTGAAATCATGTAATGGTATCCAAGTTTCACATATTTGAGCCTAACGGAGTGGAGGAGGTTGGGGAGATTGCTATTGCCACTCCTCTGATCAGGGGTAGCCTCGATCGAAATCTTTTTTGTTCCGTTTTCGCTATTTTGCTCATCGTTTCCCATTATCTTCAAACTTTTAAGGTGAACCCTTTTGAAAAAATGAGATTTTTTTTTAAATGTTGGTTTTGGAAGTATGGCTAAAAGTAGGAAATTTGGTTTGAAGATTAGAAGAAAAAAGAGGCTTAACAATTTGGAATGGAAGAAAATGAAGGGGTGAGTATATGTATTTAAAGAAAGTGTAAGGTGGGGTGGGGGTGGGGTAGGGTAGGGTGGGGGATGCAACTACCCCAACGAACTTTTAATTGTAAGCACACTGTGGCATTAAATTTGCCAGACGTGAAAAAAAGCGAATATACGTGTTAATTTCGCATTTGTCCTATAATTATGGATAATTTTATGACACATCAGCTCTAATAAAATTGATTTATTGTAGTTTATTGAATGATAAATCAATTCTAATAAATTCGATTTATTATAGCTTAATAGATGACAAATCGATTCTAATAAATTCGATTTATTATAGCTTAATAGATGACAAAACGACTCTAATAAAGTCGATCTATTATAGTTTAATGAATATTTCAACAGATAACATTTAACTAAAATACTCAATCATCCAATAATTTATAATATAATGACTTTATTGAACCAAAATTTTTATATAGTTTTCCATACTATTTGTCACGTTAATTTCAGTTTTGTCACTTTAATTGAAGTTGCTTTTTTCCTTCTATTTTTTTTGTTAAGGCATACTATTTCGTGAATCTAGTAACTAATTTTTTTGTGCTTAAATATAGAAATGATGTTTCAGAAACGTACACGTAAATTGTGAATTGATGTGATTGCTTGGTTGATTTTAAATTAATTTTTGTTTTAATATTATAGTAGATTTTTGTGGAAATAAATTTTGTTAGCTGAGGGTGGCCTAAAACTTCAATTTTTAGGTTTTGCAAAGTATTATTATTGCGTTTAGGAAACTCAAATTAATCCTACTTGTATAGCTGCTAATATTATTTTTATTGCCAAGTGTGCATGGGAATAATTAATATTAATTAAATGTTGATGGTGGAGGACTATCAGCTTCGAAACTAACAGTTATTATTATTAAAACAAAATTCAATTTTTTAATTGAATTTTAAAAATTGTGCTTCAACTAATTGATTTGATTATTCATTAGATCGAGATCAAATGACCTTTAATTAAATCAAATTGTAGTCGTGTTGAAGTCCGTTTCTCTGATTAATTTTGAATAAATTATCAAACAATTTGATTAATTTATATTAATAATTTTTATGATATCTAGATATAATGAAAGAAAAAAAATATCTATCCACAAGAAGAAGAAATATACATCTTTGACCTCGGAAATAACCAAAACAAAGACGTTCAACTTCTATTGTCAACAATTAAAGTAGTGTAATTAATTTTTAAATCCAAATGTCCAATTTTGAAATGTTTATTTCGCAATTAATTTCCCAATATTGCAACTTCCAACAATCACCTTCCAACTTGTATATATTTATGGTTGGCTCTTGGTGATCCAGGGTGTCACACATGGGATTTAATTTCTAGGGTAGGGATGCAATGATTCAAAATAAATAAATATGTAAATTTGGTTAAAAATAATTTTCAAAATTAAGTCAATTTTTGTAATGCTTCCTAGGATCATATCGACTTTGAAAAGGTCTATACCGCCTTATGCAAAATAAGATGAAACACGATTTAAAATAAAATATTTAAATTGCTTATACGATTTTCATGCAAATCATGTAATAAATAATTTTATAATTTGTTGATACAAGTTGTTGTAAATGGTAATTAATATCGGTACTCTACATAGTTTATAAAAGTACTCCACGTCCTTTTCTATTTAGTAAGTAAACAAGAATGTGAATCATTAATGTGTAAATCATGATTCCTATAAATTTAAAAAAATGAATCCAAAGAAATTTAAATAGGGTTTGTAGGAAATAACACTACGAATTTAACCCTTCTCAAGTATTTTTTTTCATTTCCATTCTTCTCATGCTAATTCATAGTTCTTTTTATTACTTTACATTTGATTTGAGTAAGAATATAATATAAAATATTCAATTTAAAAAAATGTAGGCAACTATATTGGTTCAACAAAGCCTAAACATTTATTTTTTATTTGCTTATTTTCTTGTTGTTAATGAGTAAAATCCTAGTAAATTGACAATTGTGAAACAAATACATGAATAAGGTTAAATAAAGAAATTGGAGGCTTTTTTGTATACTGATGAATATGTTCAAGTGGCAAATTATACACACCCCATTTGTCACAATTTGGAGCACTAAAATTTGATGTTTACAATCCTTCTAGAGGGGTTCTCTTAATTTGTAGTTTATTTCACTACATATATAAATTGAAATTGTGTTGGAATAGTATATTTCTTTCCTTTGTTTCACTAAATGCATAATTAGACTGATAAAAACTTTGTTTGTACTAATATACAATTATTTATATTAATAGTTATAATATAAATGAGTATATTTAAATATAAAAATTATGTAAAAAATAATGAAACAACTATTAATTTAAATATTTACAAATATTTATGAGTATAAAGTATAAACAATTAAATTTGTATGATACAATTAAGGGATAAAGTATTTATCCATCTCTACCTAATAAAAAGTGGGGGCGAACACAAGTTGAGCTTGAGTAGCTTAATTATTTTGTACATATTTTTACCATTTTATAACTAATCAAGTTACGTTCGAGCGAATTTCAAAACTCAGTGAACACAAAATTTATTTTCAGCTTGAATTGATATATTACAAAATCGAGATTACATGATTTTATTAATCAAGTTCTAATCAAATATCAAATATCATTAATTCCCATTATATTCCAGCCATAATTTTAATTATATTTAAACAATTACACACATATCATTTAATACAAATAAGCTTATAATTCTACTAGAAAAACTATATTTAAACAATTACACCTAGCACTTTAATACAAATAAACTTATATATCTTCTAGATTTACTTAAACTTGCTATATTTGATCACCTACTTTGATTAAATGAGACATTAACTCATCAAATTGAACAACTTGGCCTATATCTATCAAGCACCACATGTCTTGTGATTATAAATTGCATGCTCCATTCATACTAGTGAACATTTTAGAAAAAATACATGTTAAAATGACTAGTAACCTACCAAAGTTAATTAGTTCCATTTGGATCATGCACATCTCAACTTATGTTTTATTTCATACTTCATACTATAGACACATGTTAGGTTTATATAACACAACACCCAACATATATATTTTAATTATTTTTTATATTCAAACTACTATCATTTAAACGCATTCTAATCCTTTAAAAAATTAGAATACAGATCGTCTAAAATCTTCTGTTACACAAATATATTATACTTTTTGTTATATAAAAAAAAAAATATACAAATGATTAAGATGTGAGAATGATGTATTTGTATATATAATTCTAGGAACAAGGAATTGGAGTGGTAGACAAGAAATATGATCCACACGAAATGTTTCTATTAAATTATTTCTTTTTTCTTCACATTGACTCATCTTATTAGTTAAACAATTTTGTGAAGAACACTAGAAGTCTTCTTGGTTGCATTTGTTGAACTAAGTAGCTTAGCAAAATCGACAAACATTACAAAACTTAGTTTTCAGAAGAAAAAAACAAACAATTTTGAAGCCCAAATTCACCACATATTGTCTTTTTGTTTTTGACCACATAATGGCTTTGAAGTGTACGTATTGATACTCACCTACCCGGGCTGAATTGGTCAACAAAGTATGGAGCAAAATGCTAAGTGTGAATACTTGAGTGTGGGTCATTTTACAGCTTGAATATATAACATTTAATGTTTAAATGTATAAGTTTATATATTTGGATCGAAATAGATGTTCTATCCCACAATAATACATTATACTGGTGTTATATTTTTGTGGAGTTGATAAATGCAATTTATTTGAATTATTGTGTATAGCTTGTTATTAAATAAACCCTTGTCAATATCACAATAATATGACTCCTTTTGTGATAAAGTGTTGTAAGATAGAAGATAAATTTGAGATAGATTTAGCCTTTTTTTCTCTTTGGAATAATGCACCAAAACTTCCCGGCCTAGGGTTGTAGCCAATACGGGGTGTGAGTGGGACTAGAAGTGAGTCTAAGTATCAAAAATCAAGACCAGTTTGACCAGGATCTGGTCCAAGTCTAGAAACCCAGATATTGATCATTATTAATATACTTTATTTTATATATAAAATTATTATTTAATTTATTTCTTAAAGTATGATAAAAAATGCTATTTTCCAAGTAGAAACTTAGGTTTAATGGTTTATTTGATATTTATACTTGCTATCAAATTTGGAGATGACTTTATTTACTTATATTTGTACGGAAGAATCTATATTTACATTAAGTACTGAATAATTGTATTTTGGATATGCTTTTGGTGTTTATATTAATTTGGTATTGTTTAATTTGTTTTGAATGTGTTCGTAAAAATAGGATAGATAAAAAAAATTGAAATTATTATTCTACATGATTCTCCACATGACATACTTAAGATGTAGGAAATATAATAATATGCATATCATGATTTGTTGAACGGTGAAAGTTTCGTTAAAATAAATATATGTATTATTGTATGGTCTCTATATATTGAGTTATCCCCCAAATAGTTTAGTGTGAATGGAAGTCAAACTTGCACATATATAAATATATATATTTATATTTTTATATGCATTACAATATCTTGTACAATAATAAAGTGGATCCAACAAAAACAAGTCAACTACCTTTGAAGAAGAAATTAATAATGTAGCAATGGAAAGAAGCAAAATTCACATGATTTTAGTTTTCTCAAGATAGGAAAAAGTCTATTTCTATGGAACATTTATACAAGATTCTATTTTATTACGAGAATATGAGAAGTATCGAGATATAATTTTTTTTATATAATTTTATAATAATGTCCAATTCACTTGGCCCGGCCCATTATCCCCACGAACTGACCCAATTAACCCGACCCAACTCATGCACAGTTGCATATATCATTGGTGGTCATGGCCCAGCCCATTTAACCCTATCACGGGTCCGGTTCGGATTCTTTCTACACTATGGTTAGAGGGCCCCTTTTTCAACAATCTGCACAAAGTTTTGCATGCATTTAAGCTAAATTACAAAACAAAAAGGTGTTGGACTTGGATCAGGGCCGCCCCGGCCCAATCCGGCCGGGTAAAGCCCAACTCAACACAAGGGTGATAATCGAACTAAAAGTGTAACTTTTTAATTCCGATAGGACTAAATTTACAACTTTAAGTCCAATAAGAGTAAAAGTGCGAATTCTATAGGACTATAAATAAAATTTTACCCATTGTATATAGTTCTATCGGTTAATTAATTTAAATAGCACAACATATCACTATTTAAGAAAATCAATAGGTATTATATGGGTCACAAAAAACATGGACATCAAACTAATTTATATGTAATTGAAAACAATTCTTAATGTCGTCGAAGTAAATGCACATAATAATTTATTTTATAATTCTTGTCACTATTAAATTTTTTAAATTATTTTTGTTACAAAATGTAAGCTTTTGTCATTTCATATGTTCAATTAGTGACATTTTTAAATCGTGTATAATAATTGATTGGACCTTTAAAAGCACAAAACACGATTTTATAAACTTTCTCCCACCAATACGATACTCTTAAAATTTATAAAAAATATTCATAACTTCCATCCAGATAAAACAGAATGAGAAAAATAATTAACCATTATTCACATATATTATTCTTTAAAGTTATACTCACTTGCATTATATTTTATCTTTATACAACAATCGTTCTATTACACAATTTGACAAATAACATTTTCCTAGTTATTTTTTGGGAAAGCGTATCTATAATTACACCATTTGAAAAAAAAAAAAAAAATATATATATATATTTAAATGTAAAAAACTAAAAATACACCAAATTCCGCCAAATTACACCTAATTAATTTCGATGTAAAAAACTAAATCAAATTCACATAATTTGCAAACATAGCACTTGAAAGCAATGTATTAATAAAACAAAAAAAGTACATATGTGCATGAATCATGCTGCATGATTGTAGGTTAAATTGTATATAAGGTCCAATACTACTTTAATTGTTTGGGACCATTAATGATGGTACTCTGTGAAAGCTTTTTTTGTTTGATCAACAAATACAATAGGAATAGTCTTTATCTATAAATATTATTGATCTGACATTACATTTTAAGAAAGAAATAAAAGAAAAATGTACGAATTATATTTATAGCTCAATAAATAAGTTACGACAATTATTGGTTAGAGTATTTGCATTATTAGATGTAATTGTTTTATACACAATGCAATATTTTATATAGATATATGTACATAAAGACGTGTATAGGAGGAAATAAACTTATATATTATGAGGAATTTGTGATATAATGAGAGTTATAGGAACGAACCTATCTTTTCTAGATTAATATTGTGAAGGGTTAAAATAATCTAAATTGTGCAAATAACTAACTAATATATGATTTACATGCATGATACGACACGATAATATAGAACATGATAATTTTTAAACATATTAGGATGTGACGGTTTTGTTACTGCTCTCAAACATACACACAATATATTTATTTATAAAAACTAAAATATTTAAATTACATTTTTCCTTTCAATTTTAATAAAATGTGAATAAACTACGACACTCACCCTAAATTTATATTCTACTTGCAAAATTCTACATATCTGAAAAAAAAAAAATTAAATTTTCTTATCAACAATAAATCAATAATGAATATGGAAGAAAAACATAAATATAAACAAAATATAATTAGATACGCTTTTTAGGAATATATGACAAAAATAAAAGTTAAACCACTATAAATCAGTGAATATATAGTTACCAATTGTTATATAAATAAACCATAAGTGTACTCTCTTTTGATTAGAATATATCAAGATTTTTTATTTGTAATTTTTATTTTACATTCATAGGATGCTTTTTTTCATGCGTATTAGACATGTTTTCTAAGCGCATCCAATACGATATTCCACTTTTATGATTTATTTTATTCAAGAACAAGATTTTCTTCGTATCGAACACAGTGTAATGTCGAATATTGATAATTTTTCGAAATTTTTGTATTTTATATTTGGCTACATTTATCAATTTGACATTGTAATTCTTAAACTTCAAAAACACCAGATGTAATGTGGTACGTTTAAACTTTAAATATTAAACTAATTAGACATCATATACTGAACAAATCCATGATATGCTGCTGATTAAAGTAATGTTTCAAATCAATTAAACATAATGATTGAATCAAGAACTTTAGGAAGAAAAAATGAAAATGATAAGAAAAGGAAATACCATTATATAAGCATAACCTATTTAAAGAAAAAATGAATAACGTATTCGAGATATTTACTCAACTTAAAATTGACTACTGGTAGTAACATAATTTAATTGATTTTTGTATCAACATGCATCTTTATTCTACAAGATTCTAGACATCAAGTGGCCATATAAATATTTTGTATATCCCTTATAAAAAAAAATTAAAAAAGATGGTTGAAGAAATTCGAGTTCTTAGTCTATCTAAAAAGGATGAAATATTCCAAAATTATAAAGTACCCGAATTTCATTTTCAGTTACCTTCGAGGTTAAGAATTTCTTAGGTCGTCTAATTACTATATACGATCAACGTTGAGAAAATAACACGTTTGTTCAAAGTAAACTGTATGACTATATTGTTAAAATAATTCATATGCGTAGCTACAATTCAACTTGAAAATATTATAAATTCAAAGTTTATATATTAATTTAATTAAATGAACTATTTACTTCATATACAGTAAAAAATGGGAATTTAACAGCGTGACCGCATGTACATGTTTATTTAAGAAGATATGAGAATTTAATGGCCATTATGAAAATTATTTTACAGGACTAATTTCACTTAAAAAATGATTAAATTTGTAACATGCTCAAAATATTGAGGTATTTGTTGGAATTTTATAAAGCATGAGATTCAAATTAGAATGATCATATCTTGTGGGATTAAAAATGCATTTTGCCACTTTCTTATAGCTAAACAAATGAGTATTTATTGGCCATGTGAGATTCACGTGGCTTATTTCGATCAAAACTTTTAACAAATTAAATATATAATATGAGACTAACTCCACTTAAAAAATAAAAAAATGACTAATGTTGCAACGTGCTCAAAATGTTAAGATGTTTTTAAAATTCTAGAAAGTATGAGACTAAGATCTACAAGAGCAAAAATTAAACTTTTATCATATAAATAAAATTAAAAAAGTCACAAATAAATTTACCATAGTGATTTAGCTCAAATTTCGTAGAATAGTTCAAACTAAATCTACAACTTAAGAGGTCTAACTCATCGTCAAATTATTGGATAGATAATAAACTGCACTTAAACTAGTCAAGCTGCCTACGTACCTAGTCAACTAGGATCAAGTCTAATCGTAATTCAAATAATTAAGTTGCAACACTCGACAAGAAGATAATCGATTAATGATTGTTACCAATGTTTAATTGAGTTTACTTTTACATTAACAAGTATTAAAGTAACTTACAAAAAAAATTTAGCTAAACATTAACAAGTAATAAATTAGATAATTAATGAAAGAGGGGGGAGGGGAGGCACACCAAACCAAGCCCCCCCTATTTTGTAAGAATTTCTAGTGTATTCATAGAGAATGGTATAGAAGTTTTAAACAATTTGTGGCTAAAATGCGGAGTGACATGGGAAATTTAATACTACTCCCACTACGTTTCACAATTTGATGATTAGCCCTCAAACATTTTGTAATTTATAAATTAGCACAATAACTTTTAGAATCTTTCAATAAAGTCCTAGCTTACTTTATTTGAAGGTCATATCCTTCGTCACTTATAATCTATGATGCACGGACATGGGACACGGGACACGGCGCACAACGCAACGCTGACACGAAATACGACATTTTAAAAATACATTAAGACACGACACGGCCTCGATACTTTTGATAAAATGTATATATATATATAATATATATATATATGTTTGTAATTTACGTTAAAATATTTAAATTAATCTTTTCATTCTAATTTAAATGAAATAAACTATAAAGATGACTATTGTAAATTATAAATTTGTAAATATATAATGTTAGAAAGAAAAAAAATACTTCAGTTTTCACAATCACAAAAAATAAGTGGAATAACATCAAGTGTCACAAAAAACGCATGCGTAGTATATATATACCCTTTAACTGCGTCCATTACGGTGTTAATATTTTATTTTTTTATTTTATTTAAGCATATAAATTTATTTTTATATTGGACATGGTATCGGAAAGTGTCTGACGAGTATCGTGTCCGATCAGATGTCTGATACAACACGTTATAATTTTTTGAACTGTCCGTGCATCACAACTTATAATTGAAATTTGGTTCATCATTTAGTGCCCTAATTCATAGTATCGTAGACATATAATGTAGACACAACAAATTTAATGATGGAGGTAAGCCATTGGCATCGTGCTATTTTGTGCATCTTCCACAAAGTGAAGCCATTTAATGAGCCTCATATCTTGAATTAATGTTATACTACAAATTGGTTTAAAATTGGTTATACTTCCATTTAATATATTTTATTGCATACCAAATATGTATTATAATAAGGAAAGTTTTAGAGTGGCTCATATTAGGGTTTTAGTTCCCATAGTTCACTATTAGCCTTCTACTCTAAAGAATGTCATTTATAACCAAGTTGTTAACTTAGAGTCTTAAATATTGCTTAGAGCTTGTAGCATTTAGTTTCATTATGTCAAGCTTGTAGACCACCCTTTTTTATATAAGTAATTTACATTGAGCTCGCGTAATACCATGCTAATATTAGGCTCGTAGTATTATAGACATTTATTTAGAACTTTATGCTCGTTTTAACTTTACAATATCTATTTTTTTGTTAGCTCATAGCTTTTCAGCTTGTAGCTTCTTGCTTCGTCATTTATAATGCTAAATTGAATAGTTATGTGGTTGACGTACATATACAAATGTTTATTACGAATGACGCCAGAGGTGTTTGTGCTTAGTCTAAGACAAATAGATAAAGTTAATTACAAATATTCTAGCCCTGTAAAAAACTCAAGAATTCTATTAGGGTGTGTTTGGATTCGTCAATAAATTCATGAAATTCGTTTGGATGTATTCAAGTTATAATGGATTTCAAATCACTTGACATTCAATTAGAGCTATTTTCTCCATAATTACGGTGGATTTCAAATGGCTCCATTTTAGGTGTCATTTAAAATCCTTCTTCCAAATCTCCTCCCCAAATCCAAATCACTCAATCTAAACACACCCTTACAGTGTGTTTGGATTGAAGGATTTGAAACTATGGATTTCAAATTCATCGACAAATTTATTTAAGTTTGTCTGAATGAATTAATGTT
This sequence comes from Verbascum thapsus, assembly GCA_963669365.1. Lineage (NCBI taxonomy): Eukaryota > Viridiplantae > Streptophyta > Magnoliopsida > Lamiales > Scrophulariaceae > Verbascum > Verbascum thapsus. Next base: position 3,710,289 of record OY770115.1, read on the forward strand.
ACGACGGATTTCAAATACTTTGTCATTTATTTTGACTTATTTTCTCCACGACTATGGTGGATTACAAATTACTTAATTTTAAAGTAATTTGAAATACTTCCTCCAAATTCATTTCTTAAATCCAAATCACTCGATTCAAACACACCCTTAGAGTGTGTATTTGATGACAGGGTAACTCTTATTAGTGCTTGATATTGTTAGTCGCATCAAATTCAAAATGTGTGTTCGACATGCACAAATCCACATCAAAGTCAAATCGACTTTTCATATTTGATAAATCGATTAAAGTTACATATGAAATAAAATATAATTAGATGCCAATTTTTAATCACAATTTTTTTCATAGACCTTAAAATCCTATTGCCCAACCTCTACCACATGGGAATTAACATATCCATGTCATTTGTCAAATTAAAGAAATATCAAATTTGGCCTGATCAGCTTTGTGAGGCAAACCATTATTGAGGGCTATTCATTATTAATTCTATCATTATTCGTATTACTATCATCAGTGTTATATATACTACAGTTTTAACATAATATTGAATTTGATAATAGTAAATACATGTGTTCGAGTGTAAAATACTAAATCAACTTAAGAATGTACAACAAGTATCATTGTAGTTAACGATGTTACATGTTAGAAATAATTTAAAAGAATTCGCCTTTGGGGTTGGGGACTCAACCTTTTGGACAATAATTTAAAAGAATTCGTTAATGCAAAGCAGTAAAAAAGAAAGACACATATTTAAAAGCATTTCTCTATGTTAACCATGTAGAAATCGAAAACTTAGAAATTAACATGCCAATTACTTTAGACTTTCATGTGTGTGTTTTTCTTTTATAGTGTGTATAACTATCAAATTGATCCCATATTAGTTTCATTTGATGAGATAATAATAAACACATCATTTAGGTACCAAGGTCATGCATAAATCCACATAAAATGATTGAAAGTTAAAATTGTTTATCTTCTGAAAATTAAAGTAACTTATAAATATTATTTAGCTAATCATTGACAAGTAATTAACTAAATAATTAATGAAAGAGAGGGAATGGTAAGATAGGCTTAACAAACCAAGCCCCCCTATTTTGTTAGAATTTCTAGTGTATTTATAGAAGCTTTAAACAATTTGTGGCTATAATTTGGAGTGATTTGGGAAGTTTCATACTACTCCTACTAAATATTTGTTTAGTTTCACAATTTGATGATTAGCCCTAAATCATTGTGTAATTTATAAATTAACACAATAACTTTTAGAATCCTTCAATAAAGCCCAAGCTTAATTGTATTTAAAGGCTTATATCTTTCTTCACATATAATTGAAATTTGGTTCAAGTGCAAAATAAATTTGGTTATACCTAATTCAATTGCATTTGTACCCATATCAATATTTTATAGCAAATGTTTGAAGTTTTTATTATTGAAATGAACCAAATAAAAAAGAGGTAAAATGAAATCAATCCTATTTTATTATCTGCATGTATCTCGTGCAATGGATTTTTTAAGCCTACTTTTGAATGTATCTCACCTACCACAAGTTCCAGCTACTTGTGTGATGATAAAAAATACAAAATAATTTAATCATAAATACATTTCAAGACAAAAATAGTAAAGATTTGATGCTGAAAAATTTGGGACAATGCATATGTTTTTGTGATAAGATTCGTAGCTACTGCACAAATAATACACCTAATATATCTTGGTTCAGTCCATTCAATTTAATTTTAATGGGCAAATATGGGTCACATCCCTGACTTATATATATACACATATGTGTCATATGTCTAAAAATATCATATATTTTTTAAAATAGATTGGTACAATACTGTACGTGTATCGATAAATTGTGAATACCATCTGGATACGTATTAAATTTAATATATTCAAAAGTTAAACTAAAAAGAAAATTTTGAATACAGTACTTGATACTTCTTGATACTTCCTGATGGTATATCCACTATAAAATATGAGTATCAAACACGCATTGAATACACAAAATAATTGAATTTTTTTTATAGTACATTATAGGTTAAAATAGGAAAATAATAATAATTTTGACCCTATATTAATAAAGCTAAATTACAAAAAAATAAAATAAAAATAAAGAGGCAAAAAGTTATTTTGGTTTCATTTTTAATATATATTTTCTCTTATTTCATGTAAAATCTATTATTTATACTTTAGTCAGATCACATTTCTCATACCTTTTATATTTACCTTTTATTTAATGTTATGATCTTTAGAAATTACATTTTATCGTATTAGTTAACTAAGTATGTTAGACTATTTGTAAGCTTTTAGTTAGTAATGCTAAAGTTAAATTTATAATTGTAAGTGAGTTGGGTGGAGAGAAACAAGTTTTCGTACAAATTTGATTTAAATTATAACCGAGCTTCAAACTTTGTGTTTAAACATGGTTTAATTATTAATTGAGTGATAAAAAAATTGGTATGATTATTAACCGAGTAATAGTAAAATTAGTTTGATTGCGTTAAATTTTTCGAACTTTATAATAATCACGCAATATTCAATAAACTTAAAACATATCAGTAAAATTGACTTGAGTTATGTTATCTTACCTTAGTAATATTTCTTCAATTGATGGATTCGAGAGAGAAAAGAGAAAAATGTTCGTCAAACGTCAATTGTCCTATTTGCAGATTAGGCCATTATTAATTGGAATTCAATCCTCAAGATTTTTATACGTATAAAATATAACTCCATATCAAAATAGATAATATAAACTTGTAAAACATAATTCTGATCACATGATTAAGACCTAGAATCTTCTTAATATATAATATACAATTTAAACTGCAATAAATAATCTTCGTATATTGTGCAAATGAGTTTTACTTAAATTGGAAAAAAATCGAACCTTATTATTTTTATAAATATAGTGTGGAGGGCATTGACACACATGGCCTAGTTACAGCTGTTTGGTTATTAGCATGGATCTTCTAGCACATGAACGGATTTCTTTGCTCAGGTGAATCAATATATATATATATATATATATATATATTATATGAATTAATGTATGTTAGCAAATCCCAATTTATGATACTCATATATGTAATTTACATACGAGACTGAGGCATAATTTGTTTTTTTTTGTTGGGTAAATGAGACATAAATGCATGTTAAAGAATAATTATGTCGTTAAATAAGTCATTGAATAAAAATAAATTGTTATTAGATATGGCGTACAACAAAAATAAATTAGTTAATAGTTTCTAAAACAAGAAACTTATTGTTTACACAATCTATATAAACTAGCTAAATGATTACTGTTTTATTTATATTTTTTCTTGAAAAATTAAAACTACACTTGATGGACATGAATTAAATATATATATAGGAATTTCATAAATACCTCTGTCTTTATAGTAATTTCTCATCTTATACTTTATCATTAATTCTTTACGAAATAGGTAACAATTTACATGTAAAACAATGTATATTTGCCATTTGTAACAATGTATATTTGCCATTTGTACCGACTCACAATATATGTTTACCAAAACAATTGACACGTATTTGAATTATTGTGACATTCTAAAGATAACGACAAAAAAAAAAAAAAAAAAAAACACATCACATTAATTATAATAATTACACTTTCTTCTTTGAAAATCTAAAACCCAAATAAAAATGGGATGAGGCAAGATTAGTTCTTGTCCACTATTTTCTTTTCGAAACGTGATTATGAAGGTTTGTGTCATTTTCATTTTTGAGTATCTTTTTTTTTATATATAATTATTTTTGGAGTATTTAAATATAATATTATTTCTCGTGTGTTTTCTTTGTCCTCATATAATGGAATGCACAGTCGTGACCACTTATCCTTCAAATCCTTTGTCCTATATTTTTTGAATTTAGCATGTGTCACATCAGCTATGCTATGATATAGACAATAACAAAAATAATAATGATTTTTTTATAGAAAAAAATGCACAAAAATGTACGATATTTAGTTGAAAATTATCTCTCCAAGTCTCAATACTTAATTTGTTTAAATTGAAAATTTTAAAACTTATAATTGCTTTTTAAAAGTATATGTAACTGAAAACAATATAGAAAATTGTCCTTAATTTACGTATATCACATTCATTTTTTTTTTTTGAGGTCAGTGACAGTATGTCCCAATAGTATTAATGATAAGTTGTTTTTGGGACCAACAAAAAAAAACTTGGATGTTTACGTTTTGTAGGCCTTAAAATTTTATTTCATGAACTATTTAATTTTATTTATGAATATGAAGTAATTAATTTGATTTATGTGGGTTTGCTGAAGTTGTTGCATATTTCTATTATACAGTAGAAACTCTATAAATTAATACTATTGGGACCACCAAAATTTATTAATTAAAAGAGTTATTAATTAATCGATAAATTAATAATTATTAATTTATACATTAATTAATATTTTATTAATTTATAATGAAATATTCAACTTACAAACATCATTCAAACTTTCACTATAGTACAATGCATGTACAATAATTAAAAAATATTTTTTATATAAATACAAGATAATAATGCTAACACAAATAAATTATACACACGACATGCCTTCTAATCTTAAAGGTGTGAAAAAATAATAATGACCGACGAGATTCGAAGAGCATTATGCATGCACAACAAGGATAATCCAAGTCTCAATCAAAAACAATTGTAAGAATGGATGTTAGCAATTATGCAAGCACAACAAGGATAATTCAAGGACAATTGCAAATTGATTTGCAAGGTGAAACTGATTTCAACAAAAAAACAAAAGACAATTGAATCATTTTCAAAAAAAATTCATAAATCATTCATGTAATATGTAGTATATAAGGAATTATTAATTTATATTTTATATGGGACCTATAGAAATTATTGAAAATGTATTATCTTATAATTTTAGCGAATGATTAATTTAGCACCCTATCCCCGAGTCGGGACCGGCCAAAAATATTATCTTAGAGAGTTTATTAATTAATCGAGTATTAATTTATCGAGTTTCTACTGTAGTTATATCCTCAATTGATACCAATTTCATTTCCATATTATTTGTGTTTTATTCAAAAGTACTTATTTACCTTAATTACGCACCTCTTTCCTAGAAATTAATTATATACTGGGAGTTTGTCTCAAAATGTTTTTTGACCAAAGTCAATAATGTGATTAATTGAGTTTTCTTTAACCAGGGTTATAGCTTATAAGTTGTTTGATTCCATATCTTAATTTTTAACATCATTTGTTGTACAAAGTAATTATGTAATGAATAAGTGTTGTTTGGTAAATAAAAAAATTCAGATATTTCGATCATGACTTTATCATTGTGACTAAGTTGATTTTATAGGCTGCTTCTATATTAAGTTATTTCCAATAAAAATTAATTTATCAAAATTCTCTCAATCTAATATTGAAAATTAAGTTGACTCAAAATAAGCATAATATATAATTTTTAGATTTTCTTTTAGTATACTTTTCATTTTGTGTGTGATGATTAATGATGAGAATGTGGTTTGCCGGACCCTAAAAAATATTGTATAAGACCTCATAGTTTTATTCTCCTATGTTTCAGTTATAAATAAATTAACACCTTTTCTTTAATTTGTAAATCAAATATCAATAAGATCTCTAACATAGTCGTATAAATATTGAATCATTTCTCTCATTTTTAAAATATGTTTAGTAACATTTGTGTAAATTTTCACATGTTATAAACAGTCTCTACTTTCAATTTATTTATTTTTGGTAATTACTTTGCCATCATTCAAGAATCACACGAAGTGTTCTATATATATTAAGGAATCACATGTATATCGTACGCTTTGTATAGTTTTCCTTGTCCCAATTTCTTGAAAGTTGAAAATGACATTGATCGTGACACATGGCCTAGCTGTCACAAGTTAGGCATATTTAAATAAAATAAAGGGCCTCATTTATTGTATATGGTGGTAAACCTTTTGTTTTAAATTTCCATTTCATAAAATATTTTACTTTTTACATACATCACTTCATGATTAAATCTTACACATGCAAATAAAAAATTATTATCATGACAAAAAAAAAAAAAAATCAATGATTTTTTGAGCCCTTAACTTCCTTTAAATAGGGTTCATTTGCTCTTCCTCATTCACCTCTCTTAAGTGAATAGAAACATTAAAAAAAAAAATCAAGTATGGGGGGATCAATTGTGATCATCACATTGTTCACTATACTTGTAGTTATAGCATGGAGATTCTTCAATTGGGTATGGTTAACACCTAAAAAAATGGAGAAAATCCTTAGAAAACAAGGCTTGAAAGGCAATTCTTACAAGTTCTTATTTGGAGATGCAAAAGAGACTTCTATCATGTACAAAGAATCCTACTCCAAGCCCATTGGCATCAACGACGATATCGGTCCTCGAGTCATGCCCTTCATTTCCAAAACTATCAAAACATACGGTATTTTATATATTAAGTTATACAGATACAGATTTCCTATTATATTTTAATACATATCTGTTATTGTACTTTTAATGCACGTTTAGTGTCAACCTGAAAGAAAGAATGAATCTTCTATCGTAATCTTGATGTAACACATATATAAATGTTTTTTTTTCCTTCTAAAGTTGACTAGTAAGATTGTGTATAATATTTATTCATACATTTAAAGGAGTAATTTTATGTGTCGATTTTTCTTTTTGTAGGGGAGAATTCGTTCATATGGGTGGGGCCTAGACCACTTGTGTTCATAATGGATGCTGAGTTGATGAAAGTTGTAATGAACAAATACAATTCATTTCAGAAATCTTTTAAGATATCAAACCCTATATTTAGAAGGCTTATTGGTGGACTTATTCGTTTTGAGGGTGAAAAATGGAGCAAAAATAGGAAGAAGCTCAATCCCCTCTTCCATTTGGACAGGTTGAAGGTGAGTGAATCATTTTCATTCGGACATTCTAGATTATGTGAATATATAATATCATATATATATATATATATATAAAGGACTTGAAAGGGTTCTTTTATTTTTAAAGTTTTGAAATCTCATAAAATGTTAAAAAGTACTTTAGATTATCATATTATAACGATTAATTAAACAATATTAGTACTACGGGTAAAATTATATGATGAATATCGGACATACACGTGCCCCATTAAACTATCGTAGTATAAACTTATTGCAAAAAATAAAAAATCTATAAAAAAGCTATGATTAGACAATTTGGCATTTTTGCCTAAGTGAACAAATTTTATAAATATACGTCAAATATGAATGAGACTAATTAAGAAGTAAGTTAGTGAACCGATCCAAAAATCTTTAGATCTTCAATTTGTTACTGACAATTATATTGGAAAAGAGGGCCATTTGGGAAATGGTGACCCCGCACACACATTAATAGTAAGGATTTTAATATATTTCGAGTTATTAAATATATGAAAAAAAGTATCGATCGGTAACATTTCAAAAATATTTGAAAAAACTTACAAAATGATAGAAACAAGAGAAAAAGGTAAAAGGGGAAGTACGTGAGAATTATTTCTTTTTTTTTTCATCATAAAAATCAATATTTTGTGTCATAATGGTTACATATACACCATTCATTAGTTAAATTAAACAAATGGTAATATTGGATATGTTTCATTCAAGTTTAGCAATCATAATTTATGTAATATGATAAAGTTTTAATAACTTAATTTGGTAAATTGTTAAAATGATTACGTTTAATTAAACATTCAAAGATTTGAGAGTTCGAGTAATAGATCCAACTACTCCTTCCGAAAATAAAAAAAAAAAAACTTTCATTATTTCCAGGGTTTTCACGGAAATCATAAAAACATTGAGAGTTTATATAGAAACAATATAATTTCGAAACTATTTCATACTTTTTTTTTCATAAGCTCAAAACAAAATATTTCAGAATATTTTCAGACGTTACAAAGGAAAAATAAAAGAAAATTTAAACCATGGTACTCAATACACAATTATTAATTTTGGCATTACAAATTTTGTTTTGACAGAAAGAGTGATTTGATAACCATAGATTTTAATAACAAAAACAAATAATAATTTTTTTTAACAAAGTATTATTATCTCTTGAACAAAAATTGTGATTAATTGTGTGCATATATTATAATAGAATATGGTAGGTACAATGCAAAAGCAATGTGAAGAAATCCTAGAAGAATGGAGCAATTTGATCCCAAAAGATGGATCCCCTGGAACACTTGATGCATTCCCATATCTACCAGATTACACAGGCTCAGTTGTATCACATACATTATTCAGCACTCCATTTCAAGGGATTGTCAAAAGAACTTTCAATATCATCTCTGAGCTCACACTTCTTGCTAATCAAGCTCAGCCCTTTAGTGTTCCTGGTGAACAGTAAGTTAAAAATCGAGCTTTATTACATGAAAATCGAAAAAAATAAAGGGTTTTTTAAATATTCAATATGGGTTTTTTTATGTATATTAGGTTTTTGCCAACCAAGAAGTATAGAAGGGCCAAAGAAATTGAGAATGAAGTACATGGCACATTCACCTCTATGATCAATGAGAGGCTAAAGAGGAGAAAGACAGGAGAAAGCAACAGTGAGCCCGATTTATTCGACATGTTTTTGGACGAACTGAACGATGTTCACGATAGTCGTGATCGTGCTATGGTGATTCAAGAGATTATTCAACAATGCAAGTTGTTCTTCATAGCTGGTTATGAGACGACTTCGAATCTCGTCGCGTGGACCATTATCATGCTCGCGGTTCACCAGGATTGGCAGGATCGGGCTCGGAAAGAGGTTTTCGAAGTCTTGGGCAAAAAGGATAAGATACTTGGTGAAGACTTGGGCCACCTCAAAGTTGTAAGTATAATTTTTTCTTACATTTGTCAAGGGTATATTAGTCATTTCACGAGGTTAACCTAATGAAGAAGTGAAGTTCAATATTGGGGTAACATTAATGATTCCCATAACGTGAATGTTTGCGATTAACTCAGAGATCTGATAGCTTCTAAGAATGATACAACTCGAAACCCTTGAGTATAAGCCTCTCAATGGGTGGGTTACTCAAGTATGTCAATAGCTGGGTCTGGCCCAGACCCAGACCCAAAAATCTAGACCCAAACATTTGGATTTGGGCCCGGGCCCATATCCAAATGTCGGGCCCAGATCCAAATGTTTTGAGTTTAGATTCACACCCAAAGTTTTGGATCTCTCTAGACCCAGACCCAAACATACCCATGGCCCTAGACCTAAAACTAAGGCGATATTTTTATAAAACATGAATTTCTGAGATAATAGGCCCAAACTGATTTGAAATAAAACAAAACTCAAAACCTTAAGAAAAAGCAATAGAAATCACAAAACATTAAGTCAATAAGATTGACATTTGTTTCTAGCAACTATGTATAAGTGACTAACGACGAATTTTGAGCTAAAATTCGATCTTATTTTGCAGCTAAACATGATCGTAAACGAGGTCTTACGTTTATATCCACCATCGGTCGAAGTGACTAGAGTAGTCGAAGAAGAAACGCAACTAGGAGAGTACTGCTTACCCAAGGGCTCAATGGTGATGCTGCCCGTGATTTTGCTGCATCGAAACCCGAGAATTTGGGGCAAGGATGTGTTGGAGTTTAAGCCCGAAAGGTTCGTAGATGGAGTGCTTAAAGCAGCCAATGGGCATGCAGCATTTATACCCTTCGGCTGGGGTCAACGTAATTGCATAGGGGCTAATTTGGCTGTTTGGGAAACTAAAGTTTTCGTTATATCGCTTTTGAGAAAGTTCGCTTTTGAGCTTTCGCCTGAATATGCACACGGGCCGTTGGTTTCTCTTAACATGCAGCCACAGTATGGGGCTCCTATCGTTCTACGTAAACTTTAAGATCGAAATTTGAATCTTTACTTAGTAATTTATATGTGTGTAAAAGACTTGTTTTAGATATATGTGTGTATGGCATGAGTCTTTTGTATTCCTATTTCAGTTGTCAATAAAAATACGTAGTTATTATGTGTGTTTGTTTTTGAAATTTCTTCGAGTTCAAAAAAAACGAGAAACCAAACAACCCTCAAGGCCAAGCTGGCTAAAGACGATCAAGTCGATAAGACACTTTAGATAGATAACGATCCAAGTAGAGAGTAGAACGATAAATCACATATACATACCAACAAAATGTTCTCAAATTGGATAGTTATAAAAGTCCTTTTCATGGTTTACGAATACAGGGTCGGACAAGTAAATGGGTCGGGTCTGTGAGCAACCATTAGAATGCATTGGGGTTTCATGCACAAAGAAATATGCAGACAAAACCAAACTCTTACATAGGTCACATAAACAATGGGATAACCTAATTCGATAAACTTCGAACAATAAGTTTTTAAACGCCATATAGATTTTGGAAAACTCAAAATAAAAATAAAACAGTCACAACCTGTGATAATTTTGAGATTAAACCCAAAACTTTGCCCGCATAAAAGTGAAAACTAATACTACTATAGTTAACGAACCTTGAGTCAAAAATAATATTTTTATTCTCTAATAAGTGTTCACTTGTTTTTTTCAATGACGGAACTTAATTTAGAGTTTGTAAATCCCATTTTAAAAGTAGAAATAATTAAAAAAATTTATATTAATAGCTTGGGCTAACCCTTTTATATAATTGTTGACAACCCTTCTCAAAATGGGCATAGCCCACTTCTAATTTTAATAGACCTATAGCCCATACATATTATATATGTAAATCTTGGACTAATAAAAATCGAATGATTAATACACAATTGATTGAACTAAAGTTTTCAGAATTATTTCCTTTTGGTTTCACTTGAATAACTTGTTGTCAATTGACTAATGTTTTTGAACACATAGCATTTGTTTTTACTTCATCTATCGATGAACATATCAAATATTCCAATTTTTAGAATTTTTTACAATCAAATTGTAGTTAGAAATGGAATCGAAGACTTGAAGGTAGCAAAATTGATTCAATTATTTTGCAGACACTCGACAATATAGGTCCATCAACATGTTACATATATGTGTATATATTTCATTTTTGGATAGCTTTATTAATAAGATTTAATCTCACTAAGAGTGTCCCTTTGCATGGTGTCCATTCATGCACTAGAAGAGCCATATTCTAAATTAGTTCATCTCATTTAATGTAATTGATAAACACTTTGAGGATAAATTTTGAAGGGATTTTGCTAAATATAGTATAGTTAATGATTTGTATTTCATAACACTTTTTTCTTGGGTTGGACCATTAGTTTTATATGTAACTATGATTAACCTATTTTATTTTAAAAGATTGAAGCTTTGAATTTATGATATATAAGTAAATTTCGAATATATTAGCGTATATAGCTTGCTACAGCTTAAAATTGAACTTTTCTATTAAAATAATAGGAAACTGATATTTAAGGTCGAAACAGAAGCTAAATCAGTATTACATATTTTATCCGCATATGAGAGCCTCTTCGAAAATTCAAAATAATTGTACACCACTTTTAATATAACACTGATATTTACTTTTCTAAATTAAATTTTAATAAAATTATTATATCTTTACTTTCTAAACCAAGAAATAATTGTATATAGCATTTTTCATTCAGTTATTATTTCTCAAGTTTAATTGTTATATTAAATGAACGTTGGTAATTCATTTATACTCTATGAAAAGAACAACATTGTAAGATTCAACATGAACCGTTAGCTATTTAATATTATTATTGGTAATGTTATTATTGTAATTGCAATAAATTATGAAGAAGAAAGTGATTGGCAAATCTAATGCTCATTGAATAGTGAATTCCGTATAATGAGGCATGCAAAAATATCTTTTCATTGGCCCAGATGAATAGCATATACTATAAAGATTTTATTTATAATTATTTTATTTTTCAATTGAAAAATGACAAGACCATAGTCTTTCTTTAAATAAATAATCATACCAACTTGATGCTAATTATTGTTTTTTTACTTGGCCAGCTCGAATTTGGACCCTAAGTCTCACATACTGAAATAGAGGCATATACACCACACAATTATTATAACACCACAATTATTGTAAAAGTAAACTAATAAGTCCAAGCACTATTAGTTGGTTCACCAAATATATACATTCTTTAAATCTTAAAAGAAATGAGTAATCATATAAGTTACGTCTTCAAATTATATTTATTTGAAAATTATTTTATTGACATATATCATAAAAGCTAATGAATTGTGTCTACATCTGTTTCATTTTCCATGCAAAGTTTTAATTTATATCTCAATGTTTGATATAAATATTAATGCAACTGATAGTTTTACAGAATTTAAAACTTTTAAAATATATTTTACTAGATTCAGATCTAATTAGGCTAATACGAATTTAACAAGATCCAAATACTAATAGGCTACAGCTGTACTTATATATATGTCTTATTTCTTCTTATTAGTTAAAATATACAAACAAAATACATGAGAGTTTTCAGTACTTATTACATGAGTTTTTTAAGTTTACGATCTGTGTTATTGGTGAAATACAACTCAACTCTAAATTGTATTTCCCACAGACAATATACTTGTAACATTCTAAGATGCTATACAGAGATTTACTTTAAATCTTGCTCAAGTTTAATCAAAATAATACGATCATAAGAAAAAAATTATATCTGCCATACAAGCTGTGCTAATAGACCAATTTGTTGACCTTTTGGTATTTAATCCCATTTTAATGATAAGTATTTTAATTAATTACGTTCTATGTCATGCATGCCTTAAGCACCATATATATCATTTCAATTTATATTGTTGCTAATAAAGAAGTCGTTTATTAAATAAATTGAATGAGCCAAAATTCCAAGTTTTCTTTGTAAAACTATTTTTCCATCGACAATTGGCCGTCATTTGATAACAAAAAAAACAATGATAAACGAATACTAAGACAAAGACACGAAAATCTAATACCCTATTGTGATTGGCCTTCTTGGCTAGTCCACAATAAGTCCATCAAATGTAGCTATTTTTTAAGTTGATCAATTAATTAATTAACTAACATTTTAATTCAAATATAGTTGAAAAATTCAACTAATAAGAGTAACCACTCATGCACGTATCGTTTTCTAGCCTCTTCCCAATGATGTGACAAGTCATTGTGTTGTATTCTAATGATAGATTAGTTTTGAGCTTATTAGATGTAATTAACAAGCATAATTTGAAGCTAAAGACGATGCTAACCTACTATAAAGATGCGTATTATTGGGGCAAATTGAATAAGTAGTTAGATTATACATAATGATGTCAAAACAATTTATATATTTATTTTAGTATTATTCAAGGGAATAGCATGAAATTCCATGGCCGAAGTTATAGAAGCCATATATTGGGAACAGTTCTCAATCATAACACAAATAAATAGGATTCTGTATAGAACACCTTTTGTTTTAGTTCGAATTTTCTAAAAAAATTTCTAGTCATAAAAGACTAATTATTCAATGTATCACTAAAAAAAAGTGTGTACGATATCCATTTTATGCTAAAAAGATGGAAGAAAATATGTGCATTATTTTTTAGTAAATAACAATATCCTACTTTCAAATTTGCATGGAAAACGTGTAAATGTTAAATAAGTATATTGTTAAATGTGGAAAATATGTGCATTTTCTAACGAAAATGAGATTTCACGCAGTGTTAAAGATAACAGAGATGGTATTATACTATTTTTTGAATAAAAGAATAAAAGTTTTAGCAATTTCACATAATTGTTTTATAAAAACCCTAAACAAAATAATATTTATTGTTAACGTGTATTTTATACACGTTTCGTATGTTTTATATTGCATCGTTTGTTATGTTTTTTAGTCCATATCTCATAGGTTTGTGCTTCTATTGTCATGTCTAGGTGTTTATATGAGAATGAAATGAAAAGATGGCAAAAAGAGGTGAAAAACGAATAAGATTGACTTTGCAAATTGATGGAAGCAGAAAGGTTACCAGAATTAAGCGTGACCAGATGGTCACGCCCAAAACATGCAAGCTTTCTGTCCTGGGGCGAAGAAAAATTCAAGATTTCGACTTTTCAGCTGGATTTGACTTTGGATGCACGTTTTTAGTTCCCTAATATGTTGGGATTTGTTTTCCTTTATGTTAGGAATTTTATTTCCTTGTTTTGAATAATCCTAGTTGGAATAGGATTCTTAAAATCCTATCTTTTATTTGTTTCCTTGTTTAGTTAGGATTCCATAGGTTTAAATAAGTGGAATATTATTCCACAAAGACATTCCATCTTTTATTTACTATTCACGTTTTTATTTCTCTGGGGGATTTCGAATTCTTCAACTTTTGTAGACGATTCTTGATTATGTGTTGCTAAACACATAATTCTAGTCAAAGGATTTTAAGGTTTGATTTCTTTTAACTTCGTGAGATTGCTTGTGCTTTTATCTTCATTGTTCTTTGAGTATTTATTTTTTCTCCGAGCCTTGTTGATAATATGTTTCAATAGGTTAGATAACCTGATCAATTATTTAATCTTTGAAATCGTATTTAACTAATTAGGACCCAAATCCGTAATTGTTTGGTAAACCCTAATATTCGTAGCAGTTAGCGACGTTGATTATGGACAAGTTTTCGATTAGTCGTTATGGGAATTAGTGATCCGGTTTAAATAATCCGAGCTTGTGTGTTTATTGATCGGAATTAGTGTTTTTCTAGTGCTTGAATGCTATCGGTAGATTAAATCCTAAGAGCTTGTTTAGGGTTGTCTTATTGATAAGAGCAGTAGTCAAAGAGCTTGTTTTGATTATCGAAGACGTAAGGAAAAACGAGGTCGTCAGAGCTTGTTGACGACTATAGCTAATTTATTTAAGAACATTGAACTATTTTATTTGCAATCGATGATCGAATTATAGAATCAATACCGAAATATCCGAAGACTAGAATCTCATCTCTCATTGAATTCGAAATTTACCTATTTACTTGCGTTTTAATTTATGTTTAAATTGTTTTCAAATTATTTTTAGTTTATCAAAATTCAAAACCCCTGTTTAATTGATATTAGTAACTTAGGAATTATTTCTACACCATTCCCTGTGGATCGACCCTACTTGTCACTATTTACAAATCTTTTCGAGTAGGTAATTTATTTTTGTTGGATTCGACACCCACCAAATTTTGGCGCCGTTGCCGGGGAACGGTGTTATAGATTTATTTCTTGTGCTACTAATATTTTTGTTTAGTTTTTTTTTGTATTATTAGATCTCTTCATATAGGTGAATCTCAAATTGAGAAAAGAGCTCATCGTCTACAAAAAGAGATCTTGCAACATTCTTAGATGCCATGGCTACAGTCGAGAGGACTTTAAAGGAGTTGTGGGCTATGCCAAACATTAATGAGCAATCTTCTTACTTTCAATATCCTACTTTTGAAGATGATTTTGAATTAACATATGAATTTATTCGCTTACTTTCGATTTTTCATGGTTTTGTAGGAGATGATCCTCATAAGCATCTAAATGAGTTCCATGCGGTATGTTCAGTTATGAAACCAAAGGATGTCACTGAAGATCAAGTAAAGTTTAAAGCCTTTTCTTTTTCTTTGGCAAACAATGCTAAGGATTGGTACTACGATTTATCTTTTGGTTCAATCAAGACATGGACTCAACTAGAAGCAAAATTCATAGAGAAATTCTCATTCGCATTCCGTGTTCAAGAGGAGTCGTACAAACAAGTTTATGATGGATTATGGGGTGTTCCACAGAGTAATTACAATCCATATTCCAACATTTACAATCCGGGATGGAATTATCACTCCAATCTGAGCTACGCCCCACAACCACCTAGCTATTACGAGCAACAATGCCCATCGTTTCCTCAACAAACCCAATCCTCAGGGACGTCATTGGAAGATATGATTAAAACATTAGTTGCTAATACACAACAATTTCTACAAGAAAGGCAAACTGCAAGCAAACACTTAGAAAATCAGATGAGTCAATTTACTACCACTATGAACGAGTTAATGTCTCAAAATTCGAGTAAACTGCCGTCCCAGGTCATTATAAATCCAAAGGAAAATGACAATGCAGTTACCTTACAAAGTGGAAAAGAATTGAAAGAACCCGAGCGAATCTCTAGGAATGAAGAGGAAAATGAGTTGGAAAAAGAAGAAGAACCCATAGTCAAGAAGAAGCCGATGACATTTGTGATACCTCCTCCATTCCCTGGTCGTTTTGCTAACTGTAAACAAGTGGTGGATATAGAAGATGAATCTCCAACATATGATAAGGAAGTTGGAAAATATAAGATTCTTACAGAATATGAGATTTTTGGGGAATATGAGCTTCTTAGAGAATATGAGATGTTTGAGGAAGATGAGATCAGTGACGATGAAGAGGTGGAAGGTGAGTCGAGAGAGAAAAATGTAGACCATCAACTCGCAAAACCAACGGAAACACTTACCGAGCAATCTAAGGTTATTGAGATCACTCCTCCAAAATATGAGAATAAAGTCACAGAATATGAGATTTTTGGGGAAGATGAGATCAGTGACGATGAAGAGGAGGATATGGAAGATGAATCTCCAACACTCGAAAAGGAATTAGTTCCAAAATGCAAGGACCCCGGTAAGTATATTATCTCTTGTAAGATAGGTGATGTGCAATTCGAGAACACTATGTTAGACCTTGAACATTCTGTAAATATCATGTCCCGTTCTATTTATGAGTCTTTGAATGTGAAAAAATTGAGAAAAACGGACATGATTATACAATTAATAGATGGGTCTAATGCATCTTCTAATGGCATTCTTGAGAATGTATTAGTCCATGTTAATGACTTAGTTTTTCCTACTGATTTTTATGTTGTTGATATGGATGAAGATCAATCTAGTAAGTTAGCCCCTCTCATTCTTGGAAAATTATTTTTGAAAACATCTCCTGGTCGTTTTGCCAACTGTAAACAAGTGATGAATATAGACGATGACTTTCCAACATATGAGTTTGAGGAAGATGAGTTCAGTGATGATGAAGAGGTGGAAGGTGAGTCTAGAGAGAAAAATATGGACCATCAACTAACAAAACCAACGGACACACTTACCGAGCAATCTAAGGTTATTGAGATCACTCCTCCAAAGTATGAAAATGAAGTTACAAAATATGAGATTTTTGGGGAAGATAAGATCAGTGACGATGAAGAGATAGATATAGAAGATGAATCTCCAACACTTAAAAATGAGGTAACTTCAAAATGCAAAGACCCTGGTAAGTTTATTATCTCTTGTATGATAGGTGATGTGCAATTTGAGAACACTATGTTAGAACTTGAATCTTCTGTAAATATCATGTCCCGTTCTATTTATGAGTCTTTGAATGTGAAAAAGTTGAGAAAAACAGACATGACTATACAATTGATTGATGGGTCTAATGCATCTTCTAATGGCTATCTTGAGAACGTATTGGTTCATGTTAATGACTTAGTTTTTCCTAGTGATTTTTATGTTGTTGATATGGATGAAAATCAATCTAGTAAGTTAGTCCCTCTCATTCTTGGAAGACCTTTTCTGAAAACATCTAGGGCTGAAATTAATGTGCATGATAGAACTCTTACTATGGAATTTGAAGATGAATTTATGATGTTTAATTTATATAATTCCATGAAGTGTTCTACTAATGATTGCTCTATGTTTGGTTTAGATGCATGATGGAACTCTTACTATGGAATTTGAAAATGAATTTGTGATGTTTAATTTATATGATTCAATAAAGTATCCTAATAATGATTGCTCTATGTTTGGTTTAGATGCTACTAACTTTGTGATGCAGCGAATTTGTGAATTTAATGATGATGATCCACTAAAGGTAGCTTGGCATAGTGATGGCTTTGAACCTCCGACTTAAGCCACTTGAGGCATAACTACGTCTAGCCGACGACGTTAAAGAATTGCGCTTCTTGGGAGGCAACCCATGCTCGTTTTTTATTTTTCGCATTTTGATTTTAAGTTTTTTTTCATAAAAGCAGAAAGATCACCAAAATTAAGCGTGACCACTCTGGTCACGCCTAAAATTGGTGAGCTTTCTGCTTCGTCCCCTGTTTTCCCTTTTGTTTTTCTTTAAAAAAAAAAAAAAATTCCAAAAAAATTCCAAAAAAATCCAAAAAAAATCGAAAAATCATACAAAATAAGGAAATAAGTATATATATATATATATATATATATATTTCCTTATAACAAAAATATTTTTTTCCTTAACCACTTTTAATCCAAAATCTTTCAAAATCTTTTCCCAAATCACACAATTACACAAAACACTTATCATCAAAATCCCAAATCACTAAAACCGTAAATCTGCGACACCAATCTCTCTAACACTCATCTTTTCCATTCGATTTTTTGCAGCACCACCTCGCACCGCCTCGCACCACCGTAAACATCACCTTCTCCGACTTCATGGGTCGCACGAACAAGGGCAAAACACGACCACCACCGAGCGAGTCCACGGCTCCGCCTAATCCCTCTGAAATCGGGTCATCATCTTCGCCATCACCACCGAATCGTCGGGTTTGGAATAGCAGCCCCAATAAACCGCATACTACCACCGCTCATGATACCTTTTTCGACTCCTCCCGTGAAGACCTTTCGAGACCACTTTACTCATACTGCTGCTAATCCCACCACCGCCACAATAATCAAAGCCCGATTCGACTCAGTAGAAGCTAGAATCGATTAATTACTACTGCACCTCGGCATCATGACCGAGTGATGCCCCCAGGGAAGTCATCCTTCCACCGTTTGTTTTTTCACTCTTATGTATTGTCGATTTTTACATGTTTTACATTGAGGATAATGTCTACTTTAAGTGTGGGGGGATGATTTCCAATTGCTTTGCATGTTCTCTGGTTTTATTTAATTTTGGGCACATGTTCTTTGGTTGTTGTTTACTTTTGGCGCAATAAAATTTTTCAAAATTTCTTTCGCTTTGTGATGGTAGAGTATAATTTTCGTTAATTGGTTGACCGAGTCTAGTTTGTTTGATTTGACCATGTGCTTGTTGATGGAATATCGTGTCGTATGAATTTCAATTGCTAGCATGACTTTGAATGAGAACGATAGAATTGCACGTTTTAGTTCGACCAACCCCACCATGTGAGCTTTTTGAAGCCTTGATTTGATTGCATACCCATGTAAATTTTTCTTTCTTGTGTGAATCCTGCATGATTAGTGCGTGTTCTAGAACTTGCTTTGAACCATTTCAAGGTTACATGATTGTGTGCATATTCGAAAATGATAAAGGCAT
Organism: Verbascum thapsus; assembly: GCA_963669365.1. Taxonomy (NCBI): domain Eukaryota; kingdom Viridiplantae; phylum Streptophyta; class Magnoliopsida; order Lamiales; family Scrophulariaceae; genus Verbascum; species Verbascum thapsus. Next base: position 3,729,540 of record OY770115.1, read on the forward strand.
TAGGAACTAGCCACTTAGCCATATGAACCTACCCTTTTTATTTTTCCCTAGTGAGCCCACTTGAGTCTATTAGCCTATTTGTTGTTTTGAAAACCCGCACTTTGAGCATTCACCATTTTTTTGTATACCTCTTTGTTTTACCCGTCCACAAAATGAGTCGAACATCGAGAACATTATATTTGTTTGGTAATTAAGGACGACAGTGTGTTTTAATTAAGTGTGGGGGATCTCGGAAGAAAAGAAAATAAAAAGAGAGTTTATTGAAAAAAAAAAAAAACTGAAAAAAAAAAAAAAGAAAAAAAGAAAATCGAACAAGTTCGAAAAAGTTCGAAGAAAAAAAAATAGAAAACAAAAAAAAAAAAAAAAAATTTGAGGAAAAGGAAAATGATGAAGCGAGTCGCGAGAGAGGATGAAAATAAAGGTATTTGGGTCCTTATTGCTAGAATTACCCAATAGCGTCTTGATGTTCTTCGAATTTATGGACTTAGCTTTTCATTACTTTTTTTCTCCTACCCCGAGCCCTAAGCCCCATTACAACCTTGAATAAAAGACCTTTTGATTCGTTTGCGTATACTTTCGATAGTAGTGGCGATTTTGGTGTATAAGCAAGCTTATGGGATCGCATTGACATGTTAAGAATTGAGCGATACACGAAATACCCTATACACGAGTGATTTGAGAGGATTGAGAGAATGGTCGTCTAAATTCGTGCATTTTTATTTTTCGAAGTGAAATTGTTATGTTGGTTTTTGGTTCATTGTAGCATTGATTTCCTTGATACTTGCATATGTCAACTTAACATTCTCGATTTTGTCCTTTGGTTCATAAACCTCTACTTGATCAAGTGTTTGAAGTTTGTTGATTTTGCGTTGCCCAATTGTCAAACATTGCCCGAGACGTGCAATAGCTTAAGTGTGGGGGTATTTGTTAACGTGTATTTTATACACGTTTCGTATGTTTTATATTGCATCGTTTGTTATGTTTTTTAGTCCATATCTCATAGGTTTGTGCTTCTATTGTCATGTCTAGGTGTTTATATGAGAATGAAATGAAAAGATGGCAAAAAGAGGTGAAAAACGAATAAGATTGACTTTGCAAATTGATGGAAGCAGAAAGGTTACCAGAATTAAGCGTGACCAGATGGTCACGCCCAAAACATGCAAGCTTTCTGTCCTGGGACGAAGAAAAATTCAAGATTTCGACTTTTCAGCTGGATTTGACTTTGGATGCACGTTTTTAGTTCCCTAATATGTTGGGATTTGTTTTCCTTTATGTTAGGAATTTTATTTCCTTGTTTTGAATAATCCTAGTTGGAATAGGATTCTTAAAATCCTATCTTTTATTTGTTTCCTTGTTTAGTTAGGATTCCCTAGGTTTAAATAAGTGGAATATTATTCCACAAAGACATTCCATCTTTTATTTACTATTCACGTTTTTATTTCTCTGGGGGATTTCGAATTCTTCAACTTTTGTAGACGATTCTTGATTATGTGTTGCTAAACACATAATTCTAGTCAAAGAATTTTAAGGTTTGATTTCTTTTAACTTCGTGAGATTGCTTGTGCTTTTATCTTCATTGTTCTTTGAGTATTTATTTTTTCTCCGAGCCTTGTTGATAATATGTTTCAATAGGTTAGATAACCTGATCAATTATTTAATCTTTGAAATCGTATTTAGCTAATTAGGACCCAAATCCGTAATTGTTTGGTAAACCCTAATATTCGTAGCAGTTAGCGACGTTGATTATGGACAAGTTTTCGATTAGTCGTTATGGGAATTAGTGATCCGGTTTAAATAATCCGAGCTTGTGTGTTTATTGATCGGAATTAGTGTTTTTCTAGTGCTTGAATGCTATCGGTAGATTAAATCCTAAGAGCTTGTTTAGGGTTGTCTTATTGATAAGAGCAGTAGTCAAAGAGCTTGTTTTGATTATCGAAGACGTAAGGAAAAACGAGGTCGTCAGAGCTTGTTGACGACTATAGCTAATTTATTTAAGAACATTGAACTATTTTATTTGCAATCGATGATCGAATTATAGAATCAATACCGAAATATCCGAAGACTAGAATCTCATCTCTCATTGAATTCGAAATTTACCTATTTACTTGCGTTTTAATTTATGTTTAAATTGTTTTCAATTTATTTTTAGTTTATCAAAATTCAAAACCCCTGTTTAATTGATATTAGTAACTTAGGAATTATTTCTACACCATTCCCTGTGGATCGACCCTACTTGTCACTATTTACAAATCTTTTCGAGTAGGTAATTTATTTTTGTTGGATTCGACACCCACCATTTATCATATTAAATTCAATAAGGAAATACCATATTTCATTCTCTCTTATTCCATTATAACCCATTGAACACGTTACTTGTCTCTATATTTTCTAAAACCCTAAATTGTACAACATGAAGTGTTTGTATTCATTACAAAATTATCATTATTTATAATTTAAGCATCCATAATTTATTAAATAAAACTATACAAACATGTGATTTCGTAAACCTCTCTCTCTCTCTCTCCTTTGACTAGAATTGGTGGACCAATTGACCAGCCACGTGGGTGCTATGTGAGCCACTTGAACAAGACATACAAACGTGTCTATATAGACAAAGAATAACATGGCTTAATGGTTTTGAACCCATCAATCACATTGTGTCTTGATCATAGGAACACTTGGCATGTTTTGCAATTGACAAAAGAAGAAGGATTGAGAAGCAATTCGAAGAGGAATCAATCTTTAATTTATCCAAAAATAATTTTGATTAGGAAAAAAATCACCCAATATTTTTTTTATCAAATTATGGTTGTGTAATAAAATGCCAAATAATAGTATATTAAACACTATAGTTAGTATATTTTAAATTATTTCGACAAAAAATGATTAATATATTATATGATATTTCATTTTACAGTAAAACCTCGTTAAATTAATACTTGATAAATTAATAACCTCGTTAAAACTAATAATTTGTCCGGTCCCAAGTTGGGACCAGTACAAATTTGAGACCCAATCAATAAAATTATAAGATAATAGTTTTTTTGAGATCCCAGTGTATATATTGGTCCCGACGAAACTATAAATTAATAATTATTAAAAATAATCCATATATATATATATGATGCACTTGAATATTCTTAAGACAACTTAGTAAAATAAGAATCTACTGTAACTTGCTTTTTCTTGAACTTCAAATCTATGTTGATTTCATCTTTAAATCTCCTTACTGCACCCAATAGTTGTGGTGTTGTCTTCTCGTACTGCAACAAAAAGTTATGAAGAGTTGTTGATGCTTGCAATGCTTCTTTTAGAGTGACCGGTTGCAAAGCTATTGAATCATCCTCTGCTTCATCATCTAATTCCGAATTATGAATGACATCGGCCACTATCTCTTCTAGACTCTGAACTTCGTGACATCGGCCACTATCTCTTCTACTAGTACATTTGTATTTTAATTTAATTTTCATCAATAACTATGCATGTATACTTAAAGTTATTCAAAAAATTTGGAACTTTGAAGGTCAAATGTGCATATACGTTAAAACCTCTTTAAATTAATAAATTATTAATTTATCGATATAATAATATCTCTATAAATTAATAAAATTCTCCGGTCCCAACATTATTAATATATAGAGGTTTTACTGTATGATGAAATAATAACTAAATAATTAACCCTTAGATACATCAAATAATTATTTTCAAATCTTTTGATAGTATCTTAATGGAAAGAATCACCATGGATCGATTTTATAGATAGAAAAAAAGATAAACTTCAATCCATGGTGCATAATGGATTAGTGGGTGAATATTAGGTATGTTCATAGAAAAAATATGAAATGAGTAGCACAAATATGATTTTCCATTGAATTCGCTATTTTAGTAATTTGTAAAATTTAAGAGCTACTTCTTCCTAATTAGTTAAAATTTAATGTGTGTTTATTAATTCTACTCTCATAACAATAACATTTCCTATATGATAGACATGTTGTAATTTGTTAAGTTTGAAGGTGAATTTTATTATAGAACTTATGATAATTAGATGCATAAGTAAATTGAGTCGACTCAACAAAATATTATTCAAGTTTATTCGAGGTTCATTTGAATAATACTGAGATTCATAATAATTTTCAAAAATAACATTTGAATTTGATTATAATTGATAATCAAGTCACCTTGAACCAGATTTAATTGAGTACGGGTCGTACTTGAGTAAATTGTTACTCAACGTGTATTTTATTTTTCAGATCAAGTCGACTCCAAACTTATTATAGAAAATAATAATGTGTTCAGACTTAAGAAACCAAACTCAAATAAATTTATAATGAATAATCTCAATCGAATATTGAGTATTTATATTTTTTAATCCAAATAATAATAGATACCAACAATCATCCTCTCAATACCAATTTCTTTATACCTGTCACATAGAAATACATTATTTTAAGTGATATTCCGCATGAGATTGTTGTGGTGCTACAAATTTAATCATAAATTTGGATGATTAATCATCGATTACTTAAAATATTCCAAATAAAAAAATAGTGGCAATAATAAATGTCAAAACTTAAAAGCCCACCATCCACGTAACCAAGTGTTAGGTATTATTATGAACATTTTCTATGATCATATTAATTGGCATCTTATGAAGGTTCGAAGAAACTTAGCAGAGACGTGATTATGGCTGAACCAATTTGACCAATAAACAAGTTGCATATTGGCATGAAAAATATCTCATGTATATAAAAGTTGGATTTTTATTCACTTTTGATAAAGTATATAAAAAGGTGGCTACTTTATGTAATTAATCTGAATGTAGCTTTCTGTAATCCCATCTGTAATCAACTTTCTTCTTAGTGGGATGCAATAAAACACTTTTATATTTCGTACATTGAAATTGTGAAATAATTTTTTAAACTGAATTTAATAGAATCGATTTATTATATTAATATTAAAAGAGTTATTTTTATCAAAACAATTTCTTATCCAATAGTTTATACTAGTCTGATTTTATAGAATTCAGATATGGTGTAAAATTTGTTGTGATATTCGAGAATTTCTTCATTTATGAAAAGAAAGTATATATCAGACACTATCGATCGTTCATCGTTTTAAGACTTAATTATTAATAATACAAAAGTCTAATTCAATTGAACAAATCTATTTAAAGTGGTAGGGTTATTCAGACCGACCCACTCACTTGTGGAATTTCCATTTAAAATATAAAACTAGTTGATTTGTATTTACTATATTATTGATGCACAGTTACACACTTCAATATCAATAACCAAATAATAAAACATGGAATATATTGCACTTATTAAGTAATTGGTTTGATTCAACGAAACTGTATATGGTCTATAAATCCTCTTTAATCTTGATGTAATATGCTTTTAAGATTCAATTGAGTAAATATTGAATATCACATCTTCAAAACTTATGAAACTAAAATTGAGCATACTCAAAAGAATTTGCAAAGGCAAAAGTTTTCTTTAATTTGAAATTGTCTTTTAGAAAACATAAATTGTTGGCATTTAAATAAAAGAAAACTAGGGTTTTATACTCCTACTACTATTCCAACTCCAAATTAAAATCCTAAAAAATCAACGAACTCAAAATGCAATCAAATTTGGCTAAAGATTTGATATCTTGTGGAGTTATGGTAGTTCGAAAGTTTTACGTTTTGTTTGTTTTCTATTTTTCTTCCTTCGAACTTTTTTTTTAAAAACATATATATAAGCTTCTTATTCTACATCATTGACTAAGACTAAGAGACTGTTCGATTAATATATTTAAAATATCTTAAGAGATTTTATAAATAATAAAATTAAAAAGTTAATCTTTTAAATGTTTAGTTAATATAGATTCAATAATTTATAATATATTAATAATGCCAATTTCGTTTCGAATAAAAATAAATTATTCATTTGAATCAAAGCTCTATACAATTCGCCCAACATACTTAACAATATTGAAGCACTAGACAACTATTTAAAAGAATATCACATATGATCAAACCTCACATGAGATACCAAAACTCTCATAGGATTGAAAATAAAAGAATTAGTAGGAACTATAAATTCATAATTCAAATAGACATATCAATAGTTTTTGTTTTATGAGATCCATTTGGGGAAAGACATAAATAAGCTTATTAAAGACAAGTAAGATAATTAAATTATAAGAAAAAGATTAAAATGAATTTTTTTTTTATTTTTGCAGGAGCTTATAAGTGATTATAACTCCATAGCTTATAAATTTTCCTTTGAAAGTTTCAATAATACCTTTTTTTTTTTTGTAAAAATTGCTTTTTTGTATTATGTTATAATGCATCTTGCACTATTGATACCATGATTTTTAGAGAATGCAAATTCAATATCACAGTTCAAAGACTTAATATCATTTACTTGAACCAAAACTAAAAGGTCACATATGATAACTTATAGTTTTAATTTAAATTAGTGTTATACTTAATTTAAGAGAAATCCATTTGAATAATTTCACAGAAATAACTATCTTATGTATATAAATGATTACATGAAATGATTTCTCTCATCTTTTCTTATTAAGATAATTTTTTTTAAAAAAGCTACCTCAGCTACAATTTTTTTGTGATATTCTTTTTTATACAATTAAAAAGTTACATCAACCAAAAGTAACGAGTCCAAAACTTGAGATATGATCATAATCAAGTGAATTATTGTTTACATTTTATATCATATATGCGTAAGGACAATTTCAACTTGTTGTGTTGGGAAACACAAATTTAGTTCATATGATGAATGATTCATTTTTTTTTATTTAGACTATTATTTATTGAAAAACTTTAAAATAAGATACACTAATTTGCTATAATTAAGAGGATTTTAATTTCATTAGTCCTCATCACAGAATTAGTGGACTTCTATGAACCCGAGAAATGACAGCTCATATTATATTGGGAATTATTACCCCACCAAATTGTTTATAAGATGCTTTGCTTTTTATTCCACTAAAATGGTTAAATCATTACTAGCATCTAAAAATTTTAGGCTTTGTTTGGATTTTTTTTTTTTTTTTATATTAGGAGGATGTGTTTTTCAATTATTATGTGAAAAAATAGGTGTATTTGGCTGTGTTTTTGAAATGTTATAGAATTTATGATTTGTAACGTGTGAAATGATTGAAAAGTAAATATTGAATAAATAGTATTGAATTTGACGAGAAAGGATGGTTGAGAAAATTAGAGAAATTAACTTTGTAATACAAATATAATTTAAAAATAATGATTGATACTTATTGAGATTATTAAAACAAATTAAAGAAAATGACATTTTCAGTTAAAAACAATACAAAAAGTGAATTTTTATTTTTGGGTGGAAATTAAAATGAAAAAAAAGCAAATTTAAAACACAAGCAAACAACCCAAACCCACTAATTACCCTATTCACAATGAAACAATTGAGCAAATATTGAATAAATAAAATTGTAAACTTTAATGGTGGGTTGACTAGCTTTTGGGAAATTGATTCATTAAGAACAAGATTCAATATAAAATTATGATTGTTTTAAAGCTATACTTATTTATGATATTCTTAAAGAATGTTAATTATAGGGTCTTTGATTTTTTTATAGAACTACCAAATTTCTTTTAAAAAATTGCATTGTTTCATACATTTCAACCAATATTTCAATAGTTAGTCTGCTTATTCGAGCTTAAATTGTCAAAATTCTTATAAAAATACTCACACTTAGGGTTTTTTAACCCATTGATTTAGGAGCAAATCAAGTTACAAAAGAATAAGAAAAAGAAATACGAAAAATTGAACTAAAAACTAAGTTTATGTGTGAACATATAATTTAAATTTAACTATTATTGATTTCAAATTTACATAACAAAAGACATTTTACGCAAAACATATTTGTATATACCCGACTTAAATCAATCACAAAGCATATTTTCTTTTTTAGTTAATTTAAATTCAATAAAATAAATTGAATCAAAATTTCATAAATGTAAGACCATTCATAATCAGATGTATAATTCAATCGAATCAAATAAGTAGTTGCTAAGTATGTGAATTAACTTTTACCTTTTAAATTTAAATTAAACTTAATTTGATTATATAAATTGAGTCAAATTTAAACAAATTTTAATCAAGTTAAACAATTGTCAAATTTTGATAATTTAAATTTTTTCACATATTCTCTATTAATCGAGTCAAACTGAATCAAAATTCAAAAGTTATCGATTATAAAAAGTTATTTAAATCAATACATTTACAAACCAATCGAAATCAAACTAATTTATAAGAATTAATTTCAATTCAAATATTAAATAGTTTAGTTAGTATTTCAATTAAATTAATTCCCAAAAAAAGACAGGTTGCAACTAATCATCACATGATTTAATTTAATAATGAAAGAAACATATCACATACTCATTCCTAATAACACTACTATAAAAGCTTTGCTACATACACATAACCCCTCTACATTCACCAGCCACCACTAACCCTCAGCCCACCAAATGGATCCTTCACCGCAGCCCAAACTCCGCCGCACCACCACCACCGTCACCACCGGCTCAATTATCCTCGAAAAGTACCAGCTCGGCCGCCTCCTCGGCCGCGGCAGCTTCGCCAAGGTATACCTCGCTCACTCCCTCACCAACAACGCCGCCACTGTGGCGGTTAAAGTCATCGACAAAACCCCAATTGACGCCGACATGGAGCCTCGCATCATCCGAGAAGTCTCCGCCATGCGCCGCCTCCACCAGCACCCTCACATCCTCACTCTCCACGAGGTCATGGCCACCAGATCCAAGATCTACCTCGTCATGGAGCTCGCTCACGGCGGCGAGCTCTTCGCCAAGCTCAATCGCTGCCGTCGATTCTCCGAATCCACCGCTCGTCGTTACTTCCAACAGGTCGTCTCCGCCCTGCGATTCTGCCACCAGAACGGCATCTATCATCGCGATATCAAGCCTCAAAATCTCCTCCTCGATCGTAACGGTGTTCTGAAAATCACCGACTTCGGACTTTCCGCGATCTCCGACCGCAAAATGGATAAAAACCTAATTTACACGGCGTGTGGAACGCCGTCCTATACTGCGCCGGAGGTTGTTTATCGGAAAGGCTACGACGGCGGAAAAGCCGACGCTTGGTCGTGTGGAGTGTTGCTGTATGTTTTTCTTGTAGGTTGTTTGCCTTTCGATGATAGCAATTTATCAAACATGTACCGTGCAATGCATAGGCGTTCATATGAGGTGCCTGATTTCGTCTCAAAATCAGCCAAAAATGTGATAAACAGGCTCATGGATCCAAACCCAGTAACAAGATTGAGTCTTGACGACTTAATCAAGATGTCCTGGTTCAAAAAGTCATTTTCACAAGAGAATTTGAGGTCATATGGTGATCAAGAGCAAAAAGAGTTCAAATATTCGTCTAAAGTGAGTGCTTTCGACATAATTTCCATGTCATCGGGTTTGGATTTGTCTGGATTGTTTGAGGCTGAGGTGAATAGGAAGGAGATTAGATTCACTTGTGGGTTAGAAGTGGGTGAGATTGAGGACAAATTGGTGAAGATTGGTGTTGAATTAGGGTATAAAGTGGAGAGAAGAAAAGTCGGAGGGCTCGTATTGGTTAAAGGGCGAGTCGTTTTGGGAGTCGAAATTTGGGAAATGGTTAAAGGGTTGTGGTTGGTTGAGGTCAAGTTGGTTGATGATGGTGGTGTAGAGTTTGGTGAGTTGCAATGGGAAGAATTGAAACTAGGGTTTGGTGATATTGTGCTATCGTGGGATAATGGGAGATTTTCGGATGGATCAGATGCAATACTGTCGGTTGATTCGTTGTCGTTAGATGATGTGGGATTGGACGGTGTAGATTGCTCGGCCGATCTTTGTGAACCGTTGATCAAAAGTGGACCCGAATGTAGAATCGCCCTAGCACAATAAAGGGTTGTTAGCGGGTGGATCTTGATTTGATTAGAACGGGTTTAGTTCTTGAAAATTCAAAGTCGGTCGATTGATTGACTTGTGACGGCATATTTAACGGTTTTGGATTGACATGATCGATTGATAGGGATGAATGATTGGGAAATTGGGGTACATAGGTTGTTTAAATGTTGTTTCTTTAGAAGATAAGGAAAGAAATGTGCTCTTTCTTAAAGGAGTATGGAAATGCAACTTTGTAAATGAGTTATGCTTTAATTGACTGATTTAGAGATACGGTTCGTATGTTGCTTTGTTTGTTATGTTATGGTCTTGTGTGTGATGTCTGTAGTGCATAATATCTTGCATCTTACTTATATTGTAAGAATAACATGTTGTCATAAAAGGCTGAACAAATTTATTCCAGCAGAATAATGTGACACAATTATGATATAATAATATGATAGAATTGTGGTATACAATTATGGGATATAAGATTAGTTCATATAAAACAGCTTGATTCCTAAATTGTTATAATAAATTCTAGTTCGAACTTGGTTGGATGTAATCCAAATATATTTCATTTTTTCAGTAACCAATCAAGTGATGATATAATCTATTCACTTTATGTATTATATTTGAGTTTGATCAAGTCAAATTATTAGAACAAAATTTTTGGTTATGGATTTGTGTATCCACAAATCTATGCTAAACAAACTCTTATGTCATGTTGTCCAATCCGACATGGGATGTCTTGCAAACAATCACATCTTGGGCACACACATGAGTACCCCATCTTGTCACTAACACAATCTACCCCCCAAAAAATTCTATTAATGAATGAGAAGAATATACCTCTATACATAAGTTGGTTTATAAACTTTTCTCCAACCAATGTGAAAACATCAAAAAGTGTTAAAATATGCCAAATTTTTTAGCATGGCATATGCTTATACAGTAGAAACTCGATAAATTAATACTCGATTAATTAATAAACTCTCTAAGATAATATTTTTGGTCGGTCCCGACTCGGGGATAGGGTGCTAAATTAATAATTCGCTAAAATTATAAGATAATACATTTTTGATAATTTCTATAGGTCCCATATAAAATATAAATTAATAATTCCTTATATACTACATATTATATGAATGATTTATTAATTTTTTTTGAAAAATGATTCAATTGTCTTTTGTTTTTTTTATTGAAATCAATTTCACCTTGCAAATCAATTTGCAATTGTCCTTGAATTATCCTTATTGTGTTTGCATAATTGCTAACATTCATTCTTACAATTGCTTTTGAGTGAGACTTGGATTATCCTTGTTGTGCTTGCATAATGCTATTCGAATCTTGTCGGTCATTATTGTTTTTTTCACACCTTTAAGATTAGAAGGCATGTCGTATGTGTATGATTTATTTGTGTTAGCATTATTATCTTGTATTTATATAAAAAATATTTTTTAATTATTGTACATGCATGGTACTATAATTAAGTAAAAGTTTGAATGGTGTTTGTAAATTGAATATTTCATTATAAATTAATAAAATATTAATTAATGTATAAATTAATAATTATTAATTTATCGATTAATTAATAACTCTTTTAATTAATAAATTTTGGTGGTCCCAAGAGTATTAATTTATAGAGTTTCTATTGTATGTGTAAAACACTACTTTCCTAATCAAGAAAAAAAGTGAGAAGAGAAGTTTTTATAAGACTATGTACAATGGTCACAACATTAAACACCCTCTTTTTCAATTCCCAACACTCCACATCATCTTATTTCTCTTCCACATAATAATTAAACACCCATTCAAATTTTACACTCTACAATGGTTTTGTTTAATAATATTCAACACCCTACCCCACTACTTTTATCTCATATTATTATTTATTTATCCTTTTAATTTTATGATTAGATTATAATAAAATTATCGTTTATAATTAAAAATAACGATGAAATAATTTTTTTTGATATTTTTTTAAATAAAATTTATTTAAATATTTATCTAAATATTAATCTTATTTATTTATCCTTTTAATTTTATAATTAGATTATAATAATATTATCGTTTAAATATTTATCATATTATTAATTTTTGTATTAGCAAATAAACACAAGAGTTGACAATTAGTCGAATTTTGAGAATTGAAAGGATTATTGTTAGGATCCATTCACTCACAAAATATTAAAAGATAAAGAACAATAATTTAGTAAAGGATAATAATATGATTATATTGAAAATGATCGAATTTTTTTTGGTATCCAAATCAAGTGAAACTAGTCTCTATTTATAGAGGAGAAAAAATGATGAATTTTGATATATTTTTTTATATAAAAAAATTTATTTATTATCAAATAATTAACATCAAATAATTGGAGTGTGATAAAAATATCTACAATATGGTTAGCCAATAAGATCATGCCATGTAACCTTTTCAACACCATGTAAAATTTCTCCACCAATTTAATCCACGTCACCATTAAACACCCTCTTCCAATGGTTTCAACTATTTAAAATATTAAACACCCTATTTTCAACACCCCATTGCACATAATCGACAACACCAATTTTGTACTTTACGAAAGTGTGACAAGTGTTTTTAACTCTAAATATTGAGGATCATGCCATATCAGCATTTACAAATACGTCCCTCAAGTATTGGTCAACGTCAAAATCGACACTCCTATAGAGATTTACAAAGATTTCTTTGTTGTTGATAGAGGAAATCCTATGGAAAAGGGCCCATGTTTGGATTGGACTAGTAGTAGCCCAAAATTATATTGGGCCCAAAAGAAATACTATCTATTTTCATTTCTCAATTTTTGTTTGTTTTGTTTCCATTTGTTTCGAAACTAAGCCCACATTTTTCTCATAGTCCATTCCCCATTTTTTTAAATATTAGTGTTGAATATGCTGTATATTTCGAGTACCGATGAATATATCATCTCAGGATAATTTTTTTTTTTATGGAAAAAAAATAGGAGTTGTTTTACGACCGTCTTCAATAATGTTTTCTCCGAGTGTAGAATAAACTATTGCATGTACACTTAGGAATCTCAAACCAAGTGCTATTTTAGATTAGAAATGTTCGAATTAATGATAGATTTGCTTCAAAAAATGGTCATTTTGATGCTTCAATGGCCCCAAGAATCATTTAATAAAAAAACATCATTTTAAAGAATCGACCATTATATATATTCTAAAAAGAAATTGAAAATATTCTATTTGGTATTAATTAGATGGAATATATTATAATCTGCATGCACCACGAGGAAGCAAGTTGCTGGGGTGGGGGCACTGGAGTGGACACTGACTCCTCGGTGTGTGGAGGTCTGGGGAATTGATACGTGAAAGAAAAATCTCAAGTAACCAAAAAAAAAAAAAAAAAAAAAAATCTCTACATTTATACATCAAAATCTATTTTGTCCGAACATAATTTTCAAAAAATGAAAATAAAAAAAAAAAAAAAAAATGGACGCATTAGAAGTTAGAACATATGTTTATCGAGGGTTTACTATAAAATATCTGTCTTTATTAGGTCGAAATTATTAAATATTTTTGCTATTAGAAAATAGACAAAACAAATCCTATGTTTTTATTAATTATGCATGAAAATCCCATCCATCAATAATTAAGAGAATTTATTTAATGAAATACAATATTTCAAGCCGTGTTTAATGAAATACAAAATTATTTTGCCTAATTTTTTTATAGATGAAGGTATTTAATAATTTCAGACAAACACAAAACAAAGATATATTATAATAAAAAAGAATATCAAACTTTAATCTTTTTCTTAGTGAATAAAAAAGTTCACGAGTGCGTTATTTTGCTAGATATACAATTATTTATGTCATTGTCACAAAAAAAAATCAATAATCTTGAGATGAGTGCTTTATTTTGTGGCCATCTTTTCTCCTCATGTTGCACAATAATTCAATTATTGAATGATTCTTTTCTCAATAAGACCAAACAATTCTCTATATATAGAGGGGATATTTTTTCGGAGAGAATTCAACAAAAATAGCTAAACAAAAATGTTGAAATTTGCCCTAATTCCAATTTTCTCTATATTAATTTTATGGTTATGGCAATTCCTAAATTGGGTTTGGATCAAACCTAGGAAGACTGAGAAGTTGCTTAGGAAGCAGGGCATGAAAGGAAATTCATACAGGTTTTTTTACGGGGATTCGAAAGAAACCGAATATTTGTACGAGAAAGCCTATTCTAAACCCATCGGATTATACGAGGATATTGTGCCTCGTGCCATGCCTAATATTCATCACACTGTTACGAAATACGGTACTCTTTTTTCTCGTAGAAAATACTTGTTTTATTGTACTTGAATATTTCTATTCTTTCATTCATGTAGACACTTCATTTATGTGTATATTTATACGACAATTAGTGGAATATAGAGACCTATATACATGTGATTCTTTAAGATTATTGAAAACTATAGAAAATCATCATGCTTTGATTAGTCATTGCCATTTGAAAGACTGAAATGTCTTGAAACTCGTGAATCTATCTAAAAATAAGAGAAAAAAAAATACGATATCACTATAATACACGTCATAATATGATGAGGCGATCAAAAACTGAATGTGAGTTGAAATAAAATATTGGTATTTAGAAAGTCTAAATTGAAAATCAAATTATATTAATTTGTTTTGCTCGGTTAAAGACAAAATTAAATTTAGTTTGTTTCGATTTTAATGTCTACATAAGGTAGATGAAACTAAGTAAATATATATAACAATTCAATTCGATTTCAAATTCAATTAGGTACCTAAGATTGAATTTTTCTTTTTCCAAAACAAAAAAAAGAAAAAGGAAATTGGATGTGGAACTATAATACATTCGTCGCACTTATGTAAGTCCAACAAATACTTGTAACGAGGAATCAATTAATATATATGCACTGGATTTAGAATCGTATAACTTACGCACAACTAAAATACGCAGGTAATTATTCATTCTCGTGGTCGGGACCGAGACCACGCATATTCATAATGGACCTTGATGTTGCAAGAGAGGTATTGAATAATCACCGCAAGTATTTGAAGACTTTCAAAATATCAAACAATATAGTTAAATTGTTGGTTACCGGAGTTGCTAATTTGGAAGGTGATGAATGGGTCAAATCAAGATCCAGGGCCAATCCTGCCTTTAGTATGGACAAGTTAAAGGTAAATTGATATTCTTTTTTCGGAATATGAGTAATAATATTCTAAAATAAAGTATTATATCTCAAAAACTTATAAAAATAATATTTAATTTAGAATAGTCGTCACATCAAAAATCAATGAGTAAGTGTAAATTATTCTCTGTCCGAATTATCGGTGATCTTTTATGTTAAGAATTAATCAATTGATTGTTTTATTTGTCTCAATTTGATAAAATTGTGTAGTAGGAAATAAACATTTTTAAATAAATTAAATATTTTTATCATTTGAGTAGTAATATTCTAAAATAAAGTTTTATATCTCAAAAACTTATAAACATAATATTAAATTTAGAATAGTCGTTACCTCAACTTTCTATTTGAAAAAGATCAATGAGTAAGTGTAAATTGTTCTCTAGCCGAATTATCGGTGATCTTTTAGGTGATTATTTTTTTTGTCTCAATTTGATAAAATTGTGTAGTAAGAAATAAACGTTTTTAAATAGATTAAACATTTTATGATTTTAAGTTGAGCATATTAATTAAACTAAAAATAATTTAATTATTTTTTGAAAGATGGAAAAAGTTATAAAAATTAAATTAGTATCAAATTAAAACATTTTATCTTATCAAAATATCTAACTAGAAACTTTATATGATAAACAATTGGCTAAATTTTAACCTAAAAAGCCAAGGTTAATTGAGTTAACAAAATATTTTCTTCGTCTTTTTTATAATGAAACGATTATATATCTTAATAGCCAATGGTACCTGCGATTTACGGATGTTCCGAGGATGCATTAAATATATGGAAGGACATCGTCGCAAAGGATGGGGGTTCGTCTGTGGTTAATGTGTTCCCTCATCTTGAAATCTTTACCGGTGCAGTATTGGCACAATTAATGTTTAGCTCGGTTTACACTGATGAGATCAAACGGACATTTCTTCAACTTGCAGAGCTAGCTATTTTGGCTAGATTACCTTCACAAACGTTCATTTTGCCCGGAGAAAAGTAAGTTCTCGAAGAGTTTATATTGACACTTTATATTATTTTACTAACTTTTCGAGTTTAATAGTGAGAAAACTTGTATATAGTTGTAAGTCATGATAATCGGTGACATAAAAATTATCATTATTGATACTTAATGCTAACTTAATGAAACAAAATATAGTTGTCACTAATGCTATGTTAGTAATTATCAATAACGATAACATAATTAGAATATTTGACCCTAAAAGTTATTACTGTAACAAAATAAAAATTATTACCACTCATTATGTATTTGCAGCGACAATTTTAAAATTTTCTCATCACATTTATCACTAATTTCACTACTCTATATATGTTAGAATTCATAGCATGTAAGAATAAAAATTTTTGTATTATTTCTCGATAATCAAAACTATGCAATTACATGTGTTCGAAGCCCTAGCCTATATAAAACGGCCAAACTATATACAAGGACTATATACACTAATAGTTTGCGTTGATACTATAAATGCTTCGTTTAGGTACTTTCCTACCGAAACAAATCGAAGAGGAAAAGAAATCGACAAATACGTAACAAAGTCGTTTAATGCTATGATCAAAGAGAGATTGAAGAGAGGGCCACCAAGTGGACACCATGACTTATTGGACATCTTCTTGGAGGAATTTTATGATGGGAAGATTAGAAAGGAAAGTGAACGTAAGAAAATAATTGAAGATGCAATTGGAGAATGCAGGATATTTTTCTTTGCAGGTTTTGAGACAAGTTCTAATTTATTGACATGGACAATGATCATGCTTGCTGCTCACCAAGATTGGCAAGAACGTGCTAGAGAAGAGGTTTTTCAAGTGTTGGGCAACAAGAAAGAAGTCACTTCGGACGACTTGGCCAAGATGAAAGTTGTAAGTATTGCCTTTGAGTTTGGCTCGGGTTTTGCGTAATTGGTTATAATATGATTGATTCTTGCATTGTTCGTTATAACAAAATTTGGGTTTTTCGACTTTTTTAGAGCTAGTTTTGTGACGCTAAAAAGATCCAAATGAGAGTATTGAAAAGAGAGCCAAACAGTCTATCAAGTAACTTTATTAGGTTTTCGAGAGTAGATTTCAGCATTTTTAACCGTTGGGTGAAACTCACTCTTATGTGAGGATGGTATAACTTTTCAAATGTTGGGCCGACCCCAGAGTCCTCTTAAAATATGGGACGAGGTTATTTGGATCTGAGGTGTCAAGTTCTATCTAGGGTTTGAAATTCTAAACTGACACGTGTATGAGTCATTCTGTGATACAGAGTAAAAAAATTAACATCATTCATAATACATGTGATATTGATACTTCAATTTCATGGCAATGCAGGTAACAATGATTATAAACGAGATGTTACGTTTATACCCTCCAGTGATGGAACTTACGAGACTTGTAAATGAAGAAACGAAGATAAAAGGTTACACCATACCAAAGAACTCATTGGTAACATTCCCAATACTTATGTATCATAGAGACCCCGAGATATGGGGTAAAGACGTTTTAGAGTTCAAGCCCGATAGATTTGCTGATGGGGTGATGAAAGCGTCCAATGGCGTGGCCGCCTATATGCCATTCGGATGGGGCCCTAGGATTTGCATTGGCATGAACTTCGCGACTTTGGAATCCAAAACATTTTTGGCAATGCTTTTGCGTGAGTTTTCTTTTGAGCTTTCTCCAACGTACACACACGCCCCATTTGTTGCGTTCACCATTCAACCGCAACATGGTGCTCCTATCGTGCTTAAGAAACTCTGAATCGCCAAAACGTACTTGGATTTTGGGCGGGATTTTGGGCGCCATGTTTAAGTCCTGTCTCATATTCCATATTTGGGTCCAGTTTTATAAAGAGTGATGATATATATCAGAATAATTGTAATATATTCTCCTAGTGTATTTGAAGTGATGAGATATGTGCTACATTTGCATGTCTAGGAATGGTTTCTTTTCATATCAATAAAATTGTCTTATAATGAAAAATTGAAATTTTGCTTTGTTTGTTTATGTTTTCAAATCCCATTTTCAAGTTTTTAAATCCCAAAATTTAAAATAAACTTAACACACAAAATTTTCATCCAAATTTACTCTTTTTCAACTCTACTTTTCCAATCTCCAATATAACTACCTATCAATCATATATACAACATTTCACACATTTACCAATCAAATAAATCATTATTTCACTTTCTTTTTCCTATTTTACAATTTTTTATTTATATTAATTATTTTTTATTCACATAATCATTATATACACAACCAAAATAATCATTCCACACATCATTTATCAACCTATCAATATTGATTTGACACATTTCACAACTTTCAACCTATTTTTAAAAATATAAACAAACAACTATCATTTTCACACGAATTTTGATAGTACGTAATTTTCGAGAAAATTTAAATTTTTTACTAAAAACCATAAACAAACATAGCTAGGGTTTTGTTTTCTTAGGTTTGAACAAAGTAATAGTTTTTCATTTTTCTTTTTGTATTTTGTGGTTTATAGTTATTCTAATTGTTTCAATGTTTTATAATGAATTGGTAAGATTTTTAGGTTGTTATGATAATTCACTCAAATGTAATAATTATTCAATTTTCACAAAAATTTAAAAAAATGCTGAAAAAAAATTAAAAAAGAATGTGTTCCAACCCATTTAATACTTTTTAAACTTTTTAGCTTTGCGCTCGTGACAGATCCAATTGAAACTTGAACCGTCAAATATGTTGCCCTCGAGTTGTTATCATGATTACTAACTCCGAGAATTAACTAATAATTGATCATTCATTTGTTGGAATTCAAATAAAATCTACTATATACAAATAATTGAAATTATAAAGAGAATTTCAATATCATCAAGTAGCTAACTGTTGTAAACGAAGATAAAGAAAGAAAACGAATTTTATTCAAAGCCTTGAATGTAAATGTGAAGAAAATATCAAGTTTAGTAGAATGGATTTCTACTTTTACAGAGAAGAGGAAAAACTATATATCTATCTATGGAGGCAGATGAATTGATAATGAGAGATAAAACCCTAAGGTCCCATATATATAGTGTAACCCTAAAAGGTTATTTATTCTCAAGCCCCTCTAGTTTTACATATAAGCAATAAGCCCCTAATCTATTTAAAGATGTGGACTGATAAAAGAAAAGGCCCACGAGTGCTGGGCGGATTAGTCTGGAGGCCCAATATTCTTTTGGGCTTTAACACCCTCCCATAAGCTGACAGCAGGAGTGAAGATGTCAATCATCCCAAGGAGCTTTACCAAGTCATCATGCTTTGTACGTCCTAGGGCTTTCGTAAAGACATCCGCAATTTGATTCCCTGTTCGAACAAAAGAAGTAGCAATTACTTTTTTCTTAACATAATCACGAATAGAGTGACAGTCTATTTCTATATGTTTAGTCCTTTCGTGAAATATTGGATTGGACGAAATGTGTACGGCAGCTTGATTGTCACAATACATATTAACAGGTGTTAAATTTTCAACCCCCAAATCATTAAAGATACCCAAAATCCAAACAATCTCATTACAAGTTAGAGCCATTGCTCTATATTCGGCCTCAGCCGACGATTTTGACACAGTCGATTGTTTTTTACTTTTCCAAGACAATAAAGCATCACCAATAAAAACACAGAAACCTGTAACAGATTTTCTAGATATGGGACATGAGGCCCAATCTGAATCACAAAAAGCTCTAAGAGTTAAGCTTGAATTTTTCGGAAAGAACAGGCCCTTTCCAGGAGCTGATTTAAGATACCTAAGGACACGTAAAGCAGTCTTTAAATGTGAATCTTTTGGTTTATGCATGAATTGACTTAAAACATGCACAGCGAATGATATATCTGGTCTACAATTCGTCAAATATATGAGTTTCCCAATCAATTTTTGATAACCAGTAATATCAGTTAAAAACTTGTCATCACAACTATCCTCAATAGTTAATTTCAAGTTCTGTTCCATAGGTACAGAAGACGATTTAGAGCCTAACATGCCAAATTCATTCAATAAATCTAATGTATATTTGCGCTGATTAAGAAAAAGACCACGAGACGAACGAGCAAACTCAATACCCAAAAAGTATTTTAATTCCCCTAGGTCTTTAATGTGAAACTGTGATTCTAAAAACCTTTTAACATCATTAATATGTTCATATGAATTCCCAGTCACAACGATATCGTCGACATAAATGAGTAAGGCTAAAAAAACAGATTCAACATTTTTAACAAATAACGAATAGTCGTGTAAACTTTGTTTAAAACCAATTTTTTCCAGACTTTGAGTGAATTTTTCATTCCATTGTCTAGGTGCTTGCTTTAAGCCATATAGAGATTTAGTCAATTTACATACTCTCGTGTCATTCGCATTAAAATACCCTTGAGGGAGGGTCATATACACTTCCTCATGAAGATCACCATTAAGAAATGCATTGCTAACATCTAAATGAAAAATATGCCAATCACGAGTAATAGCTAAAGAAAGCAAACATCTAACAGTAACCATTTTGACAACGGGCGAAAAAGTTTCGAAATAATCAATGCCCTCCCGTTGGCTATATCCTTTGGCAACCAACCGAGCTTTATAGCGTTCGATTGTGCCATTGGACAAATATTTAATTTTATAAACCCACTTACATCCAATCGGCTTTCGGCCAGGGGGTAAGGACGTAAGTGTCCATGTATTATTATGTTCAAGGGCTGCCATTTCAAGATCCATGGCAAGTTTCCATTTTCTGTCCTTAATAGCCTCAAAGAACGAAGTAGGTTCTTTAATTTTATCAAGGTTAGAAAGAAAAACCCTATAACTAGAATGAACATTATAATAACAAAGACTATTTTGCACAGGATATAGACAACCATTATTCGAAAAGGATACGTCATAATCATTGAGCCGTGTGGGCAGTTTGGAGATTCTACTAGATTTTCGGATACCTTCCACAGTTGGAGTTCCAGTGGAAACTGTATCCGTATCTAAGGGAGACAGTAGTTCGATGTCCGAGGAGGAAGGTTGGGTCGTCGGAGAAGTCTCAGTTACGGTGCCAATGTTAGGATCACCCAGCTTATCTTGAAATAATGGGACAGGGACAGCTTCATTACCGGGGGACATACCCCCAATTCTGCTGTCCGAAGAGCTACGAGAAATGATCGAGTTCGGGTCGAAAGTGGGATCACCTAACATGTCCGGAAAGGTATGGACAGCTTCATGACTAGGTGAAATACCACCAGTTCTGTTGTCTATACACTTTCCAAACCCGGCATTATCATCATCGACACTCATACCTATAGGGGCCTCGCCTTCCTCCACCGTCCGATCGAAAAAACCAGTTCTTGCTGCAGTTTCAGATGGGTTAGCATGAAAAGGAAAGACATTCTCAAAAAAACGAACATCACGAGATATAATAACGGTACGATCGTCAAGAGCAAGAAGTTTATAAGCCTTTCTATTTTCACAATAACCTAAAAACATGCATTTCCTAGATCTAGAAGCAAATTTATCCTTATTAGAGAAGATCGAAGCATAGCAAAGGCAACCGAAAACGCGCATAATATCAAAATTCGGAGAAAAGCCATACATAGTTTCAAAAGGGGTTTTGCCTTTTAACACAGAACTAGGGGTGCGGTTAATAAGGAACGCAGCAGTTAAAACGCATTCAGACCAAAATTCGATAGGACAATTACTTTGAAACATTAAAGAACGAGCAACATTTAAAAGATGCCTATGTTTACGTTCAACAACGCCATTTTGTTGGGGCGACTCAACACACGTAAATTGTTGTTTCACACCCAAATCAGCAAGAAAAGAAGTAATATTGTTGTTCGTAAATTCAGTCCCATTATCAGATCTAACACACTTAATCGTTTTAGAAAATTGAGTTTTGATCATAGCAAAAAACAATTTTATCACAGTCATAGTATCAGATTTACGCATAAGGAGATACACCCAAGTAGCACGTGAAAAATCATCAACAATGGTTAAAAAATATTTAAAGCCATCATGACTAGGAATCACATATGGACCCCAAAGGTCAAGGTGTATTAAATCAAAAACAGATGTACATGTGTGTTTACTCAAAGGGAAAGATTCTCGGGTTTGTTTAGCAATATGACAAATATCACATGGTGTGGTGTTTATTAATCCGTCTAATTTGAGAACAGGTTTTAAAACGTTAAGAACCGAATCAGACGGGTGACCTAGTCTACTATGCCACAAGGAACATGAGCCACAAAACAAGGTATAATCAGAACCTGTAGGGTGATGGAAGAAGTAAAGTCCCCCATCTTGCTTACCAATCATCAGTATTTTTCCATTTTGAGAGCCCTGGAAGGTACACCCATCTTGTGAGAAATTAACATGACAACAACAGTCTTTAGTAACTTTAGAGACAGAAAGCAAGTTATAATGGAAATCTGGAACTACTAAAACATTACGAAGAGTAACATTCGGTAGGAGTTCTAGATCACCAATGTGTGTGATTTTAGCACGGGTCCCATTAGGTAAGTTGATATTCATGTTATTCGTAATAGTTTGAACTGATGTTAAAACAGTTTTGGAAGATACCATATGATCAGTGGCACCAGAATCTATAATCCAACCTTTTAAAGGTACATGGGCAGTCGTAGAGTTGGATGATATACCTGCCATAGAGGCCTTTATATCATCCGACTCCCTTTGACTGCTCAGTAATTTCAGAAGTTGATCACGTTGTTCAGGAGTGAAGGAAAGACTAGAATCTGTATGAGTGCAATCATCTTTGTCAACAACAACGGCATTAGATTTTTTATTTTGTTGTTGTCCAGGTTTTTTCTTTTTATAATTCTTCGGAAACCCAATGAGTTGGTAGCATCTATCTACAGTGTGCTCGGTGTTCCCACAATGATCACATAACCTGTTTTGATTTTTATTATTTGTGTTGCTAACAGAAGTATCAACACCTTGCGATGAAAAAACAGAAGTATGCTTAACCATGTTAGTATGTGCAGAAATAGTTCTATGAGATTCTTCTTGAGAAACTATATTAAATGCACTCATAACATCAGGTAGGGGGTCACGTAAGATAATATTACTGCGAACAGAAAAGTATTGTTCATTAAGACCCATAAGAAACTGCATAAGTTTTAGATTTTGAGCATGTAATTTTGTTTTTTCAGATGCAGTGCAGGAGCAAGGAGGAACATCAATAAGTGCAGCATATTCATCCCACAACATTTTCAGTTTACTATAATGCACAGAAACAGAATCTGAACCTTGACGTATTTGAGAAATTTCTTGATGAATTGAAAAAATTCTAGACCCATCAATCTTATTATAAGTGCTACTTAGGTGTGACCATACTTCAGAAGCATTAGTAGAGAAAACTAAACCGGCATATAGTTCTTTACTCACAGAATTCAATAACCAAGACAAAACAACAACATTACATCTATCCCACTGATTCTTAAGAATAGGATCAGTGGGATATTTGACTGTTCCTAGGACAAAGCCTAGTTTATTTTTTCCAGTTAACGCAATGGTCATAGCCCTGCTCCATATAGCATAGTTATCACACCCAGTCAACACATATGGTATAACAGTCAAGTTAGTGTATTCTGAAGCATGCAAGTGCAAGGGATCACTGAGATCAAGATTAGAAATAGAAGTAAGGGGGGATGATGTGGAAACAGTGATATCTGTCATGACTGTATGCAGTACAAAACAAGCACAAGACAATCAACAAGAACAGAGTCACAAAGCACATAAACCACAACAACTGTCGATATCCACAGATCGACAACAAGCAATAGAGTAAAAAAAAACACAACAACTGTCGATATCCACAGATCGACAGCAAGCAAGAGAGTAAAAAATACCACTGTATTTTTGTTGCCAAAAAATACAGAAAAAAAACGAAAAACACCAGAGACGGTAGCGGAAGACAGTTTAAAGAGCGGTGCTCCCAGGATCTGAAAAAACAAGATCAAAGAAAAATTAATCACCGCATTAACCTTTATAACAGTATAACAAAAAAAAAAATCGAACCAAGAAAAAAGGAACGATACAGTTTAGGAAGAGGTGGATTAACCCAAGAGCCACCAAAGGATGCTGAATGCTGGTGGTACGAACAACGAACAGGTGACAGTAGGCGGACTTGGGCACCAAGAGGAAGACAGACTTGGCCACCGAAAAGAACCACCGTAGATATGTGTTCCAGATCTGCTAAACCGAGGAGTTCTGGTCACGAAGGTACCGATTTACCTCCCACCGGTTACAGATAAACCAGATCTGTATGACAACAGTACCGTCAACACCAAAAAACGGCAAGAAACGGCCGATCTGTTCAAACGCCCACACAGCAGCACCTCATTTTCACGATCAACAGCTAGTCACTCAGATCTCGAAGATTATCCGGCGAGATACCGAATCGATGACAGAAAAGAACGGAAAAACAGTAAGAAAAGGGGAGAAAAGTCGAACAACTGAATAAAGGTGTAATCAGGCTCTTGATGCCATGTTGTAAACGAAGATAAAGAAGGAAAACGAATTTTATTCAAAGCCTTGAATGTAAATGTGAAGAAAATATCAAGTTTAGTAGAATGGATTTCTACTTTTACAGAGAAGAGGAAAAACTATATATCTATCTATGGAGGCGGATGAATTGATAATGAGAGATAAAACCCTAAGGTCCCATATATATAGTGTAACCCTAAAAGGTTATTTATTCTCAAGCCCCTCTAGTTTTACATATAAGCAATAAGCCCCTAATCTATTTAAAGATGTGGACTGATAAAAGAAAAGGCCCACGAGTGCTGGGCGGATTAGTCTGGAGGCCCAATATTCTTTTGGGCTTTAACACTAACAATCAATCCAGAGATGCGAAAGCATCGAAAAAGGGTTAAGTAAAGGCAAGGAATCGGATCCTCGATTTTATATTCGCAATCAAATGTTCTAGCTAGGAATTTTTCTTGTAATCGTATACTACAATCTACATAAGAATTAGCTAGGATTATGTTTCACCAAAAAATGAGAAAAATTTAAAAAGTTCACTGGGCTCTTGTCTCATTGGGAATTTTATTACATCATGTAAAAGTTTGTTACTAATTAGGGTTTAAAAAATTGGTTACTAGAAATAGTATATTTCGCAATATAAAGGTGTATTATAAAGTATAATTATACTATCTTATGTTTTATTTATTTTCTATATCTATATCTAGAGACATTCATTAAATAAAGAACTTTTTATCTAGTTAAAATGCTGATTTCCACTAATTCATTTTTGTCTTCTTTTTCCTAGAATTTTGTGAATCACTCACTCATCTGTATATTTTTCATGACACCAACTATACAAGTGAATAATTGAGCCTAGAATGCCCAAAACAGGACCACATAACCTTTATCATTTCACAACTCTGTAGCTGAGATATTTCAAGGAACATAAATTTGCATTATTATTTTCCCAACATGTCACCATAAGAAATTTAACTTTTGCCCATGTCAATTATCCATGGTGAAAAATGGTTAATATTCTAGTTTACCACGACTAACATTAGGGTGGCAATTTACATAGTGGTTACATATTAACCTATTAACACAAATTAATGAGTATTTATTGTGTACCTAATAAAATATAGGTTGAAACCCTTTTTAGCTAGCACGTCTTGATAATATATACTATAACATATTAAATTTATAATATTTTCCAAATTAATATTATCATTACCCTACATTATTATCATGGCACATCAGCAAAGCTCAAATTCAATATATAGGAGCTGTAGGTTAGGAGTGATCATTCTTGATACTACATATAAGAAACTATCTAAAATCAAAGATATAGCTAAGTCGTGTTTGTCCCATTGTGGACCTTTCGAGATTAAGGCAGCAAGACAATCTAATTCTTGGCCCCGTGCTCCTCATGCTGTGTAGTAAACAGTTTAAATACAAACAACCCCTTACCCTCGTGCCCCTCACCAGCACTAAAGCATTATTCTAAATTGCAATATATATATATATACTTCAAAAATGGAGTAATTTACAAGCTCTTATTGAAGAAAAAAGATCAAACATAATAAGAAAAGATGTGGGACTACGTAATAATCTCAGTTGTGACGATAGTACTTTTGTGGGCATGGAAAGTTTTCAACTGGGCTTGGTTAGAACCAAGAAGGATGGAGAAATTTCTGAGGAGTCAAGGCTTGAAAGGAAATTCTTACAGGTTTCTTCTTGGGGATTCAACTGAGATTTCAGACATGTACCAGAAAGCTTATTCCAAAACCCTAGGTCCTTACGATGATATCGTGCCACGTGTCATGCCCTTCATCGAGAAGACTGTTAAGACATACGGTAATCCTTTTTCCTGTAATTCTCGTATTTTAGTTTGATTTTCTTAATTTTGATGATTTTGGAGAAGATTTATATGTAATATGTGTGATGTTGATGAAATTGTTAATGGGGTGTAAGTGGTTCATATGGACTCTTGGAATTTGAAATAATTATTAAAAATTTTAAAAAGAATTGATGTTGTATATCATTATTTATATATTATTTTTTCAGTCCCTAGTTTGTGAATTTTTTTTTTTTGCAATTAATTGATTCTGATATATTTAGTATTTTCATGCTTTCTGTTCAATTTTGTTTTTCTGGTATTGCCTAAAAGTTAATATTGTAGTTCAAATAAGAAAGTATAAAGGGAAAAAATGTAAAATAGAAAAGTTGTTTTGGAAGAATCAATTTCATTATCTTTTTATAGTGCACTATAATTAAGAGAATTATGCGCTATATATTATGTCAGATGTTTTTTTTACACATTTTTGCAATTTGGTATAACTTTATATATGTTGATCTTATTCTCAAGAACATGATTCCATATAAAATGTTAATAATTAGTATTTAATTAAGTTATAATTAATTGGAACGAATAGGGTATAATTCATTTGCATGGATTGGGCCAAGAGCAAGGATTATCATATCAGAAGCTGAACTAATGAGAGTTGTGTTGAACAAACACAGAAATTATCAGAAAAGTTTTAGGGTATCCAACAAAATTATCAGGTTGGCTATTGGTGGCCTCGTTTACTTCGAAGGCGATGAATGGAGCAAATCGAGAGTTAAACTTAATCCCGCTTTTCATCTTGACAAGCTGAAGGTCAGTTTTCTTTCGACAATTTCATCTTGAATACTGTTTAGTGTTTAAGTAGGGCTGTGATTAACAGTCGATCATGAAAATACATGTAATGTGATTAATTAAGTAATATGACGTAGAATTATAGTCTAAACGGAACCAAAATTAACATAATTACACTTAGAATCATTTAATCCTTACAATAATATTTGGAAACTAGGAAGATTCTAAAAAAGTCCACGAACTCTAGATCCTATATTATTAGAATCATTCGTATATATTGGATGCCATATGACACGTTTTATTGATGCTTTTGATGGTTCTAAAGCTCAAGTTCTTGAGGACTCTTAAGATAGTTGTGTGATATATGTGTTGAGAATCTAATTATGATATTCATCAAGTGAGTAGTATCTTACCGTCTATCTGTAACACTGCGAATCACGAGTTTATATCTTAATTTCAGTTCTAAACAATGAACTAATGGGTTATTTTCCAAAATTCCACTTGAATTTTATGCGCTAAACCCAAGTTTTATAAGTTCTTCCGATTTCGTATGAATAAATACAATTTTAAATACTATATACGGCCCCATCTAGTATAGTTCATGCTTAGTCAATTTTCTTCATAATTAAGATCATTTGTAATAATTCCCAATAAATTTTGATTGTTTTCATTATATACACATTTTTGTATGGTTTTCGATTTTTATTTCTCATGTTTGTGTGTTATAGCAAATGTTACCTGCAATTCAATCATGCTGTGGTGGCATTTTAAGCCAATGGAAGGAGAAAATGTCTGAGAATGGCTCTGGTGTGGTAGATGTGTTGCATTACCTTGAAGACTACAGTGGTTCAGTCGTAACCCTCACATTATTCAACACTCGATTTAACGACGAAATGAGACGAAATTTTCACTATCTTAGAGACCTCACAATTATGACTGATACTGCCTCCAAGCCATTCAATTTTCCTGGATCGGAGTAAGTCCCAAATTTTGATTTTCAATCTAAAATTTTCTAAGTTTAATTTTTTAAAAAATTTGCAAATTTATAATTTTTCGTTTTAGGTATTTACCAAGCCAAACGAAAAGAAAGGCGAAGGAAATGGAGAAAGTAGTACGAAAATCATTTACCACTATGATCGACGAAAGGCTAAAGAATAGAAGGGAAGGAGTAGGAAATGGCGATAAGGACTTATTCGATCTTTTCTTGGATGAATTATACGATAACGAGAAGAAAATAAGCTCTCGTGAACGTTACAGGATTATCGAAGAAGCCATTGCACAATGCAAGTTGTTTTATTTTGCGGGTTATGATACAACGTCTAATTTGCTGGTTTGGACCATGATTATACTCGCTATTCACCAAAACTGGCAAACTCGTGCGAGAGAAGAGGTTTTTCAAGTCTTGGGAGATCGTAATAAGATCAACAACGACGACTTGAGCCAGCTCAAAGTTGTGAGTATAAGTTTCTATTATTCATATTTGTGGTCGAAGAAACAAAACTTACGGATTTCTCGCCTTCTAATTAGGGGTTTAAAACGAGCCGAGCTCGAATCGAGCCTGAAATTTTCATGTTCAAACTCGAACTCGTTTATATTATTTCGAGCTTGAGCTCGAACGTGATGAGCCTAATTTTTAATGTTCAAACTCAAGCTCGCTAAAGACAAGCCGAGCTTGAACAAAAAATTAATTTAGTTATTTTTTAATTTTTTTAAAATTATTTTTATTGAACTTATATTAATTATATATATTATAATATATGGCAGAAAAATATAATTTAATTGAACCAATATTTAAATACACATATCACAACATACATAAATAAAAATATTATAATTTATTATTATATATTTTGCATGACGTACAAACATTAAAATGTAACTTATATATTATTAAAATATGTTTCAAATAAAAATTGAAGTATTAGTTTTAAGTTTTGGTATTTACAATCATATAAGTAAGCTGAAGCTCGGGTCACAGGAAAACTCGAGCTCGTGATATCTCGAGCTGGAGCCGAGCTCCAATCAAGCCGGCTCATCCAGCTCATGAGTCGGCTCGACTCACCTTAATCATGTCACAATAATCAATTTCATTGCAGGTCAACATGATTTTACACGAGGTGTTGCGTTTATACCCACCGGTGATGGAACTCTCGAGGGTCGTCGAAGAAGAAACACAATTAGGCGATCTCCGTATTCCAAAGGGTATATTATTGCAATTACCGGTAGCCTTGCTTCACCGAAGACCCGAAATTTGGGGCGAGGACGCCCTTGAGTTCAGGCCCGACAGGTTTGCCGAAGGCGTGTTGAAAGCGGCCAATGGACAAGCGGCATTTATGCCTTTCAGTTGGGGCCCTCGGATTTGCATTGGCCAAAACTTCGCGATGATGGAGGGCAAAGTGTTCATGGCGCAACTTTTGCGCACATTTTCGTTTGAGCTTGCGCCTACTTATAAACATGCGCCTTACGCTGCGTTCACCATTCAGCCTCAGTATGGCGCGCCTCTTGTGCTGCGTAAAATCTAATTTTCGGTGAATAATAATTATGATAATGATAATAATAATAGCAATAATAATGTTGTTCAATATATATTTGGTTATGTAAGTGTATCACATTGATGATATATTGAATTGAATAAAGTTGGATTTTGTAGATGTGAGTATTGTTTATGAAGTCTTTGCAAGTCGAAATCTACTTACTAATGTTGTTTTTTTAGTATTGGTAGCTAATAAGTGCTGTGAATGTAGTTTAAGTATATAACATTCATTATATATGTTCTCTACTGTGAGCCTGTCAGCTATGGGCAACCTAGGCTGGTTTACCTCTCTTGTGTGGTTTGCAGGCTATTACACAAGAGCGGGGTTTACCCAGTGCGCACCTCACGGTAGCGGCTGTGAGTTTCCCTCGTCATCAAAAAAAAAAAACATTCATTATATATGTTGTTACTATGAAAGTGAATTGATACTAGCACTTTCAAAATAAATAGTCACACTTCATATTAATTTTATTTTTACAAAATTACAAAAGTTTTCATATATTTATTTGAATATAAAATACCTCTTAAAACATTACAAATATTAAATTCGATATATATACTTATGCAATTTTAGTACTAACATTTAATATACCATTATTACTAAGGTATCTCCTGACATTTTAATGTTTGAAGTGCAATATACAATATATATGGTAACCTTAGAACAAACTTTATGCATTTATTCTTCTAGCTATTAAGTTAACTTTATGCATTTATTCTTCTATTAAGTTATTTCATATTTCACTTAGTATATTTTAAGAAGCATATAGCTATCAAAAGTTAAGAAATGGTGATACTTTGGAAATTTTAAATATAATAAGATCATTTTATGCATTTTGAAAAATATTTGAATTATAATTCAAATTATGTTATATATATTATCTATTTTATATATAAGAAATTTCGGATTTTATAATTCAACACTTGATATGAAATTTCGACATCAACTCAAATATACCTCAAAAAAGTTAATTAAATGCAAATCACAAATTCAAAATTATTGTTTATTACACTTTTTTGTCTAATAGATACTAAACTTCATATGTGCTGTAAAAACTTAACATGATGTAATGCACATTATCTATCTCTTAAATTTCTTACATTATGTCAAGTTTCTACTTCACATATGAAGTTCAATATCTATTAGATAATTAAATGAGGTGAAATAGAACAATAATTTTGAATTTATGGTGTATATTTAATTAACTATTTTTTGGGTATTTCAATTGATTTCAATTGTTGAATTTTAAATGCTAAGCTTATGATACACATGATTTTTTTTCTTCCCATTATTAAATTAAAAAATAGATTACATTTCACAAATTTGTGAGTAAAAATATATGAAAGAAAAATATTTAAAATTCAAAGAAAATGACCATTATACTTCAAATCTCAAAGTTGGAATATATATTGTCTAGTGTATTCAGACAATGAAATGTGAAGTGAATTCTTTCAAACGATGAATAGTATATTGAAGGTTATATGCACAATATATTAAGAGGTATTGCATATATAAACAACACATAAGTACTTTAGTACTTAAATTAAGTGAATGTACAGCGTAATTATCACCTTTAAACGTTCTAATATTAACTCTTTAAATTGTTATTGTTATGATTATTGTTAGTAGTAGAAGGATCGAAAGGCACGTTCACCGAAGACGATAGTGATATTATACTGTATAAATACGTAGAATACTTGATTTATACTTTTCCCAAGTTACAAATGACAAGTCACAAACACTAATGCTACCAAGTTTTGTCCAAAATTGCAGATACAGATGTAATGCCAATTGTGTTTATATATGTAATAAAGTTACCAATAAAATTCAAACTCTAACATTTGTCCCTATACAAAGTTTCCTTTTCAATGTCCCACTTTTTTATGTGCACGAGAGGCAACGTGCAATAAAATAATAGTTGTTTAAGTAAAATAATAGCCGTATAAATATCTACACAACAACATAAAATATAATTATATTAGGACTTTATAATGGAATTATGTCTTGATAAGATTACTTCTATTTATTTATTTAATAATACGACATCACGATTAACCTTTATAAGCATTATATTACTACAATTAGATATTAGGCTTTATGATATCAATTCAATCTGGCTTTTTAAGTTAAATATGTGTGTTAAGTAAAAGAATATATATTAATAAATGAAAAAAGAAGTATCTTGAAGATAAGATGGTAATGTGTTGAATGGTTGCCTGCAGGTTGATCACACAAACAAATTATTTTTGATAAGAAACATGTGGTAGAGCTTATTCGAAAGTGCACCAAAAAACTTTATTGATTGTGGACTTAAGACTTAATTGGCATAAACACGTAATATTGTGCGCATTCTTTTTTTGTTTTCATAATTTCTTATGTACATTGATTCCTAATATCGAATCAATACAAATGTATGGTCGACATGGATACACAAGTTGGGTCTATTTTGACCTGGATCCTATTGTGTGTAGGTGATTTTATGTTCAAGGAGATATCTTTCTAGGAAAAATATAAAATATATACCCGGGTGATTAAAATATTTCGTATTACAAATATCCAAAATTGATTTTTTGACCAATTAGTTGATTTCTCTTATTTAAGGATGATTCAAATAATATCAAATAATAAAAGTTTATAATATTGTATTGGTATATATCTCCACAAGCAATTAATAACCTTGTTTTCA
This sequence comes from Verbascum thapsus, assembly GCA_963669365.1. Classification (NCBI taxonomy): domain Eukaryota; kingdom Viridiplantae; phylum Streptophyta; class Magnoliopsida; order Lamiales; family Scrophulariaceae; genus Verbascum; species Verbascum thapsus. The sequence goes on from OY770115.1 coordinate 3,761,963, forward strand.
ACCATCATATGTATATATAATTTCAAAATTGACTGGGAAACTTGAGAAAAGACTGAGGAAGTTGGATAGAAGTATAGCTCTATATCTTGATTTCAAGAGTTTACACTATTTTGGAAAAATTTGGATAGTTAATTTATAAAATTTAACAAAGATAGATGTATATAAACAAATATGCCAGAAAATTGAGTTTAATGTTATTACTGTATGTGTATAATGTTGACATGGATTATTTCTATATCGTTATATTATTATCTATATCAATATAAATTTATTACAATAATTAATTAATAAAAATCTTAAAATAAAATTAACTCATGAATTTGTAAGTCACATAAGCATTTCAAAATTTATTTGTTAGCAAATTTGTTTTACATCTATAGTTTCATTTTGAGTAGTATGTGTTTAGAAATGAAATAAGAAAGAAGAAAAGAAAAGATAAATCCAAGTTTTATAGTTTAAATTCTAAATTTTATAGATATTATTTTATGTTAATTATTTAAAAAATGAATGTTAAGAGTTATATTCACAGGTGAAAATATAGAATGATGTAAAAGAAATCTAAATTATATATACAATATAATGTCTTGATTATATTAAAACAAAAGTAGTCAGAATGTTATACTAAAACAATCTTTGATATTAAAAAATAAGAATTACAAAGTTAATTTCTTAGATACACGAATGCCAACTTTGATATTTAAATTTTTAAACAATCTTATAGTATAATAATATAGTGATTTATGATAAAACAATAAATACTTATGCGCATATAAAATTACTAAAGGTTCATAATTAAATTAAAGATCCTCCCAAAGTTAATCAATATCTAACTAACAATATATATTAATTAATCACTAAAAGAAACTAGAGAAATGAGAAATCAAAGTAAAATAAATAATAAATTATTAAAAAAAATTACTATAAGCATTGTATAATCAAACTTTCCAAATAATTACAAATTATGCATGTGTGCTTGTAGTGATTTATTATGATTAAATTGACTCATAGACAATTTAAATATTGCTAAATATGTAGCACCCTGACCCCACTTTAATAGGAGTCGAGTTGCCACCGTGACTTAGCATGAGAAATATATTTTTCAAATAAATATAAAATATTTCGTAAATAATTATAGCGGAAGACTTCATTATAAAACACGAGTATTTTTTTTCTTAACTTTAAAATCTAACCATGCAAAACTAACTCGTGTTATACCCACATTTGCAAATCAAAACCTTGTTATGAGCATATGAAAATGTTTACTTAATTATCGAAAACAGTAGTTTCCCAAAACATCAATAATTATCTGATTTATAATCATTTACATATATTAAAAACATAACATATATATATGCTTTTAGAGGGAAGTCCATACAAACGGCTACTCATCTGCTTCATCATAAGCTGGACCTGAAAAAGATTAAATTGAGCAACGTAAGATTTTAGAAATCTTAGTGGATAACGGTTATGTGCATTTGCATTGAAAAGATTAACCAATACATCGGAAGCATCATCCAAAGTCCGAAGACCTGGCCTACTCCAAGGTTCGAAGACCTGGTCTACTCCAAGGTTCATCAACCTAGCCTAACTCCAAAGTTTAAAGACCTAATCTACTCCAAGGTTCGTCAACCTTGTACTTTATCATGTCGTTTCATCTCACCCAACATAAAAGTTATTCTAATCAATGTAACTGAAAATAAACGTTACCCACTTGACGTTTTACTAAGATGCAGGGATGGCTCCTGAAGTATCCGGTCGTCTCGTACTGCACTCGACCATTCATCAACATTTAGATTTTAAAACATGTATATTTAAATATAGAAATTTATTATTATCCATTAAACTCAAGTGGTCAAACAATAACAAATTAATATTTAATATATATATATATATATATACTTATAACTATAACATCTTTAATTTAAAACCTATAGAACATAGACATAAACCTTGTAAAACATTCCATAAAATTTCTAAAACCAATTAAAATTCTGATTTACTTACAAAACATATAATTTATCATGAATATTTTTAGGACAACCAATCCGAATTAAAGGAATTTTATAAATTATTATATTACTCAGAAAATTCTCAAATTTTAAAAAACACTTAACAACACATACATGAACATGTAGTAAAATTTTCAGTACAAGAAAATATCTCAAACTATTTCAAATAAAAGCAAAAGCGTGCAACCTTAAAATTCGGTATCTCACTTGGCAGTCTATACTAAACGATTTTTAGAAAATCACACACAACTCAAAACCTTTCAAAATGTTTTACATATCACTTAGATATGATAGTTAGGTTCCAGAAAAATTTACATGAAGAAATTCTCCCATTTGATTACCTAACAACACCAAAAGAAGCTATCATAAAAAACTGTAATTCTGGCGGAACTACTTTTGAAAATTCATCATAATTCTCACAAAACTCCAAAAATCACCAAATGTTTACTATAGATTCCCAACATCATATATAATAACCTACTAAAACAGTTTTCTAAAATTCCAAGTACAAAATTTTATAAAAATCGATAAAGTGAACTGAAATTCCAGAGTTCTTCACAAACTGCTCAAACTCATATCCACAAGAAACCATTTTAACATTATATTACTACAAAATACACATGAAACAAATTTAGGCATGATAATCAAATATGAAAATTCATAAGCCATACTTAAATGATATGTATATATATATATAAAGACCTATTATATTAAACAAAGTAAGGTAGAGATGGAAATTCATGAATTACCTCTAGATGTTGATCACTATAAAAACAAGATGCTTAATCACTTGGTAGCTTTGAGAGAAAAGGGGTCTTGTATATGGTCTTGAAATGGAAGAATGGTTTGTGCACAAATATATAGTATCATTTAGTTGCATGCAAGATTGAGGTGTCTTGAAGCTAATGTTGCTAAGTGGAAGATTATGGAGCAAGGTGAGGTGTCATTAGTCTAATGTGGCTAAGTGTAGGACACATGCCAATCTCCAAGGTGAGTTTGCTATATAATTTCTACTATTTCCTAATTTATAACTTGTTCCCATAAGTTTTTAGGTAATATAGTTTTTGACCACAAAACTTTATTAAAACTTAGTGTTAACTTAGGTAAATAACAATACAATGCTATATTAATATTATTGATGCTCAATTATCAAAGTTAAACTAACTAGATGCATAACTAATCAATTTTACGTACTATTTAAAATGTGATGTCATATTCATTCCGTCACGACTTCAATGCAAGCTCAATGTACTAATATTGAAATTATTTCATAATCACTTATCTATTTTTCGTTCGTTCATAAAAATATTTCGTGTCGAGTGCATCACGATCGAACTCGGCCTCTTCGGGTAGCTATCCTGCAAGACTTTTCAAACTCGAGAAAATATTAGCTCGTTTTTTCGATTAAACGTAAAACTCATCTAAAACATTGAAGGAATGAACAATAATAAAATATAAATAAAAATTGTATCTATATGCTAAAAATAATGCATGATTTTTCGAAAATGGGGTGTTACAAAATAATTTTGTATACATCATTCATAATGATACATAATATTCTGAATCAATAATTTATCTATAGTTCATTAGTTGAAAAGTAAAAATAAATTATAAGTTTTATTTTTCAATTAAAAAATAATAGGTAAATTGTATTACTCAAACCAAAGTTAAGAGCAATACAATGATATTATTCATAGTTATTATTTTTAATCAATAAGTAAGATTATAAAGTTAGAGTTTTACATGTTCCCAATACTAATTTCAACCTTTTTTGTTTTTACCTCCACAAATGCATCAAGTCCCATAAGAAAAATTACAATTAATTCTACTATTTAATTTAACCTTTAATAAAATTATGCAGTTAGGACAACTTTCAATTACTTGAAGCAATTTCTAATTTTGAACATATATATTAGCGATTAAGATTATAAAGTCACTGACATTTTAGGTCTACTCTATGTTCTATATTTATTTATTTTATTTTACTTTTAAATTATTATAAAATCTGTAATGCCAAAGGTTTAATGATTTTTTAAGAATATTTATGGCCTTATGTGACTAGAGTTAGAAGAAGGATACAACTGAGTTTTAGTTATTTTTAAATGCTTTGATTAGAAGTGTTTTCATTCAATTTTCAAACACCATTTTCTAAAACATGTTACATGTGGGAGAATGAGTGCCTTTTATTCTTGTAACAATATAAGTATGTTTAGTTGTATTTATGAGGATTGTTGAATTCAAGAATTTTGTAAAAATAACGAAGCCCAATTCGTACCACAGAAAACTTATATTTATACATAAACATAAACTTCTAAAAATTTCTCTTATAGTCTAAGTATATCTTATGTATTTCTAAGATGATCAATGTACCATTGTCTATGATATCTGTTCTTGAAGTTAAAAATTAAAAATTAATTGTGTGTAAAATTGAAGTCTTTATTCTTAAATTCATACTTCATTGTAAACACTTATTGATCTTCCATATTATGTCAAATTAGGAGCAAATATTTCATAAATAACTTAAATTAATGTGATAACTTCACAAATATATCAACATAATTGAGGATACATCTAAATTAATATATCATCTCAAAATTGAGAATACATCTGAGTTTCTTATGACTATAAAAATTAAACAAACTCAAAAAGTTATGAACTCAAACAAAATCAAAACATTCATAACAATTCAATGGCTTATAGTTCTTCATGATATCTATTTATCAAGTTCGTTGAGAAATAATTTTTATCATTATTCAACTTTTTTGCCAAATTTTTAACCCATAAGCTTTTCAAATAATTATAATTTATTGAATAAATAAATTATTAATAAAACATTGAACGCACAATATTTTCAAATTGAGTACAGTGTTTCCGAATTGACTATTTAAATAAATTAGTTTAAAGAGGTCAAATAATTCACGTGTACGGTGCATTTTATTTACTCGTCAGCAGAAAATGAATAAATTTACAACAAAAGAAAATAAATGTCAATTATAAGTGTATAGAAACTATGTAAAAGATACATAAATTAGTTATATTATATAGTTATAATTTACTTCAACCATATTATACGAGTATATAGAGAATTTCATATCCATATAAACCTTATATTTGTAAACACTTGCAAATTTCAAAAGATCTCTCTTATTTTCCCCAATTTTTCAATTCATATTTTAATAAATAGAGTAAGTACATAAATTAAAAATCTAAATGATAAATGCTAATTATAGGTGCATGAATCCTAAATATAAAGTCGATTATATATATACATATATATATATATATATATATATATATATATATTACAACTTCCCTCATTTTATTTAATCTTCTAAGTTTTATACTCTTATTATTTTACAAAACATATTCATGATATATCATTTATCTAGTTTTCATAACTAAAATATTACATTAATACTATAAAGTTGAATGTGAAGCTACTGTTTTAATTATAAATGTGATAATATTTGCTAAATATAGAAATTTTATGAAGTTGTCAAAAGTGAGAAATAATGTTTTTTCTGAATTTTGTTATTTGTATGTGAACCTAACTATTTTGTGGTTGTTACATAAAAATTTATTTATTGTTGAAAATGATATTTATTTTCTAGATGAAGACATATCGATTGTATGAAGAAAAACATGTTAATTTATAAAGTGGAGCAATAAATAAATAATAATGAGTAAAAAAAATTATACAAGTATATGAAGATATTTGAGTCAGGATCAAGTGACTATTGTAAGTACAGACATAATTTAAAGAGATGAAAGAAGAAATAAAGCACTACATCCTCAAAAGTAATAAGAGAAAGTATAAATGAAGAATAAATTTACATAAGAGTTTATTAATTACACTATTATCTAAATTTCAATTTTTTATTAACTTTGTTTCCTCATATACTTAGCTTTTTTGTCATGAATTTAGAAATTATATTTTAAGTTGTAAATTTATCCGGCTGAACATTATCTGTATATAAAAAATATTTTAACCATCTCATATGATTCACGTGCGTGCAATGTACGTGTTATTTACTAATTATTTTAAAATTATTACAATTTCCATGTACCAAAGATATGCGAATTCGGGTCATCTATACGATACAACATACTTACCCATTTCCAGAATTACAGGTTAATTACGCCAAAATTATGATCCCTATGCTATGGAGAAAATTTATAAGTACCTCTTCTGAAAACTAATTTAGGGCTACAATGTTTATTTTCCGATCCCTAGAGCAAGCATAGTCACATCTTTATTAACAGCTCGAAGTACTTACACATTAACAACTTTGGGCTAATGTACAACCCTAATACTAAAAATACGCTAGTATATTGAATTACATAATACTTAATCGTTAAGTAGATAAGTGGGCAACTAGAAAGTTACCAATATATTGTTTGAGTCGATTGTGATACATACTCAAATTGAGTTGGTTCGAATACTTAAATGAACTCAAATCACTACTAACCTCATGGCCAAATATTACCAAGGTGAAATTTCATCTAGTTGTTTACTTAATGTACAAATTTAATATTTTTTTGTTTTATCTTAACAAAACCTATTTGTACTAGCTCCTTTAATTCAAAATTTTTAGCTACCACTTATATTCAAATATTTTACAGTTAATATCTTTAATTTATACATCTTAAAATTTACAAGATTTACTCCTATTTACTATTTAGAATCTATGTTGACATATTTTATGTGTGTAATAACATTTTATTTTAATTTTCCAAAAATTTTGTATAATTCATCTCAATCATAAATGTTTAGGTACAACCAATATATTATAATGAATAAAGGGTGTCTCGCGGCCCTCATGTTACCATATATATTAATCTAAGGCCCAAGCTACGTAGGACAAATTCAAATAATTGAAATGTGATATTTTTATACCCTTAATAAGGACCATAAAGTTTGTATATAAATACAAGAAATCTCTGCACAAAATTCATTGAGCAAACTAAAAGTGAATCAAAATGTGGAAATTTGTAGCAATTTCGTTGCTAACAATACTAGTTGTTTGGCTATGGAAAGTAATCACATTCTTTTGGATTGAACCAAAGAGGATTGAGAGGTTGCTCAAGAAACAAGGCTTCAAAGGTAACCCTTACAGATTTCCCTTTGGAGACACCAAAGAAAGTGCAGAAGCGTATGCGGAGGCACACTCTAAACCCCTCGGGTTTCATGAAGATATTGTCCCTCGTGTCTTGCCATTTGTCGTCAAGACCATTAAAAAATACGGTACACCTTTTAAAAACTCATATTCATTTCTTATCATACGTACGATAGTTTCAAGCTGTTAACCGATATATAATAGACTTATAAAATGATTTCAATTATTATATGAGTTTATTATATGAGTTTAGATGTATAGTCGAACTCTGATGTTATTGATCGTATTAAATTATTTATAGCGGTAATATTAGGTATATCAAATATTGATAATATGGACATTTTTTATGATATGATTTATATGATGAGATTATTATCTATGATAAACGGATACTCTTAAAATTGAAATTGTGTAGTATACTATTCGTATCAGATACAAACCATCTAGTACGTTTTGGATACTTGTTTGATGTATTCAAAAATAAAACTTAAAATTTTTTTGGATACCGTATTCAATATTTCTTGATGGCGTATTCATTACAAAATTTAAAATATCTAACATGTCATATCAGACATAGTATAATTTGAATACTATATAATAATTTGTAGGTTAAAAAAGATAATAATAACTTTGGTCGTATGTTTAAAACCTAAACTACCAAAGAAAAAATTTAAAGAAGTAAAAAATGATTTTGGTTTCACTTTTTTACATATATATATTTTTTTATCTTATTTCACATGAAACCATAATTATCTTCATGTTTTTGAGTTTACATGTACCATTGAATTCTGGTATATTGGTGGTATTAGGATATATCAAATATTTTCAAATAATTTGTGATATGATTTAGTTAATGTATGACTATGTAAGCAATAAAAGATTATTAGTAAAATTATTGTGATTGTTTTCTTTTAACAATTTAAGTTTGATATTATGTTAATACATTGTAACTTTTATTATTTTTTCTGAAAACATTTAACATGGTCTAATGAATTTGTTTCATATCTCCGTTGAAATATTGTCGATATTTGCGATTACCACATGCAGGCAAGAACTCGTACGCTTGGATCGGGCCAAGACCACGAGTATACATATCGGATCCTAATTTAATGAGAGATGTGTTGATGAAACATTTGAGCTTTCAGAAAAATTTTAGGGTGACCAACAAAATCTACAAGTTGCTTGTTGGTGGCATTGTTGAATTCGAAGAAGATAAATGGGCCAGACACAGAACCAAGTACAATCCTGCGTTCCATCTCGACAGGTTGAAGGTGAGATTCAAAATATCGTCAAACTTAATAAATAGACGAAGCAACTTATAGGGTCCACAAATTAACCAATCAAAAACTTGCATGTGTCAAACACGCGCTTTTTTTTTTTTTTTTTTTTTTTTTAGAATTTTTATTTGGAGGAAAATCGTCGTGTGATGACTAAAAGCGTCGTTTTTTTCGTAATATCAAGACTAAGATTTCGACTTTGTGCTATATGCATCAAGAGAAAAGTGATAGTATTAAGTCTTGTGTTATAATTTACAAATACAATCCTTAAATAATTCTTGTGTTTGTGTGCTACGTAGCATATGTGCCCGATAATGGTATCTTGCTCAGACGCCATTTTAAACGTCTGGAAAAAGAAGATGACCAACGGGTCGGGTGTGGTGGATGTTTTCCATTATCTTGAATTCTACACGGGTTCAGCGGTGACCGAAACGTTATTTACCAGTCCGTATGATGATAAGCAGAAGAATCAGTTTACCACTCTCCGAGATCTCTCACTTATGGCCAACATTAATGTCAAGACATTTGATATTCCCGGCAAAGGGTAAGTAATTATACTGAATTATTTTTTCCACACGTACTTATTATAAGAAGAGTATATATATATAGTAACTTAATTCGTTTTACGACATTGAAAGGATAATTAAGTAATTCTATTGACACATGAATCGAGCTTCAGTTTCTTGTTTTTACTACACGTACTTATACTTAGGTCATGTTGAAGTACAAAGTATACAGTAACTTAATTCATTTTCAGTACTGAACAACAATCTAAAGCAAACTATATATTATTTCGTCGTTTAGTGTGTTGCCAACCCGAGCACATAGGAAAGCCAAGGCTATGGAGGGAAAAGTACGCGATGTATTCAGACAAATGGCTTACGACAGAATAAAGAAGAGACGGGCAGGAATAGAAGATGGCCGAGACTTATTTGATCTGTTTTTGGACGAACTGTACGACGAAAACAAAGCTAAAACCATCGATGCCGAGAGTGTAATAAACGATGCTATTGGAAACTGCAAACTGTTTTACTTTGCAGGTTATGAGACCACTTCTAACCTCCTAGTTTGGACAATGGTTAATCTTGCTTATTACCAAGATTGGCAAACTAAGGCACGAGAGGAAGTTTACCGTGTCGTTGGCAAAAAAACAAAAGTCCGCCCCGATGACATTAACCAGCTCAAAATTGTGAGTACTAGTAATTTTCTGTTATGATGTGTTTGGATTGGAGGACTTGAAATCAATGGATTTCAAAATCCATCAACAAATCCATTCCATTAAATTTGTTTGGATGTATCCAAGCTATAATGGGTTTCAAATCCCTTGCTGTTCACTTTGAGCTATTTTCTCCATAACTATGGTGGATTTCAAATGACTCAATTTTAGTGTCATTTCAAATCCTCCTCCAAATCCCCCCCTCAAATCCAAATCACTCAATGCAAACAAATACTTAATGTATTAGATATGTTAGCTTTGGCCCTATAAAACCCTAGGGCTCTAATATACTTATATTACTCACCTTTTATTTTACAATAATAATACTGAGAGTTCTACAACACGTTATATATGCAGGTGAACATGATTATACATGAGGTGTTTCGTTTATTCCCTCCGGTTTCCGAAATCTCGAGAGTCGTCGAAGAAGATACAAAACTCGGAGACTACATCATCCCAAAGGGCATTTTGATTCAACTACCAATAGCAATATTGCACCGAAACAAAGAGATATGGGGAGAGGACGCGGCCCTTTTCAAGCCGGATAGGTTTGCTGAGGGAGTGCTTAAAGCCACCAACGGCCAGGCGGCGTTCATGCCGTTCGGGTGGGGCCCACGTATTTGTATCGGCCAGAACTTTTCTATGATGGAGGCCAAAATCTTCGTCGCCAATCTTTTGCAGACGTTTAGTTGGGAGTTTTCGACTGAATATACGCACGCCCCTTACGCCGCTTTCACCACTCAGCCTCAGCATGGTGCGCCTCTTATGCTCCATGAACTCTAAGGCCTTCGAGTCGAAAAGATCAGATAAAAATTCGTGTTTTTAATAATTGCTTTGATATTTGATTCCTAATTGTGGCTACAATGCCATATGCTACATTTATGTTGTTTTTGTTTGTAAAACTTAAATAAATATGAAGTATTATTATTATTGTTGTTGTTGTTAATGTTTTGTTGGTTTTGAAACAAAAGAACAATTTATGTAGGGTTTAGGTTTATTCAGGTTAGACCCTAATCTGAGATTACAATTTAAGCCAATACTTCAACATTCTGTGTAGATATTCATTGCATCAGCCTGAATTATGAGAAATTGCCAATAACAAATCAAATGTATTAGAAAGTCACTTCAATCTAAACAACTACACTAATTTATTCAAGAATTAACACAATTACAAGAGTTTGAATAAGTTATTCAAGAATGAACTTCCCGCTGATAATGCACCATTCATCACTGCAATTGAGAATAACAATCAAAGGCTCACCTTTTCCGACTTTCGTGCAAAACTATTGATGCATGAGCAATGACTTGCTTCATTCAACATCCCGGTACCGTCACACACTAAGCCTGCTTATAATACCACTTATGGAGGATGAAACTTCAGTAACCGTAGTCGAGGTAGAGGACGATGGAACCACTCTCAATCGCATCACAAAAATCGTAGTTACTCAAACCCCAATTTTACCAATTCTCAATCACCACACACATATCACCAACCAACCCAATTACCCGTAACATCTAATCAAACCCACTATTCACACACACAAACCCCAAAGCCTAATTTAAATGATGTCCAATGTCAAATATGCTGGAAACCTGGACATTTTGCTTTCAAATGTAGTTTTCGATATGCGGAATCACGAAACAATAATCCAAATTATTATAACACCAACACCCACCACACCGCCTTCAATACCATGAACCTTCAACAACCCAACTCTGAAGCCACATCCCTTACATCTAGTGACATTGCTGAATGGCTCCCTGACACTGGTGCTTCAGCTCACATGACCCTTTATCCGCAGATTGTTGAATCCATGACACCGTATCAAGTTAAAAATAAGGTGATTGTCGGTAATGGCAATACTCTACATATCTCTTCTATTGGACACTTGACAATTGACACACACCCTAAAACACTTCATATTCGTGATACTTTAATTGTGCCACGCCCCACTGCTAATCTTTTATCAATTGCCAAATTTGTTAAAGATAATTCGTGTCTTATTGAGTTTAACCCATTTGGTTACATTGTGAAGGATCTAAAAACCAATATGCCGCTTCTCGCGGGTAAAATCCACAAAAATCTCTATCCCATGAAGCTCCCTTTGCATTTCAAAAATCCAGTTGCTCTTACCGTCAAAGAAGTTTTTCCTAATACATGTCATCAACGCTTAGGACATCCTTGTCAAGCTACTCTTTCAAAGTTATCAAGTCTTTTACCAAATAAATTAAATGTAATAAAATCCTATATTTCATGTTTTCAAGGAAAAAGCACTCGTCTTTCTTTTCTTTTATCTTCGTGAGTCTCTACAAAGCCATTGCAACTTATTCATTGTGATATTTGGGGACAATCACCATCTCTCTCCTTTTCAGGTTATCGATATTTTATTTTTATTGATGATTTTAGTCGATACACCTGGATTTATCCCTTAACTCAAAATCTCAAGCTCTTCAATATTTTCAAAATTTAAAGTTACAAATGAAAATCTTTTCTCCTCCTCCATCAAAGTTTTTCAATGTGATGGTGCTCCCGAACTCACGAAATGCGTATTTGCCATTTTTCTCGCAACTCATGGTATATCTTATCGCATTTCATGTCCTCACACCCCACAACAAAATGGTCTTGCAGAACGAAAAATCAAACATATCACCAACACATACCTTACTCTCCTTCTCAATGCTTCTTTACCAAAATCATATTGGTTTGAAGCATTTTCTACTGCCGTGTACCTTATTAATATTCTTCATTCTCCTGTTACGCAATATACTTCCCCATATGAACTTCTTTTCAACACAAGACCTAATCTTTCTCACCTTCGTGTCTTTGGTTGTACGTGCTTTTCTTTTCTAGACTCCACTCGCACCGATAAACTTTCTTCAAAATCTACCCCATGTGTCTTCATAGGCTACTCTCCAGTTCATAAAGGCTACCGATGCTTCGATTCTAAAACCCAAAAACTCTACATATCTCGTCATGTTCGATTTCTAGAGACTGAGTTTCCTTATGCCTCCACTTTGCATGATAACTCTCATTCTTCCCAAAACTCTCAAGTTATCTTACCATTACCAGTCACTCTTCCTACAACTTCACCACCATCTCAATTGCCTTTACCCCTAACATCACCACCACCACCACCTTCACTACCCTCAACATCAACACCACCACCACCACCACCCTCACTACTCTCAATATCACCACCACAACCACCATCCTCGCTACCTTCAACATCACCACCATTATCACCATCACCTCTCCGACATCCTATGATCACTCGTGCCCGTGATCATTCATGTCTTCCTCGAATCTTGCCTGACTATGTCACCTATAACTCCATTGCTCACTCTTCTAATGATTCTAATGATCCTGATCTTACTTCTTTCACTCAAGCCGATAAATTCCCTCATTGGCGTCAAGCTATGCTTGATGATTTCAATGCTCTTCATCATAATCAAACTTGGTCTCTTGTTCATCCACCACCCAGTGCTAATATTGTCGGTTGCAAATGGGTCTTTAAGGCAAAAAGGAAACCTAATGGTTCTCTTGATCGCTATAAAGCCCGTCTTGTTGCCAAAGGTTACCATCAATCTCCTGGCATTGACTACACTAATACATTTAGTCTTGTTGTTAAACCAACCACTATTCGTCTCATTCTTACTCTCGCTCTTACCGAAAATTGGTCTATTCGGCAATTAGATGTTAATAATGCTTTCCTCCATGGCACGCTTCAGGAACCAGTCTACACGAGTCAACCGCCTGGCTTCGTTGATCCTCACAAACCCCATCATGTGTGTCTTCTTCAAAGCCCTTTATGGTTTCAAACAAGCCCCTCGAGCTTGGTTTCATCGATTAAGCCAAAAACTTCTTGATCTCAACTTTACTCAATCAAAATCTGACACCTCTCTTTTTATACATTCCACTCCTTCTAACACTACTTACCTTTTAATTTATGTGGATGATATCTTGGTTATAGGTTCTTCTCAATCGTTTACCACTTCTCTCATACGTGACCTCAACACGGCCTTCTCGATAAAAGAACTTGGCCCTTTCCACTATTTTCTTGGTATTGAAGCCACAACAACACCTAATGGCATTCTCTTAATCCAAACCAAATACACTAAAGACCTCCTCGCCCGCACACCTTGACTTCTCTAAACCGGTTCCAGCACCCATGGCCCCATCCTTACCTCTTTCCAAGAATCGTGGCACACCATTGTCTAATCACACTGAGTATCGAAGCACAGTTGGTGCTCTACAATATCTTTGCCTCACTCTCCCTAATATTCAGTATGCAGTCAATAAGATATCTCAATTTCTTCATTGCCCTACCGACATTCACCGGTCTGCGGTGAAATGGATTCTTTGATACCTGCGATCCACACCATCTCATGGCATTCACCTAACAAAAGCCACCTCACTTGACCTACAAGCCTATTGTGATGCTGATTAGGCTAGTTGTCCAGATGACCGACACTCCACTTCTGGTTATTATATTTTCTTAGGGCCTAATCTTATCTCATGGAGTGCAAAAAAAACCTACCATTGCTCGATCGAGTACCGAGGCTGAATATCGAAGTATTGCTTTAGCAGCTAGTGAACTTTGTTGGATTACCTCGTTGCTTAGCGAGATTGACTTATCTCATCTCAAACCTACATTATGGTGTGACAATCTTGGCGCTACTTTTTTGGCGACAGATCTTGTTTCTCACGCTCGCAAAAAGCACATTGAGATAGATATTCATTTTGTTAGAGACTTGATCGTCAAAAAGGCCCTATTTATTCGACATATATCTACACATGATCAAATTGCCGATGTCATGACAAAACCTCTTTCCAATTCGACTTTTCATCGACTTCGTGACAAGCTCACAGTTGCTTGAACCCGTCAGCTTGAGGGGGATGATAACATTATAACTTTTAGAATATTTGATTGAAGATTTTTAGGAATTAGTTTACACAATTTTAGCATTGTGATTATCATAAAAATATTCTTTCATTATTGTACTTTCCTAGTTTAGCTTACATCTTTTGTATATAAAGGGGTCTCTTGTACATGTTGTAATCATCACAAAAACAATAGAGAATTCATATATAATTATTATATCTTCCTTTTAGCATTTCCTTCATTCACTTAATATAGCAAGAAATGCATAGATTTGACGTCTATCTGCAGTACTTGTTGAACCATACTCTGATATTAAGGAAGCTTTCAAAGTCGGACTAAGGTGTAATGGTTATGACCGTTGCTGCTGAATTAAAATTGGACCATAGGATGAAGGGTTTTGGGGAAATGATCTCGACCGTTCATAATAAAAAAAGGGGCGCGAGGAATTAAGAAGAACGGCGTCGTTTTGCGTGAGCTGGAGCGCGTGACATCAAGGCAAGAGGAAAGAGGAGAAGAGGACATGTGTAACGCGAAGGTTGGATCTGTAAGGAAATGAATGGAGGCGCTGCGTCAGATATTCATTTAGGATGATGATTCCGTTGCAATTTCAATTCTATTGTTTCGATTTGTATAAAATAGGGGAACATTGTATTGAGACGATTATGATCCTAATTTCTTCTTCTATTCCTTACTCTCATTTCAAGCTGTGATTCGAATTTTGGTAATTATTGATTTTATAAGTAAGAATATAACATGAGGTCTGCAAGAAAAACACGTATAGACTCCAAAGCATTAACAATGAAATTTAATTTAACGAGAATGGTTTCTTAAAGGATTGTGGCTTACGTGTTTATTGGGTGTATATCATTTGGAAACATCATCACTTTCGTTTCCACGCCTTTATCCTTCAACATTCGTGCATACTAAAAATTTCAAAAATAAATCAATCAATCAACCATAAAGAATTATTCTGATATCTCTATAGGGACAGCATTGATCAACATGTACGCAAAATGAGGGAGGAAATCGAGTGAAATTATGGGAGAATTTTGGGAATTTTGTGGATTAGGGTTCTATGTTCATTTGGGATTTTTTGTTACATAGGGGACGTTTTAGTGTTAATAAGAAATGGGAGAAAGTTTTTGTGGATTTTTTTTTTAATTAAAAAATTCTCCAATTTGGTGATTTTTGGAGGGAAAATCAGAAAATCCCCAAATTGAGAGAAAAATCCCCAAATTAAGAGTCACGTGCGTGTCACGTGACTTTTTCCTGTGAATTTATGATTTTCCGGCGAAATTTGTATTGACATTGCGGATTTTTTGAACATAGGGTACCCAAATTGCCATGGGTCCAATTTAAGGTATGAAATTCGTGTACGCGTCAACTTGAGGTACTAAAGTTGCAATTTTGCCTAATAGCATATGGAACCCAAATTTAGAAATTAATCAAACCTGATATGTGAGAAATCGGAGTTTTGCTGTGAAGTAAAGCAAGATGCTCAGCTAAAGGCGATTCGGTAAAAAACGAGTTTTTTCCATACGCCTCGAAGAAACACCATCAAAGCAAAGTTGCATACTGGGTTCCTAGCTGCTGCTGCTGCAAATTTATCGGGTGCCTAAATAGACGATGAAATTCTTAAGACTTTGATGACACAAATATAGCTTCAAATGGTTTATTACCACCTATAACAAATTAAAAAGTTTAAAAGAATCTCATGCATAAACCAAACCTGTAGTAAGATTCTCAGATACACCTCTAACTGGAATCTTCATTACATTAAACTGTTTCGACGCCAACAAAGACAAAGCCTACACAAAATCGTTAAAAAACCATTATGAACTTAGAAAATTTTGTAATGTAAAGAAGAAAAATTATGGTACATTTTTAGAGAATTTGCTTGTGGGGCTTGAGATATCAAACCAACGAGACTACCGAATTTGATCTCAGGAATATCAATTGGACTACTGCATACTTTAAATACAAAAAAATCGAAAAGAAAAGTGTTTATTTAATGTTGTACAAACTACAAAATGAAAATGGATTTACTATCGAAAATAAGCATCAAATTTTTTTACCAGCTATAATATTGTCACCGTCTAGTGAGAGGACATCCCATGAAGAGTGATTGTTCGTGCTTATTCGTGATACTTTTCCACTGTAAATCACAGAATGAAGGAAAAAAAAAACACCATAGAAGAGAGATAAATTTAGGTTTGAAGATATTTGAGAATTAAAATTCGATCAGCACGGTTTTGAATTACCTTAATATATGGACTGACAATATAGTTTGAGCACGAGAAAACCATTGTGCGTCCATCGGAAAGCCAAGGTTTAGCTAGAAGCTTCGGGGAATAAAGCCCGGGAAAGCAGCTATACTCGGGACACATCACAACGGTAACCTAAAATAAATCGCAAATAATAACAAAATCAATGTGAAGGTTCAAAATTACTGTTTTATTATACTTTTTATTTAATAGATACTGAACTTCATATGTGCAAAAAACTTAACCTGATATAATAAACATTATCTATCTTTTATATTTCTTACATTATGTCAAGTTTCTACTCCACACATGAAGTTCAATGTTTATTAGATAAATGAGGTGAAATAGAACAATAATTTTGAATTTATTGTATTTAATTAATTATATTTTGGGTATTTGAATTGATTTCAGTTATTGAATTTTAAATGCTAAACTTATGATACAAATGATATTTTTTTCTATTTTTAAATAAAAAATAAATAACATTTCATAAATTTGTGAGTAAAAATATGTGAAAAATATTTAAAATTCAACTAAAATGATCTTATTATACTTTAGAACTCAAATTTGAATAGATATTGTCAAGTGTATTCAAATATTGAAATGTGAAGAGAAATCTAACAAGGAAGGATCAATATATTGAAGGTTATATTCTTACAAAATATATTAAGAGGTATTGTATATTTAAATGTAAATAGGTGAATGTAGAGCACACCTATCACTTTTAAACGTGCTAATATCAACTCTTTAAATTATTTTTTATTAGGGTCGAAAGGCACGTTCTTTCGGTGATAGTGATATTACGTACGCTATAAAATACGTAGAATACTTGATTTATACTTTTGCCAATTGACAAATGACAAATCACAAACACTAATGCTACCAAGTTTTGTCAAAAAGGACAGATAGGGATGTATGCCAATCGTGTTTATATATGGACTATAAGTTCCCAATAAATTCAAACTGGAAGATTTGTCCCTATACAAAATTTCATTTTCAATGTCCCACTCTTTTATGTGCACGAGAGGCAACGTGCAATAAAATAATAGTTGTTTAAGTAGAAGGTAATACAAACATCTACGACAATAAAATAATATCGTATAAACATCTACAACAATATAAAATATAATTATATTTGGACTTTATAATGAGACATTTTATAAGCATTATATTACTACAGTTACTAAGATCATAGGTCTTACGAAATTGATACGATGTGTTTGTATGGATATTTAGGGTTCAATTCAATCTGACTTTTTTTTTTGATGACAAGGGAACTCGCAGCCGTTACCATTAGGTGCGCACTGGGTAAACCCCGCTCTTGTGCAATAGCCTGCAAACTACACAAGAGAGGTAAACCAGCCTAGGTTGCCCATAGCTGACAGGCTCACAGTAGAGAAGGCAAATAGACATTCTCTCATCAGGATTCGAACCCGTGACCAAGGCCACAACATTCAATGCCCTTACCAACTCTACCGGGGGTTGCCCCCATTCAATCTGGCTTTTTAAGTAAATTAATGTGTGTTAAAGTAAAAGAATATATTATAAAAAAAAAAAAAAAGTGTTTTGGAGATAAGATGGTAATGTGTTGAATGGTTGGTTGCAGGTTGCATCACACAAACAACTTATTTCTGATAAGAAACATGTGGTACGTAGGGCTTATTGAAAGTGTACCACAAAACTTTATCCACTTTTGGACGTAGGCTTAATTGGCATAAACACGTAAATCTCGTACGCATTCTTATACTTTTCTTTTGCATATATGTACATTGATTCCTAATATTGAATCAATACAAATGTATGATGGAGATGGATACACAAATTGGATCTATTTTAACTTGGATATTAAGTGATTTTATTTTTAAGGAGATATCTTTTCGAAGAAAAACGAAAACAAAAAACATAAAATACATCCCAGGACGATTAAAATATTTCGTATTACAAATATCCAAAATTGATTTTTTTTTTTTTTTTACCAATTAGTTGGACTATTTTCTTATTTAAGGACGATTCAAATAATATAAAATAATAAAAATATACAATATTGTATTGGTATATATCTCCACAAGCAATTGATAACCTTTGTTTTTTTTTTTTTTGGTTGACGGGGGAAAACCCGCAGCCGCTACCTTTTCGGGTGCGCACTGGATAAACCTCGCTCTTGTGTAATAGCCTGCAAACCACACAAGAAAGTTAAACCAGCTTAGTTTTCCCATAACTGACAAGCTCATAGTAGAGAAGGCAAATAGGCATTCCCACAGTGGGATTCGAACCGGTGACCTAGGCCACAAGTTCAGATGCCCTTACCAACTCTACTAGGGGTTGCCCCCAGCAATTGATAACCTTGTCTTCGACTATCATGTATATATAATTTCAAGATTGACTGGGAAAACTGAGAAGGGAACGAGGACCTTTTAGCGTATAATTATATATCTATATCTATCATTTTACTTGATTTACATATATATAAAATGATTTACAGGTTACTTTTTTATATGGACTAATAACCCTATAATAATAAATTTAATATTATTAATATACGTATTGAACAAGTCATATGCATTGAACAACTTTATTGATTATTAATTGAAAGTTCATGCACCCTTTAATTTGATAGCACTATTAATTGATTATTAATATGTTTTGGTTTTAATAACAAAAACTATCCTTTTATTTGAGGTTTAACTTCATTCATAATTTCATCAAGTAACTAGAAGAATAAAAGCAACATCAATAATCATATATTGAATAAAATAAAAAGAAATTGAGTATTAAGAAGAAAAGTAAATAAAAAATCTTATGAAATGTATTAAGGTCAAATAATCATATATTGAATAAGAGAAATTGAAAATTGAATAATTATGAAGAAAAATAAAAAAAATGTGAAACATATTAAGGTCAAATAGTCCGGAGCGGATTAATGGACACTTGTCAATCCCACAATGATGTGACACCATTGTGGTATACTGTTGTGGGA
Organism: Verbascum thapsus; assembly: GCA_963669365.1. Lineage (NCBI taxonomy): Eukaryota > Viridiplantae > Streptophyta > Magnoliopsida > Lamiales > Scrophulariaceae > Verbascum > Verbascum thapsus. The sequence goes on from OY770115.1 coordinate 3,781,706, forward strand.
TAGAAGATCCGTCCCGTAAATAGTCATATATTGAATAAGAGAAATAGAAAATTGAATATTTAAGAAGATAACTAAAATCAAAATCTTATGAAACATATTAAAGTCAAACAATCATATATTGAATAAGAGAAATATAAAATTGAATACTTAAGAAGAAAAATAGAACAAAATTTTTATCAAGAGAATTCATGTAAGCTTAAAAAAATTATAGCCTAATTAGTAAGAAACTTTCTTGGTTAAGTAACCATTAGGATTTTAGATATTCAACAATTAGTTTCTTCAAATCTTTTATTAAACATTTAGTTTAGTTGATGTTTTTCACATTTTATTAACTTCAATTACTAGAAATTTTGTCTTCCATATATATATATATATATATATATATATATATATATATATATATATATATATATATATATATATATATATATATATATATATCGATTTTGGTCCCCAAATTTTGAATTCGTCAAATTGATCTTTCAGTTATCTAATTTTGGTCCTTCTATCAAATCCTCCACCCAATAGCCAACGGGGAGTCATTTCTTTCTCCAATTTTCACAATCTTATATCATATAAAACTCAAAATTATAGATCATTGTGAGTTTCTAAGGTTTTCACATTTTTAGCCAAATTTTCAACTCATAAGCTTTTAAAATGATTATGATTTACTAGGTAAAGTAAATTATAAATATAACATTATAATATTTTCAAATTGAGTACAACGTTTTCAAATTAACTATGTTAGTTTAAAGAGGTCATATGATTCACGTGCAATGTACACTTTATTTACTTGCCTGAAGAAAATGAATAAATTTACAACAAAAGAAAATAAATATTAATTATAAGTGCATATATACTAAGTATAAAATACATAAATTAGTTAATTATATTGTTATAATTTACTTCAACTATATTTTATGAGTATATATATAGAGAATTTCATATAAAAACTTCATATCCATGTAAACCTTATATTTGTAAACACCTGCAAATTTCTAAAATTTTATATTTTTCGGTCAGTTTTTCATCTCATATTTTAATAAATAGAGAGAATACATAAATTTAAAATCAAAATGATAAATGCTAACTCGAGAATACTAAATATAAAGTAGATTTATTATATATATATATATATATATATATATTACAACTTACCTCATTTGTTTTTGTACTTCTATTTTGTTACAAAATCTATTCATATATCATTTGTCTAATTTTCATAACTTAAATATCACATTAATACTATAAGTTGAATGTGAAGCTACAGTTTTAATTATAAACGTATAATATTTGCTAACTATAGATATTTTACGGAGTTGTCAAAAGTGAGAAGTAATGTTTTTTTTTTTTTTCGGATTTTCTTATTTGTATGTGAACCCAATTACTTTATGATAGTTACATAAATTTTTTTATATATTATTGAAAATGAAATTTGTTTTCTAGATGAAGACACATCGAATTGTAATAAGAATCAATTTATAAAATGGAGAAATAATAAATTATTAAATGAGTAAAAAATTCTACACAAGTATATTCACATATTTGAGCCACAATCACGTGAATATTGCAAGTAGAACAGAATTTAAAGAGATGAAAGAAAAAATGAAACACTGGATCCATGAAAGTAATAAAAGAAAGTATAAAAGAAGAATAAATTTACATAAAATTTATTGAATTACACTATTATCTAAATTTCAATTTTCTATTAACTTTGTCTCATATACTTAGATTCTTTGTCATGAATTTAGAAATTAATTATTAAGTAAATTTAACCGGCTGCACATTATCTATGTATAAAAATTATTTTAACGATCTCAAATGATTCACATGCAATACACACATTTACTAATAGTTTTAAATTATTACAATTTCCACATGCCTAAGATACACCGAGTCGGGTCATCTATATGATACAACACACTAACCTCTTTTCAGGATTAATTACGCCTACATGGCATCATCCTTACGAGCCACGTGTAAAACTATGCTATGGAGAAAATTTATGAATACCTCTTCTCAAAACTAATTTAGGGCTACAATATCTATTTTTTTTATCCCTAGAGCAAGCATAGTACTTACCCGTTAACAACTTTGCTAATATACAACCCCTAATAATAAAAATATGTCAATGTATTGAATTACACAATACTCAATCTTTAAGTAGATATTGTGGTACGAACTCAAATTGAGTTGGTTCGAATACTTAAAATTGACTCAAATCACTACTGTCCTCATGACCTAATATATCTAATTGTTAACTTAATGTACTAATTTAATGTTCTTTTCTTTTATCCTGACAAGACTAATTTGTACAAGCTCCTTTGATTCAAATTTTTTAGCTACCACTTATATTCAAATATTTATAGTTTATATCATCAATTCGTTTACATTTTAAAAATTACAAGATTTACTACTATTGATCATTGGCTAGTGTTATATTATTATTATAATGAATAAAGGGTGTCTCGAGGCCCTCATGTTACCATATATATTAATCTAAGGCCCAATTAGCTACATAGGACAAATTCAAATAATTGAAATGTGATATTTTTATACATTTAATAAGGACCATAAACGTTTGTATATAAATACAAGAATATCTCTGCAGAAAATTCATTGAGCAAACTAAAAGTGAATCAAAATGTGGAAATTTGTAGCAATTTCATTGCTAACAATACTACTTGTGTGGCTATGGAAAGTTATCACCTTCTTTTGGATTGAACCAAAGAGGATTGAGAGGTTGCTCAAGAAACAAGGCTTCAAAGGAAACCCTTACAGATTTCCCTTTGGAGACACCAAAGAAAGTGCAGAAGCGTATGCGGAGGCACACTCTAAACCCCTCGGGTTTCATGAAGATATTGTCCCTCGTGTCTTGCCATTTGTCGTCAAAACCATTCAAAAATACGGTACACCTTTTAAAAATTGTTAGCCGATATATAATAGGACTTATAGAATAATTTTGATTATTATATGATATTAGATGTATAGTCGAACTCTGATATTATTGATCGTATTAAATTATTACTAGCGGTAATATTAGGTGTATCAAAATATTGTTAATATTGACCTTCCAAATTCTTCATTGAGACGTTCTTTATGATATGATTTGTATGATAAGATTATTATGTATGATACACAGATACTCTTAAGATTGAAATTGTGTAGTATCATATTCGCATCGGATACAAACCATCTAGAGTATGTTTTCGATACTTATTTAATGTATTCAAAAATAAAACTTTAAAAAATTTTGGATATCATATTCAGTATTTCTTGATGGCGTATCCAGTACAAAGTTTGAAGTATCTAACATGTCATATCAGATATAGTATAATTTGAATACTATATAATAATTTATAGGTTAAAATAGATAATAATAACTTTGGTCGTATGTTAGAAACCTAAACTACCAAATACAAAATTTAAAGAAGGAAAAAATGATTTTGGTTTAACTTTATAATATATTTTTTTTATCTTAATTCACATGAAATCATAATTATATGTCTATATAATTAAAAAAAAAAATCTAACTTCTTGGATTGTCGCATAACTCCAAATGTCTTCCCCATAGATGATAAGATATATAGGATAATACTTCTTGTTTTTTAAGTTTACATGTACCATTGAATTCTGATATTATTGGTGGTATTAGGATATACCAAATATTTTGCAAATAATTTGTGATATGATTTAGTTGATGTATTACTATGTAACCAATAAATGATTATTACTAAAATTATTGTGATTGTTTTCTTTTAACAATTTAAGTTCGATATTTTGTTTTTACATTGCAACTTTTTTATTTGTTACGAAAACATTTAGCATGGTATAATGAATTTGTTTCATATCAATATTGTCGATGTTTAATTGCGATTACAACGTGCAGGCAAGAACTCGTATGCTTGGATCGGGCCGAGACCACGAGTATACATATCCGATGCTAATTTGATGAGAGATGTGTTGACGAAACATTTGAGCTTTCAGAAGAATTTTCGAGTGACCAACAAAATCTACAAGTTGCTTGTTGGTGGCATTGTCGAATTCGAAGAAGATAAATGGACCAGACACAGAACCAAGTACAATCCTGCGTTCCATCTCGACAGGTTGAAGGTAAGATTCAAAATATAGTCGAATTTAACAAATAGACGAACCAACTTATAGGGTCCACAAATTTAGTCTCGTAAATTGTGATACTGACAATTTCGAGACACTAATTAACCAATCAAAAACTTGCATGTATCAAACACCGCCATTTTTTAATTTGAAAAATTTCGTATTTTGAGGAAAATCATTGTTTGATGACTAAAAGTGTCATTTTTTACAACATACAAGACTTAGATATCGACTTAGTGCTATGTGCATTAGCAATAGTAGCCTTGGGTATTAAGAACAAAAGTGATAGTATTAAGTCTTGGTTTCAAATTGAAGTGTTACAATTTACAAATACAATCCTTAATTCTTGTGTTTGTGTACTATGTAGCATATGTGCCCGATAGTCGTATCTTGCTCGGACGCCATTTTAAACGAATGGAAAAAAAAGATGAACAACGGGTCGGGTGTGGTGGATGTTTTCCATTATCTTGAATTCTACACGGGTTCAGCGGTGACCACAGCGTTATTTACGAGCCCGTATGATGATAAGCAGAAAAATCAGTTTAGCACTCTCCGAGATCTCTCACTTATGGCGAACATTGCTGTCAAGACATTTGATATTCCCGGCAAAGGGTAAGTAATTCTACTGACACATAGGTCGAGCTTCAGTTGCTTTTTCTTAACACGCGTACTATTAAGTAAAGAGAGTATACAGTAACCTAATTCGTTTTACAACACAGAAAGTAATTTTATTGACATATGAGTCGAGCTTCAGTTGTTTGATTTTACTACACGTACTTATAATTAGGTTCAGCAAGTATAGAGAGTATACAGTAACTTGATTTGTTTTAAGTATTGAATAAGAATCTGAAGCAAACTGTATATTATTTCGTTGTTTAGTGTGTTGCCAACCCAAGCACATGAGTCGAGCTTCAGTACACGTACTTATTATTAGGTCATGCTGAACTAGAGAGAGAGAGTAAACAAGAGAGAGAGAGCATACAGTAACTTGATTCGTTTTCAGTACTGAATAAGAATCTGAATAAGAATCTAAAGCAAACTGTATATTATTTCGTTGTTTAGTGTGTTGCTAACCCGGCCCAAGCACATGAGTCGAGCTTCAGTTTTTTGTTTTTACTACATGTACTTATAATTGGGTCATGCTGAAGTAGAGAGAGTGTATAAAAATCTAAAGCAAATTGATTCGTTTTCAGTACTGAATAAGAATCTAAAGGAAACTGTATATTATTTCGTCGTTTAGTGTGTTGCCAACCCAAGCACATAGGAAAGCCAAGGCTATGGAGGGAAAAGTGCGCGATGTGTTCAGACAGATGGCTTACGATAGAATAAAGAAGAGACGGGCAGGAATAGAAGATGGCCGAGACCTTTTTGATCTGTTTTTGGACGAACTGTACGACGAAAACAAAGCTAAAACCATTGATGCTGAGAGTGTAATAAATGATGCTATTGGAAACTGCAAACTATTCTACTTTGCAGGCTATGAGACCACTTCTAATCTCCTAGTTTGGACCATGGTTAATCTTGCTTATTACCAAGATTGGCAAACTAAGGCACGAGAAGAGGTTTACCGTGTTGTCGGCAAAAAAACAAAAGTCCGCCCCGATGACATTAACCAGCTCAAAATTGTGAGTACTACTCATTTTATGTTATGGTGTGTTTGGATTGAAGGATTTAAAACTATGGATTTCAAGTTCATCGATAAATCAATTTAAGTTTGTTTGGATGAATTCATGTTACGATGGATTTCAAATCCCTTGTCATTCATTTTGACCTATTTTCTCCACGACTATAGTGGATTTAAAATTACTCAATTTTAGAGTCATTTGGAATCCTTCCTCAAATCCAAATCACTCGATCCAAACTCATCCTTAGTGATTTAGATATGTTAGCTTTGGCCCATATTCTGTGTAAAATAGGGCTCTAAAATACTTGTATTTATATCTCATACAGTTCTCTAACTTGTATGTTTATGCAGGTGAACATGATTATACACGAGGTGCTTCGTTTATTCCCTCCGGTTTTCGAACTCTCGAGAGTCGTCGAAGAAGATACAAAACTCGGAGACTACATCATCCCAAAGGGTATTCTGATACAACTACCAATAGCAATGCTGCACCGAAACAAAGAGATATGGGGAGAAGACGCGGCCCTTTTCAAGCCGGAGAGGTTTGCTCAGGGAGTGCTGAAAGCCGCCAATGGCCAGGCGGCATTCATGCCGTTCGGGTGGGGCCCGCGTATTTGTCTCGGCCAGAACTTTGCCGTGATGGAAGCCAAAATCTTTGTCGCCAATCTTTTGCAGACGTTTAGTTGGGAGTTTTCGCCTGAATATACGCACGCCCCTTATGCCGCTTTCACCACTCAGCCTCAGCACGGGGCACCTCTCATGCTCCACGAAATCTAAGACCTTTCGAGTCGAAAAGATCATATAAATATTCGTGTTTTTAATAATTTGCTTTGATATTTGATTCCTAATTGTGGCTACAATGCATATGCTACATTTATGTTCTTGTTTTTGTTTGTAAAACTTAAATAAATACATATCAATAAAATTTGAAGTATTATTATTATTATTATTATTGTTGTTAATGTTTTCTGGTTTTGAAACAAGAAAACAGTTTATGTAGGGTTTAGTTTTATTCATGTTAGACTCTAATCTGAGTTTACAATATAAGCCAATACATCAACATTCTGTGTAGATAGATGAGTTGTAGCAGCCTGAATTATGAAAACTTGCCAATAATAAATCAAATATATTAGAAAGTCACTTTAATCTAAACAACTACACCAATTTATTCAAGAATTAACCCAATTACAAGAGTTTGAATAATTTATGCAATATTCCACTTTCACGTATTCGTTTTTTCATCCTGCAACAATGAACCCATATTATACATATTTGTTACATGTAGCAATTAGTAACAAACCACCAAAAATAATGTCAAATGAATGTGAATCAGAAATCGTCATTCTTTTCCCCTTGATCATGTTCTTTTTCTTTCATCGAATAACAAAAAATTAAAAAAAAAAAAAGAAAAAGAAAAGAAATGAAAAACGAAGAAAAAATTCGTCGGCTATTCAGAAAATCCAACTCAAGCGCTTCAAGAACGTGACGATTTTGTAATCAACCAATATCTTCACTTAATATAGCAAGAAATGCATATATTTGACGTCTATCTGCAGTACTTGTTGAACCATAATCCAATATTAAGGAAGCTTTCAAAGTCGGACTGAGGTCTGCAAGAAAAACACGTATTGAACTCCAAAGCATTAACGATGAAATTCAATTTAACGAGAATGGTTTTTAATTAAGAGGATTGAGGCTTACATGTTTATTGGGTGTATATCGTTTGGAAACATCATCACCTTCATTTCCACGCCTTTCTCCTTCAACGCTCGTGCATACTAAAAATTTCAAAAATAAAAGCAATCAATCAACCATGAGGAATTATTTTAAGTGACATAATTAAAGATGAATATAGATGGTAAAATCTTGTTATTGTCCTCAAAGTTATATATATATATATGCAGCAATACGAGGTCTTACTTGTAATCCATCATAAACTGGTACTCGAAGGTCCTTAGCCCCGAGAAGGAAAAGTGTAGGCGTTTTAACCTACAACGGTAAACATTGATTTATTAAAATAACTTTTTATGCTACCATAAACAAGTGCGAAAATGAACTAAGTTTTGACAAATAATCTATTAAAAGACCGACAATTTCTATAACTGATTCTTTGATTCTTAATAGCATATGAAACCCAAATTTAGCAATTAATCAAACCTTAGAGATATGAGAAATCGGAGATTTGCTGTGAAGTAAAGCAAGGTGCTCAGCTAAAGGCGATTCGGTAAAAATAGATTTTTTTCCATACGCCTCGAAAAAACACCAATCGGGAATATCAGTTGTCCCAACCATCAAAGCAAAGTTGCATACTGGATTCCTAGCTGCTGCTGCTGCAAATTTATCGGGTGCCTAAATAGACGATTAAATAATTTTGCAATTTAGGAAATTGAATATTTTGTGACGTCCCGAGAAAATAAATGAGCTTAAAAATTTTGGCGATGGGATTCAACCTGACCAATCAAATGCGTTGACAAGAACCCACCATGTGAAATACCAACCACAGCTATTTTCGATTGATCGACTAGTCCCTTATTAACGACCTCGTCAATGGCAGTGAGTACATCATTCACATCCTGATGTAATTAATATATATATAAGACTAAAATAAAAGGGATAATTTAAATGCAAATTGCCTCATCTTATTGAGAAATTACCAAGCAATAAGATGTTTAATTGTATTTTGCTTTTACTAACATAGGCAAAATTGTAATATGTTTTTACTGATAATGAAATTAGGTAATTTCTTACATTTCGAGGTGTTTCTTATAAATAGGGTTTTGGGGGTATATATGTAACCTGAGACCCGACTTTCCCGGGAAGAGACTGCAATGCTTCTTCACCAAATCCAAGAGAACCTCTGCAAAACAATCTTGTGTTTAATGTTGCTCGATTTTGGATGATTTTATTTCGTTCTAATATAACCACTCATAAAATGGTCAAACGGGTTGCCCCATTTCTTACCGATAATTCACCATAAGCAAGTTATAACCGACTGAACATAGAAAAGCCGAGGACTTTGAGAATGTTGTCGTTGAGACATCATGAGGACCTCCGTGAAGTATTACAATCAATGGCCCGGGATTCTTAGACTTTGATGACACAAATATAGCTTCAAATGGTTTATTAGCACCTACAACAAATTAAACGTTCAAAGATTCTTATCGTCATTTGCCACAGTTGAGATACCCGTACATATACCAAACCTGTAGTAAGATTCTCAGATGAATCTCTAACTGGAATCTTCATAATATTAAACTCTTTCGACTCCAACAAAGACAAAGCCTACACAAAATCAATCGAAATACCATTATGAACTTAGAAAATTTTGTAATTTAAAGAAAAATTATGGTACCTTTTCGGAGAATTTGCTTGTGGGGCTTGAGATATCAAACCAACTCCATTGGGCATTCGAAGATATCTCGCCAACGAGACTACCGTATTTGATCTCAGGAATATCAATTGGACTACTGCATACTTTAAAGACAAAAAATCGAAACAAAAATGTTTATTTAATGTGGTACAAAATAAAAATGGATTTACTATCGAAAATAAGCATCAATTCCTACCGGCAATAATATTGTCAACGTCTAGTGAGAGTACATCCCAGGAAGAGTGATCGTTTGGGCATATTCGTGATACTTTTCCACTGTAAATCACAAATTAAGGAAAAACAAATAGAAGAGAGAGCTATATATAGGTTTGAAGATATTTGAGAATTGAAATTGATTAACATGGTTTTGAATTACCTTAATATATGGACTGATAATATGGTTTGGGCACTACCCCATATAGACGAGAAAACCATTGTGCGCCCATCGGAAAGCCAAGGTTTAGCTAGAAACTTCGGGGAATAAAGCCCGGGAAAACAGCTATCCTCAGGACACATCACAACGGGAACCTAAAATATAGTAATATATTTACTCCCCAAATATATTTTTTTGGCTTATGTTTCTTATTGAAAAGTATTGATTTAAACAAGGATCAAAAATATCAAATCATCGAGCTAAATTTCTTGCTTCTGGGTTTAGATAAAGGCTTACATAACATTTAACATTTAAGATATTCTAAAAAGAAACATACCACATCAATAATTTTCGAGGGTTGACCTTGCTTTACATCCGAGAGCCAATCAATCATATGAAGTGAATCTGTTGCCAAATGTGCGCCAGAATCAACGGCACTTTTTGCAGATAAAAAAACGAGGAATTTCCCATCTGGGCTGGAGATTGAGAAAGCAATACTTATCAAGGGACTTACCAGTAGTATGATTACAAAAGCTTAAACAATAAGTGACCGTTTAGAATATCAGTAGGAATTTTATCGTTAAAGGGCGTTTTACATACCTGAAACATGGAAATAATGCACTACTTATGCTTCGAGTCAAATTAGTTATCAGCAAATCTTCACCTGCATTAGTTCTGAGGATAACAAATAAAAAGAAATCATATTCAAATATTTCTTACATTTAAAGAAGAATAAAAAATTAGTAAAATAAAAAGTATTTTTTTACTTATATCTTTGTATCCATATAACCTGTCCACAAGAGCATTTGGTTTGAACAATGGAGCTTTGACTGCATACAAGGCACAAGGCCTATTACTGCAATATTTCATGCCTAACTTCCTTTGTGAAGGCCACCCCACAAAAACCAGATAATCCTCGCCTTCGATCGGCGGGGCCCACACAACTTGCCCCACGCTCAATTCCTTTTTTACCCCTTTAACACCCCGTACATCTCCACTGCGGAATGTTGGTTTTTTAGCCCTTTTAGTTCATAACTCAACAAGCGTCAAAAATGTAAACGCAAAATTAGTTATTATACCTATGGATTTCGATAACAAAGAGAGCCGGTTGTCGTTTTCCGTCATAACTTTCGCCCCAGCCGTCTTCATAATCACCTTGACCCCTCCAGCTATTATAATCCTTATTGTTAGTGCCTTCGTTTTGGTAACCAAAGCTCGTAAACGTAGATTTTGGAGGCTCGGGTTCTTCCGCAACATAAGCTATTGCAGTTTCGTCATAATTCCACGAAATTCCCTCGAACCTGCCATCAAAATACATATAAAATATAAGGCCTTGTTTGTTTATGTTTTCAAAACCCATTTTCAACTTTTTAAATCACAAAATTCAAAATAAACTTCACACACCAAATTCTCGTACAAATTCTACTTTTTTCAACTCTACTTTCCAATCTCCTATATAACTAACTATCAATCATATATACAACTTTTCACACATTTACCAATCAAATCAATTATTATTTCACCATTTTTCTCTTGTTCGAGTTTCATCAGAAGTACCCATTTTTCTCTTGTTCGCGTTTGACACATTTCGCAAATATCCACCATATTTTGAAAACTCAACCATATTATCCAAAAACACACTCAAAAAACATAATTATACATGACAATATTGTTTGATAAAGTATACTTTTACCATCCATCGCTATAAACCGGTCCATGGATAGAGCTAGGAATAGTAAACTCTTTCTCAACTCCAAACGGACCCCATATTTCAAAACGCGTCGAAGAGTCATCTACACAGTTTCGAATAACAAGAAGCTTTGAACCCGATGGAGTGGGGACCACGCAAGATACACCGTGCATCTCGACAGGGAACGGGTCCCACTGAAAACTTGCGGAATTGTCACTTTTTCGTAGAATATGGCTTGATAGAATAGATTTTCTCCTCTTGTTGGATAGAAGATTTGGTTGGTTGATCAAGAACATAGCACGAGAACTATCGTCTAGATAAATATAAGTGATTGAAAAAAATGAGTGAAAAATGGACGATAATACTAATAATTAGAAAATAGAAGGGAATAATTTGTAAGAAAAGTTAGCAGCCATACCGGTCTCGGATTTAAAAGTCCATGCTTTATCTATTGTGGGGATATCGATGAATTCTTTGACCAACTTAGAGAGAGAGGCGTATTCTTCGTCCATGACTGATACTGATAAACGTCTACTAATAGAAACACATATCATTATACAGTTGACAATCGAGAAAATCAATTTTCTATCGATCGAAAAATGGAAATCATATACAACCTTGTGTAGAATTGAATATTTTTATCAATTAATCAATATGGTAAAGAAAAAATCTACCAACAATTCATGAATTTTTGCAATATTCTGATGCAACAGGAATACGTTCGAGGCAAACGTATAGATTGCCACATTATCTTTCATGTATTTTCTAAGCTAGTGATGATTTCCTAAGATACTGATTTAGAAATTGAAAAAAAATAAAAAATCATGAGTTTGCTAAGGAATACATACTGGAATTTTCGTTTGCAGTTTAGAGCCATCTAATAAGTTTCCTTCCTTAGAGTGCATAAGTTTTGCATTCAATTCAACAAAAACATACATGTGAATTATTGTCAAAGCAATCATGTACACAAAAAATTGTTAAAAAAATCCCATCTTTTTATCACTATCATCAATAAAAACTTCCAACTTCCAAGAACCCACATAATATCCATAGTGATTAGCAGCATAGCAACAAATATAAACAGAAAAATAAATCCTTAAACTCGATTATCCTATAAACTAACATACACAAAAAACCCCACATTATCCATGTTTTGATGCAATCAAATTCGCCAAACGTTCGCAAATTAGAAGTCAAACCCAATATCTAAAACACCATTGCCATAACAGTTCAATTATAATTGAAAATTCATAATAGACAGTAAATTCATACTAGACAGTAGATTTGTGCCGAAAATTCATAATTGAAATTACCTTGATGATCTAGATTCTGAAAGGGAATAAGTGGTTTTCTTCACAGAGCGTTGAAGAAGTGTTAAGAGTGTAATTGAGAGCTATTAATTTTTTTGTAGTGGTGAAGTTTAGGATAATATGATCATTGATCTTATGGGCTCTTAGATTCTTGGAAAAACATCACATGCCATTATTAAAAAAATCAAATTGTCAGTCATTAACTTAAATAAGATCCCAATGTGAGTGCTAACTGATAAGACTCTAAATGGCTTTTACAACCCCTCAAATTCTACTCATTTTTATTTATTTAAGAAAAAATTTAGATAAAGTCACTTATTAAAACATGTTTTCGGCACCAAAATCGGTTATAAAAGACACCTATAATTGTATACCAACATAGAGAGAAAGTGAGATGTTACTTATTAATTGAGTCAATATATGTTTGAGTCTCAAATTCTACCGTTTAGCACATTATTCACTAAAATTGGCGCTTTACTCCCTTCATTTACATTTATTACACAATTTGACCCCAAAACTAGTTTGAGATTTTACAACATATTGTATCAAAATTTTGTTATTTTGATGATTTCAATTTTGTATCAAAATTTTGGTATTTTGACGATCGCAACTCTCAAATGTACAATATAATATTTTTGTATTCTTTATTGGTAATATTTAGATGATTTTAGAATTTTTGGGTTCCTAGATATTCTAACCCCAAGTGTAGAGTCTGCATGTAACATCATACAGCATACTTATTATACCTTGAATATCCTAGAATAAAATTGGCAAAATATGTAACTAATTAATTGTGCTGTTAGAGGTTAAACCTTTAGAAATTACTTAAAAAATTTGCAAAAAACTAACCAAATAATTAGTACAAATTGTAAAATACCCCAATCAACTAATGTATGCAAATGTGCTAAAAATTGATATTCCATGCCCAAAATGGATAGGATGCAAAATTTACTCACCATCGCCCATATAACATTTGGATAATAAAAAAAAAAAAAACTGAAAAAAAGAAAAACAGAAAGCAAAAACCAGAACAAGAGAAAAATGGGTACTCCCCACTAATTCAATACCCAAAAATTTGTCACTAAAAAAATCATAAAATTAAATGAAACTCAATAAAAGTATTCCCATATACATTTTCTCTAAGTTGGAATAAACATGTATGCTAAAGGACGATTGAAAACGAGGAAGCTTCTTTATTATCTACTAGCGGCTCTGAAACGTTTCAACAATCACAATACTTTGACGAATCAATATTGAACTTTCGAACTTGAAATAGATTGGAAAATTAAAAGTTAATATTATAAAATTATCTCCTCACCTATAAATAAACCTGATTATTAAACCTAGTAATTTTTTATATTTGTATAGTAATTTATATATAATATATATATACTTATTTTATTGATTTAGCTAACAGCCTTCACCACATGATGCTTTCAAAGGTCATAATTAATGAACTTCACCAATACGCCAAAAACCCTCTTGGTCAAAGTCATGGACTATAAGAGTCAAAAATCAAATTATGTTGTTTGAAAATTATATCACAAAACAAATGGGACAATGGCAGCTCTTTACTAAAGACAATTTACAAATGACCACTCAATTAATTGTCGCACCCTGAAACTTAAATGACATCATATGTGCATTCACTTTTCTTCTAGCCTTATCAACTTGCTAATTGCTACTACCATTATATCTTAGACTAGTGATAATTACGACCAAATTTTATGACGTGTCCTAAAAATTATGAGTTCGATTTATTTATTTATTTAGATGGTAGTTTATTTATTATAATTTATAATAAAATATTATTAATTGATAATATTCAATCTGATATTTGATATAATGATGTAATTGTTCGACAATATAAAAACTTCTAGTAAGAGATAATCCTTGACTAGGAACATGAATTTCCATTATGTGTGGGACCAAACTAAGAGAATTCCTAGACTACATTGATGAAAAATCAAGTTTTAGGTAGAAAAATTAAAAGCATCTTCACTAGAATCTTGTCTTAAAATATATATATATATACACATATTATATCTCTTTTCCTTAAAAAATATCCAACTCAAAATCCAACAATGAAACTCAACTTCTTCTCTCAATACCTTTCCATCTTCTTCATCTTACTCTATATCCACAACCTACAAAATGTACAAGCCCAACCAAGCACAATAGGGTACAACTGCACTGCATCCAACCAATCATCTTCCAACACTTGTCAAACATATGCCTTCTACAGAGCCATGCCACCTGATTTCCTTGATCTAGCCTCCATAGCTGATCTTTTCTCTCTCAGCCGTCCGATGATCTCAAACCCTAGTAACATTTCGTCGCTAAACTCGACTCTCGTGCCCGATCAATCCCTTTTAATCCCTATAACATGTTCTTGCAACACTGTTAATAGCAGCCTCACACTATCTTACGCCGGGATAAACTACACTATAAGAAGTGGTGACACTTTTTATTTAGTCTCCACACATAATTTCCAGAATTTGACCACTTATCAATCCGTCGAGGCTGTTAATCCCACGTTTAATCCCATCCGCCTTAATATAGGGGACGTTATAACGTTCCCTATATTTTGCAGGTGTCCAAACGCGTCCCAATCGAGGAATCAAGTGAATTATCTAATCAGTTACGTGTACCAAACGTCGGATAACTTAAGTGGGATTGCGTCGCGATTTGGATCATCGGTGCAGTCTATAATTGATGTCAATGGAAATAGTATTAATCCTTTGGATACTATTTTTATCCCGGTTTCAAGACTTCCTAATATCACGCAGCCTGTAGCACCGCGTTTGGCTACTGATCAGAGAGAAAATAGAAACGGGACTGTTATAGGATTAGGGATTGGATTAGGCATATGTGGTGGAATCCTGTGTTTGGTTTGTGGGATATGGTGGTATAGAGAAGGATTGATTAGAAAAAGGGAGAGAAAATATAGAGATGAAGAGAAACAAGAAAAGGGTGTTAAGGGTTTTTCGAAAGGTGAAGAGATTAATTTGATGGCTGATGTATCAGGGTGTTTGGATAAGTACAAAGTGTTTGGGATAGATGATTTGAAGAATGCCACGGATGGATTTGACGATAAGTGGATAGTTCAGGGGTCTGTTTATAAAGGTTGCATAGATGGGGAGTGGTATGCAATTAAGAAAATGAAGTGGAATGCTTATGAGGAACTCAAGATCCTACAAAAGGTATGCGATTTTTCGTGTTTTTTGATTTGAATAGTGTGTCTTTTTTGTTACTAATTCAGTTTTAGTATATTGTACATTAATTTTGTAGTCATAAGTCATAATTGGACTACTGAAAATGTTGAACATTTTACGGGTTTGGTTCATTAAGTTTGAAATTAATTCGATTTTGATCACTTAAATTAGAACTTTTTGCCGTTTTAGTCCATTGAATATTTGAGGTGAGGGCTATAGAATTCTTGACTAGCGCCTGACACGCATTAAACCGAAGTGGGCCAAATTGAATTAGTGGCAAAGATAAAGGACTAAAAATGTAAACAAAACATATACTGACTTATAATGAAGTATTAGTGGCCTGTAATATTATTAATAATTGAATTAATAAAGTTATCGTTAGGTCAAGTGACCTGTCTTAATCTTGAGAATATAAAGTAATTTGAAAAGATGTATAATATAACATGAAGTACTATATATGTAATTTACTTAAAAGATTCGAACTACAAAAACTTGTTGGCATAGTGTATGACTTAAGAGTATCTATACACCATTTTTTGTATAATTAATGCTATTTTAATTTGCTTATCCATCTACACTATACTATACTATACTATACTATACTATACTATACTATACTATATTATACTATACTATACTATACTATACTTACCAAAACAAATACTTTTGAATTGTAGGTGAACCATGGCAACTTAGTGAGGCTAGAGGGCTTCTGCATAGACCCTCAAGAAGCAAACTGCTACTTAGTGTACGAATTTGTCGAAAACGGCTCTTTATACTCATGGCTCCACGAGAACACTTCGAACAACGAAAAATTAAGCTGGAAAACAAGGCTAAGAATAGCCCTAGATGTTGCAAATGGCCTCCAATACATCCATGAGCACACAAGGCCCAAAGTTGTCCACAAGGACATCAAGAGTAGTAACATCCTCTTGGACTCGAACATGCGGGCCAAAATCGCGAATTTTGGCCTCGCAAAATCGGGCTGCAATGCCATAACCATGCACATTGTGGGCACACAAGGCTATATCGCCCCCGAGTATCTCTCTGACGGGGTCGTCTCTACTAAAATGGACGTTTTCTCGTTCGGGGTCGTGCTGCTCGAGCTCGTCTCGGGAAGAGAGGCTATAGACGAAAGGGGCCACGTTTTGTGGGATAGAGTTGGTGGGATTTTGGATGGGACTGAGGAGTCGAAGTTGAAGAAGTTGAACGAGTGGATGGATCAGTGTCTGGTTAATGAGTCGAGCTCGAACAGGATGATTATGGAGAGTGTTATGGGTGTGGTGGTGGTTGGTGTGGCTTGTTTGAATAGGGATCCAGCTAGGAGGCCTAGTATGGTTGAAATTGTGTATGCATTGTCTAAGAGTGATGATTTGCTCTTCGATGTGTCTGAGGATGGATTTTCTCCTAGGCAAGTTATCGCGAGATAGGCGTGAAATTTTTGGTCATGCGACGCTATAAAATTTATTTTTGCCCATTAGTAAAATGTACGTTAAAATAATTTTTATGTAAAATAAAATGTAATTATGGAATAACACAATGCTTATGTAAAAATTTATTTAGTTATTTCGATATTGTTGAGCTTGTTCAATATATTTGCTTCAAGAAAAAAAGTTATATTAAGAATGTTTTTTTAAGTCGAATTACTCTTTCTTTTTATCTATTTAGTCAATAATTACTCTAAATATCATTCACATTATAAATGAAAATCATGTATAGCTTACAAATCTAGACATTTTCTTTAATTTTTGTCATTGATTATAGCTTATTTTAAAAAAATAAATAAATTAGTTTCTATGTATATATAAAAGTTTTATTTGTATATTCAAATATTTTTTTTTATAAAGAGATTTCAGTGAACAATAAATTTAAACCTTTTCATAAATAATTTTGTATCATGTAAATAAAATTACAAATGAAATTATTAGAAGGTAAGAAATATTTGAAATTTTTACAACACCAAAACAAGATTAGCAAGGTTCGATAGCTGGAAAGAATTATTATAACACTAAAATAATTTGGAGCGAGGATACAACATTACTAAATTATCTATTTAAAGGAATATGTAATATTGATATTGTAACTTTTAAAATATATAGTGTCTATTCTAGGTGTGATACTTAATATTCTAGTAGAATCAGATAATTTCCCATAAATTGGTAAGTATGGAGTTTTGCCTTTTAATTGCTAACAATTTCTAGCAAAATGCATGTGTATCCACATGTGAAAATTGGTTTTATGTAGTGAAATTATTAGAAATATTTATAAGAAATTTTGAAATAATATAGAACTTATAAATAGTTATCTATTCAAATATTGTCAGTCTTTTTAATTTATTTGATCATAGTTAAGATGATATGAAAAAATTGATTTTATAATCAATTAATTTTCCAATATTTAGTCAATATTGCTCTTAAACATGTTAAATCATCTTCTCAAAATGAATATAAGGTATAGTCAATGAATGTGAAGTGGCATTTAGTGTATTAAATATTTTTTGAAACTAGTTCAAAGAATGAAGTTTGTAAATCTTCTTTTCCTATTTAAAAGGTTAACTTGTTACTCAAAATATGAAACATTTTTTCAATATTAATCAAACTTAGGAGCTTTTGACGAATTAAAGTTTAAAAATATTAGATTGCCAATTTTCTCTTAATTAATTTTAGAAAATTACTAAACTTCTCTATAATATATTTTTATACCCATATAATCAATGAAAATACTTTTTCTATCTTATATGTCCATCCTCTAATCCTTTTTATTTGGAAAAAATTTAAAATTCATAATTTTTGGACTAAATTATCCCTAATTTAGATTGAATAGAAACCTTAATGCTTTGAACTTTTCAATTTGATAAAGTTTATAAAACAAGTTTTTCATGTCAAGTTGAAGTATTTCGAATGTTGTTATATAAAAGTAAAATATTTGAGGTCTTCGAGTATAAGAGAAGTGAATATTACTGATGACATTTTTAAAAGAGCCGGGGATAGAAAAAATTTCAGTTACAAAATTTATAAAAGGTAATTACTAAAAGTAGTATTATCAAAAGTTTTTTTTAATATCAAAGTTTTTTTTAATCTTTTAAAACATTTATATGAAATATTATTTACAATTGAAAAAAAAAATTCAAATTAAATAATGGTAAAGATTCAAAAAGCTGAAATATAAAATTTATTTAAAGCATTATTCGAAGAAATATTATCAAAAACTCAAAGAGCTACAATATAACAAAATAATTAACATAAAATTTCTACTAACTTTTATATGTTATGCTAACATGCATGTTTTATACTTTTGACTTTCATATAATTATATAAAATAAAGAAAAAGTTTGAAATTGTTATGAGTGCAATAAGAATCACTAGAAGTCTGCACATAATTATTTAATTATATATTTTTTATATTATTATGTAGATAATGTATTTTGAGTTATATTTCACTCACCTAGAGAAACAATTCGCATTTTAGTTAAATTAATGAATGATGTATTAATAATATTATTCACATGAACAATCTAAACCATTAAAATTTTCTTACAAGTTAAAAAAGTTGAAACATCTTCAAATTTCTAATTGAACACTACCTATGACTTTTAGATTGTTAATACTTTTCTCATTTGAATAATATATGCAGTATAATTATGAATAATATATATTGAAGGCAATTTAATAATTTTAAAATAATATAACAATCACCAAAAAATAATTTTCTAAATTAATCTATATTATATTAAATTATCATATCCTACTAATTAAGATAGCTATTAATTAAAATCCAAGAGTCACCAACTCCTAATCAATCAATTTATATGTAATCTCTATCTCCACTAATTGGTTTAGCAATTGTTAAAAAATTAACATTCACATAATTTAATAAATTATATTGTAGGTTATCCATTGTCCAATTATTATTTCACAATTTTATCATCAACTACTTATTGAAGATAAAAACAATATTATTCATTAGTAAGCAAACGGAAGATGTCCATCATTTATTTCGACAACATTAAAAAGCACGTGGATATCGTCACGTGAATATACCAAATACCTGATAATATTCCCATGTCCTCATAAACTTCTCATCAAATCCCAAATCCATGATTTCACTAAAAATACACAGTTACATTAGTTCTAAGTATAATAAAATTTCGAAAATTGCATGTAACATATTAATAATATGTGTCTTCTTACCTACGATTTTGAAAGAACCTTTCGCGCCAACATTTAATTGTTGGATAGTAATGAATTCCTATTTCTTCCAGGTTCACAACACTGCAAACAGAATAATTTTTCGTTCGATATTTTGGAAATAGTTTTGCATAGACGCATAAATAAAGAACTTCAATGTTACCTAAGTCTTGATGCAACAGCCATGGCTGATAAAACTCGGCTAAGCGAAGGTAGGATCCCACCAGGGAATATATATATTCTTTAATAAAACCCGGGCTAAGTCTACATTCGTCATATTTCTCATCTGCTATTGATATGAACTAGACAAAAATTCGACCATTTTTTTATAACATGATAAGTAAAATAACCTAGAAAGGCCAAATCAACAATAGACGAAATAATTTTTTTATGAGATAACTTTATATATTAAGACATAATGAGAATATTGATATTTTAAAAATAAAAGTAAAAAATGTTGCGTTGCAATTACCTGAAGAACAAAAAGACCATTTTCTGCTAGTAAAGATTCACAGCACCTAAAATACTCTTCATGGAATTCATGTCCCACAGCTTCTATCATCTCACTAAAATTAAACATTTTTATTATATGCTTTTGAGTACAAAATTATGTTGATTTTTTTAAAAGAGCACAAGCAAGCTCACCAAGATATTATCCTGTCATATTTGTAGGTTTTAGGCAGTTGACGATAGTCGCATAAAATAAATTCAATTCGATCCTGAAAACACATATATATATATAACATTATCAATGAAAAATATTTTAACTTTACGATAATAATTGAGAATCGTATAAGCAGTATACCTGCAGGCCGGCTTCTTTCACTTTCGATTCTGCATATTGTACTTGTTTTTCAGACAGTGTGATGCCGGTGTATTTGCATCCGGTTAATTTAACCTATCTCTAATATGTGGTGCTCCTTAGTAATTCTTGCCTATAATTGATAACAATTTAGCTTCAACTATAAATCGTTTTGAAATTCAAACCATAATTTGTACAATTTTCTCACCTTTTCGATCAACATGTGAATTTTCCTAAGTTGTGCACTCTTCAAGTCTTCATCTGCGGTCTTTGAAGAAAACGAAAAGGCATGAATATGTCTAGAAATCAATCACATGTTCTATAAAACGATAATATTAATTTGCAAAATTTGAATTTGAAAAAAAAATGATCATGCTTACCTTAAATACTGCACAAGTATATGACATTGTTTCATCCAAAAATAAAGAAAATAGCTCGTTGCTCTGGAACGAAAAAAATAAAGATAATTTATATGAGACTAATATAAACAAAGCTATGGCTCGATCGATGCATCAAAATTCTTACCAAGTCGTAATGTTGTGAAATATTCCGGGCTGCCTGAGTTATCGTATTTTGTCACTAAAATAGACAATATATATTTAAAAGGGACAACGAAGCAAGTAGCAACGATATTTTATGTCACTATTAGTAATTATTAATGGTAACACCTTTATGATAAACTTAGTGAGAACCATCATAGTTCTCACTCCGTTTCTGTGATGTTTAACTGATTATTTATAATGATAATTTTAAAAAATCATTGTTAATAAAAATTCTTACAATGACAAAAAATATTGTTGCCACTTGTTATGTGTATATAGTGATAATTTTAATATTGTCAATTTAATTTTATCATAAATATATGTGTGTTATTTGTAATATTGTGCAACATATAGGTTTTAATCATATTATTTATATTATCATCTTCATGATATTTGTAATATTGTGCAATGTATAGTTTCCCCTTAGAGATTGTTGATATATTGTGTGATATATTTTTTATGACCACTGCATTTAAAAGTACCTACATTCATCTAAATAGTCGTCAAAGATAATTTCTTGATA
Source organism: Verbascum thapsus (assembly GCA_963669365.1). Lineage (NCBI taxonomy): Eukaryota > Viridiplantae > Streptophyta > Magnoliopsida > Lamiales > Scrophulariaceae > Verbascum > Verbascum thapsus. The sequence continues at coordinate 3,803,458 of OY770115.1, forward strand.
TTTATTTCTTAATCTATTTATATTATATTATACTAATATAAAAATATGAGTTATTTTTTTATATTATTTATCTACCATGCATATATATCCTTACGTAGTCAAGCTTTTAATGGTAAAGAGTCACATAATAAATAAATAAATAAATTGTATATGTCTACATGGTGTATAACTGTTAAAATAATAATAATAATATGATATTAATAATCTAGATTCATTAGTCAAGTGAAGAGTCATGTCTAGATTCATTATAAGTTGAAGAGTTTGGTAGTTGAAAGGCCATAAGTCATGTAGCTAAAGAGTCATCAAATCTTAGCCATTAAATTTGAATCGATCTTAACCGTTGGTTCGGGTTTTGTATTAGTATAAATAGGGGTCATTTCTTCATTTGTAATCATCCCAAAAAAATGGAGTTACATTGAAATATAAAATACAAGTTTCCTCCACTCTCTTCACTAAAGTTTTTCAATTATTTTCTCTCCATATTCTAACAAAGTGGTATCAAGAGCCAATTTTATTTGGAGATATTCTCAATTTTGAAGATGTCAAACGGAGCACTTTTGCAAGTTCCAACTCTCACCAAAGATAATTTTGATAATTGGTGTATACGAATGAAGGCTTTGTGTGGAGCCTATGAAGTTTGGGATTCCATTGAAAATGGAGTTGACGGAAATGAAGCAACCGCCAAGAAGAAGGATCAAAAGGCGCTTGAACTCATCCATCAAGATTTGGATGAGAAAATGTTTGAGAAAGTTGCTAGTGCAACTACGTCCAAACAAGCTTGGGATATTCTCCAAGTTTCATTCCAAGGAGTTGATAAAGTGAAGAAGGTGCGTCTCCAAACATTGAGAAGTGAGTTCGAATCTCTACGCATGAAAGATTCGGAATTGGTATCGGATTACATTTCAAGAGTTTTGGTTATTACTAACCAAATGAAAAAATATGGAGATGAGATGAAAGATAACCGGATCGTTGAAAAAATCCTACGATCATTGGATGCGAAATTCAATTATATTGTCGTCGCCATTGAAGAGTCCAAAGATTTGGACACCATGACCGTGGATGAGCTTGCCGGATCCTTGCAAGCACACGAAGAAAGATTTACAAAGCCGATTCAAGAAAAACCGGAACAAGCTTGAAAGCAAAGCTAACATTAAAAGAGAATGAGACTTATTATGGCACGTCTCAAAGAGGTCGAGGACGTGGTGGAAATCGAGGGCGTGGCCAAGGAAGAGGCCATGCTCGTGGAAATGATGGGAGAAACAATAATAATTTTCGCCATAATGATGAAGGACGACAAAATTTTAACCAAGGAAGAGGTCGTGGACGAGGTAGAGGACCGAGAGGATCGAGAGGAGGAGGAAGACAAACTCAACAAAGGTATGACAAGTCAAATATTGAATGCTACAATTGTCATCGTTTTGGCCATTATGCTTCGGAATGTGCCTATGTCGAAGAGACGAGTAATCTTGTGGAGAATAACAATGAAGAGGTCCATCCCACCATGCTACTCGCTTGTAAAAGCAATCAAGAAGAAGAAAATAATCAATGGTACCTTGACTCCGGTGCAAGTAGTCACATTTGTGGAAAGAAAAGTTTGTTCGTGGAACTTGATGAGTCAATCAACGGCAATATCACTTTCGGAGACTCTTCACAAATTCAAGTGAAAGAAAGAGGTAATATTTTAATACGCTTGAAAGATGGTAGTCATCAATTTATCTCCAACGTTTACTATGTGCCAAAAAATGAAGAGTAACATCTTAAGTTTGGGACAATTGTTGGAGAAAAATTATGATATTCACTTGAAAGACAAAAGCTTGACAATGAAAGATGAAAATGGAAGGATCCTAGCCAAGGTGCCAATGACAAGAAATAGAATGTTTTTGTTAAACATTCAAAGTGATGTCCCGATGTGTTTGAAATCTTGTTTTAAAGATTCATCCTGGCTGTGGCATATGAGATTTGGGCATTTGAATTTTGATGGCCTAAAGTTGATGAGTAAAGGAAGAATGGTAAAAGACTTACCCGCCATAGACCATCCAAATCAACTTTGCGAAGGGTGTCTGCTTGGCAAACAATCAAGAAAGAGTTTCCCGAAGGAGTCGATGACGAGAGCTCGATATCCATTGGAGTTGATACATTCAGATGTATGTGGGCCTATCAAGCCATCATCGCTTGGTAAGAATAATTATTTTGTACTTTTTATTGATGATTATTCTCGGAAAACTTGGGTGTATTTTCTGAAGGAAAAATCGGAGGTGTTTGAAACCTTCAAAAAGTTCAAAATTATGGTGGAGAAGCAAAGTGGTTACCAAATCAAAGCTCTTCGGTCTGATAGAGGTGGCGAATTTACATCAAATCAATTCAAAGAATTCTGTGAAAAGAATGGTATCTATCGCCCCATGACGGCTCCATATTCACCACAACAAAATGGTGTAGCCGAGAGAAAGAACCGAAGTATTCTCAACATGGCAAGGAGTATGTTGAAAAGTAAAAATATACCGATGGAGTACTTGGCCGAAGCTATTTCTTGTGCCGTCTACTTGATGAACCGCTGCCACACTAAAAGTGTTCATGGAAAAACACCACAAGAAGCTTGGAGTGGTTATAAACCAAGTGTTTCACACTTGCGGGTATTCGGAAGCATTGCCTATGCACACGTACCAGATGAGAGAAGAAGTAAGCTTGATGATAAAAGTCAAAGGTATGTATTTATTGATTATGACGAGAACTCAAAAGCATATAAATTATATAATCCTTGCAATGGAAAGATCGTGATTAGTAGGGATGTTGAATTCGATGAGGAAAATGCATGGGATTGGAGTACTTCACATGGAAAAATTAATCACAATCCGCTCATTGTTGAAGAAGAAGAAGAAGAAGATATGGTGCAACCTACCACTCCACCATCATCGCCTCCACCACAAAATACACAATTTGATGAAGGGAGTTCAAGTGAAGGGCCTCGAAGGTTCAGAAGTCTACGAGAATTGTATGACAACACTGAGGAGGTACGAAATTTAAGTGAATTTACACAATTTTGCTTATTTTCTGAAAGTGAGCCAGTAGATTTTGAGGATGCCATTGAAAACCAAAAATGGAGAGATGCAATGGATGAAGAAATTAAAGCTATAAAGAAAAATGATACTTGGGAGCTTGCATCACTTCCTAAAGGCAAAACCACTATTGGAGTCAAGTGGGTGTACAAAATCAAAAGAAATTCCGAAGGTGTGATAGAGAAATATAAGGCAAGGTTGGTTGCCAAATGATACAAGCAAAATGCCGGAATTGACTATGATGAGGTATTTGCCCCAGTTGCCCGTCTTGAAACTATTCGTTCAATAATTTCTTTGGCAGCTCAAAATTATTGGAAAATTCACCAAATGGACGTCAAATCTGCATTTTTGAGTGTCTTGGAGGAAGAGGTGTACATTGAACAACCGTCGGGTTATGTGGTGAAAGGACATGAAGATAAGGTCCTAAAATTGAAGAAGGCTCTCTACGGCTTGAAACAAGCCCCTCGTGCTTGGAATAGTAGAATTGACAAGTATTTCCAAGCAAGTGGTTTTACCAAGTGTCCGCATGAACATGCTCTTTATGTAAAATTAGAAAAAAACCGGTGATTCTTTACTTGTTTGTTTGTATGTGGATGATTTGATTTTCACAGGAAATAATTCGACGATGATTAATGATTGCAAGAGAGCTATGTCCAAGGAGTTTGAGATGACGGACATTGGTTTGATGTCCTACTATCTTGGAATCGAAGTAAAACAAAGAGATGATGGTATTTTCATATCTCAAGAAGGATATGCTAAAGAAATTCTCAAGAAATTCGAGATGGAAAATTGGAATCTTGTTAACACCCCCGTGGAGTGTGGAAAATTATCAAAGCTCGGAGAAGGTGAGAAGATTGATCCTACATTTTTCAAAAGCCTTGTTGGAAGCTTGAGGTACTTGACGTGTACAAGACCTGATATACTATATGGCGCTGGACTTGTGAGTCGTTACATGGAAGTTCCTAATACTTCTCATTTGAAGGCGGCAAAGAGAATTCTTCGATATATCAAAGGAATGCTTGATTATGGAATCTTTTACACACATTCTAAAAATTATGAGCTCGTTCGTTATTGTGATAGTGATTGGGCCGGTGATATTGATGATCGGAAAAGCACTACCGGGTTTACTTTCTTTATGGGAGATTCCGCATTTGCATGGAGTTCTAAAAAACAACCTATTGTAACTCTTTCTACATGTGAAGCTGAATACGTGGCTGTTACTTCTTGCATTTGTCATGCTATTTGGTTGAGAAGCTTGTTGAAAGAGCTTCATCTACCACTAGAAGGTCCAACAGAGGTACGTGTTGATAACAAGTTCGCTATTGCATTGGCAAAAAACCCTGTGTTTCATGAAAGAAGCAAGCATATTGATACTAAGTATCACTTTGTTCGAGATTGCATCACCAAGAAGGAAGTCGAGCTTGAGTATGTGAAATCTCAATACCAAGTTGCGGATATTTTCACCAAGTCGTTGAAGTTTGATACTTTTCGAAAGTTACGGATGTCTCTTGGAGTAATGAATCTAGCTTAAGGATGTTAAAATAATAATAATAATAATATAATATTAATAATCTAGATTCATTAGTCAAGTGAAGAGTCATGTCTAGATTCATTAGAAGTTGAAGAGTTTGGTAGTTGAAAGGCCATAAGTCATGTAGCTAAAGAGTCATCAAATCTTAGCCATTAAATTTGAATCGATCTTAACCGTTGGTTCGGGTTTTGTATTAGTATAAATAGGGGTCATTTCTTCATTTGTAATCATCCCAAAAAATGGAGTTACATTGAAATATAAAATACAAGTTTCCTCCACTATCTTCACTAAAGTTTTTCAATTATTTTCTCTCCATATTCTAACAATAACAACATTATAACTGTGCAAATTAATAAAAAAATGAGAAAAAGAAAAGAAATTTGGAGCCTTACACAAAATAATTACATATTCATGGAAGAAAATCAACAGACTATTCATAAACATCCTCAACCTCAACAAATACATATTAATTCGCATATTTGAGATCAATTCATCTAATAAACTTATTTAATGTCAAATAAAAATGATTAAATTCAGGAATTTACACATCCAAAATTTATTAGTAATATGTCAAATCCAAAATTATATAGTTCATATATTATTAAGGTTGATTTACTCAACAATAAAAAATTTGAGGCTATAATGAACAACACAATAAGGGAACCTCTTTTTTCTTTATTTTTCATTAATTATTACATTTTCATATACATGGAAAAATCATTTTTCACTTAATAATTTTGATATAGTTTCATACATATTTATTAATTATATTTGATGCTTTATTAGTAACTTTTCAAATAAAATGATGTAAACCAAACCAGGAGTACATAATAATACATTTTGCCTTTAAAAATAAATAAACTCAAAATATTCAAAGAATTCAATGGCTTATAGTTGTTTAATATATTTATAAATTGAGTTTTTTGATAAAATAATTTTTTGTTATTTTAGTTTTTAGCTTTACGCATCTTTGACGATGAACGAAATATAATTTTTTAAAATGATTATAAAATCAAAAATTAGAAAATAATTTAATAAAATATTGATAACTTTTATTTATACTTTTGTGTTATTGTAAATATTTATATATGAAGAACAAGAAGAAACACAACACCAATAATTGTATATTGAATGAGAAAAAGTAAAGAAATAATTTTATCAAATAAAGTTAAATAAATCACCAACATCAATCAGTAGAATTTATATAAGCTAGAAATGTATATATACTTTATTTAGTACCAATTCAATTAGTTAAAATATGAGTTAAGATTGTTTAATGTCGAATAATTTAATTCGTTAGAAAAAATTTATGAATACATACTTTATTTTATCTCCTCCATATATTTTAAATATCTTCTCAATTATTTATAACTTTGCAATGATTGCAAAAAATTTATATATTTTATAATCTCTTTTATAATATTAAGTCATTATGTTAATAGAAGACCAATATTTAAAATATGGCTAGCTCTTATTTTGTGGACAAAACTGCTGGGAATAGAATCCTAAATATCATGATCATGACTAAAACCATGTAAATAAGTTATAAAAATATAATTTATTATACTTTTATTTTTTCCTCAATCGCCGATTAACTTTTTACGTCCGACATACATAGCTTATATGTTCCTTACATTTTTTTCTCAATTTAATTTATTATTATTAATGGAAAAATATATGGCCAATAGTAGCAATGTAAATGAAAATGAAAACATTAATACACAAACATATTGTAATTTTATGAAATATGTTGTCATGGCCAAAATGAAGACACATAAATAATCACGGGAAGAGACATGCCACGATTGTTTTGAAGAATAGAAAATATAAAAAAAAATGTTAAAATAAAGATTACATAAATATCCAACTATTAGCCATGATGACGAGACATTTGCATGTGCATAAAGAACTCAACAAAAGAGAGAAGTGAGCGTAAGATTCATTACAAATATACAAGAGAATGAAAAAAGCAAACTACATATAAATTTACTTGTTACAAATTATCTCAGTCGCAATTTCAATAAACTACATAATATGCATTTACTTAATTAATAAACTATAAGAAATTTGCTTAATTCTTTTAATGTATTTATTATAGTTTATTAAATGATTAATAGTTTACATAGCTAATTATAATTTGAATTTTTTAGATTGAACAATATTTATACACATGAATATTTTTAACAAGACGATAAGATTCTCGTGCAACGCACGTATTATTTTCTAATCTATTCTTATTAAATATTTCAAATTATTGTGTCTTTATTAACTCAAAAAAACCCGACGACTCCCTAAAATCTATTTTTCCCTAATTGGAGCAAAATAAAATGTCTCAATGAAATTCGAGACTACCCTAAAATCTATTTTTCCCTAATTGGGGCAAAATAAAATGTCTCAATGAAATTCGAGACTACGATGAAAATTAGAATTTCAAACTCATAAATCTTTTTCTATATTCTGTCTGATTTTTAGCCAAACTTCAAGCATGTGTACCATAACAGTGTATATTCCAAAAAATATGCCAATAGCTAAAATCCAATGAACTTGTGTAATAGTAATATATTATTTTAACACACATCTCTAAGGTACTTAATTCTATATTTTATTGCAAAGTATAAATCTCTTTTCCTGAAAAATTAGCTTTATAGCACAGTGCTCCAAAATCAAAATCTTATTCAATCTGCACAATGAATAAAAAACTCATTGTCCACAAAGCACAAAATATTTTTCCTTTGCTCAAAAAGATTTTTGTAAGAAAAGATTAATATTGAATATTTTTTGTGCCCGCCAATTAGGTGACATGATGATTTTTAATGAATTTGGAGGTCTATCTCAAACACTTAGAAAATTAAATAACATCCCCATCACATGAAATTTTGTAGATGGAATCTTTCTTTCTCCCATTCCTTTAATTTAGGCTTTAATCTACTTTAATCATATGCTTTTATGGTTTTTTCTTAGAAAAAAATGCTTTTTATGGTAAATCTGATGGGATTTTGAATCATTGGCTTCAATTAGTTAATTTATTAGTTCATATATTTTGATACAATTTTTTGCAATTTTAATCAATTATATTTATATGCACTACTGAGCATGACCATCATGACTTTCATTGAGATTTTTGTGAAATATGAATTTCTGAGAATGAAGGAGATATATATATGATTAAGATATTTTATTTTATAATACATTTTAGCTAAATTTGGGTGAAGAACTAATAATGACTGGAGGTAAGATCCATATTTTTTCAAAAAAAGATTAAATCCAGAATAAAAGTAATTTGTATGATTAGTTTCAAAGATCTTTGTGATGGTGGAATGTCCAACTGCTTCAATATCAATAATATTATCATTCATCATGAACCAAACAATATATTATATTCTTTGTCAAGGTACTCTAGAAGTTATTAATAATATTAGTTGTTTCAAAATTGTTAATTAATATGTTAATACCAAAGACTATTGTCCTCATTAATGTCACAATACTTTGTATTAAAAAAACACAACCCAAAAATCAGGATATGTACATCTAATTTTTTACAATCAAGAAATATATATATTGTATGTTTTTACTTTGATAGGATTTATTACATGCAAAAAAGGAAACATTAACATTATTACAGGATTCAAAACCACCCCAAAGGTTAATTTCAAGCTGTAACAAAAACTCTAATTACTACTATATATCGTTTCTTCCAATTCAACCTCCCAAGTGAGGCCATGGAGATCGAAAAAGGTACAACGAAATTTCAAAAATCAAGATTATATTCTTCGATAACCCAAGCTTTTAAGACGATTTAATCTCTCCCTCAGAGATTTCTTCATCTTCTTCATCTTCGTCACACGATACCTAGCTTAATTATTATATATAAGCTTAAAATGTTCTTACATAGCACCACCTAAGCCTCTAGCATCTGCTCCTTTCATGATTCTTAGCCTCTTGCATGATAACATGAACATTCTGTAAAATAAAACATTGCAAAACAACATAAGAATACAATCTAATTAAATAACATATATATGAGCAAATTAAATCTTTTGTAACACATCCCACTGTGTGACAATATAATCGAGCTGTTAATATACTTTGTCACATATTTGTGCATGTAATAAGGATTTGAATCGATATTTTAGAGAGACGAACTTACTCCCATGGAACATCCCCAACAAGCATCAAATCACCATCTTTATCTTCATAAGCAGGTGCATATTCAGATCCTTTGTACCCTTCTCTCTCTGAGTATTTACCTAACAAAACCAAACAACACAAGAATTAGAACAAATTAAATACCCTAACAATCCTTCAAAAAAATATTCACAAACCCTAAAATATATATAAAAAGCACATCCCATACCTATAGTGAACTTAAACATGCTTTCCAAGCACTTCAACAGCTCCCCATATCCATTGTAAACTTTCAAATCAATCTTTCTAAGATAAGGTGCTCCATCCATGCTCACTTTCACATAAATCCCACTTTCAGTTTCCGATTTCTTTGCCGGAAGATTGTTTTTCCGGTAAGACCTCACCGGCGGCCACCCCACTATTTGTGCCCTACAATAATAATATTAACAATAAAAAAGGTCAGACACTTAAACATACATTTTTTGTTGTTAAACTACAAAAAATCCTCAAAAAAATACAAATAAATTTCTCTTACTTTGGTGCCGGTGCAGCTTCAAGCTCACCGGATTTTACAGAAGAAACGCCATTCAATCCACCGTCATTCATCAACTCCGGTGAGGCTCTCTTGTTGTTAATCTTAGTAGAAGATTGATCACATTCATCTGTCCCTGGTAACCCTAATCTCAGCTCAGTTGCTTTCAAGTTCAAATCACTTTCATGAGCCATAACACCTTCCATTTCTTCCCAAATTAGTACTCTTAATTCACCTAAGATGAATGAATATCAATATAACCCTCAAGTTTGTGAAATGATATACTTGAGAAATGTGTTTTGTTTTGTCTTTGTTTCTTGGAAATATGTAAAATCAAATTTTTGTTTTGAGAAATAAATTGATGATGACTTTGAAAAATGAAGGGTGGTTTTATAGATATAGGTATATAGTATTATGATAAAATAAATTTCGGACAAAGGCAAGTTAAGCTGTCGGTTGCAATTGCAGCAGCTTTGAGGCAAGTGTTGGTGTATTAAGGGGACAAGAGAGAGACAAGCTCAACCGCCCATATGGAAGACTTTTTTTCTTGAGGAATCAAAAAGGGACGGTCAAGATTCGTTTTGATTTATGTGAGATTAATTTAGGTGCATTGGATTTACAGTGGGGGGTGCATTAGATTTGTTAAATTTGACCTAGTCAAGAAATTATGGTTCATATAAAGTGTGTTTATGCATAACTTTAACCTAATTTCTTATTCAGGAAAATGGTGAGTTTATATATATATATATATATATGGTAATAATAAATTTGAAACCCTTCTTTACATTGTTTCCTATAATTACTATTTCTATCATGATCCGACATTTTAAAATAAAAACCTAAATATGTTATTAATAATAATTAGACTATTGGCCTTTAACATTTTGTTTAATTAATATTATCATATGGTTTATTTCTTGGATCAAAAGTTTCCAGAGATTAGGCTTCTGTTTATTTACGCTAACCACTTTTAGAACCCTCTTTCTTCATTGACACGATTATGAAGCTTCGTTTTTGTTGCTAGCTAAAAATATTTGTGGACCAATTCAAATAGTTCGATTTAATTTAATTATTACAAATGTATTCTACAAAAGCCTAATAAGTACTCTTCTTAATTTGAAAGTTTAACATTTTTATTAACTAATAATAACTTAATATGTTCAAATACCCTTTAACCGAGTAAGGGCCATATTATTTTTTTTAAATACAATTCTAGCTTAGTGGAAGGCAAACAATCCTTTTAAATGAAGATACATTTGTAATATATTTCTTATATTCAATTTATTTATTTACTTACCCTTATAGTGGCCAAATGCAATGAACTAGGCTCGACGTAAGAAAACCTCGAGTAAAACAAGGGGAATGTAGATTCGTGTGCATTTCTGTATCTTCCCCAATATAATGACAAAACTACGGAATATATATATATATATATATATATATATATATATATATATATATGTTATTAACATGAATCGTTTATATGTAGTTATCATGGATAGAGCTTTTAATTACATGATTAAAAGAACATAAATTCTAACAACTTATGCTATGCTTGGAGCAAGAATTTTTGGAAAAATATAGAAGCAAAATGCCTAGCAAATGAAATGCAAGATTAAATAACTTAAAATGCGCAAAATAGTTTTCTAGGGGTTTTCGTTTTTAAATTTCATGGTTTGAAAAATAATTAAGAATTCGACATACTATAACAAAACAATAAAATTGTAAGAATTTCATATATTCTAATTATTTGGTTTGACTTTATAGTTATTATTTGTTAAGTAATTCATTTGCAATAGTATAATAAAGACAATTTGAATGATTATACGCGCGGCGGTGGAATTAAAAAGTTATTTAGTATGAAAGGAATATGCAACATGGAATAATTAGCTAGTGCCCCCAACATAATTATTTTACTAACCATTTTTTTAGGTTGGTGCAGCTCTTTTATATTGAATTTTTATTTAAAACTTTGAGATGGTAAGATGGAATAACTTTGCAAAATCATAAATATAAAATAAGTATTTTTTTAATAATTTAATATGCTCTTTTTTTATAAAGATACCATTTTCTGTCTGTTCTTTATTTAAAAATGTTTTCCTTTTATTTAAGATACCATTACTGTCTGATCTTTGTGTAACAGTTACTCTTTTATATTCCCTGTGCTCTCCACTTGTCAGGTTCAAATGATTCCAACATTGTAAAGAATCTATGTTTATTTAAATTCAGAATTTAAAATGATCGGTATATATTTAATTATTAATGTTGTTAATTTATTTTGAGATAAGACGATTAATTATACGGTCATTTATAAATAATTTTCTTAAGTGCTATAATGTATTTATTGAAACATTCTTTTTGATTTTATTATTTTATTACAAATCATTTCTCAGTTTTATTATTAAACTTTCTTTTTCTTAATCAGATTGGATTAGTTATGTTGACATATAACTAATTTATTATTTATTTTCCCTTTAAAAAATTAAAATCTTCTTCTTTTTTTCAAGAACTTAATTGCATTAATAGATAGTATAAATTATTCTTATTACTTAATACTTTCTAATTTTGATCCGTAAAATAGAAACTAAATATTGTAATAATTAATTAATACATTTGAACTATATATGCAGGTCTTATTCACATAATACATTCATAGTATTAATTATAACAACTGAAAAGGAGTAACAAACAGAAATATTTATTATCAATAAACATAAAAAGATTTATGTGCATAAATAAGTGTGTACATTTTATATAATAAAAGGCAATATGAATAGGTTTATCACTTTTATTAAAATATTAATATAATACATAAAAATAAATTATTTATTTTATTAAAACCTAACAATGAATAACTTGGATAATTCATAGTTATTTAATGAAAGCAAGATATTAATAAATATAAAAGAAAGCAATGTATAAATAGTGATAACATTCATGTGAGATTTGTTTACGTTTGATGTCTTACTCACAATATTACAATCATATTTACTAATTTTTCATTTAGAAGATTGATTTATTTACTGAATTTAGCATTAAACCAATTTTCGAGTCAAATTATATTAAAATATAATCGTAGGGGGCAAACTGATATAGATTATTATACATGGGTGGAAAATAAATTAATGAATTTACATAAATTGAAGGTATTCTTGTTTATCATAACGTTCATGGGTATTTGATGTTAACGTACTAGATGAGGTGTTTGTAAGTTTTAGGTTAAATCATGTAAGGTGGTTTAAAGAATGCAAAATGGATTTTGCCCAAATTTTCATATTTGGATTTGTATAATTTAGTCAAATTCATAGCATATTCTTAAGCAACAAAATTAAATTAGACAAACTTCGTTGTTATTTCCTTTTGATGGAAGCTTCATGGAATTTCAGTTAGGAAAACAAACATATTTTACATACATTAGAGCTGTGTTTGCTGTCCATGTCTAAGTTGCAAGTTTCTTTGTGTTTTGTCATTACTGTTGAACAAACAACATATGTACCATGACAGCAACAGTAGGGTATGAGCAAGACATATATTTATATATATATATATATATTCATATTTATATATTTTTTTATATATTCTGTTGTTAGAATAAAAGTTGTAAATATATGGGGTTCACAAAATGTGGACAAAATATCTTACATTTGGATTGCTTCATTTCTACATAAGGCTTATGCAATGTGGAAATTTAACTGATGAGAGTTGTCGAATCTTATAATCGAAGAATGATTTTATAGAGTTTTGAAATTTAGAAGCATTAATCATTAGTATATTAGTAAATGTATATGTTAGACTCGTATAAATGTGATTGTCTATAGTCTTAAATCGCGAAACTAGTTTTAAAATGACCTTGATCACATGAAGGGTTTGGAGGACAGAAAATAACAAAATTTGGTGTGATGACCAACAGTTTGGAATTTGCTTAATCAAAAGATAGTGATACACAACAAACATATTATTAAAAGAAATACCATCTAAATTTAGGCAACGTATGATTTATTTCTTGCCCACAAATTGTTTTGTGGTCTTGGATAAGGCTAAATGCTAATGGATTAAAATATACCACAAAATTGACATTTAAAAGAAACAAATTAAATTTTTGTTGTTGATTAATAAGTGTGGAATAGTCACATAATTAAGAGTTCAAAAATAATAATGACTAAATATGTTTCCTCTAAATTACTTTATCATTGGTGACATGTAGATGCAAACGAATTAAACTAGCCTGAAACTTCATTTTTCATTCAAATATAGTATGTCACATAATCGAGAAAATTATAGCTTTAATCAAGTTTGATTAAATTTAAACTAATTTCGTGGACTACATCTTAAATATTAATGATGTATACTACAGCGAGAATATCCTGACATAAAATAAATCAATTATTTTCGGTCAAAAAATTAGAATTGATCTCTCACATTATTTCAGGTAAAAGTTTGAAAAACATTAGATTCTCCATGTCTTGCTTTAATTAGTAAAAGTTAACTTCACATTAGGAACATAACCCTTTAATCATTTTGCTTTAGAATCAATTACAATAGCTTTTTAATAGAAAAATATGTTAATATAATACAAAAGTTGGTTTGTGTATAAATTAATTGACATATAAAACTTGTGTAATAAGACTATTCCTTTTAATTGACATATACAACTTGCAATACAAAATTGATGTGCATTATGCACTTTATCATGTATTTAAGAATACTTTAATGAAATATATTTCTTGAGCCAAAATTTCTTTTTATAATTAATTGACTTCAATCCCACCCCAAATTAAGCACAAAATTATTGTGTTTAGATGAGGGTTATTCCCTTGGATATTACTCAATACTGTCCAAAAAACTTATTAAATTATACATGGTTATATATATCATTATTTTTCATTATAATATGTTTATTTGTTTAATTGATGAGTATGATGAAATTTGTCTTGGATGAGACAGCATGGATGGTCAGTTTTCTTGCAATAAATCTGTGGGTATCACGTAGTGAAACCCTTGGGATAAATTTTGGATATTATGCTTTACAAAATTTATAAGTGATAATTAATACACATCATTGCTTTATGGTATCCACATAATCTTTTTTTATAGCAATGGATTTCAAATGCAAAATGTGTTTCAATTATGACAAGAAAACATTTTATACTATTACGTTTTCCTGATATTTGTGAGTTATTACTGATGTCATGACATAACATGAATATTTATTGTACGCCTATCTCAACTTTTAATGTATGAAAAATTCTTATTTTGATCTGATTTGGGCGAATTTAAGTGATATTTCAATGAAAGTATTGAATTATACATATTTATTATATATGTAATTGAACACTATTTAATATACACTTAGGGTTTTGCAAAACCGGTTCTGTATGTAATTAAACACTATTTAATATATACTCAGGTGTTGCAAAACCGGTTCCGGCCATAATTTTATACTATTAGCATTTTCTGCAGGATATTTCACCGGGAATTTCATTACATACTTTACACGTGACCCTTTTAAAAATAAAAACCCTTTTAAAAATGAAGACATTGAATGGCTATATGTGTTTCATTATTTTTACCGCTTTAGTTGAAATGATATTTTGAATAGTACAATCCAAAATAGTAAAATCACAAGATGACAAATCTAATATTAATGTTTAATTTGACGTGCATTATGTTGGAAATTTGCAAGTTGTCAAGCATATTCATACTTTAATTTTTTCGATATGTATTCTCACATGCCAACTAATATTAATGTTTTGATGTGCATTATATATGTTGGAAATTTGCATGCCTAAATTAGTGTTTTAAATTTAATAACACCTATCCTCTAAAGTTAATCTATCAAAAAACATAATACATGTTTATATTATGTATTTCTAATCTCTAAACTCTCTATTATATCAGTCTTATTGATCGACATCTCAATCTATCGGCTTAGTAATTATTTAGGATTTTTATGTTATATTGTATTAGGGATTTCAACCCATATTTATGTTTTAATGATATTAAATTGTTGACAAAATGCAAGATATTTTTTGAGCAAAAATTTCTTCTTACTTGAAACAATACATGCCCTTTGCCCCCCTATATCTACCCACCCACCCCACCCATATATCCCCACACATAAAATATGGTCTATATTTGTTGCAATAAATCCGTGGGTATCACCAAGATAAACCCTTGTACTCATCAGCTTGATCATGTGATTTGGTCCACGACCACAATTATATCACTTTAAAGAAATTTTATAATAGATCGAGTTTAATAAAATCTCTCAGTTATAAGCAATTCATTTTATTAACAATTGGACAAATGGTGTTTTGGTAAAATATTGGCTTTATTAGATTTGATCGGTTGTAAAGTTACTCTTCAATATATTGAGATATTGTGCTCTCAATTCAATTACACCCCACCTAAATATTTCACTCATAAAACCTAAATATGTATCCACGTTTCGATAATGTACACAAAATCAAATTACAAGTAAAAATTAAAACCTTTCATCAACCAATAATTTAAATAGCTGTCCAAAGAGTTGTGTCTTCGTTATTGTGAGGTCATGCATGAGATAAAGTTAATGAGTCTCAAGGACTTGTTAATTATAAATTATATGATTCAATTTTATTATAAGATGATTAACCAGAAACAATGTTAATATTAATAAATAAATAAGTAAATACAGTGACTACTATATCCAAATTTGGGAGCTTATAGAAGTATATCCTCAATCTTTTTTCAAATTTTCTTTCTTGATCATAAGTTAGTTTTTAGAAATATCTCGGGAAGATTATAAGCTTTGTCGGACACCCTTTTAAGTCATAATCACTCTGCAAGAACATAAAGTTAAATTAAACATTAAGTTTTTTTTTTCAACTATTAACCCCAAGCCATACGCACGAGCGTTGTCTCTAATACGTCTCAAAAGATTGGGGCCCGAATTCACACGAGGTAGTACTATTTAATGTTGTTTTATCTGTATTATGGGCCCTCTCCCTTCCCTTCTGGTTTATGTATTGAATGATTCTTGGTGATTCTCGATAGTTCAACTTTAAGAAAATTATTGTCGCAAAATGTATTATTAATATATAATTAACATATTTAAATTATGAATTAACTTTTTATTAATACATTTTATAATCGTAGTTTTTGAGAGAATTTAATTTTGGTAAATAACATTGAATCACATGCAAAATAGGAAGAAACAAATGCATTGTAATCTGTTGTCTTCTGGCTAGCTAGATATGGTTGTCATGAAACTGTCCCATGCATTGATGCACAACCATATTTTTCGAGAGTTGCAAATCTTGCCACGTCCATATCCCCAATACCATTCAAATCTTTTTCTACTTCATATAATCTATTGATGAATTATATTAATTATTCCAATTAATTAGGGGAATTTACAATCATCATAACAAAAGTATTATATTAAACTTTAAAGTGATAATATTAAAATTATTTACTAAGTTTACATGATGAGTAACAGTAATTTTGACCTTTTTACATTAGTACGTGGTATTTAGGTGGCTAAATTGTTTCTAAAGTTGTGACTTTGGATAACTAGTGAAATATATTTAGTGAGAACATAAATAGCGTAATAATTATATTTATTATCAATAAATTAGATGTATATCTAATAATTGATAGTACAACAAATTTCTTATCGTTAATCCTCAAAAGTGATAATAAAAACTAATTTTGTGAAATAATAAAAACTCATGTCACTTAATATATAAAATTAGTGACAAAATTTTGGCATTGCCTTTTGATATTTTGTCATTGATATTTTATCTTTTTGTAGTCAGTATTGGTCTAATAGGAGATAGAGTTTGTTGGAATTTCAATCCGTTATTTGTAAAGTTGCAAAAGCAATCTCATATATTATCTTTTTTGTATTTTTAATCTCATCAATTATAAAAAATGAAATATCACATAACCCTTACAATTCACATGCTTTTGAGGATTTAGGATACACCTGATTTTTACAAAACAAGAAGCTAAACATTAATCCAAAAAGTGATAATTTTTCAAATTCTACATATTTTAGGGTTTTCAATGAAACTTATGCAAATTGATGGCAACATGCCAAGCATGTGGTTAAACTAATGATTTTCATAAATCTTTAACAATTGAATCTAAAAATGTGTTAATATAGGTCTTATGAAATAAATTTCTTAAATTTATAAATAGATGGTCGAAATTGCAAGGAACATCTATAATTTAGGACTAATACCACAAGTTTTCGGTCTTAAACGCTGTATCAATCAAGTCCAGCTATTAGAGTTTTCATTGTATACGAAGCATTCTATAGTCACTTATTGTGTACGTGTGTGTGTGTGTATATATATATATATATGCGTGTGTAAATCACAAGGAAAAAGTATGCATGAGTTTGATCATATGCGTTAATGTCGGATAAAATACACGCCAGAGTTGTTCCATATTAATAATGTATTACAATATTATCAAACAATGCATATGAGTGTATCGTAATAGGATGTTTAAAGACATGAAAGTTAGTAAGATTGTAAAGAAAAAAAAGTAATATAAGCAATTATGTATTCCTAGCTATATATAAACCCTAAACCCTAAACCATGTTAAGTAATTATTAATATTGTTGTTGAACTTAATTAAATTTGTTACAGAATTTTTTACTAATGTACATTTGACAATACACCAACTTGATCATATAACAAATCATGTGATCTCTGTATAGAAACTTAATAATTAATATCATAGTAATATTTGAGATATTTGATCTTAACTTAGCATTGGTGATATCATCCAATATTACAGCATATTATAAGCAAGATAGCAACCTCAAAGATTAATACATTATCCCTTTATCCCAAAAAATGATGTTCACCTTTATACTTTCGCATGTCACAAAATTTTTTCCCATACTTTAAAAAGTCAATATTTATTATACCCTTAATTTTATGATTAAGCTGTTAAGAAATTTATTGTTTCTTTATTATAGTCAATATAAAATTTTAAGTTGGTGATCATGAAGCAATCAATCTGAAATTATTGTATTATGTATAAGTGCAGATTTTTCTTTACATCTTCATATATATTTGGTAAAATCTCTTTTCAAGTTAATGATATATCTTTTTTCTAATTTAATTTAAGAGTAACTTAAACTATAATTAACATATATATATCATCAATTGGATGAAAAAATTGGTTGTAAACTTTAGGGGCAATTTAGAAATTCATGCTGAAAATTTTGAATTTTCTTAATTCTTTTAAAAAGTCATACGGGAAAACTTTTTAAGAAAGGATGGACTATTATCTTCTATCATCATATTGACCATGACTGATTTTAAGAGTATGGGTTGATTTCAGTGAAACTTTACCCATATTAATAATAAAATTGGGATGTGACCCAAGGACGTAAATAAAGTTTTCATACATGAAAAATCTCAATCTTTAGCATTTTATACTTGGCCATCACAAAAAGTTGACAATTAAGTTTCAGTAACAAAAATTCCAAAGGAATAATCATAGAAAAATCTATATCATGAAAGTCACATTGGGAAGTCAATTAATTGCATTGCAAAAACCAGATACGGATATATATATATATATAACATATATTTGTGTATATATATATGTAATATATATATATATATGCAATAGTACGGGCCTAAACCATGAAATTCCTTGATATAAATGCATGAAAAAGAGTTGGTAGTTGAGACTTGAGACCTTGAGTAACAATCATTCTAGTTTCATTTTTGAAGGCCAATGCACTAAAATCATTTCTTTTAAATGAGACAATTTAACTAATTTTATATAAAAAAAAATCATTAATTAATTTTGAACTTATAAATTATGTCATTAGATATGTGAATGAAAAATTGATTGATTTGTATATTTCAATTTATTCGGATAAACGACAAATTAAAAGTTGGCAAGGAATTATTTTTGCTGTTATTATCATCGTCATAATCAGTTGATGCCTGAAAGATGGATTATTTTTCCTTTTATAATTTATTATTATCCACCATATAAATGAGTAAGTTCTTAACAGAGATTGAATGTGATTGGGGAAGGAATGTCACAGCAATAGTTGTTCTCTAATTAATGGGTTATTAATAATTGGACTGAATTTCAAGAGAAATCCATAATTAATAATCTTTGTGGTACCAAATTATGGACTCAAAAATTTAATTTAATTAGGACCACTTTGGTCATTCTCAATAGAGGCCCAATAAATGTCATTTTAGGCCATCTCAGATTGAATTTATATTACATATTAACATACACAAATTTATGTACATAATATAAATATTGATTTATCAATGCAATGTTTACATGTATCAATTAAAAATCAAAATTGATATGATCCATCATTAGAAGAAAATGGAATTGTCTATTCTTATTCTTATTCTTTTTTCTTTTTTTTTGATATCCCAGGAACCCACAGCCGCTACTGGCAGAGCCCCGACCACTCATTAGAGCGGAGGCCCGACCACCAGTGCGCACAGGATAAACCTGGAGGTTGGCACAAGACCCGCAACCACACCAACCGGGTAAATCTCCCCCAAAGGGGATGCGCATGTCTCCAGTGGGGTTTGAACCCTCGTGGAAGCAAACCTGGAAATTTCCAGGCCATGCTTTTAACCCACTCGGCCACACACTCTTCTATTCTTCATTATATTCTTCGTCGTTTTCAATAATTTAATTACTCGATATATATATATATATATATATATAATATATATAATTCCCACAATTCATAAAATTAATATTACAATATGCCTCAAATTTACTAGCATTCTAGTTTATTATTTCTTTAGGTTTATTGTTGGATGTGTTGTATTATAGGTTTCTACCCAATTTTATAATTAATGAAATATAAAGCTGTCAGATTAAAAAGAATAAAATTGTCATATACACACGACATAATCAAGAAAATTGAATTTTATAAATAAAGAAAAGATCCTAAGATTTCTAAAATAAAAAAAAATCCTAGAAAATCAAAGGTAGCCGCTAACACATTGTAAAGGGGATTCACTTGATCTTTTTGGAGCCCCAAACTCATATTATATACATTTATAATGCCCATTATCTAGCTTATTCTTTTGTCTACTTTTAAACTCATTAGTTAAAAAGCTATTAAATGAAACTAGCAATCAAATTAGGATCTCACAATCTTGGCTAATCATAACTAACTTGATTTTGATTGAGAGGAAAATATATATGGTTAAGGGATTAATCAACTACATTATGAGAAAGAAGAAAATATAGTTTACTTCAAATGATTAACCTTAGTTCTTATATACTTGGCAGCATAAATCATTGTTAAATAACAATCGTTCTGAAGTCATTGTTGACCTACAAACTTGTTCTTAATATACTTGGCAGTATAAGCTATCGTTAAATAACGATTGTGCAGTATAAATCATGGTAAAATAACGATCATTCTGAGGAGGTTATTGTTGACCACAAACTTGTTTTTATATACTTGACACTAAAAGTCATCATTAAATAACGATTGCTCTAAACTCAATCCATAAACTTGTTCTTATACACTTAACAGTATAAATCATTGTTAAATAACGATCGTTTTGAAGTTATTGTTGACCCACAAACTTGTTCTTATATAGTACTTGGCAGTATAACTCATCGTTAAATAAAGATCGTTCAGTATAAGTCATCGTTAAATAACGATTGCTCTGAACTCAACCTATAAACTCGCTCTTATACACTTAACAGTATAAATCATCATTAAATAACGATCATTCTGAAGTCATTCTTGACCCAGAAACTTCACGTGATAGACTATTAATCTTGAATAGAGACATTTTCGCAAATCAAACGATGGTGTCGACAACGAAGGTGTACCACAAAAACGCGTGTAATTAGATGAATGAAGAAGGTGGTGAGGTCCATATCCGTGGTGTATAGGCTATTAAGCTTAGAAGACATTCCAAGGCAATGAGTGGGATAATGAGCCCCCACCATTGGGGATCCATTGTCCCATCTTCAACCAACATTTGGAATAACTATTATTGTGCCAAAGATTCTCATATATTGCATTTTCACAACAATATATAATTAAATTGCTTATTAGTTAATCAATCTCTTAATTGTTATAATTAATAATTAATTAGCCAAATTTTATATTACCTAGTTGATGTAATGTGTCTCCTCTAAATAGGGTAATCAAGAGGAAAATCATGAATTACTGGATCTGGCCTATTAGTTGACCACTAAAGGTTTAATGTTTGTTTATGTATTATTTGTTTAGATTTTCATTTGAAGATAGTGAGTGAAAATTACTCATCAATTCAAGGTCAAAATAAAAACTATTAATTACTGTCAATTCAAATTGTTATTCTTTTCAAACCTTTTCCTCTTTTTTTTGGTGTAAAATTAATTTACAATAATTGTGTGATACTTAATAAAATTGAATTTATCTCTTACAAAACTATGAACTTGTTTGTTTAACTAAGATTATTTTATTTGTTTTATAACTTTATAAATGTTACGATGGTACTTACATTAAGAAATTGTCCCATGCATGTTTCACTATGTTAATGAATGTACAAGGAAATGAATGGGCACTACTCGACATCTCATAAAGTAGTTTTATATAATTTTTTTTTTTTTCCAATATTTTATTTGTGGAGAGTTTTGGGAAATTAAATTAGTCCATTATTGATTGTTATGCAGAAATGTTTTCGGCTAAAAGTCAACTATAAGGTTAGTGTATAGTTATTATGGGCAGCCACATGATTGTAAGGTTTAGTCGGAATGCGTAGGCCATTATCTCACTCATACCACATTTTAATATATATATTTTTCAATTTTGAATATAAAATTAATATATAAGGTAGAATATTACAATCACAAATTATCATATCGTTGACAATTTTTGTCATCTACAAATGTTATTTTGCTCATATAATATATATATATATATATATATATATGTTTTGTATTTTTCTCGAAAATCTTTTTTAAAACAATAATTACTATAATTCATATAAAAAAAAACTCGATTGGAGTACATATACGTGAACTATAGTCATATCAACACTTGAGTCATATAGCTCCCTAAACAACTATACCGAGTTCCTAACTAGGAAAAGGTAGCTAGATTAAACTTATATTGGATTCATTTGTTAAATAAAACATTCATTTATAGAATGAACTTTTTCAAATTAGCCATCTTAGTAAGTGATTCTAGAAATGAAATAAATACATTTTTGGTTTACTACGTACTATATATGTTTTTTCATACAAAAAAAAAGTGTCCCTTTGGCTATATTGGCAACTCCAACGAGAAATTTGATAATTTGAGTATCTATTTATTTCGTCAGAACAAACAAAAGTAGTCGTAAAATGCCTTTCTTGTGAGAACATTGATTTGAATTGGGAATTTTTTTATTTGGGGAAAATTTAAACTTCGATTTGGAATTTTTTAATGTTAATGGAAATTTGACTTTTACATTTGGTGTTTCATTCTAATACTTCAATTTTCTATTTAAAAATTTTATTTTTTTTAAAATCAAATATTTTTTAAGTTGTTTTTCTTTCGTACTATAAATAAAATTCAAATAATTAATTAAATTAATATTACAATATTGTAATTTGATTTTACAATTTTATTAAAATATAAATTTGATTTTGTTTTCGTTCTTTTTATTTTCTAAATTTTTTGATTTTTTTTCTAAGTTTTTTGACTTTTTCCTATTATTATTTATTTTTCAAAACAATTTTAATTTGCCTTACTAAGTTTATTATTTTTCCTGATTTTTGTATAATTTTTTATTTTTTCATATTTAATCTTTTATAATTTTCTGATTTTTCAATTAATTAATTTTCTTTCAATGGAGATATTCTATCACTTTCAAAAAATATTTAAACTTAAAATTTAGTTTAATATATTTTAAAAAAATTTAAATTTCTAATATTTTCTTATTTTATTTCAAAAATTTTTTAAAAAGTAAATATATTTCTCTGATTTGTTTTAACTTTTTATGAAATTTCCTTTTTTACTTTTTGTCTTATTTCTGTTTTTATTAATTTTTTTTTTTTTTTTTTGCCAATATAATTTTTTTCTCAATTGAAAATTATTTAGATGATTGGTAATACTTTTCTAAATGTATTCATATTTATCTAAATATAATTTTCAAAATAGAAATTAGCTTGAGATATAGAATTTGAACATCTTCTAATTCTTTGGTTTTTAATCTCTAGGTTCAAGTTATGTTTCCTGCCAAAATGAATTTATTGATCAATTTTAAAATTTTCAGAGAAATTTGTATTTAAATTACCCAATTTTTTACAAGAGTGAACCACAATGATACTTTATTGTAAGAGAAAAACATACTTCATCCTTAAATAAACTAAAAATGCAATTTAATTAATTCCCTCCTAGAAATGTAAAGTATTTCGCAATTAAGTGATTTGTTTTAAAAATGTAGGGGCAAAATGAAAAAAAAATCACTAAATGTTTTAATGATTAATAGAAGTTTTGAGTTGTGACTTGTTCCAAAATTCCATAACTATTTAACTATCGAATGAGTTACACTTTTGAATATGTATTTTCATCTCGAAAAGCCTATTTGATCAGAAATGGTTTCCGAACACTCCACATGCTTTAATCGAACTGAAATTAAACTAAAGTACTAATAAATATACATCTATGTATATGGAATTAAACAAAAAATTAGTTTGCAGTTCTAGTAGAAATTAACCTCAAATCAAGATACAAAATATAGCTTGCTCATTACTTAAAGAAACACCCTTTAAGCTATTTCTCTTGAAATGGGGTCGAAATTTTTCCTTTTTCATGTATAAATTATTATTTATGAGTTTTTATACCTAACACATCTCACGGCCTTTTGTGGTCCAGTGTAAACCTGATGATTTATTCAATATTATACATAAGTATTTTTGTGAGGATCGTTTGGACCACCCAAAACACTATCTACTAAAACTAAACTAAACTTAGGTTTTTGTAAAAGAAATATAATATATATATATATAAGACTCCAAAAGTAAACTCAAGTGGGAGTCACTTTCTTTTCTAGATTTATATAATGTATTAAAATTTGTAGATTTTGCAAAAAGCAAAAAATAGTCTCTTGTTTTCTTATGTGATTTTGACTCAACCAAGTGATTTAAAAGAGATTTGTTCTTATCTTTTGGAAACCCTATTTGGATATTATATTGGGAAATGATCAATTGTGGGTGTGAAAGGTTTTTATTTTATTCATTTGGCTAGAGGTTAATACGAATAATACTATTATGAAATTTTCGTAATTTTCGAGATTTTTTTTAAAGTTTTCAATTAAAAAATTAATATAAACGAAGATAGGAATAAATTTTGTAGATTTAGAAGAATCAAGAAGAGAGAGGATAGTGATGATGTAGCAAGGGTGCAGCTAGGGCTGGGGATGTTTGGTTCTCTTGAGGATGTGACCTGTCTCAAAGTCACAACCATATAAAGAGTGCAATTTATTGATTGATGTTCATGTGTCTTGCAGGGGAAATTTTGACACAACATCTTTCCTTATGCTCGGACAAAAATAAAATACTAACTTATTTTGGGAAATATTTTTAATAAGTAAAATAAATAATAAATACAATCATATATATATATACACTAGCTAGCTAAGTTGTGATCATACTTGTCAATTATTAGTTTGAGATATATATATATATATAATATGAACTTTCTTTAATTTCTCCTATTTATTGAGCAATTAAGTAAAATACATAAATCAATAGACAATTACTTGTTAATAATTGTTAAGTTCAAGTTGACAAGTTTTTCATTTTTTAGAATTAATCTATTATTATCACTAATTATGTTCATCATAATGTATATTTATATGGCTTTTCTATAGTTAATTAGATATTATTAATGTGAACATCAACAAAACAAAACAAAAACACAAAAAGGAAATTACCGAGCCAGTCTTTTTTCTAGCTTACTTTCTTAATTAATTTTTTTTTAATTTGTTTATTTCTTGATTTTAAATATTCTTGATAGTGAAACCTATTTATAGCATATGCAGATGTACCACAAGTTATTAAATACGAAAAGATGTGTATGCACCTCCACAGTGGAATTTATATATATAGAAAAATGAATGAGAAAAAGATTAGGGTTACTTTTAGAGGTAAACTAATCAACTTTAATTAAACAACTAAATTATATAATATATATATATATGTACATATATATACTGCATGCCATGCATATTGTGACGGTGGTATACTAGTATTTTTCTTGATTATACGAAATCGTAGACACTACACCACAAAATGGGTCCTCAAATACTTGAAATTCGTAAACATTACATATTACCTCAATATTTTAATTACGTCGAATTATTACATGTTTCCTTTTAATGTCATGCATGATATCATATTTCAGCATACGTGTAACTTGTGTATATATCTGTTATGAGAGAGAGATCATAATTTTATGACACAATATATTGGTATTTTAATAATATAGACATCAAATAATCCGTGCAATATATGAATGATTTGTTCATGTGAGCATATGCAAAGTGGTTGGCTAATGGGCAACTTGCTCAAATAACCAGACAGACATATACACACTCAACTATATGTTCATATTTATATATGATATATATATATAACTTTGGTACATAGAATGAAACTCCTAAAAATGACACTTAGAACATGAGTTATGATAGATATATATGGATGATTAATTTGCAAGTTTACTAAATTTCTAAAGCATCATTCTCATGTAACAAATTTAGGGTTTGGTATAATAAAGTGATATTTACTTTGTATAGTATTTATATATAATCATAAGTGTATAAGTTATTTTCTTAAATATATATTTGACATATTGATTATATAGTACTAATTAATGCACACTAGTTATTTATAGTATAAAAGTAAATAATATGTAGAAATAGTAACATCCATATTCAGATAAATAACTTTTAGTCTTACAGGAATTTTAGTGAGATTTTTGTTTATATTATAGTTAAAATGTTACAATAAAATTTATAATATCATGATCCGTCTATTTTTACATGGAAAATACCTGGGGGAAAATGGAATAAAACCAAAGCATGTGTTTCACGCGAGATAATTTCATTCTAAAATCGACGTTTAACGAATGAGACTAAATATGACATATTTTAACTTCAATATATAGGATCCAAAATTAATTCCAATAAAACTCCTATAGAAATAAAATTCATTAAAACCAAAAGTGAAATCTTCTATAATTAGGTTCTAAAACTCATTGCAAAGTTAGGTCAATGTCTTGTGCATGTCTGATATGAAATAGTCATAGCAATCACGAAAACAATTAATTAGACGCATCCCTAATTTTTTTACCTAATTAGTTGATAATCATTAAAACCAAATAAGTTTATATCCAAGGAAATAAAATCCTGTTACCTAAGTTCGTAATTAATGACATTACTAAAAGAGATTATAACACAAGGGGGCACATGGAAAGTGCTACATAGAAGCAAACAATGTATGATTAATTAAATTCATTAATTTTATATTAATGGAACTAATTATACAGATCATCATGAACACTGGGATCAAATTAATTATGCAATTAAGTATAATTGGAGGAGAAGATTACACGATGATTGTTCTTTTCTGGACCACAACTCCATTAATTGGTTCTCTTAATCATGCTATTCCCATTATTTTTATTTTCATATTAAAGAAACCATCCACTTGAACCATAATTAATTAACAAACAAATTAAATAATTGTTGAGTCATCATATTATACATTTCACCACAATACTTTCATTCTCCCTCCCTTTTATTTTGGTTCAAAATGAATTCAAGTACCATGTAGTAATAATCTCTATTATATGCCAGTATTTGTGACAAATATATACATAAGTGGTCGGAATAAATGTATAAATATACATTTGTAATTTAATTTTTTTAACTCTCCATCTTTTAATGATCATTTGTATATACTTGCAACAAAATGTGTAACATAATTTTGTTGTAAACGATATGAGCTGGTTCAAAATAGCTAAAAGGCACTTCAACTAATTAATCAAAATTTGGTCAACCAAATAATTTATGGGTCGTAGATAATTTTGAGTATTCATTAACGTAAATTTAATATCGAAAAATTACTCGAGATTTAAAAAAAAAAAATCCTTCTTGGACCTCTTTTTAAGAAAACCTAAACTTGTACCTTACAAAGCTCTCATCCACATAAAAGGCTTGGTTTAAGAGCTCTAATTAATAAAAATAAACTTTAATTATTTTAGTAACATGCTCTTGATCCCATAAGATTTATAGAAAATACATATCCACGTGTCTTCATTCGATTCGCTGTAACTTGATAAAATAATTCAAGCATTGGTATATATGCACATGAAAGTCATACACACTGCTCTCTTTGATATTATTATTGCACACACTTTTAAATTCTCTCTCTCTCTCTCTCTCTCGACATTATAATCAAGTAGAAGAAGAAATTAATCAAGGCTCCATCATCACCGTCGATTGAAAAGGGATCAACGGCTGAGAATCAAGGGGTTTTCCGATGGAAGTTGGCCTGAATTTTAAGGAAACTGAGCTATGCCTTGGCCTGCCCGGAGGTGGAAAGAATGAATGTGACGCCGTTAAGATTAACGGCAAAAGAGGGTTTTCTGAGACCGTTGATCTGAAGCTCAACCTTCAATCTAACGACTCAGATGCTTTGGATCTGAAGGACAATATGAAAAGTTTAGCAAAGGAGAAAGCTGTTCAGGTTCCTAACAAGGATCCAGTCAAGCCACCAGCCAAGTAAGTATATATCTATATATTTATATGTATATATATATATATATATTTAAAAGAAATACTAATTTTAGTATCTTTTTTTGCATGTT
Source organism: Verbascum thapsus (assembly GCA_963669365.1). Classification (NCBI taxonomy): domain Eukaryota; kingdom Viridiplantae; phylum Streptophyta; class Magnoliopsida; order Lamiales; family Scrophulariaceae; genus Verbascum; species Verbascum thapsus. Next base: position 3,831,565 of record OY770115.1, read on the forward strand.
ATAGCTAAAAAATATCATAATCTTCAAATTATTATGGCAATATATACTAGCAAGAAAAGAAAATGCCGAAATTTATTTGTCATATTTATTTTACAAACAATACATACAAAAATATATACATAAACTCATCGTGTGTACGTAATTGTTTAAATTATATTATATCAAAGATCGTACTGTCATAATTTATAGCTAGATAAGCATCAACATTTAGTGAAAACCCTTTTTTTATTTCTCTTTTATTTATTTAGGCACATAACTCAAACATAGTATATTTATCATCACACTGTTTATGACCAAAAGGCAACGTTTGAACTAAAAAAGCAAAAAAACAAGACCCAATAAATATATTTCATATTGAAGAGTTGCATGTGATTTTAGAATAGAAACAACTATTAGAGAAATAATAAAATTTATATATCTAAACACGAAATACTCGCGCACATAAATTTTTTTTAAACAACAATTTATTATTTAATAGCGTGATATTTCTACTAAATTACTGAAATTTTATGTTTCGATAATATTTAGGGCACAAGTGGTGGGATGGCCACCAGTCCGGTCCTTCCGGAAGAACGTTATGGCTCACCAGAAAACCACCGACGAGGAGGCTGAGAAGGCGGCGGCATGCAGCGGCCCCGCCGCCTTTGTCAAGGTGTCGATGGACGGAGCCCCATATCTCCGTAAAGTCGACTTGAAAATGTACAAAAGCTATCAAGAATTATCTGATGCCTTAGCCAAAATGTTCAGTTCTTTCACTATGGGTAAGTATATATATATATATATAAATTCTATAACAAATCAAATTCGATGATTTAAATTATGTATCATAATTATTATGGAAAATAATTATATGGATATATATTTTGTTTCATCTCATAAAATATTAATGAATATTTTTATATTTTTAATAGGTAATTATGGGACCCAAGGAATGATAGATTTCATGAATGAGGGGAAATTGATGGATCTGCTGAACAGTTCTGAATATGTGCCCACTTATGAAGATAAGGATGGTGATTGGATGCTCGTGGGGGATGTACCATGGGAGTAAGTAGTAGTCTATATATATATATATATATGTATATATGTATATATGATTCTCAATTATGAATGCTTTTAATATTTTATTTATGGTTGTAATCATATTCAATTTTCAAAAAGATAGGCCTTAATTTCAGCAGCCTCACGATATCAAACTATAATGATTAAGCATATATTACTTTTAATATATTCAATTTGTAATTTAATTTTATATATTGAAAATGTGCAGGATGTTTGTTAATTCATGCAAACGCCTTCGCATCATGAAAGGATCTGAAGCAATTGGACTTGGTATGTACCTTAGTTTCTCTTGTGTTTGTGTTTTTTTTTTATTAAATATATATAAATACATATATATATAATTAATCAATTTAATAACTAAGGCATCATTGATAATTAAAAAAAACCATACATTTAGCTAATAAGTTAAAAGAGGGTAATATTAATAAGCATTAATGTTAAATCATGTACTAGTTTCAATTTTGGTCTCATACTTTTTGTAAAAATAATTTAATAAAATATGATCTCACTTAATTTTTATGAACTATTTAGTTCTTTGAAATATATTGATTTAATTAATTAAAATAAAATTTATATAAACATTGAAAGTATGTATATATATGCACATATATATCATAAATTAATTTGTACATTTTATATATCCAAAAATGAATCATCAATCTATTTGCTATACGGCTAAGATAGATATTATTATCATAAATGGAGTGATCTAGGATTAGTATGGCCTTGTTTGTTTGTGTTCAATTTCTATTTTCAATATTTTGGATTCAAAAAATTGAAAAAATTTATTATCTAAATTTATATTTTTCCAATTATTCTTTTTTCCAACCCCCTATTTAGCTAACTATCAATTACTACATTCATCAATCAAAATTATTTATTCTAATCATTATCTATCTTTCTCTTTCATATTTCACAATTTTAATTTACATTTTACTATTCTTCGTTCACATAATCATTATACAAATAACTAACTCAATAATTCAACAAATCATACACCAACCTATTATAATTGATATGGCATATTTTATACATTAAAAAAACCCTAAAATATTAACAAGCACAATATACATCAAATGTTCAAACCCTAATTTCCATAAACACATTTTTTCCAAATAATTTCAAGTCAAAAACATAAATAAAATAAAGTATGGCTCTCTCTAAGTGTATTTTCTAAATTTCCTTCATTTTATTTTGTGAAATTATTATCAGCACCAAGAGCTATGGAGAAATGCAAGAGCAGATCCTAATGAAATCATGTATTATCAATTATGCAATTTGGTTTGATTGGAGCAGAAATTTGTATTTCCATGTGCCCACTACTTTTATTTTATTTTATTTTATTTTCCGGATTTTTGTGCCAGTGTCTGTATTTTGTTATTATAGTATATAGATATGAAAAATCTGTGGACATATGTATTGGACAAGAAGCAAATGCACTCATATGTTGTCTGGCTTGTTATAATATTGTATTTTTTGTGACTAATTTAATTTGGTTTGCTTAATAATTATCTATTAATTATTATTGTTCTTGTTGTTGTCTTTGCTGTCACAGTTGTGTTTATGTCGATTTCTATTTTTATATTAAAAAATTGAAATGTTTGTTTATTGATTCGCCAGAATCTTCATATCTTTTTATTTGATTTTCTGAACTTATTGAATAATTGTAAATTACTGTATTTTGATTATTGTAGTCCCCCAACTAGAGGGCTGGAGGGAACATGCCCATGTGAATGTTGATGGGACTATTCCTTTAATTACAATTTTATATTTGTGCATTTATTACTTTAACAATTTTAAATTATTTGGGTTTTATTCTTATTTTATTTTGAAAATTTTCAAGTATCTAGTTTAGACCATTATAGAGCTGTTTCAAGGATCATAATAAATATTTAAACTCATATATTGAGACGGTTATAAAAATTTATTTTGAATTTTTATTAATTTATTTTAGATATACAAGTGATCATTATATACAAGTTACATAGTGTAGAGAATGCCAATCATCTAAACGTTACATGTTTTCTATATAAATAAGTTATGTCTAGGACTTAATATAGCAAGATAGTATATTTTACAAATTAATTTAGCTTATTATTTTTTTCCTAAATCAAATTAATTTAGTTAAATAACTTAAGGTTGATGGTACCTGAACTTACTATTTCAAGGATGTGACACAAATAAAAAGGAAATCTTTTAACAATAGTTTCTTGTCGTTGGAATTAATGCATGTCTATAAATTGTTCTTGGATCACAAAAATCAGGACTCTGACAAGCTCATTAATTTTCTCTTTGAATAAAAAGGGAATATTATTTTTTTTTATCCTAGTGGATTAGTACTAAATTGATTGTATTGTATTTAAAAATTATAACTAAATAATTATTTAATTTGCTAGTTATATAATCCACCATTTTGGGGGTGTTCCATTTTGTTTAAAATTCTTGGCAAAAAGATATAAAGAAAATAATACATAATAATAATATATATATACGTATATAAGTTTTAAAGGGTTAATAAATGCATGATAGTATAAGTTTTTGCATCTATTGCCTTCTATAGAGAAAATTGTTAGTGTCAAAGTACTATATGATTTTCTAGTTCTTTCATTTGAATTGTTGGGTAAATATTATGCTTCTATAAGTTTTGGTATTAATTTATAGTGTAAAAGTGTTTTAAGATCCAAGAGACATCTCATAAAATTCCATATCAACTTACTCTCAATATTTAAAATACAATTAATTTATTTTTCTTATGAGATCTTAAATTGATTATTATAATCTAGTTTAAATCTCACTAAAGATGTTAGGCTTGGCGCTATGTATATATAATATAATTCTACGAATAACTTAGATTTATTTCTTGTATGTTTGTGGCTACGATAATTAAAGGTTTATCTTAATGAGCTAATTTAGTGAAAGAAAAATCCAATAACAACGAAGTTTAGGATAACCACTATGAACTTTATCTAAACTAAAAAAAATCATAATTTTATCAAAAAATAAAACAAATATTTATCATGCCTCGAAATTCGAAAAAAAATTGAAATTCCAAATCCCAAAAATCATATTCCGAATAATCTAATTAAAACAAAATACATTTTGAATTACATTTAATGTGGGCTAATTGTCACTCTATATTTGATCTACGTATAATTTATACTATACATATGTTAACTAGTTTTTCATTATGTAATTTGATGTTTTATGTAAAAGGAGTGTGCATTACCTTTGAATTAATATTAATCCATATATTTATTTTATATGTAATCTAGTGTTAACCAATACAAGATCCATTTAGAACTTGGGCCGGATTCAAATCTGTGATCCATTCTAAACTCTTAACATCAATTGGGCCTAAACTCTTTAGAGCCCAACCCAATCAATAAAAACAATTTTGAAACATGACCCAATAGATTTATGTTCTTGAGTAATGGGTTAAATCTCTTAGGCCCAAATTAGCTTAAGCTATTCTCTATGTTAAACCAAATTAGCTTAAGATCCATTTAGAACTTGGGCCGGATTCAAATCTGTGATCCATTCTGAACTCTTAACATCAATTGGGCCTAAACTCTTTAGAGCCCAACCCAATCAATAAAAACAATTTTGAAACATGACCCAATAGATTTATGTTCTTGAGTAATGGGTTAAATCTCTTAGGCCCAAATTAGCTTAAGCTATTCTCTATGTTAAACCAAATTGGATCCAACTAAATAAACTTTTTATACACAAAAATGATGGGATCCAACTAAAGCCTATTTTCATGGTTCAAAGTTTCTAAACGTTTCCGCCGAAACAGCCGAAACGTTTCGATTTTACAAGTAATAGAAACAAAATCATTCAACATTTTTTAAATTACTTGGTTTCCTAAGAAACTTACGGAGTTTCCATATTTTCCATGGAAACCATGGAAACTTGGCTATGTTTGTTAATGTTTTTGGGATAAAAATTTGAAATTTTATCGAAAACTGTGTATCATGGAAATCTTATGTGAAAATGATAGTTGTTTGTTTATGTTTTTAAAATTAGGTTGAAAGTTGTAAAATATGTCAAATCAATAATGATAGGTTGATGGATGATGTATAAAATAATTATTTTAATTGTGTATATAATGATTATGTGAATAAAAAATAGATAAATATAGATTAAAAATTATAAAGTATGAAAGATAAAGTGAAATAGTGATTGATATGATTGGTAAAAGTGTGAAATGTTGTATATATGATTGATAGTTAGTTATATAGGAAATTGGGAAGTAGAGTTGGAAAAAAAGGAGAATTTGGGTGAAAAGTTGGTGTGTTAAGTATATTTTGAATTTTGTGATTTAAAATGTTGAAAATGAATTCTGAAAACATAAACAAACAAGGCCTAATTAGAGTTTCCTAGAAACTATTATAAACAATCTCAAAAAATCAGAAAAAAAAAAGGAATTAAATTTTTTTATATATTGTTAAACCTACGGAATATAATTTGAATCAAAATTGGACTCTAAATCCTAAATAAAATTAAAACAAAATCACCCCTACAAAGTTCGCTGTTGCAGAGAAATCGAAACACAAAATTAATTTCTAGGAAGCTAAATTTACTTTATAATATTTTGTAAATTTATAACAGTGATTTCGATACGCTTTTGATACGTTTTCGAAACGTTTTCGAAATGTTTCCGAAATGTTTCCAATATTTTACTATCCGAAACTCACCTTCAAAACGAAACTTTAAACCATGCCTATTTTACTCACCCTAAACCGAGATATTTTATCGTAAAATAAATTTTAAATATAATGAATGAAAAACACGTGTAATTTTAAATTTTTATTAGATTCGTGTTTTTTATCGAATAATTTGCAATAGAATTTTACAATAGAAAATTCTAAAGCAATTGAGATTATAATCTTGGCAACTACATAAATTATGCACAATAAAATTTGTAGCAATTGACCAATTTTAGAACCCTATTTATTACTAATACACATAATATATATATATATATATATATAATTATAATAAAAAGAAAAAGTGCCATCTTTTGATCACGTGATTAAGCACGTGATCCACAGAGCCTTCTTCACCTGTGCTCTGCTTTTCTTCCACTCTCAAAGTCATCAAATTAAACCCCCTAAAAAATATCATGAAATTTCTAAATCAGCAAAAACCCACACTCGATCTCGATCATAATTCATCAATCCCTTAAACCCCAATGAGATTTACCTGAATTTCATTGCCTGGATCGTCAATGGATTTCTCGGAGCTCGAGGCGATCGAGGGTTTGCGTTGGTCATGGCATTCATGGCCCGTTTCAAAGCCCGAAGTCTCAGCTCTAGTTGTCCCACTGTCCATCATGTGCACGCCATTAACGCCCTTCACCGAGCTCCCGATCCTTCCTTACGAGCCCCTCAATTGCTCCCAATGCGACGCCGTTTTGAACCCTTATTCCCGCGTAGATTACGTATCCAAAATCTGGGTTTGCCCCTTTTGCTATCGCAAAAACCCTTTCCCAAAATCGTATGCTCATATCAATGAGAACAATATCCCTGCTGAGCTTTTTCCTACTTATAGCACTGTAGAATATAATTTAGGTTCGGGTTCAGGTTCGGGTTTACGCTCAGGAGCGGTTCTGGGAAGGAGTGGGAGTGGGATATTGGGGATGAGATCGAATAGTAGTTCATTTGCAAGTGTATCTGCTTATTCTGGCTCGGGATTAGGTTCAGATTGGGTTGGGGTTGGACCGGCATTTGTGTTTGTTGTGGATAGTTGCTCATTGGAGGAGGAGTTGGCGGAGCTGAAGAGGGAGTTGCGACATATGATTACGCGTTTACCGGAGAATGTGTTAGTGGGACTGGTGGTTTTTGATTCGATGGTGAGGGTATATGATCTGGGATTTACTGATTGTTTGAGGGCTGTAGTTTTTCATGGTGAGCGTGAGGTTTCGTCTGAACAGGTAAACTATGTTTGAAGATTGTAGAATTTCATGGTGGAGTGATTATAATTGAAGTTTTAGGATGATGGTAATGAGAATAGGAAATAGAACAACTTGCCTTGGCTTGAGTATCTTTATAAGGTTGTTGTCTTTTATTTTGTGTTGCATCTTTGTGGGAGTTTGAATAGAATGTTATGTTATGTAGGTATCTGTTTGTTACACTGATATTGATGATCTTGTTAAATACGAGTTGAAGTGTTGCGTTCTCAAATGGAGAGTGATAAATGAAGAAAGACTTTATATCAGCATGAAAGAAAATTATGAGAGATGAACTTAGCCATAAATGATTGCAGTTAAATGTATGCCCTGTGTTGTATGTTTCTATACTCGGTTTTGCTTGATTTTTAGGACCATTGAACTCCTTGTCATTAACAAGATGTTTCTTATTGCCTCATTTAATTTCAGTACGTAGCTCTTATAAATCAAGTGCCTTGTGCAGAAAATTTATTCCAACTTTGCATTTCTAGTTATTTTGACCACAGTCCACACCTTGAATCTTTGAAATATTGTCACATAAATAGTACATTTGAGGGGTTTTAATAACAGGATGGAAAATTCTACATGATTTTCATGTTTTTCGTGCTTGTACCATACTACCATCTGTATTTATAAATGTGCACTCTACAATGTATAAAGCAATGATTGTTATGTTCATTGTTCCATCTGTGTAGAAACATCTTGTAGAAGATGAAAATTTTCACTTGATATAGTATAGTATTAGCTTTTGAATTATTCCATCTATTTGTTTAACAGACTTGCTTAACCAAATACTTATTTATCTTCAGGCGAAAGAGTTTCTAGGCCTCCATCAAATTAAACAGTATTATGGAAAAACACCCGCTGCACAAAAACAGGGCTTTTTACTGCCGTTATCTGAATGTGAGTTCAATCTCATGACATCAATCGAAGATATACATTCTTCGCAATTGGTCAAGCCAGGTCATCGCCCTCTACGCTCTACAGGTGTCGCAATATCAGTAGCTATTGGCCTTCTAGAAGGATGTTCGATAAATACTGGTTCCCGTGTAATGGTTTTCACATCCGGGCCCGCAACTATCGGCCCAGGGATGATTGTTAACTCAGACCTCGGCAATTCAATTAGAACCCATCGTGACCTCAATCATGGTTATGCTTCCTACTACAAAAAATCTCGAGAATTTTACAAGAATATATCTCAAAGATTATCCGATTCATCCATTGTTCTTGATCTTTTTGCCTGCTCTCTCGATCAGGTTGGAGCCGCTGAATTAAAAATCCCGGTTGAAAATTCAGGCGGGTTCATGATGTTAGGTGAGTCGTTCGAATCAGAGCAGTTCAAAAAGTGCTTGCTTCACCTGTTTGACAACGATGACGATGGAAATTTGAAAATGTTCTTCGATGCAACCATAGAGATAGTAACGACCAACGACGTAAAAATCAGTGGGGCCCTCGGGCCTTGCATTTCTCTACACAAGAAGAACAACTGTGTGAGCGACAAATCGATCGGCGAAGGCGGGACCCACATCTGGAAACTGGGTACCCTCACTTCCAAAACGTGCATCGCTTTCTTCTTCGAAGTGGGCAAGGAGCAAAAAGCGCAACCCACGTCTGCGTTTTTCATACAATTCATAACCCGTTACAGATGTGGTAGTAGCATGGGCGTTCGAAAAAGGGTGACGACTGTCGCGAGAAGGTGGGTCCCGAAAAACTCGCCCGAAATCGCTTCGGGTTTTGATCAAGAAGCGGCTGCATCAGTTATGGCTAGACTCGCCATTCACAAAGCGGAAACAATGTTGGCTCAAGATGTTATAAGATGGCTAGATAAAACTCTAATAAGCTTCACATCAAAATATGGGGATTATGTGCAAGAAGAACCATCTACCTTTCGTCTTTCGACCAATTTCTCATTATACCCACAATTTATGTATTATTTGAGGCGATCCCAGTTCCTCGACGTCTTCAACAGCTCTCCAGACGAGACGGCTTATTTTTGTTTGATGTTAAACCGTGAAGGGGTCGTAAATTCTCTTATCATGGTTCAACCTACACTTTTTCAGTATTCATTTGACGGGCCGCCTATACCTGTAGTGTTGGATGTATGCTCAATATCCCCGGATGTGATTTTGCTTTTCGATTCATTTTTTTACGTTGTTATTCACTATGGTTCTAAGATTGCACAGTGGAAAAAGCTCGGTTATGATAAGGATCCAAGTCACGAGAGTTTCAAGAAGCTTCTAGAAGCTCCGGAGCTTGATGCTGAACAACTAGTGGCTGAAAGGGTTCCAGTGCCAAAGCTTATCAAATGCGATCAACATAGCAGCCAAGCGAGGTTTCTTCTTGCTAAAATAAATCCGTCTGTTACTCAGAATTCGACGTATGCAGAAGGTAAAGAACTTATATTCACTGATGATGTGAGTTTGCAGGTGTTTATTGAGCATTTGCAAGCTTTGGCTGTGCAGGGTTAATTGGTTTTTGTATAGTGTTTAGGTATGGTTTGTTGTATACTTATAGTTTGGAGGGAATAGTGAAATATGGAAGAGGGCTTTAGGGAAAGAAAAGTCGATACATGTCGTTGGCATAGCCTTCACTGTTTTGTTATTTGCCCTTGATTAATTCTGCATTGTGTATTATTGTGTATGTGTTGGTTGTTTAATGTTGTTATGGTTTTAATGTGTTCATTGTTATTACATTATGGGTGAAGATCAAATTGGTTGAATATTTGACAACCATATAGGGAGAAAATTTTCCTTGCATTTTTCTGTCATGCATCTTCCTCTGTTGTAAAAATTCTAGGGTTTTGGGGTTTAGGGCTCCATTTATTCTTGCAGAATAAAGAAATTCAGTTTCATGTTATTGCAAATGACATAAAAACATAAGATGAATTTTTAATTTTTACAACTTCTTTTTAGTTCATCTTACAGTCCATATGATCACGAGAAGATGGCAAGGGTTACCATCTTCCCCTGTGATTGGCTGGGTTACCATGATTTATTCCTGCCCGCATGGGCAGCCCAGTTGGTCACAGAAGGGTGAAGTTTGGACAATGACCAAGGATCGAGTCCCACCAGCGGCAGTGTGGGAGCAACCTCTCAAGTGAGGGGGCTCCTTGTGCGCAGTGGGCACTGGTCTAGCCCCTGTGATTGGCTGGGTTACCATGATTTATTCCTCCCATAGCTCTGTCGGGCCGGGGCATGGGGAGCCCTTGGGGTTGGGGATTCAACCTTTTGGACAACGAGAAGATGGCAAGTGTATGCTATTTAGCTCTAAACCAATTGACAAAACATCACCATAAGGATTGAAAATGTTACTATACCATACTCTCTACACTGATTTGTAAGCTTTATACAAATCTTCAAAAATTGTTCTTTCACATGGCTATTTGCATGCAAACAAAAACTATGCTAAATATATATATCTAATTTGAAGTTCCATCTCAAATAGTTCTCACACAAAAGCAGCTGAATTCTAATCTTACCATAATCTTATTCACCCATAAGAATTCCCATATTTTGATGACCAAAACTTCAGTTCCTATATCAATTCACAACATTAAACAAAGGGAAAAACAGTAATAGTGCAATTAAGCGCATTCTACAGATTAATTGCACTAATGAACTAAAATCACAATGCACCCTATCTAAGGGGAATTGATATTGCAATTCTCCCTTAAACAAGTAAATGAACTATGCAGTTAACCACAAACATTTTCATCAAGTAAGAAGAAGTGGAAACTAAATTCAACTTAAATTAATCCAACATTTGGAAATGGCAAACATTAAACACAGAAATACAATCCAAACGGAAAATAGCTATACTAGACCAAATGCAATAGTTCTAATGTATGTATCTCTCACACATTTGACTCAGTCTAACATGGAAATTCCTCGAGAATCGTACCCCAAATTTCCCCCAAAAATCATCACAAAACCCTAATTTCAAACACTAGCATATTCACCCCTCGGATCATCGACAACATTGAGCAACGATCCATACGGCGAATCCTCCAAACTCTCCTCCGGCGCCCTCAAAACGCCATGAACAACCACAATCACGCCACTAATAATAATCGCAGTAAAGAGCTTCAACCAAACACCGGTCCATAGAAGCGCGATCAAAGTTATAACCGCGAGAATACCTACGATTATCTTCTGATCGATGTCGTAACCTAATAGAGTTAGGGTTTCTTCATCGCGCGAGAAGAGGAGGTATATGGCGGTCGAGAAGATGCATAGGAAGAAGATTAAGGCGAGGGGGCGGGTGAGGAGAGTTGCGAGGAAGATGAGAACGGTCAAAACGGCGTAGTTTGGGAGGAAAAATCGGAGGTTTTGTGAGAGGCGGTAGGTGGCTTCGGAGAAGGAGATTGGGATGCTGAGAGCTGATGGGTTTACGAACTGTTGCCATGGCCGGAGCGCTGCGGCGGAGGCGGTGGCCGGCGATGGTGATGACATTTGATTGAGAGAGAAATTTTTGACTGGAATAATTGAATTGAACTGTTTCCAAGTAATTTAATAGTGTTTGTAGTCTGTAGAGGCGTATTGTAAGATCCGGGCAAGAAAATGAATTATTACACAATCAACGGGTCAAAAGTTCAATATTTGAAAAGTTGATGAATTTTCACATTCTTTTATTGGATGCTGATTTGTCAAATATTTTGGAAATTATTATTTAAGTTTGTATCATATTTAGAGAAAATTAAATAAATAACACTAATTTTAAAAAAAAATTCGAAAAATAGAACAGAAATTAGAGGAATTGTATATTTAGCCCTAAACGCCTTAGGATAAGGCGCATCCACTGGATGCGCCTTGTACTAAGCCTCCACTCCTAAGAATTTTTTGATTTCACAATTTTGCGTTTTAATTCAGTAAATTGACGATATTTGATTTCATTTTTCTCGTTTATCTTATAATATTTTAGATGTGGAGTTCAACATGAAAATTTAGTTTGACATATAAAATTTTCAACCAAACAAAAATTAATTTATTTTGATGTTAGTGTAAAAAAATAAGACCAAAATAAAACACGCCGATAAATCATTTTTCTAAACTAAAACATTTTTTTCCTTATTTCAAACTTATTTTCATCATTATTTATATTATTTTGGGTCTCGAGTTGAACATAAAAAATGTAGTTTGATAAACAAACTTTCCAACGCCACAAAATTTGATTTCTTCCGATACCTGAATTAAGAAATACGACCAAAATAAAATACTATATAAAGAAAATAGAGTTTTTCCTAATTTCAATACCGTTCTCCCTTTTCTATGCTCTTTTGACCCTCGAGTTCAATATGAAAAATATAGCTTAACAAATAAGGTATCCAACGCCATAAGAATTGATTTGTTTCGATATTCGGATAAGAAAATACGATCAAAATAAAACAGTATAATAGAAAAATATTTTTCTCCTTATTTCTAACTAATTTTTCTCCATTTTCTATGTCGATATAGGCATCGAGTTCAACACAAAAAATATAGTTCGACATATAAATTTCTCATCCACAAGGGAAATAGAAAAAGCACGAAAAAAACCCGTCTAGAAAGTTTAACCGAAAAACGTGTCGATTTTGGCAATACGATTTTCTAACATCATCATCATCACTCTTATCCAATGAGCTAAGTACTATACAATGCAGAAATGTATTGAAGCCTGTCATAAGTATTATACAGAAAGGAAGAGAAAATGGAGATGTACATGAAATGCAGAATGCAAATTCAACGGCCAGGATTTAAGATTCTCCAAACGTTTTGTCCAGGATTATTTGTCCCAATCTCGAGTATAGAGCTTGTTGCTCCTCAAATGTGAGGTTCATCAGTATCTAAACAAACATCAAAAAGATAAATATATGTTGTATACTGTTTTTATTGAGGAAAATAACAAGTGATTTACCTGGTCCATAATCATCTCAATCGATAAGCTTTGTTGTACGATAAATGACTGGTGATAGATATACGCAAAAACAGCCATCACCATCTGCAGATACACTTGTTAGGTGACATCAAATAGCTTAACCAGTACAGTAAAATACATAAATAATCAGTTTGTAAAATCATAAATACAAAAAACTACTCGAGCTTTGTAAAGTTACCATAACTTCATCTTGCTAATGGTAAAAGCAGATTTAAATTTCACCCTTGTTCTTAAAGTTGTAAGGATTTGAGAGAGGATGAGTTGATCTATAAGTGAAGGGTATGCATATAATTATCTCTAATTAGTACAGGATTAGATGAAAATGAAGATGCTCCCCAACACATTACAAGGGAGAACTCATTATCATGCAACTAATAACATGATGTGAACAAATATTTTTCTCAGTACATATTTTTGTGTATGTCTTCATGGGATTATTTTAGGAAGAAAAAAAAGTTTTGAAAGCAGAATTTTTTGATAAATGGTAATTAATTTCATATTAAAATCTCAAACTGTTCGCAAGTTCACCTGGCAATCCATTCGATCAGTGATACCACCATGTCCAGGAATACTATCACCAAAATCCTAAAAAAAAATACGAAAAAATGTGGTAAGAATGGATAGAATTTCAAATTTTAAAACAAAAACATCCACATTTTGCAAAGATTGGCAAATGAATTCAGCATTAAACATAGATATTTAAATATGGATTAGGATAATGAGATCAAACCTTGATTTTGAAAGCTCTTTTAAAGCCACTAGCAAAAAACCCTCCAAAAGGTGCTATTATTGATGCAAATAGACCAATAGCCAATGCATGCCACTGCACAGGCAAAATAGAAATTTCCTTCCAAGGAAACTGCAAGAAAGTCATCTCATAAGTAGCCAAAAAAATCATAGCTTAAAAGATCAAAAGGCTACAATGCAACAAAGTACCAAATTGGTAGAATATACAATAGACAAAAAATAGATAAGATTCCTAACAATAACATAATAGATATATCAAACATATAAAATTCAATTTCTTGACAATTACATTCTAGATAAGAAAGTTTTATTTGATCTTAAAATCATATAGATTAAAAAAAACGAAACTTACCCATCCAGGAAACCAGTCTGGGACAGTAAAATATTCTGGCTTAAATAACGGACCAGGATCACATTGAAGCCAGCCAGTTGATAAATCCTACACAACCGAGTAGTCCATATTAAGAGTAATTTCTTGAAAAATGACAACAGAAAGAAGATTGCTTATAAGCCAACGATTACCTTCCTTGGACATGTCAACCACTGGAAACGACCCAATATATTTGCCATCTGAATGAATAAAAGAGAAATAAATTAATCACCAAAAAATTCACTAGAAATCGAAGCTGAATTTGACCTCAGTAACACTTAGAAGCCAGCCTCCACTCAAATTATCCAAGAAATAATACAAAAAAAAAATATATACCTTGATTAAAAATTTCAAATCATTTAATAAATGTTTGTCCATTATTACAAATATTTTTACTAATAAATGGTTAAATTGCTTACCACAAACGCAGAGATCACAGTAGCAACAGAAGCTCCAATAAATCCCTCCCATGTTTTCTTTGGTGATATCTTGATCAAAGGAGTTTTTCCAAAGAAGAACCCACAAATGTAAGCAGCAATATCGTTGATGACGATAAGTGATGCTGGAAGAAGGAACCTGCATTGTTGTCAATCTGTTCTTTAATCCCTTAAGTTTATTTAATTTGGAGGTATTATACCAGCTTTTTTTTAGCTAAGCAAAAAAGTGCCAAACATATTATGTCTTTCAAATGGATCAAATTAAAAAGGTCATTAAATTAATAAAAGGAAACACAGCTAATAACTAGCATTCAATGCAGTTAAAAATTAAACAGGATGACCAAAGTTGTGGTACACTCTTACCAGAAAATTCCTTCAAAGATATTTGCCACGGTAAAAGATGACTGCGTAAATACCACAATCAAAATCATATGTGTCCATGCATATTGGCCAAATTGATACTTATACATCTTCTTTTTCAGTGTAAGAATGAACCACATAAAACCTGAATCCATCAACAGAAAAATAATATTCAGTTTCATATTGAATTATACATAGATATACTAGGATTTGCATCATATCATCATGAAGGAAAAAAATTCAAAGGAGGTTCTCAAATCTCAAACATCATCCAAACCCCAAGAATAACATCTTGAAAGAGGAAATTTTAAATAGCTAGGAACCAAGTATAGAAGTATCAACCTGCTATATACGAGAAATAACAGGTAACCATATGATACTTGATAAGTCTGCCCACGAGCTTATACAAAAATTTGTCTGTAGTAACAGTATTCACTAGCCTTTGACTGAGAATACGACCATAAACAAATAGCATTGCTGTGAAGAAAAAGTGCCTGAAACGAGAAGTAGAAAATGGTGTAAAAACAAAAAAGGACCATCCATAGGGCAAATCTTTGCTGTCAACAACAAAACTGGATATAAGAAAAATAATCCAATTGATCAATATTTAGGGTTAGAATAGAAGCTATGTTACCAGTTTAAAATCCTGAAACCAGGGAGCCGCCTGTCTTCATGTGCTCGCCTAAGCAAATTGAAAAGCTCCTTGGCCATATAAATTTGGATAACAACGACCATGGCCCAGATATAAAGGTGACCCATATAAATTATTAAGGCAAATCCTCCAATCATCCAGAAAGTTGAATATGCACGGATTATCATGGACTTGTACTTGTTACTATCATTAACAAGTAAATGAGTGCCATTTGCTTTATCAACTTCTGGAGGGACCTAGAGTTATAAATATGAAAAGGCAAAGAATGAGATTTTTGATAAGAATAAGATCCATTTAATAAGCTAAAATCATTTAAACCAAGCACCCTTCCAGATTGAGCTAAGAAACATGAACCAAGCACGATAAAGAACATTTCTGCTTATAATAATTTCAACATGTTTAAAATCTCTATTGCTATACTTAAGCCTGAAAGATAACATGAGAGAACTACTGTTTGTACTCACTACTCCAGCCTGAATTCTCCTTCTGTCCTTCATAACCCTCAAATTTCAAAAGAGCTGATAAATACATTCATGGTGAGTTGAGAATGGTTATTAAACAAGTATGTTGCATTTTAAAACGATAACTAACCTCATTTGAACCTCTTCGTCGACGTAACCGTGCAGTAGGCCCACCAGGTGTTGATGGACCACCAGAACCAGTATCCCTTTGCATTGTTTCTCTACAGCTTAAAACCCAATCAAAAAAAAATTCACTTCAAAACTGGGATTTAACAAAGCCACCTGAGCAACCAAGAGCAAGTGTTGGATTGTTTTTTAGCCCAACTTGAATCTTGACGTAGCTAGATAAACAAAAACAAAGTCAAATAAGACAATGGAGCCCTTACATTTTCTCTGATAAATTAACCTAAAAATTGGACGACTTCTGAACGTAGCATACAGAAAATAATATGGACAAATGATATTCAATTCCAAATCCAAAGTTCTCCTATATTATTTGTTCTGATTTCTTTTCAAGCCATTACCCTTTTGTTCCTAACTATTACCCTATTTAAGTAACCAAAAACATTCAGAATACATAATTGTCTACTACAAATATAAAGCTAAGATAAAAGGTTTCAAAGAAGTCGGAAACTTCAACATATGGCATACAGGCATAGTATTAAAATACTTTTAATCCCCTTTCTAGCTGACTTTCGATTACCAGAAAACAAAAATACAAATCCTTTATTTCTTCTCACAAATGAAATTTTGAACCTGAAAAAAGATATCTATAATGAAAACATATACTTCCAGACAACTAAACATTACAATATCATAACCGCCAAAAATTGATTAAAAAAACAATTATTCGAGCAATTTAAGCGCAGTTGTATACAGCAAATACAGTCTATAGATTGCATATCAAAAGAATGCATCTCGGTGCGAAAGATTAAAATTCAAGTAGCTTAAACCTAATCAAATTCAAATTATATTTCAAAAATACACATCAATCTACAAAACACAAAACAAATAGCTTAGCGTCATTAATAAGCGCATTGATGCATTGCAATTAATTGAACGAAAAAAACATAATCATATCTGAAAAATTCCAGATAATAACGATATTACACCAATAGCAAAGTGACATGCTTAGCTCAGCAGAAAAGGAAGAGATTGAAAGTGCGATAAAGATCTGACCTTTCGCCGTTGACGTGTGTGTTTTGGAGAGGGCAAAAGAGATGTTTTATAGAAAGAACTGTGTAAGTGAGAGAGATTTTTGGAGTTTTGAGATTAGTGGGGTTTGGTTAAATATTTTGCAGTACAAAATGTGATTTAACTAAACATGTGGGGGCTAATTGTAATTTTACTCTTCTTAATTTTCAATTAAAAGAAAACTAGGTTAGTAAACCAGTCCAATCGAACTGAATAAGTTGTTGTACAAACTTGTTTAAATTCTTATCGAGTTTTAGAATTTATCTTTAGATTAAGATTGATTATAAGTAGAGTTAAACTTAAATAAACTTTAATCAAACTGAACACAAGTCAAGATCGGATGGCCTATTTTATTTTTTTTTGTCGACATTAAATCATTTTTTTTATTAATTAAGTTAAGCTCGAACCGAGTTTCCGTCCCAAAAATTCTCAAAATTAATAAATTTATGAACTTAATTGTACTTATCCTTCTAAATCACAAATCAATTCATTGTAGTTTTTTTTAATAAAGTCTGTTCATTTAGAACTTTCAATTGATAATCGTATTCATTATTATTTAATCGTAAATTTTAGATTTTTTAATCTTTTTTAAAAAAATTAAAAATAATTGTACATATTTATGCTTTTAAAATCAAAAATAAATTATATAAAAATATTAACATGGAAAAATAAAATTCGTATCATAAATTCTTATCAATTTCAAAAGGTTAAATAAATAAATAAATTTAAAAATCATTTGATGAGTTCTTCATGTATTAAATGAAGGCACTTCATTCCATAAACTTATTAATGTTAACTTTTGAGTTTTTTGAAATGAAAATTTTATAGAATGAATTTTTAAATTTAAAAAAAAAACATCTTAGATTTTTTTTAATAAAAAAATTATTTTTAGGGTTTTGTAATGTTTCCTAAAGATTAAAAGTATCTCATCTTTATTCCAAATGTAAGTCCATAAATCTGAATAATCTTGAAAAGGTGCAATCATTTGGACACCTCTGAAATTGTTGCATTTAATTGTGATTAGACAATAATAATTGCATGGCTATTAATGGCCATAATTAGAAGATAGATTGTTCCAACAGTAAACATTAATTATGTAGGTTAGGTTCAATATTGCAATCATTTTAAATGCAGTGACATATTTGTTAGTACACCATATTGATTAAATAATATGGAAACTATTATAAAAAAATGCAAACAATAATTGTACCATTGCGTACTTATTAGGCATGTTTGGTCTATTTTTTACTATATTAGTTTTATATGTTTTTTTATCTTTAGAAAATTATTATCCCACCATAAGTATGTATATGCTAGCCTAATTTGATTTTAGTAGATTAATCTTCTAAATTTATAATTGCATATTGTTTTTATGCACTTATTGATGTAAAATTATAATAAGTTGTATCATAATATATTGATGCATTCGAAATTCTTAAATCCACATATTTGGAATCTATTTTTGTTATTTTAGCCAAATTAATAAGTTTTTTCACAATTGAATTTAATTCAATTTTGAGTATTGTCATGTAATGACCATTACGGATTTGAATGATTTATTATTTTAACTTCAAACCAAGCATATATATATATATTATATATATATATATACTTTATAATTAAAAAAAATTACCAATTACTATGGAATATATGCACTACATGCTGCCAGGAAAAAAAATTAAATACCACCTATAATTAATAAATTAAAATTTGTTAATAGAATAAGCATATTATAACACATGCTTGCACAAGTTGCCCATTGGGATCTTATATGCAAATTATTCGAGAATCTGTAAAAGTAAAAAGTAAAGGTTGAGTGAGCATCTTCTTTACTATAATCAAGATTTAATTCTCAAATAATTTGACTTACTATTTGACCTTTAACCTTTTTCTGAAAAGTTGGTAATATCATTTCATGAACAATTTATCATGCACAAAAAACATGGGCAAAAATTGCAATTTTGGACTCATATGTTTGCCTCTTTTCAGTGATCTCAATTTTGAAATTTCATTCAGGAAAAAACTTTTGTACTCACTAATAAAATTATTTCACAAAAATCTAAAATTATAGTTCTTTCACTTTTTTGAAGCAAATTTAATCATGATATTTAACAAGATTTGTTATATATATCATAAATAAATAAAATATTATTAATATAAAGATGCATAATTATGATAATTGAAAAGATGAACAAATCTGCACGCCTATTTCCCAAATATAAGTGACAAAAACTTCATATGTAAAAGTAGGGTATGTTGTCTATATAATTGAATTGAAATTTTGAAGTTCTTTCAAAAATACATACTATTGATATTTATAGAAAAACGAGAAGTGTTCTGTGTAGTGTTTATTTATATATTTTAAAATGATTTAAATTAATTAAAATGTATCGATCTTTACTAGGTTTATGTATGATATGCTAAATGATCGTTATTTATTATATAAAATCATAACGTGGATAAAAAAAATAATGAAATATAAAGTATACAATATGAAAGATTAAGATCATCTCCAACCCACGCCAAAATGGCGTGGGTTGTGATGGAAATGGCGCTGGGTTGTATCCAACCTAGCGCCAAAAGCTGTGCCAAATTTGTGCAAAATAGAAAAATGAGTTGGAGATGGCCTAAAATAAATAATAATTAAAGTAAACGCTTGACTGATGATTGTGCAAAATAGTAGATATAGCGATTGATAAACATCTACTTAAAATTTAAAAAAATAAAATTAAAAAATGTAAATTTGAATGAGAATATCAATTTCTATTAAAATTTCATAGTTTAGTACTATGAAAATGAATATCAAAACCATAAACAAACATGGCCGGTGTTTTTAAATCAAATGATAGCAACTAGACAATGGTTTGGTTTATGTTATATTCAAGAGTATGACAACTTTTCTCATCTCAACAATCATACTTTACTCTTTATATTTTGATATATTTCGTTTTTCTTCTTCTCATCAAAACTCTAAATTCAAATTTTCCCGATAACCATAGTCGAAGAAAAAGTACATTATCTCATATCTATTAATTAATCTCGCTCGAAAGTGAGTCATAAATAGAAGAAAATACACCCTTTGTCACATCCAAATCAATCTAGATTTACAAAAACTGTAAAGGTGATTCTATGGTAAACCGGGACCAT
The DNA here is from genome assembly GCA_963669365.1 of Verbascum thapsus. Taxonomy (NCBI): domain Eukaryota; kingdom Viridiplantae; phylum Streptophyta; class Magnoliopsida; order Lamiales; family Scrophulariaceae; genus Verbascum; species Verbascum thapsus. The sequence goes on from OY770115.1 coordinate 3,851,858, forward strand.
AACTCTTGGTCAACCCTACACCGTTGATGTAAGGTGATTGATGTACTTTTATCATCATAATCCTACATCCAACGGTCTATAATGGCCCGGGTCCCAATCCACCATAAAATCACCCAGATTGTACAATAACAAACGTGTCGAAGAAATATCCACGACCCAAATCGAACACTAATACAAAATCAATGGGTAAAAACGAAACATCTAAGAGATGGGTCCAAGATACTCACCATCAATGCTAACAAGCGCCCGAAAATCTCGTTCAGCCTCATCATACTTCTCTCCAATCACCTCGAATCTCACCACCGTCCCGTTTTCAATCACTGGCGATTTTTCACTCCTGAAAACGGGGTTTTCCCCGGGAACGTACTTGTAGCCAGGCATTTTGTGATGAGAAAGATACACTTTTTCCGCGGGCCCACATCGAAAGAAAACGCCATGCTTGAGAATTTTGTGGGCCACGCCTTCCATCACTTCCCCGTCGCACATTTTGAATGTGATGCAGCTAAAGTCCACGGGAAATACGAGATCCCCAGTGTGTGGCCTAAATTTGCCCTCACCGATGTGATCGAGAGTTGTTACTGCCATGAAATAACCAATGTCTTTTGAGGCTTTTTTGACCGAAAACTCTTCAAGGAGATGAATTAGGATAGCCTTCTGAAGCATTGATCCGTTGGGGTCGAATTTCGCAGCAGGAATTACTACATTCCAGGATAATTGTGATTTAAGAAACATTTTGGTCAATATTACCTGTCATGAATATGAACACATTAGAAGTCCCGAGATATTGTAGGTGTTAAACATAACAAATCTACATTATAAATGTTTACCGCATATCTTGTTTGGTATTTGAAATAGTAAATAAATCAATAAAATGAAGAGATAAGATATGCGTGATAAGAAAAGAAAGTAGTCACATTGAACCACATTCAATAAATATCAATCCATGACAAGAAAAATATCATTTTTCTGAACTAGTTTAGTATTTATTTTCTAAGCTGTTGCATCTAACGCAACAATATCGCAAGAAATCAACACATGCAACAAAAGAAAGCTGCATTCACAACAGCCAAAATTTATTAAACTGTAAATTTGAAAAACAAAATAGCACAAGAATGAGTTTAATCACAAGTCACAGCTTCCATACCTGTAATATACCAAAGAAACAGCTAGCCTGGAGTTCAAACAAGATACCAAAATCAATTGTTTTTGTACAAAACTCTACTTAACAAGAAAGAAGGCAAACATAAATAAGAGGACGAAAATCAAAGAAACTAATATTAAAAAAGGTAAATTATTACAAAAAAAAAAATAGTTTGGCTCCTCCATTATTTTTAATAGAATCTACCCATTTGTCGAGTATCTATGCCTCGGCTTTCCTTCACTTGTTCTCATTGCATTTACACAATAGAAATCGACACTAATGATGAGAAACCCACAAAACGAACACATTTCTTCAGTTAAAACGCACACACAAACATAGAGAACAAAGATTTGCTCAGGAGACTAAATTTACAGTTAGCCATTGTGATCATAACATTGTCCAGTAATGCTACTACAAACACACAACACGAGAATGAAAAGAAACATACTCATAAAATTCAGAATAATAAAGACCCAATTCAACAATCCATACAAAAACTCTAAAAGATTCCAACTTTATGTATTCCTGAACAAATTAATGTTGGGGGCAAGTGGGCAACACACATTCAATTCACAGTGGTCATAAAACTAATATTCAGAATGCAAAAGAAAAAATAAATCAATGCATGATACTAAAAATAAGAGCAAAAAATCGAAGCCCAGAATTAAACCTGGTCGAAAGAAGAATTGAGCAACCAAGTTCGAGTGAATTGTAAATTTGCGCCCTCTCTAAACCCTCAGTACTTTGTTCTTTGTGGTTTGTCAGTATTATATAGCTCTATTTGCGTTTTCTTTTAGAGAAACTTGCATACAACCCCTCATGTATTCTCTAATTGCAAACCTACCCTTTATTTCTTAGAAATTCCGGATACACCCTCTGTCTGTTTGTAAATTGTAATATTTACTATGATTAAATTATAATAATATTTAAATATAGAGAACGCCTAATTATATTTAAAAAAAAAGATTGAAAAAGACATAACAATATTAATCATTTATATTGCGCATTATTATATTGCTCCACTAAATGCTCTACAAATACATTACTGGATCATGATATGTATCATTCCAATATTTCATAAGTTATGATAAATACACATTTTGTACTAGTTTTAATATCTCTATTATTTGTAATTAATTTATAATTAATATAAAATACATATAAGGGTTAATTATATTTTGTTGAATACTTAAGGATTATTTTATAATAAAATAAAAAAGTCAAAAAGATATTACATCGAAATGGTGCAAAAATTTACATTTTATTTGAGCGTCGTTTCAACTAAAATGGCGCATGAAATGCGATATTTTAAGCAAATTGGGATAGGAGTTTAAAACATTAGTTTTAATCTTGAATATTATGTGTACAAATTTTGTCAAAGGTTCATTAAGATGTAAACACACTTTTGTCAAAGGTTCATTAAGAATTTGTAAACACACTTTAATTAACCCCTTTCACAAATCTAATCCATCTAATTCGTCCGAAGAAACCGATCCAAGCCCATCTTCGTTTATAGTAGCCATTACTCTAAATTCCCTGTAACTGTCCTCTTCCCATCTAACAACAATCACCTTGTAACGAATCACCGTATCCATCTTAATCAAAGACAAATCATCATCCCTTATATAGACTGGATCTTCACCGGGGACAAAATGGTAACTTGGCATCTTTTTAGCAGATAGATAGACTATATTCATTGGTCCGGTCTTGAGCATTATACCGAGGTTATGTATTTGATGCACAATCCCGATCATTATCTCCCCATCGACAGGTTTAAGTATTCGGCAAAAGAAGCTTACTGGAAAAATGACTATCCACTCCTCAAATCCAAATACATCGATCCAAACGCACCGTTAGAGAAAATTGCATACAACTCCTCACGTATTCTGTAATTACGAACATACCCTTTATTTCTTGGAAATTTCGAATACACCCTCTGTCTGTTTGTAAATTGTAAGATTTACAATGATAAAATTATAAGAATATTTAAATATAAAGAACGCCTAATTGTTTAAAAAAAGAACATACAAAACAATTAAAGATTGAAAAAGACATAACAATATTATTCATTTATATTGTGCATTACTATATTGCTCTACTAATGCATTATTGGATCATGGTATGTATCATTCCAATATTTTAAATTTTATGATTTACACATTTTGTTTTAGTTTCAATATCTCTGTTATTTGTAACTAATTTTTAGTTAAAAAAATAATAAATATAAGAATTAGTTATAGTTTTTTGAGTACTTAAGGACTTTTTTATAATTAAAATAAAAAAATCGAAAAGATATTACACCAAAATGGTGCAAAAGTGTGTCGTTTCAACTAAAATGGCGCATGAAATGCGATATTTTAAGCAAATTGGGATAGGATTTTAAACCATTAGTTTTAATCTTGAATATTATGTGTACGAATTTTGTCAAAGGTTCATTAAGGATTTGTAAACACACTTTTGTCAAAGGTTCATTAAGAATTTGTAAACACACTTTAATTAACCCCTTTCACAAATCTAATCCATCTAATTCGTCCGAAGAAACCGGTCCAAGCCGATCTTCGTTTATAGTAGCCAGTACTCTAAATTCCCTGTAACTGTCCTCTTCCCATCTAACAGCAATCACCTTGTAACAAACCACCGTATCCATCTTAATCAAAGACAAATCATCATCCCTTATATAAACTGGATCTTCACCGGGGACAAAATGGTAACTTGGCATCTTTTTAGCAATAGATAGACTATATTCATGGGTCCGGTCTTGAGCATTATACTGAGGTTATGTATTTGATGCACAATCCCGATCATTATCTCCCCATCGACAGGTTTAAGTATTCGGCAAAAGAAGCTTACTGGAAAAATGACTATCCACTCCTCAAATCCAAATCCATCGATCCAAACGCACCGTTAGAGAAAATTGCATACAACTCCTCACGTATTCTGTAATTACGAACATACCCTTTATTTCTTGGAAATTCCGAATACACCCTCTGTCTGTTTGTAAATTGTAAGATTTACAATGATAAAATTATAAGAATATTTAAATATAGAGAACGCCTAATTATAAAAAAAAAGAACATACAAAACAATTAAAGATTGAAAAAGACATAACAATATTATTCATTTATATTGTGCATTACTATATTGCTCTACTAATGCATTATTGGATCATGGTATGTATCATTCCAATATTTTAAATTTTATGATATACACATTTTGTTTTAGTTTCAATATCTCTGTTCTTTGTAACTAATTTTTAGTTAAAAAAATAATAAATATAAGAATTAGTTATAGTTTTTTTGCGTACTTAAGGACTTTTTTTATAATAAAATAAAAAAGTCGAAAAGATATTACACCAAAATGGTGCAAAAGTGCGTCATTTCAACTATAATGGCGCATGAAATGCGATATTTTAAGCAAATTGGGATAGGATTTTAAACCATTAGTTTTAATCTTGAATATTATGTGTACGAATTTTGTCAAAGGTTCATTAAGGATTTGTAAACACACTTTTGTCAAAGGTTCATTAAGAATTTGTAAACACACTTTAATTAACCCCTTTCACAAATCTAATCCATCTAATTCGTCCGAAGAAACCGGTCCAAGCCCATCTTCGTTTATAGTAGACAATACTCTAAATTCCCTGTAACTGTCCTCTTCCCATCTAACAGCAATCACCTTGTAACGAACCACCGTATCCATCTTAATCAAAGACAAATCATCATCCCTTATATAGACTGGATCTTCACCGGGGACAAAATGGTAACTTGGCATCTTTTTAGCAGATAGATAGACTATATTCATGGGTCCGGTCTTGAGCATTATACCGAGGTTATGTATTTGATGCACAATCCCGATCATTATCTCCCCATCGACAGGTTTAAGTATTCGGCAAAAGAAGCTTACTGGAAAAATGACTATCCACTCCTCAAATCCAAATACATCGATCCAAACGCACCGTTAGGGAAAATTGCATACAACTCCTCACGTATTCTGTAATTACGAACATACCATTTATTTCTTGGAAATTCCGAATACACCCTCTGTCTGTTTGTAAATTGTAAGATTTACAATGATAAAATTATAAGAATATTTATATAGAGAACGCCTAATTATAAAAAAAAAAAAAGAACATACAAAACAATTAAAGATTGAAAAAGACATAACAATATTATTCATTTATATTGTGCATTACTATATTGCTCTACTAATGCATTATTGGATCATGGTATGTATCATTCCAATATTTTAAACTTTATGATATACACATTTTGTTTTAGTTTCAATATCTCTGTTATTTGTAACTAATTTTTAGTTAAAAAAATAATAAATATAAGAATTAATTATAGTTTTTTGAGTACTTAAGGACTTTTTTATAATAAAATAAAAAAGTCGAAAAGATATTACACCAAAATGGTGCAAAAGTGCGTCGTTTCAACTAAAATGGCGCATGAAATGCAATATTTTAAGCAAATTGGGATAGGATTTTAAACCATTAGTTTTAATCTTGAATATTATGTGTACGAATTTTAATATGAGCGTCGTTTCAACTAAAATGGCGCATGAAATGCGATATTTTAAGCAAATTGGGATAGGATTTTAAAACATTATTTTTAATCTTGAATATTATGTGTACAAATTTTAATGAAGATATGGGTATTTTTTGGATGACGAGGGAAACCCGTAGCCGCTACCGTTAGGTGCGCACAGGTTAAACCTCGCTCTTGTGTAATAGCCTGCAAACCACATAAAAGAGGTAAACCAGCCTAAGTTGCTCATAGCTGACAAGCTCATAGTAGAGAAGGAAAGAAGATATGGGGTTTTGATACTTGATATGATTGTATTATATAGATTAAGACGATCGATTAATACTTATTTCCTAATATGCTATGCTAGTGGTTATGCGGTGACCAAATTCGACTATAAATCTAATACATCCTCTCCATTCAAAGAAAGTAGATCAAGTCCATTGGCATACAAATATACCTTCTTCATGTGTTCAGTTGACAAAAATACCCTCTTCATGGGCTCGTGTTTGATATATACGCCCCGGGATTACGAAAAGCACAATCCTGTTCATGGTTTCCCTAATAACCGGTTTGAAAAACCGACACTGAAAATTTACCTGAAAAATGATTTTTGTGAGCAAAACTTATGGAACCCGTCACTTATGAGTTATGATGTTCCTATGGATGTGTTTGAATTGAAAGATTTGAAAATCATGGATTAACGCAGATGATATCTAGTTACACAACTAATATCTAGCTACTTTTTCTAGTAGATTTCAAATGACAGCAAATATAGAGTCATTCAAAATCATTCTTCCAAATTCATTCCTCAGATCCTAATTCATCTACTCAAACACAACCTAATGGGAAATCTTCATGTTCACAATTGGCCTTCTTCCCACAAGAAATATATTTTTGAAGCCAAAACTCGAAGAAATGGGTTACTTGCATGGCTAGGCAAATAGGAAGCCCGAACAACAGTTCATAATTCAATTGTAAACGAACATAACTATACTAAATTGCGTCAACACAAATACTAATAATTAAACTAAAACCTACCATATAGAATAAGGTTTCACAGATTTGTTCCACCAAATGTATCCAACCATTTTCACATGTAACAAACATATGGTTTGAGATTGTAACTTTGAGCTCCTTAAAATTTCAAAAAAGTGATGAAATTTCATGACGAAACTCCATTTTTGGTCATAAAATCCGCAAAAAGAATCACATAAGCTAAAACTCGTCTTCCAATAGAAACAAACGAAGAAAAATTTATGCACTGAAATGGGGAGCATCAAAATCTCACAATCTTTTTGAGCCAAAATCAAGGACATTATAGACACACAATGTAAAAGAAAGCAAACGAATTCATGTGATACACATAAACTCATGGAAGTAAAAACACATATATTGGCGAGAAAAAATAAAAATAAAATCTTACTCAAATAAATTGAGCAAGATAAATCTGCTTCTGATGGCGACAAATTTAAAATTTAATAGGGGCAATCTTTTAATTCGTAGAATCCTCTTAATGACAACGGTCATCCTATTTAATTCTTATAATCTTCTTAATAATTATGTATTCAATCTCGACTCCTTAGCTGTTGCTTTTCGACGAACCTTTATCATTTAATGTAGTGAGTTACTAAACTCTTAGACAAATCAAATTACAAAAAAATATTACTTCTCATGCAGATTTTACAATAAAAATCGTCGAGAATTTCAAGAAAACTTCTCGGAATGAGAGAGACTAAAACATCACCAATACTATTTGTTCGTATATAACAGAAAAGACATTTGAATCGAAACATTTACAAATACAAAGTCACTCAAGAGTGTAACTTAGTACAAACTTCGAATTTTGAAAACTAAACATGGAAAAGTGATTCATCTTTGCGATTCCTCAAAACAGAGCTATAAATGCTATTACTATAGTTAAGCGTGAAATATGTTCTAGTAGACTAGGAGAAGGGCTGTTTGGACTTTGGAATACCCTATTTAAAATTCATGTCCATAATGGACGTGAACTTGAAAACTAAAATGAGTTGATTGATTTATCCTTCATTTTCCTTGATCCCAAACAGTCATATCAAACAAGCTTTTCAGAGCTATTTAGAGATGATCATATATTTATTACTTAATAAAAATGGAGTATGAAAAGGTTAACTGACCTCATTTGCAGTAGAGCACTAGTTGTTGAGGTTGTCTGAATGACTTAAACCTGCTTCAAGATATAATTCACATATATATATATATATATTCTGGTACCAAGAAACCGATTATGACTACATCACATTTGTTAATCTAATGCCCTCCAATCAATTCAATGGAACCGACATAAGACTATATATGTTTCTAAATTAGACATAAATAGAAATCTACAATCATAGATAGAGAGAAAGATTGGACAAGTTGAAAAAAGATTCACATAGATCTGTCGCAAAAGCATAACAAGAAACCATATGAGCAATACGAATGAAAACAAAATAGGCACATGAAAACTTACGCAACGAATATAGGACTTAGAGATTGTTTAAATTGGATGTTTTGCTCAAACGCAATTTATACTTTTATGATTTATCAAACAACAACCCCAGAGGATAGAAACGACAAGTAAGTAACAATTTAAACCCGATAAATCCATTAAGACCACAAGTATGGAAATAAAATCACTTCTTTTGTCAAAGGTTCATTAAGGATTTGTAAGCACACTTTATATAACCCCTTCAAAAATCTAATCCATCTAATTCGTTCAACGAAACTGGTCCAAGCCCATCTTCATTTATGGTAGCCAGTACTCTAAATTCCCTGTAACTGTCCTCTTTCCATCTAACAGCAATCACCTTGTAACGAACCACCGTACCCATCTTAATCAAGGACAAATCATCATCCCTTATATAGACTGGATCTTCACCGGGGACAAAATGGTAATTACTTGGCATCTTTCGAGCAGATAAATAGACCATATTCATGGGTCCAGTCTTGAGAGTTATACCCATATCATGTATTGTATGCACAATCCCGATCATTATCTCCCCATCGACAGGTTTAAATATTCGGCAAAGGCAGCTTACTGGAAAAATGACTACTTGTGGATCAAGCTTATTATCTCCACGCCCTATTTTCACCAATTTGGTTACTCCAAGAAAGTAACCATATTCACAGGCCTTGGTCATGGATAGTGACTTCAAGAAGCAATTAGCTATAGCACTTACTGGGATCTTTTTGTTGTTGTTGTTGAGGTCATAAGGCACACCGAATGTAACTTTTACCTCACTAATCATACTTGGACCTGCATAAGATGAGCAAACAATAGCCAGAAATGTGGATTTTTCATATATTTCATAATACTAGTAAAAAAAAAAAAACAAATCTTAATCTAGAGAGCCACATAATGCTCATGCAACTCTAAGAGAAAGCAATAACCCGAAACGAAATTGAAAATAAATCGTCATCCAACTTTTGACGTATGTAGTTAAGTTGCCTGTTCAGATTTGTGATTCTTGTTTTTGCCAGTAGTAAAACAAACCCAGGAATTTCAACAACCCATAAAAAGGTTAACAACCTAAAAGTACTAGAAATAAGAAAATTGATTCAGTATGAGAAATTCCATTGTTGTACCATAAAAGCTCAAATGTATATCTACAGATACACAAATAACTGTACATCAAGACAGACAAAAAGGAGAACTACTTACTTGATTGATGAACACACCTGAAAAGAAAGAGAAACAAATTGGGATTTTTGGCCGCTGAAAATCGATATGAAATGATCTTTTCACTGAGTTTTATTATGTATGAGAAACTCCGACAAGCCAGCAGCATTTAATACTCGTTCATCTTATTTTAAGAAGAAAACTCATGTATAGCCCATTAAGGCCCAATTATTACACAAGAAAATGATATGGGCCTTAGACCAAATGGAAACCTTATTCATTCTCTTTTCCAGTTAAATCCATGAAAATTGTTATGTGCAGGTTAGTGTGTTTTCAAATAAAAAAGCTAACATGCGCACCTTATGTATCTTACACACCCGGCCACAAGATATAATCTGAAGAGTGAATACAGAAGAGTCACTGAAGAGTAGACAAAGCCCACCATATAACTGAATAAAACCCCTTCAAAAACCTTCAAATTTTTACAAGTTGAAAACTTGAATATTCAATTTTCATGTGTTCAATCACCACCTTTTATCATGTGTAAGGATTAGTATCTCCATGTGAACCCATAATTGCGAATAGAATCTGAGTATGGCTATAATGCCTAGCTATCGATTTTATCCCAAAAACACATTCTTGATGGATTCATTTCAGAGCTCTGTCTCAAAATTCCATGTAAGAACAACCCTGCAGTTCTTGAGGTACAGTCCTTCTATTTCTATCAAGAGACAGCTTTTTTGTTCAATCCATGAAGCTACTAATTCGGATTCCACACCCCAGCAAAACCCACAAAAGAGATTCAATCTTTTGCCCAAAAACAAAAGGAATCAATTGAATTACTCTAGTGAAGCTCCCATTTCTCAGTCTAGCAACAGTAGAGTGACTCGTAGTTCCTGGTTGGATAATTGGAATGAAACCCCCAAGCCAAATGGTGGTAAAAAGCCTGAGGCAGTAGTGAATTACAGGAATAGAGGGGATATTTCGAGTTCGGATTCCGAAGAAGGTACAAGTACTAGTACAGGTGGCAGTACAATGGAGAGAATAGTTGAGAAATTGAAAAAAATTGGTTATATGGATGATGTTAGTGATAAGAATGATAATTTGAGTGGTGTGATTGAGAAAGGGTCTATAGAGGACATATTCTATGTTGAGGAAGGGTTATTGCCTAATACAAGAGGCGGGTTTTCGAAAAGATTTCCTTTTGGGGATGAAAATGTGGTTGCAAGAGATAATGGGGATGTGACATTCCCATGGGAGAAAAAAAGGGAACCCGTTGAACAAAATAAGAGCTTAGATAGTCGAAGGAGGCGTAGTTTAGCTGAGTTGACTCTTCCCGAGTCAGAGTTGAGAAGGTTGATAAATTTGTCTCTTAGGATCAAGAACAAAAGCAAGATTGGTGGATCAGGAGTGACACAACAGGTTGTGGAGATGATTCATGAGAAGTGGAAGACGTCTGAGGTTGTTCGGTTGAAGATTGAAGGGGCACCTGCACTTAATATGAAACGTATGCACGAGATTTTAGAGGTGAGTTTCTTGTTATTGTTCTTTAATAGTTATTGGATTGCTCTGTTTTTGGTTGTTGTTTGTGCTAGTGTGAAGTGTACTCATTATTTGTTGTGTAGTGATTACATGTGAGAAGTCTCGAGAGGATTTTGCCAACAATTTGTTAGAGAACTGTGAAAAAACTTAGCACTCTCGTTTAGAAGTCTCTTTGAGCTTTTTGATAAGCAATGGTAGGTCATTTATACAATTTTAATACTTGTGCATTTTTGCTATCCCTGTGTATTTATTAAAGCTTTGAACCAGAAACAGGTTCAGATTTCTTTCAAACTTTTCTTTGCTTCATGTGACAAAATACCTGATTATGATTAGTTTGAATATTCCTGAGTTGCATCTTTATGTATGAAAAACAGTATGAGTTCGATTTGAGAGTAGTCAATACTTCAAATGTCAGTTAATTAAAGATTTGAATATGTCATTGTGCTTATATCTATCTATTACTGACTCTGTATTTCTATTCTTTAGAGAAAAACTGGTGGATTGGTGATCTGGAGATCTGGGACCTCCCTTTCTCTTTACAGAGGCGTGACTTACGAAGATCCTGCACAAAAATTTAAGAAAAAAGTATTCAGAAGAAACGAAATATCATATAAACCCCCCTCCAACATAACTCATCACAAATCTTCAGAATTCGACCATTTAGCTGACACAGACGTAGATCAAGCTGATCCAATTAGCACCAATTCTAAAAACCCAGAAATATCATCTGAAGTAAAATATGAAGATGAAATAGATGAACTATTAGATAGCCTAGGCCCGAGGTACATAGATTGGCCCGGGGAGGGCCCACTTCCCGTGGATGCAGATTTACTCCCGGGCTTCGTCCCTGGTTTTAAACCCCCCTTTAGATTGCTCCCTTATGGCGTGAGATCAACATTGGCATCAAAGGAGTCAACTGCTTTACGAAGGCTTGCTCGGGTTTTGCCACCACATTTTGCACTAGGTATGCAATTTTCCATATAATGTTAGCGAGAAATTTGCAATGTTAGTTGCATATAGGGGTGTACGCGGTCGGGTTCAGGCGGGTAGACAAAATAACAACCCAACATTACACAATTATCTTTTCAAACCGCGCGGTTCGGTTCGGTCGGGTTAATGAATTTGGCAGGCGGGTTGGCGGTTTTAGCTTTTTGCATTTTTTTTGTCGTTAACTAGTTAACTAGCGGTCGGGTTGCGGTTTAGGTGGGTTGCAAATTCTAAACCCACCATCCGACCCAAAAGTGGCGGGTGGCAAGAATATCAAACCGTCACTATTATTTAAAAGTTTAAAACCGGCGGTTTGCGAGCGGGTCGGTTCAGTTTGAGCGGTTCGGGCGGGTTGGGCGGGTTTATGTGCACCCCTAGTTCCATAGGATAGGGATTATTGCAATTTACAAACTTGCAAATTTAGTCACATGGGATGCATATTTTTTTGAATATTTGATGAGCGAGGTAAAAAAATTTATATCGATGATTGCAAATTTTCAGGAAGAAGCAGGCAGCACGAAGGATTAGCTGCAGCGATGATAAAGCTATGGGAAAGAAGTTCTATTGCGAAAATTGCACTTAAACGTGGGGTCCAGCTAACAACGAGTGAGCGAATGGCTGAAGATCTTAAGGTAACATAAGATACTCAATAGTTCAAATTCTGTTTTTGAGCATGATTCTAAATCATGCTATTTGTTGCAATCAATTAAGACCCTTTTGTTCGCAAAAATCTTAAAATGTTATACAATCAGCATGTAATTTATTCTCCAAACTGGGCTCGGGTTTTTTTCATGTAAAAATTTGAAATAAAGATAATTTGGAGCTCTAAAAGACGCTAAACTTTGTATTTGATTCAGAGATTAACCGGGGGCATGCTACTCTCGAGGAACAAGGACTTCCTGGTCTATTACAGAGGTAAAGATTTTTTGTCGCCAGATGTCGCCGAAGCATTGGTGGAGAAAGAGAGATTGGCGAAAACATTACAAGATGAAGAAGAACAAGCCCGGTTTAGAGCATTAGCTTTGGTTACACCGAGTGTGGAAAAGAGTGATGTATCGGGAACTGCTGGTACGCTTAAAGAAACGTTAGATGCTGATATTAGATGGGGCAAACGACTTGATGACGATCACAAGGAAAAGGTGATGAAAGAAGCGGAAGTGTTGAGGCACGCCAATCTCGTCAGAAAGCTCGATAAGAAACTCGCTTTTGTAAGTTTCATTGTTTTAGCTTTATATGAATGGTACATAGGGGTGTTAGGAATATGATGCCAATGAATAATCGCACGAAAGAAAAGAACAATAAACAACACAGGAATTGTTTACCCAGTTCGTCAAAAGAATTTTGATTACATCTGAGACGCTGCCAAGCCAGGATTTTTCACTATATGTTTCGAATAATGTTACAATGAGAGAATATGGCTATTTATACAACATACGTAACCTAATATGGAAAGGATTACGTAAATGACTAAAATACCCTCAAATGAGTCGGCGAGAGATGTTGCCCGGTTTACAGTTTTCAGGCTCCATAACTCAACAAGAGGTGTCAATGAGTCGAGTCGAGTCGAACGCACATGTGTTTCGAGCTTGTTTTGAATTAGAATCGAGCTTTAAGAACTGTGTTTGAGCTTGGTTTGATTATTCATCGAGCCGAGCTGAAGCGAGCTTTAATCTCGATCACGAGTAGTTTGAATATTTTTTATTGATCGAGCCGAGCCCAAATTGAGCTTCAAAATCTATCAAAAACAAAAAGTTGATCAAGCATGGCTTGGTAAATTATCGAACCGAGCTCGAACTTTAGTGTTTCCCTCATTGTTTCTCCTCCAAACAACCAAACAAGCCTCAAATTTTGTATTTCGTCGAAATTTTTATTTTCGTTTTTGCCCTAGCATTTCATTTCCTCATCAAAATCCTTGAACCAAAACAAGGTTGAATATCGAGAAAAAAATAGTACTTATTTTCATTGTTATTATTCAACATTTTTTTATCTCTAAAACAGGCCGAAAGAAAACTAACCAAAGCCGAGAGAGCCTTATCAAAGGTGGAGGAGTCTTTAGATCCAGCTGATCATGTCGATGACCCTGAAAGCCTCACCGATGAAGAACGGTTTATGTTCCGAAAGCTTGGGTTAAGAATGAAAGCATTTTTACTTCTCGGTAAAAAAAAAAAATACGTTTTTTTCTCAAAAAATTCGCAATTTTTTTCTACACAAGTTTGTCATAATCGAAGATCTTTTCACAGGTAGGCGTGGAATTTTCGGTGGCACAGTCGAGAATATGCATTTGCACTGGAAATATCGAGAATTGGTCAAAATCATTGTGAAGGCTCAAAATATCGAAGAGGTTAAGAATATTGCATTAGCTCTTGAAGCTGAGAGTCGGGGCGTATTGGTTTCGGTGGACAAAGTATCGAAAGGATACGCGATAATTGTTTTTCGGGGTCGGGATTATAAAAGGCCTTCGTTACTTAGGCCTAAGAATCTTTTGACGAAAAGGAAAGCATTGGCACGTTCGATTGAAATTCAAAGGCGCGAGGTACCTGAAAAATACATTGAATTCATCATTAGAAAATCGTTAATATTTCGTTTGTTTTGATTCTGAATTATATTACATGGGGTTTGTTTGGTAGGCCCTTTTGAACCATATTTCGACCCTGCAAACGAGAGCAAACCAGCTAAGATGTGAAATCGTATGGCTTTTATTAATCATCATTTTTTTTTCTTTTTCGACTCTTTTCCTTGAGAAATGTTTGTGAAAATGATTTCTGTTTTTCGATTTTAGGAACAATTGGCAGCTGTGAAAGATCGAGGCGATGAAGAACTGTATAGCAAACTGGACTCAGCTTATGCTACTGAAGATGAGGACAGTGAGGTTTGTAGTTAAACGAAATTCTGTTTTTTTTTTTTTGCTCGAGTTAAAAATGTGGCGTAAAATTCGAATTTCGGGTTTGATGGTCCATTCTTGAACAGGAGGAAGAAGATGAAAATTACCTCGAGACTTATGATGGCGAGAATGACTTGGTTGATGAAAATAATGATTCAGTTCGTGATGCTTATAACGAAACGAATTTTCCTTATGATTTCAAAGAGGAATCAGAAACTGAATTTGCAGAGCCGTAATGATCGAAAGATCATCAGAAACACCATTGAAGCTGAAAATCTGCTGATCGAGATTGGATGTATAATTCTATGAGTTACAAAAGGCGAAAACGTAAAGCTATGTGATATGTATAACTTGATGAATAAAACTGTGTTTATTATTTCATGAGATTGAATAATACAGCATTCTTGATCATATTCGAATAACTTAGAATACAACCCCAGATTATGATCCTACTGATTACCCACCAGGGAAATATGAACAACGTAAAGTTAACATGATCGTTTAATGAGGTACGAAATTCCAAAAACTACATACCTAGAAACAAAAATGATGTAAAATGAACATGAAATACTAAGCATATCATCAACCATTGCCCAGATCAGCATTCACATCAACTAAAAGATACACATTTTTCAACTTGTTTAAGTATCAAAAGCCACAAATTCCAAATCGAACCCTTTTTACACATCGAAAAGATTGTGATTAGCAGTCTACTTTTCACACAGGCCCTAGATAATCACCCTGCAAGCTAACAACAGCTTGAAAATCTTTCTCAGCCTCCATAAACTTCTCACCAATCACAACGAAACGCATCACCACACCCTTTTCGATTTTGGACGATTTCCCATTCATGAAGTAGGGATTTTCACCGGGCACGTATTGGTAGTCCTCCATTTTCTGATGAGAAAGGTATACCTTCTCGGCGGGCCCACATTTCAAGAATATCCCGTGTTTCAGGATTTTGTGGACTGTACCTTCTAACACCTCTCCAGGCAGCATCTTGAAACTTATGCAGCTAAAATCTACAGGAAATAGGACGTCGCCTGAGCTTTGCCTGACTTTTCCCTCTCCAATGCTTACCACTGTAGTGACAGCGAGAAAAAAGCCGAGATCTTTAGAGGCCTTTTTGCTGGCAAAATCGGTCATGAGTCGGGTTATAATAGCCTTTTGAAGCATTAACCCTTTTGCGTTCGTGTTTTCAGCAGGGATTATTACATTCCAGGACAGTTTTGATTTTAGATACATCTTTTCTTCTGTCATGTACAAAGCACAGGTTCAAATACCATTCAGTAGAAGTCGTAATGCAAGGAGCATGGAGAATAATAGTGATAAGCGAACGAAAGTACGAAATCATACTAGTGCTATTAGTGAAATAACTTTCTGGAAATGTTGAGCATTCTTTTTATATGTTTTTCCACCATGGGAGTTGATACATGTTGATCGACGGTAATAAAAGAACCGTATTTCCTTGTATCAATTGAGTTCCATTACTAGATTTCTGATGGAAGTTTAAGATCAACTTGACTACTGGTATTATCTCACATCAGGCGATAAATTTTGGTTCTTTGGGCACATACCAAGAGAAATGGGTTATATGGGCTTAAGAGCTAGCAAATCAACTTAACAAATTGAAATCCGCAATTTCGAAAATCATCAGAAGTAGAAATTAAACCCCCATCCCTAAATGTAAAACTCAGCCTTAACCCTTAAACCTCAAAATTCCCGAAAGATGAGCATTCAAATGCACAGTAGTTTTCTTCAGAATGTGCTACCACACACACACACATATGCACACAGAAAACTACATATAAACAACATGCAGCAAAGACCCAAGCTTCTATATTTCTCGGAAAAAAATCATAGATCAACACACATACACGCACACAGAGTTATCAGAATCCGAAATTAAAAACCCATCAGAGAAATGCATGAGAAATTAAGGGAAAAAGAGCGTAATCAACCTGTTAAACGAATATTGCAAAACGGGAATTTGCTTACTTTCTCTCTAACGCCTCAAAAATCTGCTCTTCGGGTGTAGTAGACTGGCAGCTTAAGAGCACACTAACGGGGAGTATTGTAAATTTGGTACGAATGATTCGGGTAATTTGCACATTGCACCCTGAGAATAGACTAATTAGGCAGTCTCCACCCTAAAAATACAAAAATTGCGGTCTCCACCCTGAAAATGCAATAAGTTTGGCACTTTGCACCCCGACCATATTTCAGTTGATTTCTTGATGGGCAAAATCGGAAAAAAAAAAAATAAGATTTCAAATAAATAATAAACTTCAAAATATATAGACAAAATTTAAATAAAATCATTCATTTGATAAAAATAATTGTCATCCTAATTCCAATCTTATATTTATTCCTTCGTCATTAATCATTGATTAAACATTAAAAATAATTTAAAAATTAAGAGTAAAACCAAATATAGCAACACAATCTCTCCATGTTTGATGTCGGATTAGATCCCAATAAAAGCCATAATTTCCAGTCATTTTATCACTCCATTAACAGCTAATTACACAACCCAAGATCTCACGAACTTCTTCTAAATTAAACTAAAAAAACAATAAATAAATTATTAATTCCCACATGCATTTTATTACTAAATAATGATTTACTTAACTCTTACTCAAAAAAATTACGGGAAGCCAGCTCAGCCACCACCTCCGGCCCCAAGCTACCGCCACCACACCACTACCAAGTTTCCGGCGGTGGAGTGGCGGTGGCTGAGCAATCACATGAATGAAGACTATTTTGGCTAGTATTTCAAGGGCTTTTTATCAAATGAATGGTTTTATTTAAATTTTGTCTATATTTTGAAGTTTATTATTTGTTTGAAATCTTATTTTTCTTTTTCCGATTTTGCCCATCAAGAAATCAACTGAAATATGGTCGGGGTGCAAAGTGCCAAACTTATTGCATTTTCAGGGTGGAGACCGCAATTTTTGTAATTTTAGGGTGGAGACTGCCTAATTAGCCTATTCTTAGGGTGCAATGTGCAAATTACCCCTAATGATTCCTTTTTTCTACGAATGATTCCTTTTTTCTCAACAACTAATTTAGAGAAAACTGCACACAGATCCCTCACTTGTTATGTAATTATGGAAAAGCCCTTCACTTGTCTAAAATTATCAAAACTCCCCTCGTATAGGGTGGTAAACAAATTGAGTCGAGTCAAATCAACCCGAACGAAATGTTCTCCTAATTTTGTTTGAATTACCATTGAACATATATATTTTGTATATATATTTTATATTTGAAAATATTCTATTGATCGAATCAAATTCAAATGAGTTTTAATGGAGTTAATCGAATAATTTAATTTATATATACATATTTTTATAACTTTTTACTAATCGAAACAAGCTCGAACTAAACTTCAAAATTATCATATCTTCACAAACTATGCTACTCGAACGAACTTTATACAATCAACCTCAATTTAAATAGCGAATAATTGGCTTTGTTTTTCAACCATACCCCTCAAGAGATCTCTTCATAAGATCGAGGTACATTATGTCTAGTTATAATTTGTCAAGGAGATAAACATAACCAAAGAACATCATTCTGATCACGGGAAGAATCGATGAAAAAGACAAGGCTGAAAAAGACTAAATCGAACAATTCGGAGATCTTATACCTGCAAATCTCAGGCCTGCATTCAAGCATTACAAGAAACAACATAAACCAGACATATCTAATCAACTAAGTATTAATAGTACGAATGTCAGCTATGCAAAACTCTTTCCATATCAAGTCAACAAAAATAATTATCCCTTGACAAAATTTGCAATTGAAATACAAATGTAAATGTCTCAACTAAATTCAAGCATCTAACAGAACCAACAAAGAACAGAAGTTCACAAATATAACATATTTTCCCTTGTATTGTTGCACCAGAATCGATATCTCACTTAAGAGGAATGAACCTTGAAGAGTGGGTAGCACCAATACCAGGCCTTCCGTGCTTGACTGGCTTGTATGAGATAGAGAACTCAGCAAGATAGTGTCCAATCATTTCAGGCTTAATTTCAACTGGGTTGAAGGTCTTTCCATTGTAGACTCCGAGAACACTTCCGATCATCTCAGGGACAATGATCATATTCCTCAGGTGTGTTCTGACAAGGGCGGGCTTCTCACCTGCTGGAGCCTCACGTTTCTACAAAATTTGAAACAGAATGTTAAAACAATAAGATGGCTAAACAAATTTAAGAAGTTGAATTGGGAAACAGAGTGACTGAACAGTTCATTAGATTCAACTGGTTGCTAAAGAAAATGCGTGGAAATATGATATGAGTAGACCATATTCACTAACATATCCGAGTGTCTGCATGTTAAACAGTGTTTCTTCAAATTATATTGATCCTTCAGAAATATATTTAGCAACCCAATTTCTTTAGTGGCATGATTTAATATAAAAGTAAGAACTAGCATCAGACCCAAAAACCAAAATGAAACAAGGATGACAACGGGAACAAAAATACTAGTCTGATGCAGGTAGCAGAATTTCAAAGTTTGGGTTACTTACTGCCTTGCGCAGCTTCTTGATCAAAGCCATTGGCTTCCTCTTCAAACCTCTCTGGAACCTATCAGTTTCATCATGTAAACATAGCATAAATGTGTCAACGGCTGATAATGAGAGGACTGAGAACCAAGATGCTTGCTCAGTATCATAATAAAACATGGAATCATGCATACAGACTCCATAAATATCTGTCTTATAACACATTATAAGTAAACAATAGGTAACCACAAAGAACAGACCCTTCAAAAGGATTTACCTATCTACACTATTAAAAGACAAAGAGTTAACTTAAAGTACATATTGCATTATCAAACTACAGACGGCACAAGAAGATCGACTGGGTAGAACTCATATAAACTAGATCATATCGAGTTTAACAATTGAACATTTTAACGTAATTAAAACGAGCAGCTTCAGATGCCAATATTTTCAAGCTTAATGTCTATTAAATTCTTAAACTGCTATAACTCAAGTAAAAAATGACACAATAACGTAACTAATGCACCATAGAATTCAATCCAGTTAATTCACTAAACGAAATCCCAAAACAGATATAAAATAAATAAACCTTAAAAGGAAAACTATAACCACATTAAACAAGAACAAACAGACACACACGCACACACCTTCTTCGTGCACGAGAACTGAAGAGCTTAACAAGCTCATCAGTGGACATGTCAAGGAGAGCATCGAGATCGACGCCTCTGAATAGAAACTTCTTAAACGTCCTCTTCTTGGGCACTCCTGCGGCCACCTCTGGATCGACATCCGCCTGCAAATACATACATATAAAAGCATATTCAGAGAAAAATCACACAATTTGAGTATTGATAAGTGCCAATTGAGATGTAAAATTGAGCTACCATGATTGCTGGTTGAGAATGTTTATTAGCGTGAGCTACGCGGCTAGGGTTCTTGAGGTGAATGGAAGTTGAAAATGGAAGGTGTTGAGTGTTTATATGTGTAAGGGTTAAGGCTAAGATTTGTAATGGGCTGAAATTGAGTTGATGGCCTGGTATAGGCCCATGAATGAAGATAGCCCATAACAATTTGTGCTTAATCAAAAGAAAATTTCTGAAATAGTACTAAAACATTTCGAAAATAAATTTTTATATTAATTTTTTAATAAAAATATATTTCAATCTCAAAAATTCGTTCGATAAAATTTATTTTAAAAATTGAAAATTTAAGATTAATTTTTTTTCCTTTATTATTAAATTAATTGTTAATCAAATTTTTTTTATCCAATTTTTTGTTAGATTTTTTTTTAATTGACAGAGTCGTATATTGTGGATTTTATTTTTTAATATCACATATTTTATATGTCTTTTTACTAATATGAAAATTGTTGAAAATATTTTTAAACTTATATATGAAAAAGACTAAAACATCTGAAAGGTTAAACTATAATCTTAGTTAATATCGATTATCATTAGAAATTCTTTATATAAATAAATTTATTAGAGATGTACTATTAATTATTATAATTATATTAAATTTAAAAGACTGAGAACGAATTGTTCTCGTTCTTCACTTTATTAATCCAAAATGAAGTTTTCAGAATGAAAAGCTGACGAAGTGAACCTTTGAACCTTTTAGGTTGAACAATATTCTTATACACTTTTTCAGTAAAGAAATTTTAGTGGGTTTTAGTAGTTTTATTACAGTTCTGCAACGTGGGTATTTGGAATTTGGGATTAGTGACTACTAATCAGAAGAAGCTGAAGCCGAAATTATTCAAAATTATCCATGTTCAAGTTTACTTTCATATGTTAAAAACTCAACCAAACCTTTAATTTAAAAAATAATTTAAACTCACAAGTTGATGACAAGCCTTCGAAGGATCAAAATCAAGCTCAAGCCCAACTCGTTAGGCTCAACTCAAGCTTGCCTGAAATTTTCTGAGGATCCAAGTTAAACTATTTTCCAATCGACTCGACTCATAATCGCCTCTAATTACAAGAAACACCATAAACAATATATATCTAATCAACTAAGTATCAAAACTCAGTAATGCAAAACTCTTTCAATTTTAAGTCATCAACAACAATAAATATCCCTCGACAAAAAGTTGCAATTTGAAACACAAATGTAAATACTGTCTCAACTAAAATTTCAGCATCTAACAGAACCAACAAAGAACAGAAGTTGAGAAATATAACATATTTTCCCTTGTATTGCTGCACTAGAATAGGTATCTCACTTAAGGGGAATGAACCTTGAAGAGTGGGTAGCACCAATACCAGGTCTTCCGTGCTTGACTGGCTTGTATGAGATGGAGAACTCAGCAAGGTAGTGTCCAATCATCTCAGGTTTAATTTCAACTGGGTTGAAGGTCTTTCCATTGTAGACTCCAAGAACACTTCCGATCATCTCGGGGACAATGATCATGTTCCTTAGGTGAGTTCTGACAATGGCGGGCTTCTCACCTGCTGGAGCCTCACGTTTCTACAAAATTTGGAACAGAATATTAAAATAATAGGATGGATAGAGAAATTTCGAAGTTGAATTCAGAAACAGAGTTTAGGAACAGTATGGTATATTCAACTGGCTGCAAAAGAAAATGCGAGGAGATATGATACAAGGAGACCAGATTCACTAACACATCTGAGGTTCAGCATGTCAAACAGAGTTTCATCAAATTATATTCATCCCCTAGAAATCCATTTTGTTTTTAACTTAGTCTGTTAAGCAATTAAGTGCAATCGGAACTAGCTTACTGGAATGTTAAACCACAGCTACAGAGGACAGCATAGGAACATTTAGCAACCAAGTTTCTTTAATGGCATGATATAATATTGAAGTTGTAATTAGATTCAGACACAAAAGGAAAAAATGAAACAATGATGACAAAGGGAACAAAAATAATAGTGTGATATAGGTAGCAGAATTTCAAAATTTTGGTCACTTACTGCCTTGCGCAGCTTCTTGATCAAAGCCATTGGCTTCCTCTTCAAACCTCTCTGGAACCTATCAGTTTCATCATGTAAACATAGCATAAATATGTTGAACAACAGATAATGTCAGGACAGACAACCAAGATGGTTGCTGTGTATCATAATAAAAACATGGATTCATATTTTACAGACTACAGAAATATCTGGTTCTTATAACACATTATAAGTAAACAATATGTAACCACCAAGAACAGACCCTACATAATGATCTATCAATTTAATATTAAAAGACAAGAAATCAACTTAAAGTACACATTGGATTATCATGTTGTGTTCACAGTTGAACATATTACTGTAAATTAAAAGAGCTGAATGCACTTCAATTCCAATAGTTTAGCTTTGTTACATACAGTATCTGCCAAACTGATACTAACAGAACACGACAACTAACAAACAAATTGTGGATAACCAGATAATTGAACATATGTTCAGCTATACAGAATTACACCTATACAATGCAATGAACAAATCGAAACAATCATGTTATTGAAAATCCAAAGCAAAAACCGTTAACCTCGTTTATATAAGAAACAAATGACAACACATAATGTAACTATTGCACCTTAAATGTCAATCCAGTTAATTCACCGATCAAAAACCACAGTTAGCGACAAACTCACCTTCTTCGTGCGCGAGAACTGAAGAGCTTAACAAGCTCATCAGTGGACATATCAAGGAGCGCATCGAGATCGACGCCTCTGAATAGAAACTTCTTAAACGTCCTCTTCTTCGGCACTCCTGCGGCCACCTCTGGATCGACATCCGCCTGCAAATACATACATATAAACACATATAATCAGAGAAAAATCACACAAATTGAGTGTTGATAAATGCAGATTTAGATGTGAAATTGAGCTACCATGGTTGCTGGTTGAGAGTGTTGAAGGATGGTATTAGACTGAGCTACGCTGCTAGGGTTCTTAAGGTGAATAGAGAATGACGATTGAAGGTTTTGCATATTTATATGTACAAGGATTAGGGCTATGATCTTTAATGGGCTGACATTGAGATTATCAACCAGGGCTAAGGCCCATGAAAGAATATAGCCCATAACTATTATGCTTCAATAAATACTACCCAAAATTCTGAAAAAGTATTAACACACTCCTAAAATAATTTTTTATATAAAACAATTTTCATGAAAATATATTTCAATCTAAAAAATTCAATTTAAAAAATTTTCAATCAAAATAATCCAAATTAAGATTATTAATTTTGGACTAAATTATCCTTTATCTATTAAGTATTGATCAATTAATATTTAATTGTTATTATTTTGTTAGAAAATTTTTAAATTGATAAAACCATATAAATAATGCGTAATAATATTCAAATTTTTGAAAATATATATTCTCAAGACTAAAAATACTGAAAAAGTTGAAATTTAGGATTTTGATTAATATCGATTATCGAATATTTGAAAATTTAAAAGTAAATTAATTATCAATTTAAAATTTTACATGCAAAACACAAAATTAGTTAATTCTTAATCAATTACAATTGAGTCCATAAATTTATTGATCGTAATGGTTGGAGTGTTTTGACAAGAAGTTAATTGAATGATTATTTGCACAGGTAAATATCATTACATTTTTTGGTCTAGTTTCTTATCTAATTTTTGGATGATTTATTTAATTTTCGGAATAATTATTTAATTTTTCCTTTAATTTATGAGTGTGAGAGGTGTCTCTAGCTAGACTTTCGAAAAATGATTTTATTTTTCAATTTTACCTTTTACTTTATAGTATTGTCAAAACTCGATTAATTATAAATTTGCATACACTAAACTAAATTGTTATGATAGTTGATCCAACACGAAGAATAAAGTCAATGTATGTTTGTGATTTAATCGAGAAGTCTTGTAAACGAGTTGTAATTAAGAAGCGTGGAATGTGGATCCATAATCAATCCATGATTCATAAAAAGTTTGATTGATGAAATATTTCAACAACACTTCGTTTACAATTTCGAATATGCACCTAAATTTTATCAACGTAAAGAAAGAGTCGATGATAAACCAGTGACAATAACAATCCTCGTTTATTAAAAAAAAAAAAAAAAAACTCAAAAAAAGCTACTAATCTAAGCAATAGGCCTTTCAATCCTCTTAACAATAGTTTTGAGCTCAAGTTGAATACTTGCCCTTGTAGGAAACAACACTATATCCTTCCAAACTGAGCCATCCTCATTAATTCGGTTCGCCTCTTTATAAAGCTCGTAAATCGACTCTGCTTCATCGTTCAATTCGCTCACTGAACTCAAACATTTGATTTCATCCGTGTCGACTAATAGTTTGCTATCTCCATCTTTCCATGCTATCAACTGCGTTTAATGAAAGTCATCAAAAATCACTCATACGAATAAATAAAAGAAAAAAAAAATTAAAGGGTCGTTTGTAAACTCTAATTTTAAGTGCTTATCGACTTATAACGAAAAAAATAAGTTGTTTTGGAGAGTTTGTGAAATATCTAAACTTAATAGTCGTGTTCTTAATAATCGTATGGAACTAAAGTCTTTACCATTGGCGGGCCACCGGGGGCGTTAGTGCAATATAGCCTAGCGTTGTCGACGAGATGAGAGTATTTTGGAAATGCATTAGCAAATCTCTTGTGGGATTTCAGCTGTGACTTCACCCTCACTGCCCTTCCCATTTGTATTGCTCTCCTGCAAATATATTCAAAACCACGACGTTACACGTTTTTACGTTCAAGTCCTCGAATTGTGTACTTTTTTCGCGATAGCCATGTAAATTTGTTTAAACTGAATCAACCATTGCTTCTAAAAGTAGTGGTTGAGAGTTAACAGTGTCACATTATTACGTTTAAACGAAAAGCTACTTTATGAGGAATCGGTGTAATTTTTTGATGTCTTGACTAGGAAATGTTGGAAAATTTGTGAACTAATACATAAGTTTGACTATGAATTTAAGTAGTTTTCGTAACTCGAAAATGGAATTAAAGTGAATTAAATCATCGTACATTCCAAATAGTGAAACTAGCACTTTGAATAACTAAAATCCGATATCGAATGAATGAGAAATTAATGGTCAAAGTATTGTGGTAAGTTATAACAATCGTACGATCGACGGACGCGATCATTTAAGAGTGATGTATGTGTTAGCATAGGAGTATGGACCAATGTGCAAAAGTGTGAAAATATTGGGGCAAAATAGCAAGATCCAAAAAGTTGTGAATTAGGGGGCTTTTCGCCCAAAAGTCACAACTTTTGGACATATCTGCAATTTTCGAAAAGTTGCACCTCTTAGCTCACAACTTTTCATTTTCTTATAAAGCGACCCTATATTGAGATTAAAAATTTTGTTCATACATTCTTTTATTTTCTTACATTAGTCCTTCAATATTCGAAAGCCTTAAACAAAAATTAGTTCTAATTCAATAGACTTAGAATTTTGGAGTGGTCTAATTCTAAAACGCTAGTCGTCGTATATTGGGACACAAACGTCATTATCTGTCAACAATAAATGCAGTGTTTGATGTCAAAAGAAGTTGAAACATACCTGATACCTCTAACAACAGCAAGATAGGCATCACAAACAACTCCTACCAACTCAATCCTATACGGTTTTCGTATACTCGATTCTCGACCCCCGTCTTCAACCTGAACCCAATAGTTCTCGATGATTGTACCATCCTCAGCAACCTTGTAGCCATCTCCCATTCTGTACCGGTGTTTATGCACATTTCTCGCCATAGCAATTGTCTGCTCAACAAAGGGCTCCCATGATAACGTCCCGTCCATGATCACGTCACGCCCTTCGTTCAACGCTGTTACTAGGAGAGACGAAGCTGCGTCCGTTGATGATTGGTGCACCTATTTCAAATACATATATTAAAACGAGATTTTTTATTGTAAATCATGTATATATGATTGATGCAAGAAATACGAAAAAAAAAAAAAAAAAAGTTACAAGTTCGGCGGTTTGAAGCATGTCGTGGTGATGGCCACGAGAACTGAGAGCTCGGTATATGACATCCGTTTCCTTGAATGCATCGGCCTCAACTACGACTGCATTTGCTGCCGCTCCTGACCAAAATGATCTGCCAAATTTCCCAATCAATTTAATATATATTCTGATAAAGAGTAAATTTGTCTACGAGATGAATCTATAACGAGGAGCATATCGAACTTTGTATATCATTATACGATACGACTATTCTACATCGTATACGAGGCAAGTCTATTTAACCAACAGACAGGTAAACTGGTAAAGGGTCGTTGGGTCACGGGTAGGGTTCCATCTACACCCAGCCCGACAACCCAGATGACATGAACCATCAGGTTTAGGACAAATGACAATAATACATCGGACCAAATGTCCAATCAGAAATACTGGACTAAGTAACCTATAAGGTTCAAATTAGGACTAGTGTTAGACTCTAGAATACGATTTACTCTAATACATGCTACGGCACTAAACGCCAAATAAAACATCGACAAATTTGATCTCGATCGCGATACACAGATAGCTTGTTATATGAGTTCAGTATATACATCATACTCACCCCAAATTCTGACAAGATCACATTCAATAATCTCTATTTCGAGTCACAATATAAAATGTAGAAAACAAGTAAGAAATATAGAAAAGTGGTTGAAATGTGTAGTTACTCTTTCATAATGTCTTTGAGGACAGTGCTCTTGCCAGCCCCCATGCCACCACCCATAAGGAGGAGCACGGGGCAACGTTCGCTAAGAGCCACCGGAACCATCACCTCCGAATGATTTATTTCTTCATTTGCTATTGCTCCAATTGCTTTCATCTCCTCTACTAGAGTAGAGAAAACTCTTGTCACTTTCAAGTCCTTCGTTATCTTATCGAACCTTTGTTTTCTATAACAAAAAGGAGAAACAAAAAGTCAAAAACTTATCAGCATTCAGCTATAAAACCCCATTAATAATATTATTGATAATAATAGATATATATATATATATATATATAATTAAAAAACTCGATAATTAAGATAAACAGTTTGATGGGTATTGCGTTACATTATTTTAGTTCATATATAAATTACATTTTTCGTTAAACCTTTGAACTTCAAGCTTGTACTCTCTTTATCACAAATTTATTTCAATTTCCAAGTGTTCAAAATGAGACTTTATTTACTTTGCAATGGACAAACTTTTTCACTCACCAATAGAATTATTTCACAAAAATATACAATCATATTTTTTTTTTCACATTTTCCACAATAAGCCTTAATGCTATTTAATAAGATTGGTTATATATATATATATATATATATATATATATTATACATAGAATGTTATTAATGTAAAAGATGCATAATGAATATAGTTAAAGCTATACAAAGGGGCTTTTTTGATATAACCCCCCGAGGTATGTAGTTTTGGCAAACAACCCCCCGAGGTTTGAAATTTTGGTAAACAACCATTTCTGTTTAGTTGACCGTTAGTCAACAGTTAAGGTCATGGGCAAAATTGTAATCTAATAATTCCAAACAAATATATTAATTTTCAATGTATTTATTTGGAATTACATTGAAATAAATACATATTAATTTTATTAATTTTATTTATTTGCAAAATTGTAATTTAATAATTCCAAACAAATATATTACATAAATATATTAATTTTATTTATTTGCAAAATTGTAATTTAATAATTCCAAACAAATATATTAATATTACATTGAAAATAAATACATATTAATTTTATTTATTTGCAAAATTGTAATTTAATAATTCTAAACAAATATATTAAATAAATATATTAATTTTATTAATTTTATTTATTTGCAAAATTGTAATTTAATAATTTCAAACAAATATATTAATTTTATTAATTCCAAATAAATACATTGAAAATTAATATAATTGTTTGGAATTATTAGATTACAATTTTGCCCATGACCTTAACTGTTGACTAACGGTCAACTAAACAGAAATGGTTGTTTACCAAAATTTCAAACCTCGGGGGGTTGTTTGCCAAAGCTACATACCTCGGGGGTTATATCAAAAAAGCCCCATAAAAAAATATATTTTTTACCTTAATTTTCTCCACATCTCTACCCTTTAAAATCTCAATATCAAAAATATATTTTAACAAGCTACACTGTATCATCTACTACTCAAATTATTAAAGTATGTATTCAATTTTTATAATCTTTTTATAATTGAAATGGAAAATTTAAATATTCTCAAAGTTTCTATAAATTTACTAATTCGATACCGATGGACATTTAATACTTTGCTTACATTTGTACCTACCCATCAACACAATTCTCGTGTCAACAAAGTAAATTAAATTCACAACTTTATGAGAAAATGTAATAATTGAGCTACCATATAGTAACGCATGTGTAATATATGGTGGATTAGGACCCTATCCTAACATCAATCATATCCATATTTTTAAAAGAAAGATATTTTGATGGGGTTTTTCATGTCTTTTTCGATCCTTTTCAAAAACATAATTTATTTGGCCAGTAAAACAAAAATTCAATTTATACTTTAGAAGGCAAAGATATTTTGAGGGGTTTACATATCTTTTCCTATTTAAAACAAAAAAAAAAACTCTTATTTTATGTTAATATTTACAAATAATATAATTTAACCAACCAAATTTTAATCATTGAATAACTTAATAAACTATTTCACCAAAAAAAAAACCTGAATTAACAAAGGATAGGTGTCCTACCTAGAGAATTATTTAATATAATACTAATGCAATAATTGAAAACAAATGATTCAACTACCCACCTTGTAGCAGCCATCACTAAGTCTTTGAGCCTTTTTGGTTCAGAATCAACACTTAATACCTACAAATTGAAAAGAAAAACATTAATTAATAAATTATATTATTCAAATTTTTTTCCATTTTATTTTAACAAAGAAATTAAAATAAATTAATAAAGATAGACCTGAGATATCATTTGAGGAGCTTGACTCCAATGAAATGCAAAGTATCCAAGAATACATCTCTCAAATTCTTCCAATAATTTAATATACAAAGCATCTGCATTTGGTTCATTTGCTAAATACTCATATATTTTATCATCAACTCCTTTGCTTCTCTTCAAATATCCAAATGCTAATTTTATTAATTCAGGACATTCACTTTCATCTTCAAATCCAATTTGCCTTGCTGTCAAACAATCAATTAAATTATAGTATAAATAAACAAATATAAGATTTTCTAGAACAAATATATATATATATATATATATTCCCACTAGGTCACATCATATGATAAAATATCAAATAATAAGACATAATCTTTTGAAATAGATCTTTTTATCCCTTTTCAAAGTTACCTTTCTAAATAATAAAAGAGCACCACAAATTCACTCTATTGATTCCTATATAGCATCCAAGATTTGGAATTCCAAAATAGAATAATATTATTTATCTCAAGTTTATATTTTAGGAATATGTTATTGTGTATAAGTAAAAAAAAATAAGACAAAATATCATTTTATAGTAAAATATCTGAATTACACAAGTATAGATTATAAAATTTAAAAATTCAAAATCAAATTTTATTTGCGTCATATCAAATAATTGAGATTGTAATGAAACTATTAAGATGGTCTTTTAACTTTAACATTAATTTCAAATATATATATTTATATATATATTTTAACCATTTCAGAAAATTCAGCTATAGGTCAACACAACTTATTATGAACAAAATAAATGATGACTTTGATAAAGTTATGGAGCCTCTTCAAGTACAGCATAAGAAAATAAATGACCTCATTACTTTTATATGTTACTATATCGAAAAAGAGAAATTAATGGAGCATATATATATATATATATATATATATATATATAGCTAGGGTTAAATATGTAATGAAACAACATATACATACCAAGATAATGAGAAAATCTTTCGATATTTCCATGGCGACCAGATTCCGACAGGTCCACGAGTGGAGCAAGGTGGCCGTGATCCATGGAGGTTTTCGACTTCCGGTGGCGATAATGCATTATTCCGGCGGAGATTAATCCAATCGACGTCGCAGTTGCTATATGTGCAAGAATCTTAATCTTGCTAACACCATCTACATACAACAAGACAGATAATTAATCATACACACAAACCCACATAGTATTACAATTTTTGTGTGTTTGTGAGAATATATAGATATATAATTAGCATCATATATATATATATATATATATATAGAGAGAGAGAGAGAGAGAGAGAGAGAGAGAGAGAGAGAGAGATACCTTGATGCATGGCTAGTAGTAGTGTGTTGGGGGAGCAGAAACTTCTTTGGCTGAGTTGAAAATTGAAATTTGAATTTGTCTGATCAAAACTAATTCAGACGTGGGAAGAAGAAAGATGAATCAATTATTCATCTGTGTCTGGTACATGGATGTATGTAATAGATTGTTTGAGTCAACTCTCTCTCTCTCTCTCTCTCTCTCTCTCTCTCTCTCTATATATATATATATATATATATATATATTATATATATATATTATATATATATATATATATTATCAGTCTCTCTCTCTATATATATATATAATGAGAAAAAATGCGTATTTAGTTCTATCTCTCCTCTCCACAACTACATTTTATAAGCAAAAATGCCCATTTAGTCCTATAACTTAGGCAAAGCCTCATTTTGGTCCCATATATATAAATCTACTTTTGGAATTATTGATCCCATTATTTTTGGATTCTCCAATTTAGTACGGTTACTTTAGAGTGATGTCACCAATTAAGTCCCATTCGGCAATTAAATACGACATCTTTTTTTCTCGGCAACAAACTCTAGGGGGCAATTTTCAAGTAACACCAATAAGATGGATTTGAGAGAAATTTTTCCATAAGAATCTAATTTTACCCTGTTTGGGAGAGATTATGGATGAGTTAATAAGTCATTTTGGGGCAATTTTCGTTCAAATTTATCTTTTTTACGTTATTTTCTTCTGATGAGTTTATGCCAAAAAGGGCATTGTTCTTATTGGCCAACTTTGGTCTTAATTGGCAAATCACTTGGAAATATTGTAACTAATTTCAAGAATTAGGACTGATTCGGAAATTGATTGGAAAAATGAATGAGATCGACAACTCCAAAAAAAAAATTAAGGGGACCAAAATGAGACTCGACCTAAATTATGTGACTAAATTGGCTACTTTGACTATTATATATAATATATGTTATTAATTATACACAACTTGAGCATGAATGACGTTTTATGTGGGCTTCAACTAATCCAAATATCATTAAAATCTAATGACTAATTTAAAAAATAAATAAAAAATAAAACGGTAGGCTTGACTAGATGTCCCAAAATTATTGTTTTGCTCAAGTTTTTATCTTAATCTTAAAAAATTAGGAAATTCTTTTTCTTTCCAAGCATTTGATGATTTTTGGACGCAACCCGTTTACATGACCATCAAGACAAATGATAATGGTATCTGGTTTTTATATGAACATTTTTTGGTACTATTAATATTTACCTTATTCAATTTATCAATCAAGTAATTTTATATCTTAAACTAAAATAATATAATTTAATACACATACATTATACATATAAAGTTTTCCACGATAGTTATCAAATTTTATATATTATAAATAAATAAATTACGGTTACATACATTCAACCATCTGTCACTTATTATCTACCCGCCTCCACATTAAAAAAAAAAAAAAAAAAAAAGAGAACTCAACCTCCTAATTTCGTATTATCTAATTTTGTGAAATATTTTCCTAAATTTTAATCGAAACCAGGAATTTTACCCTAAATCTTGAATTAACAAAAAAGCTTTGGGCCTTTTCATTATTATTCTTTATTGTATCTTCTATGTCATATGGCCCAAGTCCAAATTGAAATACTCAAATAAGGAACTTACTTTCAATGGCCCAAATTTCTCAAAATTTAAACATAATATTATATTAATTTATCAAATATCTATTTCAAAATTAGACCAAAATCCGTGTGTTTGAATTGAAGTATTTAAAAGCTATGCATTTCAAATTCATCAACAAATTAAATTCATTAAAACTAGTTTGAATGAATTCAATTTATAATGAATTTCAAATCCATTGACATTCATTTTGAGCTATTTTCTCCAAAACTACTATGGATTCAAAATAATTCAATTTTAAAATCATTTGAAATTTTTCCTCCAAATCATCTCCTCATATCTAAACTCTATCAAAATTTAAATAATATATTTTTATATTTTTAATATTTCATAGTAATCTACGTACTCACCACTAAACTATTTCATGTCAACAATTAAAGTTGGTCAACATTTAATTAATAATTTGTACTTAGTGGTATAAAAGTGGTGATATTAGTTTTAATCCACCTAAAAGCTGAATATAAATTTGAATTATTGATATTTATTGTATTTGTGGTACATTTCAGTCATACTATCAAACAACATTCATTATGCATATATTGAATATTATTAGTATAAAAGATGCATAATTATATCAATTAAAGTTATCCAAGTTTAATTTAAATTTCTAAACATCTCTATAAA
This sequence comes from Verbascum thapsus, assembly GCA_963669365.1. Lineage (NCBI taxonomy): Eukaryota > Viridiplantae > Streptophyta > Magnoliopsida > Lamiales > Scrophulariaceae > Verbascum > Verbascum thapsus. Next base: position 3,884,564 of record OY770115.1, read on the forward strand.
TTTTCATGATTCTTTAAAATCAAACCAAACTTTGAATTATCCTCAGAAGTTTTTATTTGAAATTATGTATATTTTCATGAACATAGGTTGTTAAGACGAACCACGTTAAATTCTCGTGTTCTTTATCTACATCCTTCTTGTTTTTTTGTGTGTTCTTGTTTGTTTTTCATGTCTATAATTTCTAACAATTTTGGTAATTAATAATTGGATTTTTGAAGCAATAAAAATAGAATAAAATCTAGCGACTTGACATGTTATGTTGCTCTCACAATAGATGAAAAATAGAATAAAATCTCTATAATGGAATCTAAAGACACATAATTCGATGCTAATCAAGTGGTTAGAACTTATAAGACTAAAAATATAGATAAAAACTACTACTAAAAATTCCTCCTTTAGATTCCATGATAGAGATACTATTGTGCGTCTTTAGATTCCTTGATAGAGATACTGTTATACTTTTATTGCTTCATAAATTTCAAAAAAAAAATTACTAAAATGGTTAAAAATTACTAAATGATTAACTAAGTAAACGGCAAAGTTATACATTCTCGAGCCCAAAACATCACAATTCTAGGCCTCATGTACTCTAATCGAGCTAAGTATCATTAATTATGAACACTTTATTATATAATTAACCAACTTAAATTGAATGAATATAATCCAAAACCTTACTAAGATTATCGGATAAAACGAAAATTCCGGATCTGGGATTTGGCTTTCAATGACATATTCATTTAATTTAAGAAAAAAACAATTAAACAAATATATCATCATATTAATTAATATAAGAACTTGTCGAAATACGATATTTCGTCCTCATACTTGCCAACGTCTACAAATTCATTGCCAGCTTGTAGATAATCTATTATGTCCCTTTTTTCAAGATCAAGATAATATATATATATATATATATATATATATATATATATATTTATATAATTTAAGTTGGATTTGAGGTCTAACCCAATCAAATTGAAGGATTCAAAATAATGACTGAATAAAATAAATTAATAAGAGACTGCTTTGTTGGTTTCTGAGTTTGTATGACTCCTCCCATTATTATCCATATTCTCATATATCAACATATATATATATACATACTTAAAATTCCAGTGGCAAACATTATAATCATGCAATTTTGAAACACTCATCACTTGAGTGAATCTTTTTTATAAACAATTGAAATAAATTAAAACCATTTTTCTTCCTAGAAATTATTATGTTCTGATATGATAATATGCTTTTAACAAAGCTTTTTAAGGCAATAGAAACTCTGGAGAACATGATCATAATCACGTGTTGGTAACTTTGAATTTGATTCTTTTTTTGCTCTCGTAATAATGAATAAGCATAATGCCTTACCCACTATCATAAACTTTTTCAATATGTTTATTCCACTTTTTTTTTTATGACAAGGGAACCCGCAGCCGCTACCGTTAGGTGCGCACTGGGTAAACCCCGCTCTTGTGCAATAGCCTGCAAACCACACAAGAGAGGTAAACCAGCTTAGGTTGTCCATAGCTGACAGGCTCACAGTAGAGAAGGCAAATAGACATTCCCTCATCAGGATTCGAACCCGTGACCAAGGCCACAACATTCACATGCCCTTACCAACTCTACCGGGGGTTGCCAATCTATAAAAAGACATTATCTCATTAATACTTACATCACTCATATATACATAAATCATTAAACACTTGCACTCTAAACTATATACATTTTTCTCTATCAAATGGCATCATCGAGATTTTTCTTGGCTCCAAATGGAGAAATTTCAGTTGATGGAGTTACATTTCTCATCGATGTTCCTGCAAATATAAGCCTCTCGAGTTTCTCATCTATACCTCATAACTCATCAGATCATGAAGCTTATTCACCACCTCCACAACACATACTAAACTCAGTACAATCCAATGCTCATGAAAATGGTGCATTTCTAGGGTTTTCCATTGAAAACCCTAATGATAGGATACTTAATCCCATCGGAAAACTTGAAAACCGAAAGTTTTTGAGCCTTTTTCGATTCAAACCATGGTGGTCCACAATGTGGATCGGCTCAAACGGGTCGGATCTTCAAATGGAGACCCAACTCATCCTCTTACAAGTCCCTGAGCTAAACTCTTACGTACTAATCCTCCCTTTGATCGAAGGCAATTTTCGATCGTCCATTCAACCCGATGGATCAACTAATGAAGTTGTACTTTGTGTTGAAAGTGGCTCCACAAAAGTGAAGGCAAGTTCATTCACTTCTTGTGCCTATTTTCACGTTGGCAAAAACCCTTATGATCTCATGAGGGACGCAATATCTGCGGTTCGTGTTCATTTGGGGACGTTTAGGTTGTCCGAAGAGAAAACCCCACCAAACATCATCGACGGCTTCGGTTGGTGCACGTGGGACGCCTTCTATCTAACGGTGGAGCCCGTTGGGGTGTGGCACGGGGTCAAAAGCTTCACGGATAACGGGTTCCCGCCAAAATTTCTAATCATCGACGATGGATGGCAAAGTTTCAACAAAGATCAAGAGAACACTTTTCAAGATTTGAGAGATATGAACGGCGTTTCGTTACCTAGGTTGTACTCGTTGAAAGAGAGCGAAAAGTTCGCAAAGTATCAAACGGGCACCATGCTAGGACCCGACCCGCCCCATTTCGATCAAGACACGCACGAAAAGAAGCTAACGGAGATATTTGAACTGTCCAAAGAAGGTCAAAATGACGATTCTACCCTCCCGGAGGCGAGACCCGTCGAGTATTTGATCGAGAAGGAAGGTGTGGGAAGAGGAGGGCTAAAGGCATTCATTAGTGATTTGAAGAGAAAATTTCCATGTTTGGATGATGTTTATATGTGGCATGCTTTGTGGGGAACATGGGCTGGAGTTAGGCCTGGAACTACTCAGTTTGACAGCAAACTTACCAATGTAAAAGTATCTCCTAGTTTGGACCAAACTATGTATGATCAATGTGTTGTTAAGATGGGACAAGACGGGATTGGGCTCGTTGATCCGGATCAGGCTCGGGATTTTTACGAGGCTATTCATTCGTATCTTGCTGATGCTGGTGTTACAGGGGTGAAAATGGATGTCATCAATGTAAGTTTGTTTGATTACACTTCCTATGACATTAAAAAGACGCAATTTTTTCTTTATATTCCTAATTGAGATCCTCTTGATGTTACTAGACTTTGGAGTTTGTATGTGAGGATCATGGGGGACGAGTAGAGCTAGCGAAGAAATATTTCGATGGTCTAAACGAATCCCTTCGAAAAAATTTCGATGGAAAAGGCCTTCTTGCTAGTATGGAGCACAACAATGAGTTCTTCTTCTTGGCCACAAAGCAAATATCCATGGGTAGAGTTGGTAATTCACTACCCCTTTTCTTTCGATTATTCATCGTTGTTTTAGTGGAAAAAGGTCACTTTTATGATCTGAAATGTGCAGGTGAGGATTTCTGGCCGGAGGATCTTAGCGGCGAGGGCGGCCCGATGGCGGTTTTCTGGCTACAAGGCGTACATATGGTACATTGCGGTTACAATAGCTTGTGGCAATGCCAGTTTATATATCCGGATTGGGACATGTTTCAATCGGACCATGTTTCAGCCGAGTTTCATGCTGGTTCTCGAGCCATATCCGGGGGACCTGTGTACGTTAGCGACAAAGTTGGGCGCCATAATCTCGATCTTTTGGGGAAGCTTGTGCTACCCGATGGAACTATACTCCGGTGCCAACATTACGCGCTCCCGACTAGGGATTGCCTGTTTGAGAATCCTTTGTTTGATGGCAAAACATTGCTCAAGATTTGGAACCTCAATAAGGTATTCTCTATCGTCTAAAAAGACTTGAACCGTTGATGTGTAGAAACATATCTCGTACTCTAACGCCGTACCCACGTATCATGTTCTATATGACCCGTGACAATAACTATTTGCAAAACACTACTAAACTCGCGTATTATTTGAGAATCGAGTCAAATAGACTTGGACAATCTGACACGCTTATCTAGGTCATGTGTACGGTACTCACACGCCATTCTTTGAGTACGCCGTTCTACCATCCGTACAGTATGTCACTCCTATTATTATAGAACTCATTATAAACATGAAAAAGAGAGAGATATAGAGAATCCTAATAATTCGTCTTACATCTTGCAACTTCAAGCAAATTTGATAGTATGATTCCACGTATAATATAAACCGAGCTAAAGTAACTCGAATATGACCCTAACAAACAACTGAACTATGGTTAGACTTGATCCTATTGAAAAATACGTAGGTAGGTAGCTCAATGGCCTCGAGTGCAGTCTACAAACATTCTATGAACCAGATAGGCATACATATGAGTCTCGGCTTAACTTAGTGAACCCTCGTTTTACTAACTAAATCAAACGTATCGTTTTTTCGTGTCATATTGTGATGAAATATTGCTAAATCTTGTTTCCAATGCAGTGTGGAGGTGTGATTGGAATATTCAACTGTCAAGGAGCTGGATGGTCCCCTGAAGAACACAAGATCAAAGCACATCCCGAATGCTACTTAACGATCTCGGGTTTTATATCCCCTGGCGACGTCGAATGGGAACAGAAACATTTCACCGCCGATTTCCGCCAAAATGAGCTTTTCGCAGTTTTTCTCCACAAAACCCGAAATCTTCACTTAATGAAGGCAAGTGACAAAATGAGTGTCACTATCTCGCCTTCGTCCTTCGAAATAGCTACAATCTCACCGGTTTACGCGTTCAACGAGAACGCCAAATTTGCCGCAATAGGGCTTGAAAACATGTTGAATAGTGGCGGGGCGGTTGAGTTTATTGAGAGTAAATCGGACGAGAAAAATGTTGTTATCGAGATGAAGATTAAAGGGAAGGGAAAGTTTTTGGCTTACTCGAGCATAATGCCTAGGCGGGTCGTGATGAATAACGAGGGCATAGAATTCGAGTGGACGAATGATGGAGTCGTGAAGTTTGACGTCCTGTGGACGGGACGGGGGCTATCAGATGTTCGTGTCCATATCGAAAATTAATCCGTTTATCGATGTCATTTTTCTACTCCTTGTTTATGGCTTAGAGGGTGTTTGCTAAGCTTATTTAAAACATCTTATAAGTTCTTACAACTTATAAGATGTTTTAAAAGATGTTTAAAAGCTTATAAGAGATGTTTGGTCTTATTTAAAAAAATAAGCTCTCAAGTGCTTGGATAAAATAAGTCTATTGAACTTGTAAGATGTTTTTAAATGTTATAAGAGATAATTTGTGCAATAATAAAAATAATAAAAAATCGGAGAAGGGTATTGTTAGAAAGGAGAAAATTAACTAAGGTTGTTATGTCTTTTAAGAATATAAACAACATTCCAAATCTAAAATTTTGAAATAAGTTGGGTTTGGCTAACTTATTTCTTATTTACTTATAAGACCCAAACATCTTTTTTTTTTGTCTTATAACATCTTATTAAAAAAAATTATCCAAACACTTTTATAGAGTTTATAAGCTCACAAACATCTTATAAGATGTTTAAAGGAGCTTATAAGCTTTAGCCAAACACCCTCTTAATCTTATGTTCTAGTGTGATTTGGTGTTTGTTTTGTTTTTAGGTGTGTTGAACTTGCAAGTTGTGCTTGTACTAAACATGCTACCATCTTTAAGATGTTGAGAATAAAAATATATATCACCGGATATAGTATTTTACTTATGATTTTTTTGTTAGTTTTTGTTTAACTAGTGCAAAGTAAAGACTTTATTACAAGATCTCGACTCTATAATTTTTGGGAATTTTATATTTATTGATAATACATTTAGGGCCAGTTTTGCTTACCTCGATAGGATATGATAGAATAGGTGAACTTAGAATACTTTTTACAAGAATATGTATCAAAGTCTAGTAATTTATTGCTTACTTGCAGTAAAATACTCCAAAATAATTATAATCCTTTAAATTACATTTTCAACATGAAATAATCAGGCTATGTTAATTTATGTTTTTAGTTGAAATTTTAATATTTTTTAAGAAATATATATTGCAAAACTTCGTGAGAAAATAATTCGTATTTATTTATATTTTTTATAATTTGTTGAAATTTATAAAATATATCAAATCACATCAAAATAATAGTTTAATATATAATGCTATTTATGTGTTGAATAATAGAATTAGCTAACCAAATAATGACTATATGAATAAATAAATAGTAAAAAATAAAATAAAAAGTGTGAATATAAAAAAAAAGGATAGATGATGATTATAATAAATTATTTTATCGAAAGATGTGTGAAATAATATGTATAATAATTGATAGCTAGTTATAATGGCGATAAAAAATGTAGAAATGAAAAAAAAAAATTGAACGAAAATAATGTGTAAAGTTAGTTACCATTCTCTGATCCAAAATTTTGAGAATTGAATCAAAAAAGGTAAACAAACAAAGCCTCAACTTATAGCTCAGTATATATAGTGAAATTTTATGACAAAGATTAGGTTTTATAGAATTTATTCCATGCCAAATACACAACACAAAGTCAAACAAAGTGCACATCTTCTACAACACTAAACCATCCCTTTGCAACCATTATGATATTCACTTGCAAAAACAAACATATTTACATGAACAAAATTTTCACATACAACGACAGGTGTTGGACATCAAATATTCTTGAACAAAAAAGTGATAGCAAATCACATATAGCATATATACCTCGTTCCGTTTCTTGTAACGACGCGTTTGTAAGGTTCTAATAACCGTTAATTGTCGCTTTTTCTGACGGAAATTAGAACGCGATATAACTAAAAACCTAAACATTTTCTGTCTTCGGATTTTATGATCAACTCGTCTAAGGAAGGAATCTTGCCGCCGTTTTTCACAGCTCTACACCACCAAGCGTTCATCTCGTCCTGCGAAAAAATCCAGTTTAGAATGATAAAAAACGACCCGTTTATAAATTATTATGAAATTTAATAAACGAACTAACCTCGAGAAAATCATGGTTAGAGACGTACTGACTACCGATGAATGATTTGATCCCTCCTACGTCTACTAATATAGAATTCCTCGACTTGCAACCAACGTTTTCTTTCGTATCGCCTGTTGAAATACCGAAGGAATATACAAAAAATGGAAACGAGATTTAAACTATAGAAACTTCATTTTCATGGATTTATAATCCTAATGTTAAAAATTTAGTAGCATTTACGTACCGGTTATACGTGCAATATAGTAACCCGTACCCCCTAGTCCCGCTTCCAATTTCCCGATCCGCAGACGAAGGAAAAAGCCGTTTATGCGCGGTAAAGGGATATCCGAATTCATCCATCTGAGATCACGCGTATTGAGAGATTAGTTTTATGCATACATCAACGGGCGGAGATTGCTACCCAGAACCATTCAATAGAAAATTTTATAGTTCAGGTCTGGGTCGGGTCCAGGTCCAATTTTTTACTTATGGGTATTTTACCCGAAAAGTAACTGAAATTTTCCCGAATTTTACCCTTTGCGAATACCTACGAGTACGAGTCTATACCTGAACAATACCCGAAGTTTACCCATGGGCATTAACTCGATTTGGTCCCGACCCAAAACTTACCCGGCCCATCGGGTCTCACTTTTTTTTGGATACGTCGGTAAGCGATCATGTTCGGGTAGAATATTTTTTTGGGTATTTCGAGGGTCCGGGTTTGGGTCACCCATTGCAGCCCACAACATGTAATCGGGGAACAAAATCAAGGATTAATTATATAAAAAAAAAAACCATGCGTAAAACCATAATCGGTAAAAGTGCCCTGAATTCCCCATATTGTTATTAACAAGTTGCGGATTACAACATCCCGTGATTTACTACTCATCTCGGAATAATTATCCAATAAGTAAGGGGCGTGCCTGTAATTATCCGTAAAAGCAATTGAAACCTTTCTTACCTGAGGATATCAGCACGAGACAATCGCAATTTCCTTATTGCATGAAACATCCGCACCGGCGCAACTGTACTCTCTGCAGTAACGATAGTACGTGGCACAAATTCTTGATTTTTTTCCAAATCATTTTCCAAATAAAAATCAGTGCCCTTTAGAGACTTATTCGATTTCGAAAATCTCGTTCTCGAAGACTCTCCACCGTAATAGCTTGAAGGGTTTCGGTTTTCCGGGCTAGCCGTTTTAGTACAATACCTCGTAATCCACAAACTCGTAGAATGATTACTCGGCTGGCCGATAATACTTGTATTTGTATTTGTATTTAAATTTATTTCTTTATCATCGGATCTTGGGATATTCTCGATTAATTTCTTGTCATCCACCATAAGTTCGTCCGCTTCTTGTATCGAATATTTTCCCTTTTCTACTCCAAAATCGGAAATCTTTGGTGTTTTTTGACAATATAACGATCGAAATACCGTTTCGAAATTTCCCGGTTGACTTTTTCGGCAAGCCTCGTCTGAACGAGCGAGAGGGAGAGCCGGAGAAGGAGAAGAAGACCCTTCTTTGTTAGAATCCGATAGGCATTTCACCATGTTCGAAATCCAATTCATAAACGAGCTATCGTGTTTACAATTGGACCTCGAACCTTGGATTTGCATTTTAGTCCTTTTACTTTCCGATTGCGTCTCTTGATGATCATAGCTATCTCTTTTTACCCCTTTCGAGAATAATCCGACGCTATTACAACTTTCGACACTCTCGTGGCTATCCTCGTCGTTCGATGATCTACCGTACATATCCCCATCGGATAACACTTTCTCTTTACCCTTTTCTCGATTTAAACGAATTTCACTATTTGTTGGACGAGCCAAGTTATTTTCAGCGGAAAACTCGAGCTTCATCAATGGAGGAGAATCGGAGAGTTTCATTGGATGAGGTTCGGAATGGACAGCAACTACAGTGGGGCCCATAACGTCACTGGTACTAGCGCTCGTTTCGATTCTATGGTCCTCTTCTGCACGAGAAATAAAAGCCGACTCATATGCAAATGTGACAACAAAAGATCAATACAAATCCTTACCATTGTCTTTTCTCGAGTAAATATAATTATAATTACAATAGGTATAAGATGAAAATATAAAACAGCAACATTATACCAGCGATTTTCCGGCTAGTTTCAGCAATATCAGCACTTTCGATATTTCGCAAACTGCCCATAACCTCGTCTTCATTATCGTCCTTTCGCACATCGTTTTTAGTGTTAGCTACCTCCTCCATTTTATCATTACTTTCTACTAAATGACAAATCATTCAATAATTATCATAAAAATAAACGGAAAAAAACACACACAAAAAAAAATGAATTTCCACCTATATCACGAAAAACACACAAACGGATAAGAATCGCAAAACATATGTATCAAGATAAAATAGCATAATTATACCAGCAATTTTACGGCTACTTTCAGCAATATCAGCACTTTCGACGTTACGCAAACGGCCCAAAACCTCATCTTCATTATCGTCCTTTCGAACATCGTTTTCAGTGTCAGCTACCTCCTCCATTTTATCGTTACTTTCTTCTAAATAACAAATCATTCGATAAGTGCTTAAACAACCAAAAAACGACCAAAAAAAAAAAAAAAAAAAAAAAACAAAAAGGACAATTTTTCCACCTATATCATGGCTAGGTGTGCTTCGAATCAACATTTCCTCATCGACAACTTTGTCGTCCCCAATCCCCCGAGACCTAATACTCCGAGTCGTGTTGCTGGGGCCCACGTTCCAAAGGAGAAGAGGCCTTTTATCGACTAAGCTCGATTCGGTGCATTTTAGACGTAAGCCATCGTGTGGGGACCAAACTAACTCGGATAGGGGATTGGATGCTGCAAATGCCATGTCCACTCTCGGGTCTGCATTTACACCTGCACCTGAATTATTGTTGTTCAACCTTGTCTCAACAAGGTAACACGTTGAACTCAAACTCAGTCCTAAATCGAGATCTTCGTCGTTTGTATTCATTTGGATCGATCTCTAATGCGTCACATTAAATCCTGAAAAATTAAACACTTTTTAGTTTCATTTTTATCAAACAATTTTGCAACATAAAACTAAATTCTATCAAATCCCAGCTCAAAAATCTGCATAACAACTGATTTTTAATTTTTTTTTTTTTTAACAACACCACCATATCGTGAATCATTTAATCCAATAAATAAGATCCAATCATCATATCTATAGAAATAAAATTAAAGGCATAATATTTCTCAACGCTATTCTCTTACCTTTGTGCACTAGAATCGTCAAAAAAGTAATTGCATATATCAAAAAAACGTTGATATAAATCCATTACAAGTTACAGTTACAAGTTACAACAATTAAGAACAAGATGATCCATAACTAAACACCAAAATTCTCTACAAATTTGAAGCTTGAAGTGAGTAAACAAGTTAAGTACAAGGCTTAAACCCACTGGCTTCTCTTTGCAATGGACTATATATATATTTTTACCAGCCTAAACCAAAAAATTAGAATTTTTTAAAAAAATATACCCCTCCAAGATTCTTTCATTTTACACTTTTTAATAAATTTATGATATATTTCTAAAAACTACACCTTCAGTATATTAGTTTCTTGAATTCAGAACAGGCATAAAATACCTAAACATCACAATTTCTAGTTTAGGCAACTCTAAAATATCAGATCCTTATTCCCATATGATTCTCACAGTTTCTTCTTTAGGAAACTAAAAATCAGATCTTCATCACCATATGATTGAATAAACTTACCAACTCAGCAAATAATACATATGAGCCAAAAACAACTATATTTATTAATACAAAAAACCCATTATTCCAAAACAAAAAAAAAAACCATTAATTAAAGGCAAAACAAATCACATACCTTTCCCACTCTTAAATCCATATGACAGTCTGAATCAAAAGACCCTTTTCAGTTTCTTAATCTTGTTTACTACCACAGACAGTTTCGCAAAAAAATGAGGAAAAATCAAGTGAATTTGGGTCTATTTTATCATAGTTATGGGTAGAAAATTAAGGCAAGAATCTTAATATGGCGACAGTTATTCGAAAGAAGCTAGTTCGAAGAGATTATGGCAATAATATTGTGTGGCTGAGAGGCTAATCACGTGGACCATTGCATGCCGGTGACAACAATTATGTCGTAGGCTGCTGATGCATACAGGTCAACGGTCATAGGTGTATATTTATGTCCGTATATATGTATTGCGTGTAATTTGTACGTATAATTTATAAAAGAGATAAATACAAAAAATATTATCGAATATTTTGATATAAAATTGATTAAAAGAATATAACAATCCGTTATATTAAGAAGCGTGAATTATTTAATAGTTTAGAGTGTAATTTGTATCTTTCTTCTTTTATACAATTATGTATATAAATCATATGTATTATTATTTATTTGTATCAAAATGATAGACTTTAATTTAAAATAACTAAAGTTGATCGGTCGTGATATTATGAATTATGATATATGATATTTTTTCGAACCTTTTTTCGATATATAGTTAATTGGATAATTTTGAAGTCAAAACGAAGTGAAAAATGGAAAGTGTAAGAAGATTTTTTATTTTATATTATGTTCCATTTCTATTAAACGTGTTTCAATATTTATATATATTAAACATTTTTAATGTATTTACTTATAAATTATACGTGTTAAATATTTAAATATGTAAACTAAAAAATGAAATAAATGATTGAAATAGAAAATATTATCTCCTTACGTTCAAAATGATTTTACTACTTTAATTATAGGATAGGATTTTCTAACAAATTCACTTGCACCTAATTATAATAGGTTTTAATCTTTTCCTTTTTTTTTTGTATTGGTGCTTGGTTTTAATCATGTTTAGACCGTAATCATTAATCACATGAATTATTTCAATGAAAATTATAAATAATTGAGTTTGTTATTATCGAAAATTAAGATTGATCTTGAAAATCATATTCTACATGATTTATATTGTCAATGTAATTAGAAATTGATTGACGATTTGATTTGATTTGATTGTGATTTCCTGCATCATGCTATTTATCACATCAAACATGTGTGAATTGTGATTATTGTAATTTGGAATCAACACATCAAACATGTGTGAATTGTGATTATTGGAATTTGGAATCAAGAGAAAATGAAAAGCTTATAGTCATTTGAGTATATTATTTAGTGGATGTGGACTAAATAATCAAACCATGTAATTCTCGTGTCTTTTCTCCTCTCCTCACTTTTTTAATCATGTATACAATTATTGATGGTTAAAGTTCTAAAAATTATTTTTAATATTTTTTTAATTGTATCGATTATGATAAAAGTCATAAATATCAAATGAAAATAATTTACAATCAACTAACAATTATTATAAATTAATATCTGCTTTCCTAATTATTGTTAATTTTTACTATCATAGTAATAAAAAGAAAATATAAATATTTTTATCGCTTTATTTATAAGTGATATAATATTCAAAAGTGATATATAAACCATGTGAGAATTTTTTAAGCTAGCACTCACTCCATCCCAAAAAAATATTTATTATGTCTGTCCAAAAATGTTTGTCTAATTGTCCATTACTATGAATATATATTAATTGTCTAATCTAAGTATCTAACTATGTTTCCCTTCATTCTAATTGAGAAATATATAATTAAATTTAATTTATACTGTAATACTATGATCTTATTAACAATAGTCATAATTTGAATTAACATCATGACATGTTTTAGAATGTAATGTTGTAAGTCGTCTTTTTATTTTATGAAAAGAGTATTTTCGAAAAATAACAGTCTTTTTCATAATTCTTAAGGAAAGTTAATGAATTTAGAGCTAAATCAATTCTGAATTTAAAATGTAATTGTATATGGACAAAGTGCTAGATTAATTATTATAGATGCGGGGAAAAAAATTATGACTTTATATAAATTCAATAATATTTTTGTCTATTAATGTATCTAAGTGACGTTTGATATATGTGTAATTTGTAAACAAAAAAAGAAAAAAAAAATGTAATACAAAATAAAAAAAATGTAATACAAAATGTCACAACATTCATTTATGTGATGTAGCTATAGAGGGGTCCAAATTTCACAAATAAATACCATTTGTTTTTCTTTGAAAGTTAGGGCTCAAATGATATCATCCACCAATCACCAATATGAAAATACTTTGACATATATATATATATATATATCCACAAATTAAGAATCATTAATATGGTATTTGCATTTACCACCCCTAACCCCACCATCACCCACCTAATTAAGAATTTCATTCCATTCAACAAGTGGGTATTGTTATGATGTGATTAATATCGAGTACAATATACGATGATATTATTATTTCACTTTTATTTATTGTAATATATAATTTTAGTAGTATTAATCTTTGGCACCGTCTATTAAAATTGATAATTCATTTGTATCGAAGAAGATGTCCTCTTTTAACTTTTTGTAGGATTTATGAAAAGTTAATAATTTAGTCATTTGTTCTTATATTACCCTAACTTACGTAGATACATAAAATTTAATGTTCATATATTATGACAATGTTTCTAAATTAAAATAATTTATTCTACGAAATATATTGTAATTCAGTGTATATTACCAACTCAAAATATCAATATTTCATCTTACGATATTTAAGAATATTTAATGGTCACAATCCAAATTGAATGCTAAGAAGTATGAATGTCTCTCTCAACTTTGTCCCATCCAAAGAGACAGCCCATGAGGCACACGACCCACTCCTAATAGCTATCCTAATAAGTCCACCAAATTGTGGTTACTTTCATAATAAAGGCTTTGATAATAGCCTTGTCTTTTGGTTAGGGCTCATAATGATTATGACTTTTGTTCATCTCTTTTTCAAGGATAACTCTATAATGGTACTTGAGTGCATTAGCTAGGAATTCAAATATGCCAAAAGGGTTTAATTTAACGGGTCGATTTTAGTTGATTAGTTATCTTAATGGGTCAAGGCCGATCTGGCCCCTTCAAAAAACCAATTAGGCTTAAAGGGCTGGTAAGCTGGCCACTTTAGGTCTGGCAGGCCGATTTTAGCGACTTAGTAAAGGCCGCCAATTTCGATTACTTAGTAAAGGGGTTGAAATCGGCCTGGCAGGCATGATAGACCGGCCTATATAATAAAAGGCGACAAAAAACCTACATATCCAAATGCCATCAAATTGGGCTAAAACATGATCTAGTTCATGAGGAAATATAAGCTTTAAAAAAAATCAAAAGACTAGACATAAATTGAAAATCTTAAAATCCGGTGAAGTATAATGAAAAATAGGGAAAAAAATACATAAAACGGCCTAAATGAAGGCGTAAATAATGGAATTTGAGGTAGCAAAGTTAGTCGAGATTCGGCCTTAGACATCCGATCGTCTTCGCCTTGAAAATGAGTTTCAATTTGATAGATCAAGGACGGTAACTCTATAACTTCAGACAAATTAAAAATAATTTTTAAGAATTCTTTCAAAGTATAATTGTGGCTTGTTTTAATTACCACCTAAATAATTGTGATATAGACTGATGAAATTTGTAGCTCAATTTATGATTTTGGTCAAAAGAAAATGAAATTTCTGTTAGAAAATAATAACATCTTGATGAGACATTAGTGTAGAGACTTCTATACACCTAATAAAAGTGGAACCAAGCTAAGAAATATGTATCAACATGTGATGGTTGATATGTCATGGCATTATTTTGTTCAATTATAATTATTATTAGTGAGATTTAGGGTTTTCAAGCTCAATGTAATCATCGTATTATAATATAAATTTGGGTCTGTTATGTGAATAATTATTGTTTAATTATTTAGGCCTTATTTGTTTATATTTTAACTTTACTTTTAAAAGATGTTGATCACAAATTATTAATTAATAATTTGTCACAATTTTTTTAATTAAATGTAATTTTTTCAACGCTACCTTTTCCTATATATGTTATTTCATATATTTATCAATTAAAATCACTTATTCTGATCACTATTTTTATTTCTCCTTTATACTTTAAAATTTTAATATAGTTTTTATTATTTTTTAATTCACATAATCATTGTATAAATAAATAACACAATCATCCAACACACTACACATCAACATATCATTATTAATTTGATATATTTTATGAATTCCAATCAAATTAAAAATATATAAATAAATAGAACATACATCACAACAATCCCGCACAAATCTCCATAATATGCATTTTCTAAGAAATTTATAAAATTTCAATACAAATATATAAACATACATTGCATTAGTGATCAATTGCATGTGCGCAACACTAAACTAAAATTTTATCTGAAAATTCTAATTCAAATTCAATTTGAACGAATCAAGTGTATATATTATAAATTATAAGAAAAACACAAACAATATGTGAATACGGGTGAAAACTGCATTTTTCATTCTATAACTTTTATTTTTTAAATTTGGGTCCCATTTATTATGGGATTTTTTGTATTATATTTGGTCAAAATATTGACTACCCGTTATTTTTTTGGACAAAACTTATTAATGGGACCAAAGGTGAGAAAAATTGAAAATTATGGAATATAATGTAAAAAGTCCACAATAAAATAGACAAAAATTAAAATAAGCAAAATTACGAAACCAAAAATGCGATTTTGCCTTGATCAATTCGTTAAACAAAATTCGATCTAAAATTTATGTATCTTCACTTCAATCAATATCAACTTGCTTTACATTTGGGGTCATAATTCACTACAAATTTCCTCTTTTACATCTTCAATTAGGCTTTTTTTATACTTTCAAAATCTATATTGGTGTCAAGTCATAAAAAGAACACAATAAGGCAATTTGAACTCAACAATTTCTCCCTTTATTGAGCATAAGACTGCTTTTTTTCTTTGAACATACTCAAGTAGTCTCTTCTCTTCTTTTGACTCATTTTATGAATTTCACAATTTACGAATTGTGTATGATTAAGCAATTGTATGTTGGAATTGTTAACTAATTGTTGCAAACATATGTGACAAAGGGAAATACAAAAAAATAAGTTTTAAAATTGTTCAAGCATTATTAGTATCTTCAATCTTCGTTATTTTTTACTTCCCCTAATTCGATACGAAACAGTTACAGTTAATTCACTTTATTGAATTAAAAATTCCGAACAAACGCTTTGGACCTTTACTATACAATACAAGCTTGTATTACCGACTTTAGGAGTTTCGTTAATATTTTTGGAGCTCCAATATCAATTCCTGATATAAAACCGGTTAACTTTAGTAATAGTAAAAGTTTAAGAAGGGGTCCAAGATTAAGGGAACTTAATGATGGCTTAAATTAGTAAATTCATCTTTGATTGGTACCCCTCCATGCAAAAATAATAAATTAAGTAAAAGTGCTTCAAATCCACACATATTCCTTGTTACAATCTACAAGTAAAGTCAAATAGAAAGAGGATTTAATTAACAGCCAAAAAGATTGATTAAACCTAACTTTGATGTTTCTTTTCAGAGATTTAGTCTAATTTTCACACTAACCCCTCACTGTTTTTCAAAAGATTTTGATGGAACATTGAAAGATGAACTAAAACAACCAATAAAGAACCAAAAATATCAAATTAAGAAAAATGTAATCTATTAATTACTTTTCATTTTATGGTGAAAAGGAAATATTTTGGCCTAATTTTCCTTTACAACTTATGTCCTCATAGATGCATAAATTCCCAACTAATTTACTAAAGTATAATATCCCAAGATAGGGTTTTTTTAGGAGTTCGTTCGTGTGACTCAGAGTCTCGAAACAAATAAAATATGTGACGTTTATGGTAAACACGTATAATATTTATGATCATACACAAATATATATCGAAACTTTACATACCGAGAAATCTGGTAATTCAGAATAAATAATATAACTACATCTTCAAAGTAATTTGATATATAATTATATACCTTCAAACTTGCCAATATTTCAGGATATTAGTGCCTTCCCAGATCTGCAGTCTTCTGTAAACAACAAAAACATTACAAAATCATTATGCAAAGAGTTCTTGTGTTCATCAAGAAAACATACCGTGATTGACCATAAATCTCGAACCAAAAACTGTAGAAGGGTTTTTCTAGAAAACGATCAATGTCTCGAAAAACAATTCTAAGAGTTGAGGGGAATGAAGCCTGGTCCGAGATCATTAATCAACAGAAACGTGTATATATATGTGTGTATATATATATATTATATACGTGTATATATATATATATCGAAAAATGGTCTCGAACCAGACAACACCCCCCTCAACAATTTCATCAGAGAGCCCTTATGGATATTTTGATTTTGATGTAGCCATGCATTAGTTTTTCATGGGGCCTTTTTATATACGTGAAAGTTGAGAAGGGGGGGATCTCTTTTTGACAAGTAGTTTCACTTTTTATACACCTTACAATATAACATGTTTTTCACACACAAAAGAAATTTATATAAAGTAATGATACTCATAGTTGCAAAATGTTGCAACTATTTATGGAGATTATATAAGATATTATACTGATTTAGCAAGCAAGTTCTTAAAGTATGCATCTGTATACAAATAAGGTATGCAGCTTATAAGATATTAAAGAATAATAATTGTGCCATTTAATGGTCAAATTAATGGATTTTGTTAAGATACAAGGCTAGATATAAGCTAGGGTTACCTAACTTTTTTCAAGAGCTTATAAGCTCATTCTCTAGAAAATTCTCTACCAAACACTCTCAACATTTATAAAATATTTAAAGAGCTTATAGTTTCAACCAAATTCCATATATATATATATATATTGTCACACAAGCATTGGATTTGAGTTTGGGATTATTAAAAGTGATATATAGTTAGTTTAGAAATGGCTTGCAGAATTGAAATAAAATTTTGCAATAGAAGATCATATCTCGCTACTTTGGCATCAAATCATGAGTGTGTTTTCAAATGATTTTATAATAACCAAAATTAATGGCAATAATGTGTGTATAAACTGCATAATAAACCCTTATGTATTGATCATAGCTTTAAATTTACTTTTTTTATTGTGAACTTGTAACTGAAATTATTGAATAGTTGGTGTTCCTTTGGGCTTTTCCTAAATGGAAAAAAGCAGGAAAGAAGAGAGAAGTGGAGGACTTTCAATCAATGAAGTCATTGCTTCTGATAAGATTTGATTCCAAGCTTATAAATAAAGAAAATAAAGAAAGTTTTTGTGGAATTTAATCATACTCAACCAATCACAAAAAATACTTGTGTATATGTTTAGCATCAAATACTTGAGTGCATTAAGAGCAAACTAATACATATAGTCTAAATGGAATGTTTTTCAAGTGGTAAGTTTAAATGTCAAAAATATATTAATTAAGAAATTTGACTCTGAATATCAACTATCTTTTGGTAATTATCCATGTTGATGATAGTATTTCCTTCAAATGTCTTGTTTGATTTAGATCCATATATAGCAAGTAAATATGATTGATAAAACATTACAACCTACATTGTGAAAATAAAATGTGGGGATATTTCAAGAGCCTAATTTCCAAACTCTTAAAAAGTTTCTAGTGGTCCTAAACATATCACAACCTACATTGTGAAAATGAAATCTAACCCCACATGTTATGTAAGTTCATTGAACTTCTTTTCTTGTAAAGCTTATGAAACACAATCACAAATATGTATGGATGTACCAACCAAACCAAAGGCAAGAATCTAAGGAACATTTCTTGCTTTTAAGTAAATAAATATAAACTAATTCTAGCAAGATAAATGCATGAAACCAAATCTGCGAAAAATAACACAAATATACAGGGAATTATGAAAGAAACTCATAATTCCCTGTATATTTCATGATAACAGTTACTATAATAACACTAACCAAAAGGTTCATGTCTATAAAAGCACATCTTAATGGGACCTTGTGCACTTTATGCCCTGAACAGAATAAGAACAGAAGCCTCCAAAACAACCATAGTTTAACTTTGGACTGAAACATATTACAAAGTGTTCACTAAACTACTAGGAAAAAGTAATGTTTTCGTTGTTGGCTGTTATATGTACAATTTTCTAAAGTATGAAAGAATAAATGCAGATTATGTACTTAAGAGTGATTTTCAGAAGAAAAGGAGTATGATTTACAGCAGCAGTAGTTTTCAGAAATGTTTAAAGTAAATTACAGAAATTTACACTTCACAGAATAATATAAACAAACCTCTATAAGGGTTTGCTGTTTAAATATGCATTCAAACAGAGCAGCCACAAAGCACAACACCAAAGATAAATTATCCCTCAATAAATTTAGCTCGTTTCGCCACTAATTGGATAACTTACAACAGCTCATCAAGAATGAACAGCAACATTGACACGTCTCTCTTCAATCAGCTTAGTGTACCATTTTGAATACTGATTTTAGTGTTTCTGTTAGTGAATTCATCTCTGAAAATGGGAAAACTTTGGTGGGCTTCATGGGTTCCAAAGCGTAAACCTTTGGTATCACTGCAGCTTTTTCTTCGGCCCAATTTCGGGGATTTCGCACGAGTTGGAGGGGGCTGATATTTCAAAAGAATATGATCACAAACTTAAGATGCTCACATGTATTAGTATTTAAAAAGATCGATTAATTTATTTTCTTCTTAGTATTAGAATGCCATTTTTTTCAGAAATAATTATTTTTGCAGCTACCTTTTTCAATTCAACCTTGGGTGGTGGCCCCTCATGGTAGAAGCTAGGCATCGGGCTTGCCTTAAACATCAAACTCTTTCTTAGTTGCTTCATTGCTGCTTCAGTCTCTTCCTAAGAATATGAGGATACCAGACAAGTTGAAGTTCATACTTTTGTAGTTCAAACTTGAAAATGGTATATGAGTGTCGAATTACCTTAGTTCTTGCATCACATTGAGTTTTCTCAGCCTCCAATGCTTGATGTTTCTCCTCTAATTTTGAGTAAAACTGCAATAGACGAAAATAGTCATTAACAAAAAGAAAAAAGAAGCATACTGGTTTCGGATTTAATGTGGAACAACTTTCACATGTAAAACAAATTGATCGATCACCTACCTCCTTCCTTCTCTCAGCACGGGCACTGCTCTTGAACACCGGGGCTGAGGCAACAGTTACCTTTACTTTTCTAATTGACGCCATAGTTCTTCATATAGTTGAAGAAAATCATATTAAGGTAGACAGGAAAGATAGAAAAAAAACATCCTTAAATAGGGAAAGATTAAGAAAGTAGGCTTAGGATACGATGAGGCAACTGAACAAGTATCGTCATCAGGGCGTTTTTTGTTGTCGGGTTGCAGAGGCTTCCTTACTACAATAGGTGAGACTGCCTGAACGAATATATAGATGAAAGATTCACAAGCACGAAAATACATCAACATGGGAGCATAAAAATCTAAAGATTGGAGTGAGAAAATTACTGGGCTCTGTTTAGCAGAAGTTTGATGAACATTAGATGGTTTACTCCCAACAGCTATATTGTCAAACTCAGCCCCATAAAGACGAGTTCCATATAATGCACGTTTCTCAGTTGCCAAAGCAAAGGGTTGTGGAACTGTGCATTTTGTTTTGATTCCAACAGCAGGTTTAATAACCTTTTTGTCACAAGGTGGTGTCTTCTTATTATCATTTGGGACCTCAATTGGCTTTTCGCTAGTGCATTCCTTTATATCGTAGTCCTTAACTTCAGCGTTATCATTTGATATACTGTCAGGCTGTGGCTCAAGATTAATAAGCTCACACGGCTGCTCCAAATCTGGATGACTAACATTTAATTCATTAGAATGATGGTTGACACCATTTGAGTATACTATCACACCATCTGGCTCTTTGTCAGTATGAGTGGTACTGCCTTCAAGCTCCATATTACTGAAATGACGAGCAAAAGCATTATAACAACTTTGATCAATTTCGATCAAGTTATATATCATAAAGTAAACATCAGTACCCAGGTTAAACTAAACGTCAGTTGTTAATGCAATTTCAATCAAAATCATGAACTTGTATGTTTTAAGGTACGTGTTTGTGTGTGAAAATGTCGTTTTTGCCAATTATATCTCTGCGTAGAGCATGAAACATGACACCATACATGAGATAGAGCTTGATGATTGGAACTTAAAAATACAATGAAAAAAGTGAGATCTTTACTACTGGAGACACCCATGATAGAACTAAAGAAATCAACAAAATCAATTAAAAAGATGGAGAAAAACATTAATTCTGATTTCCCAACAACTAAGAACCACTTGGAACTTGAAGACAATATTATGAAAAAATTTACCAATACCTAGCATAAGAATCACCTCCATATACCAACATGATCATATGAATATAGCATCTACGAAAGCTAATTTGGCAGCATTTGACTGGTTATAGAAAGGATACCAACAAATTAGTCTGAAAAATGAAAAATTTCAACAATTTCCACTTACATAAGGAAAAAAACACCCGAAGTTACAACCAGAAAAGCTACAACTTTTGTCACATAAATTTCAATTAAAAACACAATTAAAGCAACATGCTAATGTAAATTGATCTAAAACGACGAAAATACATTTAAAAAAAAAACTAAATTCGATCTAATTGAGTTGAAATCCTATAAATCAAAACAAAAAAAAAAAAAAGGGAAAAATTAATCAAACTAAATTAGATGTATATACACTAATAATTCATTTCGATGAACATATAGACAGAGCAAGAAACAATTGTAGGAAATATTTCTTACCGATAATTCAAAATCTTTGAGCTGTTGAGTTAATTTGAGTTTTAGTTGAAATGTGTGTGTGCGACAGTGAGCTTTCTTTGTCTTCTGTTTCAGCTATTTATTATCAGTAGTCTTCTTATGGTTGGTGATGAACAACTTCACGCCGTTACTTCACGGCGGTTAAACATTTTAAGAATTTTATATATTGTTTCTAGAATAAAATTCAGACTAAAATATTAAAGATATTAGGAAAAAGTGTATTTCATTTCATAATTTCGATTCAATTTATTTTTGGTATCAAATTATTATCAACTTTTCACAATTAGTATTATAATTTTAGAAACATCTCATATTTAGTAATCGAATTTCGGTCCAAAATTTAACGATCTACTATTTTTTTTGGAAAAAAGTTTGTTTGTGAAAACACTAATATTGATTATATTAAATAGTACGAGTCGCTTGCGCATAAATTTTTTTCAAAAGAATACTTTAAAATATTAACCAGCAGGGTTGATCGTTAAATTTTGGAACATACAATTCAATTAAAATCAATCGTGATATATTTTGAAATTTATAAAATAAAATGTAAGAAATTCTTAATGAATTGGGGTAATAAGGACAATTAGATTAGAGTGACTTATGAGAGACAATTATATGTCACATCATAATGACACCATTTTGTCAGAACATATTATTTGTCGTTTCGAATGGAGACGAGGTTTCTAAATCCTAAATTATCGCCTATTGAGCGAAATACATTTTAAGCGCAAATAAATACAATAATTCGAATAATGGGGTTCGATATGTGATAAACATATGCATGTTATAATAATATGTTATAAATTGATTTCATTTTTATTAGTTTTTAAGTTTGTGTATATGAATTAATGATTGTATAATACAATTACATACTTATTAGTTAATTTAAATCCTCAAATTTCGTCTAAGCCAAGATTAAAATTAGCTAATTTACAGCTAATGATAATTTGACATTGTAACACATCAATTAAGGGGTTAGAGACAATCAATAATTCATATGGACCCAACTTTGATTTGTATTTGCTAACCCTTTTGATAAAGCCTTCATACCACCTAATTTTTATGCTTAATTTCACTTTACTTTTTATTTCCTAATAATTCAAATCATCCACCCATACTGTTTAATTATTTTAATTCAATTTATTTAATTATTTAAAATTACTTTGTCTCCCATGTTTGCTAAGTCCACAAGTACTTTAAGCTTGGATTTCTTATTATTTGAACCAAAAAAAAAAAAAAAATACTTGCTAATTATGCATTAAACCTTCTTTTGTAACCTAACTAATATTTATATCTACTCCAAGGAATTAATTGTATTATTTATTTATAATTGTTTTGCATGTGTCTAAATTCCAAGCTATCCTTTTCTCATGCAACTATTCAGTTAAGGGCTAAGTCTTACTTTGGCTGTAATTTTATTGGATTGAAATTTGAAAGTGAAGTACAAACTAAAAGTTGAATCATAAAAAAAAAATTAAAAAAATCACAAGCATGCCTGCCTGGAAAATAAAATATGGGTCCAGAATGACTTTGCTAATAAACTATTAATCAAATGTCTTATATGCTAATTAACTTTGCTTTAAAGTTAAGGAATCTGATTAAAAAATAAAATCCCTTTTTCTTAGGCTTATCTGAACTCTAAACCTACCAACTTATGACTAATTGATTCAGCACATAGATTATAATATTGTGTGTAGGGATGGAGCCAGAATTCAAAATTGCATGTAAAAATTTGATAGCAAAACTTGATATTTTTAGGTTTTAGGGGGTAAAATGTCAAAAATAAAATTGTAGGGGGCAAAATTCCAAAAATAAAATTTTATACGGCAAAATATTCTATTGGAAAGCAATATTTTGAAATTAGAGGGATTTATTAGAAATTAGAAAAGATTGAAAATAGTTTAAAAGTTACACAAAATGCAGCAAAAAAAAAGTTGAAAAAATCAGAAAATATTCATGAAAATGACAATTTGGCAAGTGTGAGGGCCAGTACTTGTACTCCATTTGCAACATCTTTCTCTGCAGCAAATTCTTCAGGTTTATGGCTATATCCTTTGTAGCATGGAATGAAAATCATGCCCATTGGAGATATTCTGTAATAATTTCAAAATATTAGCATGCATATAATTGTGATACCCTAATCACGAAAAACACAGTTTATAAATTACCGAAGAACATATTACATTTTCAGCCCAGATTCTCAAGTTGTCGGGATTTGACAGGGGTTTCTTAGCAATATGCAATAATCTCAGGGTGCTCATTGTAATAACTCAATAATTACCTGGCCATAAACAACGAATCGTGATAGGCTCTGCTGATCATCTTCTTATAAGACAAGTTTAGTTCTTTGCAAGCTGATTCTGTTGCGTTTATGATCGAGTCTTCAGACATCGCGGGTGGATCTTGATTCACTATTTTAAATTCTGATAATTTCACGCCTCGGGTTTTAGATATGCTAAGAGCAGATTTATGGATTTTCTCAATCACAATGTTTCTTCTCTTTTCGTCTATATCACGAGTGTCTGCAAAATATGAGGTAATAATATTCATGATTTTGTTGAGGGGTATTTTAGTCTTTATGTAATCATTCTCCTATTAGGGTATTATAATAGCCCTAATATCATTGTAACTCATAATCTTGAACTTACGAAAAATATAGTGAATATCCTGGCTTGGCAGCACCCCTCAGACGTAGTCAAAATTGTTGACGAACTGGGTCAACAATTCGTGTTCTTTTATTGTTTTTCTTTCGTGTGATTATTTATCATCATTGGCATTATTTTCCTAACAGATTTCATCACAGGATTGTGTATTATTGTGCCAAATTGTTCTTGCTCATTTAGGACAATAATTTATACGGTGAATTATATAGACACAATTGTAATACAATCTTTGTAATAAGATTCATAAGCGTACCAATCTCGAGATGCGATTTGCTGGGAATGCTGTTTATTGCTCCTGGATGCAGCTCGAGAATACCTTAAAAGCAACATTTTTACGAAATCCCGAGATCAGATTTTAGCGAAAATAAACGCAAAAAAGGTCGTTACTTTATATACACATGACAAGCGGGAAATTTACCGACAGTCCCGACAGTATCAACCGATCCAGATTCCAATACGTGTTTCTCCACAGCAAGTGCCAGCTCAGCAGCAGCCAGCCCCGCGTCGTTTCTGGTCCGAACAAATTATGTAAGAATTTCATTATCATATTTGTGATCCCATTTAACATAATCGAGGAAAAAAAAAACCATAGAAGAAAAAAAAAACTAAAAAGAAAAACCTCGAAGGCATTAGAACAGCTCCAGCATGGCCACCATTGCCTTCAAAATCGACTTTAATGCTTGCTGGAGCAGCAATAGCAGTCACAACACCGATTGATGTAGCTAACGAGAAAAAATGAACCCGTTTAAGAATACGTCAGTGGGAAAAAAATACGTAAAAAAAACGTATTGACCACTAAAAAATACGTAAAAAAAAATCTACCTTCTTGTTCCAGAATGGGACCTTGCTCTATGTGCAATTCGATGAAAGCTGAGTAGCTTCCTTTGTGTAGAAACACGGTGGATAAATCCTCAGTTTTATCGTATCCAGCAAATTTTGCAGCATCAGAAAACGATATATTTTGACCATCGACTGTGTTCTTAAGAAGTTCAGCCAGTTCCATGCTTCCTGCTAACAACCGGCTGCAAAATTTCAGGCGAAATTCAGAAACTGCGAGATAAGGCTCTGTTTGGTTCACGGATTTCGATGAGGAGATGAAAATGTAAAATCAGAGAAATACGAAAATCTCAAGCCTTTTCTTCTTTCAGTTTTTCCTAAGAACCAAACAAGGGAAATCGTAGTTTTCTTTTCTGTTCATTGGCAATTTATCGAACCAAACAGAGCCTAAATGTTTTGGAAAAGGGAAATCGAAAGAAAAGAAAACGATATGCGGCCCTAACCTTCCAAGACAGCTTATTCCAAACCGTGTAGGCTCTTCTGATGTGAACATGATCACCTCCAAAGATCTCTTAGGCTTAAAACCCGATCTGTTATTACCATTATATAGGCAAAAAATATAACATATAAGTAAGCGATAAGTACGTTTGAATTCATCAGAAAGCTATAAACTAAACTGCGAACGAACTTAAGCACACAGATGTATGAACATATCAAGAGACCCTAAACGAGATTTTCGAAAAACTGCATACCGTTTGAGTACATTAATGGCTTCTATGGCACCCAAAACTCCAACAACGCCATCATATTTACCAGAGTATGGTATAGCATCTACGTGAGATCCTGTTGCAACAGGAGCCAACTCGGGCTCGTAACCATCCCTGCATAAACCGAGAATAAGAATCGGGATTAAGAAACAACATTCCCTAGAGTTTCATGTGGGGAAAATGAAATTTCGATGTGTTAAATTTCCAATTACAACACGAAAACCAAATAGCTAGAGGCAAAATTCAACATTCTCGAAATGGACATTTTGGTTGCGCTATAATTGTAATTGTAATAACGTGGGATCAAAATGAATGCGTTTGAACTCACCATCGACCAAAAATGTTCCCAACTGCATCCTCTTTTACAGAGAGACCAGAAAGCCCCATTAAATTTTTGATATACCTACATGTTAATGTGAAATACAATTTAAGGAAATGGATGAAAATTAATAATCGCTGAATTGTTTTTAACTCATAAAATCAACAGTGCATGATATTTTCAGCACAAAAACGAACTATATATATATATATATACATATATCAATGCCCTTGTAATTTCAAACCGAATTTTCATAATCAAATCTGAGCTCATTGATTAGTTAAGTGCAGATATTACCTTCTTGCTAATACATCTTTCTCACTGTAAAGAACCCTTGTAACAGAAGGTGCAGGTGTATCAGACAAAGTCGATAGCTCATCAATCTAACCGGAAAAAAACCCACAAAAGATAATCACAATCCTCTTTTTCAGAACCAAACAGTGACCATAAAATTCACTAAAAAGGAAAATCAATACAAAGTATCAGTTCGAAGTTCATTAGAACTACATTTCTCAGCATGAATATTCATCAAGATTGAAGTCTTTTCTATAATAGCAGAGTAAAATCACAAAAATCACAAAAAACTAATTCAATCTAGCAAAAAAAATTGGGAAAAAATCACAAGAAACTAATCCAAAATCCGGTTGTTCAGGTTCAATCAGTAAACTAAAAGCTTCAATTCACATAAAAAACCCCAATACAGAATATAGTTCAAAATTAATTAACGCAACATTTCTCAGCATGAATACTAATCAAGATTGAAGCTCTCTATAATAGCAAACCAAAAACACAAAAGGGATTTACTCAATAAGATTCCTACCTGTCTCTGAAGATTTTTGATATCTACTGAAAGTGAAGAGTAATGGGGCTCATGAATTGGGTACCCTGAAAAATCCTCCATGGTTTTGGTTGTTGAATCATACTCATCTTTCTCACTGAAAATCACTGTAAAACTATAGATGAAGCAAAGAAGAACAATAAGAGTGGAAAATTTTAGAGCCATTAATTTTTTTTTTGGCAAAATTTGGTTGTGTTTAGTGTAATATTCTTTGTGGATTATGAGTGGGATTTATCACTGTTCCACTCATGAAATAAAAAAAATCATAAAATTATTTATTCATGAGATTCCTAATAGATTCATAAAATAAAAGAATATTTAGATATAATCAAGCATCAATAATTGTGCTCATCATATTGGAATCACACGTGACTATATGCGGCTGAGATTTCAATATATATTACTAAAATTTGGGAAAAGTGGAAGTGCAAATTGGGAATATTCGGGTTACTATATTTGGTTTTAAATATCATAAGTGAATCAAATTTTTGAGAGCTCAAATGAGCTTTTAAGGATATTTGAATTTTTTTTCAAGAATTTAGTGCCTATAAAATATTTTTGAAATGTGTAACTCATAAATTCTTTATTTTTTATGACATGATAATTGATATTTGATGCCTATTATCCCAAATAAAAGGACCTTTCCATAGTACTTCAATTTAATTATTGTACATGGGCCCTCGAGAAAAGGTGTCCAATGGGCCGGGGTAAGACCAGCTAAGGACTAAATCAGGCCCAATGACTGGATTAAATTAAGTTAGTTTGGGCTTGAACCAGGCCCAATAGCCCAGTTACTTTTTCATAGAAATTTTATAATATACTTTTTTTTTTATAATTGAAATTTTATATTTAGCTTACTTTCTCCCAAATAATTTTCCGATTACATTGATTAGCTTCCTTGTTTCATTGCTCTAAAGTTCTTATTTATTTTATTTCCTTGTGATTTATTTTTTATGTAATTTAATGTTGACAAGAGTTGAAGATTGAAGCTTTGTAATATGTTATAATTATAACAAGAACGTGTACTTAGTTTTGGGCACAATTTGATTTTCCTTTCTATTATTTATGTTAAATTTATCTAATTCCGCTCAAAAGATCAATAATTCAATGAGAATTAATACGATAAAATTCTGACATAATGTTGTCACTGTGACTGCAGAAACTTTTTATTAAAGCATAAATACCATGACAGCTACAAATGACAAGTTTAACGAGTGCAAAAACGTGATCAAAAAATAATAAAGTTTTCAACAATCCCCACACGAATGAAATTAACGCGAAGGCATGTTCGTTTAAGAGTTTCGAAATTTATATTTGAGTTTTGATTGTTAATGGAACCAACCACAAATAAATATATATGCAACAACAATACTTAAAAGCTACATTCATCTCACGAGAGTGAACCAAAAACCAACAAAAGAATTACAACCCCACCCCACATAAATTGCCCACAAATTCTCATGAATGTCTAAAACTAGTGGCAATGGGGATGATCACAACAAGAATAAGCACAAGCAAAAGTATAATCCCAATACACATACACCTTCTACTACTCTTTTGATGCTCTTTAGCAACCTTAAGATTTTTCGACCCATCGCTAACGTAATTAGCCGCGTTCATGACATGATGCTCGATGTCATCCATTTGCTCGCCTTGAGCCTCCACCATCACCGCCATGTCTAGGAATATCTGGTGGAGCTCAAGCAAACTCTTTTCTATTTCCTTGGCGGCATCGTGGCGGTCTTGTATCTCCACCACCGTCTCCACCACCTTTCCCCTCCCATGCTCCTGTTTTCACCACACCCAAAAACATTATATATATATGCTACTAATAACAACTTTTTTGTGAAAAAAAGGGCCAAATATCAAGTGTATTTCAAGTTTTAGTTTTGTCCAACTTTAGTCACATCAAGTCTAAATTGATTCCTTAACTTTCAAAATCATCTCTGCTATAAGGGTATAATAAAAATCTTATCTTTACAACAATTTCATACTAAATTGTGATATTAGGACTAGAGTAAGCAAAAGCTAAAAGAACCAACAAATCTAGCACTTTTATGCAATTACTTAAAGACCCCATCATGTAAGCATTTCATACAGTTACACCCCATGAATTTAAAATTTCTTACAATTTAACCCCCAAAACCTTACAATTAGCCCCCTGTATAGGGGTGTTTGGCAGTTTCCAAATAGCGGTGAGTTTATTTTATAATTATACATTATACAAGGGGGTGATTGTGTAAATATAAAAAAAAATTGTACAAGGAAAACTTGATTGAACAATACCTGGATAGCTCTGGATAAGAATTCTTCACCTCCATTTCCATCACCACTACAAATAATCTTCTCAATAACATCTTCATCTGGAAACTCACCAGTGACAGTAAAATACCTTCTGCCCACAGTTTCTTTATACTCTGTCATCATCCTCTGTCTCAGCCCCTGAAAATCCATCATCAGCTCCTTCAATTTCTTCCTCAGCCCATTCGTGACCGCCGATCGTGTCCTATCCACCGGAGTGCCCTCTTTGCAGCCAGAAAGGCGTCGATTTATCGCGTTCGATCGGTCCATGTCCTCAAGCCGAGCCCTTATCGCCCGAGCCCGTTTCAGTACTGATAAAACGTCGTCGTTTACACGGGCACGCAGAGATTTTAAAGCTTCGGGCTTGTGAAGGGCCTTGGCTTCATCAGAGGAGGCTTGTAGACGGGTCAGGATTTCGCGGATTGAGTTCATTTCGGTTCTGACTTGCTCGGCTTCTTGGAGGAAGGTGGTGAGATTGTGGTCTGTTTGGGTGGCTGTGATGCCCATTTCGAGGTCGGGTTCGAGGTCTTTCATGGCTTCTTTCTTTAGATCGACGTAGCTTGTGAATGATTTTGTCATTAGATCGTTCATCTTGAGAGAAACAGAGAGTTTCAGAGAGAGAGAGGGATGAATATGATTTGCAGAGTGATGTGGAGAGAAGTAAAGGGAAGGGGGTTTTGTAGAGAAAAGCTGATTTGGGAGATTTAATTTGATAGCCGTTGCAGATTTTACCCAACGGCTAGTTTTTGGGGAAAGTAACGTTTATTTGGGGTTACCAGGTGTTGAACTGAGGGCAATAAAGGAAAACTAATAAAAAAGTCTTTATTTGGGTATTAAGAATTTTGACTGGGAAAATAGAAAATATTGGGAAATTTGAGGGAAATAATCATGTAATTTTGGGAAAGTACATTTTCATCTCATAAAGACGAGAAAACATGAAATAAAATTTTTAGATCGATTTCAAGTGCAATTTACAAAATTATTAGATTAACTTAAAAAATGATCAGTCATTAATTTTGTAAATTACATTTGAAATAGAGTCAACCCAATTTTAACTAAAATTTTATGTCAATTTGCTTACTTTTTAACAAACTCACAATTGCTTGCTTATCAAACCCAATTTATAAATAACAAGATTGTATTTCTTTACTACTGTATTATCATCAAAATATTTGAATTATAGAGAAAATGAATATTGATATCGAGAAAATTATAATCCGACTAAATTTGTGATAATTAGATTCGATCAAATCAGATCTGAACATCGAAAAATCAATTCGGCATCTAGCTAGTGGAAAGATAATCCTAAATCCCAACACTAGAAGTGATAAAACACATGCACAACTTTTTGCAAGTTGAAATCTTATACACTTTCATGAATTACATTTCCAAAAACACATCAAACCAATACCTCAACACTACATAAAAAGATCTTTATTTCAAGATTTCATCTCATCAACCCAAAATCATCACAAACTAACACCACAATCTCTATCTCTACATATCATTTACAATCTGGCAATGGTGCACCACACAAGCACCTATTATGAAAATAACAAGTATAATCCAAAGTCTGTAGCCTGCCCCCCACCGGAATCCGGCCACAAAGCCGATTATAACTCACATTCAACGAAAATAAACCCAAGTTAGCCAAATTCTCCGGCAAGCCACCAGTGATCCTGTTATGATTCAAATCCAACGTTGTTAAGCTGTCTGGAAACTCCACATTCGACATATCAAACTGCAACGTGTTCCTCGAAAAATCAGCAATCTGTATAGTCTTGTTCTTTCCAAACAAGTATGATATATCCCCTTCGATTTGGTTCCTTTGTAGCTCGATCAAAGTGAAGTTTAAGTGGCTCCAAGCTCTAGGGACTTGGCCTGAGAGCTGGTTATGAGATAGGTACAAATACTGAAGGCTCGGGGTTAAATCCCCGAACGATTCAGGGATGGGGCCCGTTAGTTTGTTTCGGTCTAATCGTATCCCATTGAGGTTTCGTAGTTGGGCTAAGGATGACGGGATTGAGCCACTAAAGTTATTGAACGACAAATCGAGAAACAATAGGTTTTTAAGTTCGCCTAAAAACGAAGGGATAGAGCCCGAAATGTTAGTCCAACTAATCGTTAGGGATTTGAGACGAGTTAACCGGGTAATGCTTCGTGGGATTGTGCCGGTGAGATTAGTGATTTTGTGGAAGGTCAATGATTCTAGGTACGGGAGCTCGGCTATGGAGTCCGGGATTTGGCCGGAGACGTTGGCGGCAAAGAGGTGGAGGTTGTTGATCCGGTTGGTTTTCCGGTCACACTTCACCACGTACCAATAGCAACAATCGGTGTTCGGGTCCCACGAGGCTAAGTGATAAGGGTTGTTAAAGGCTTCTTTGATTTTCAAGAGTACTTTTTTATCGTCGGGATTACACCTTACTGAGTGAGAAAGTAAAGGGTGATGTAGAAAGGTGAGTAGAGAAAGAATGAAAAGATAGGTAATGTTCATGATTTTGGTTGGATTTTGAGAGTAGTGATTATGGGTATATGGAAAATTTGACTTTAATAAGGATTATAGAATGTTTAGGAAGTACTAGGGGAGGGGGATACTAAAAAGTGGGCACTTATGGACAACTTGATTCTTGAATTCAAATGCGCGTTATTGATTATGCATATTTATGTTATATATATATATATATATATATATATATATATATTTATTCAAGTAGTGAATTCAAAGCATGTAATAGATAAGGTTAAGAAGAAGTCATAGTGTAAGATCCATATGAAAATTTCTTAGGACCAGACAAGTGATTTGCTAGTGGACGTCCTAATAACAGCATGGATAGGTAGATAGCCAATCATTTATTTTGACCGTTGAGGCATACTAGATAAGGCGCGCGCAAGCTGATCTAGACACCAACTGAACGCGAAAAAACGCTACACCACATAGATTTAGACAAAAACTGAACGCGAAAAAACTATAACTCGTATTGTAACTCGTATTATAGATCGCAATTCACTATAGATTGCGAGGAACCTCTCTGGTCTTGAGATGGCGCTGGAAATTAATTGGGTCAGGATTAGACCCAAACCCAAAGTCTTGGATCTGGGTTTACATCCAAAGTATTGGGTCTGGGTTTAGACCCAAATCCACACTCACAATCACACTTTTGGGTCTCTATCTGTAAGTTGGAATGTAATTTAGAGGGTGTTTGGCTAAGCTTATAAGCTCTTTTAAACATCTTATAAGATGTTTGAGAGCTTATAAGCTCTATGCAAGTGTTTGGATAATTTTTTTAAATAAGATCTTATAAGACCCAAAAATAAGATGTTTGGGGTCTTATAAGCAAATAAGAAATAAGTTAGCCAAACCCAACTTATTTCAAAATTTTAAATTTTTGATGTTGTTTATATTGTTAAAAACATAACAACCGTATCTAATTTTCTCCTTTCTAACAATATCCTTCTCCGATTTTTATTTTTTATTTTTATAATTGCACAAATTCTTTCTTATAATATTTGAAAACATCTTATAAGCCTAAAAAACTTATTTTATCCAAACACTTGAGAGCTTATTTTTTAAATAAGATCAAACATCTTATAAGTTCTTAAAACATCTTATAAGTTGTTACAACTTATAAGATGTTTTAAATAAGTTTAGCCAAACGCCCCAATTCGAAATCTTCACTAAGGAACAACACATGACTAAGCTAGAATCGCGATACAAACCAAGCATTAAGTCATTTAACTAATTAAAAAGCACATACATGGCTCACCCTCATAATAGATTAGTTTGGTTTGTGTCACATCATAGACGAAGGGAAAAAATCAGTCGATGGCTAAGGAGTTTAGCTTGAGTGAGATCGTTCATCATCATAAAATGACTTGTATTTAATTTTTAATATACTATTTTTTTCTTTATTTCTTTATCCATAATTATTATCTATATTCATTCAACCTAGAACTAGTCAAATCCATTAGAAAAATACTTAAATATTTTCCTAGTCAATTTACAAAAGAAACCCTATAGAAATATCCGTGTCTTTCGATAAGAACCGGCACAGCATTTAAAGCTTAACACTAAAACCAGCAAGATAAGACAATGTCAACGTCAAAATTCAATAGTCAATAATTTCAATTAAGAAAACAAGTAAAATAAAGCCTATAAATGCTCAGCTTCACCTAGTTCTTATTTACATCTTTTCCTTTTCCAATTTCAATAGTTCAAGAAGGCATCAAAACCTACCAAAAGACATGGCTTCATCTAGGTTCCCACTTTTTCTTATTTTCAACATTTTGTTGGTATTTGTATTCTTCAAAGGCTCGAACGCAACGAGACCTTTGCGCATTGAGCAAAGGATAGCGGTACAAACTCAATTGCTAGCATCTCTTTCACGGGGTCAAGACTCGTCATCTAATGTGCCACAAACTCTATTATTAGCTTCTGCTTCACGAGGTCAAGTGGCACCGTCTAGCGCGACACAAGCTCCACTACTAGCGTCTCTTTCACGACGAGGCCAAGTTCCAATATCGAGTACAACACAAACTCCAATGTTAGCATCTCTTTCACGAGGTCAAGTTCCATCATTGAGTGCAATCCAAGTTCCATTGTCAGCATCTCTTTCACGAGGTCAAGTTTCAGTATCGAGTGCAACACAAACTCCACTGCTAGCGTCTCTTTCACGAAGTCAAGTTTCATCATCGAGTGCGACACAAATTCCACTGATAGCATCTCTTTCACGAGGTCAAGTTTCAGTATCGAGTGCAACACAAACCCCACTGCTAGCGTCTCTTTCACGAGGTCAAGTTTCATCATCGAGTGCGACACAAATTCCACTGATAGCATCTCTTTCACGAGGTCAAGTTCCAGTATCGAGTGCAACACAAATTCCATTGCTAGCATCTCTTTCACGAGGTCAAATGCTATCATCCAGTGCGACACAACTTCCGTTGTTAGCATCTCTTTCACGAGGTCGAATGCCATCAACTAGTATGAAACAAACTCCACTGCTAGCATCTCTTTTACGAGGTCAAGTGTTATCATCCAGTACGACACAAATCCCATTACTAGCATCTCTTTCAAAACGGCCATCATCATTCAGTACAGCACAAATTCCGTTGCTAGCATCTCTTTCACGAGGTCAAAAATCATCATCCATCGCAACACACACTCCATTGCTAGCATCTTTTTCGCGAGGTCATGCACCATCATCCACTGCACAGACTCCATTATTAGCATCTCTTTCGCGAGGTCAAGTATCATCATCCAGTGGTTCACCATACACATATATCCCGGGCCGACACAGTGGCGCTTACATTTTGTACGAAAAACACTTCTCCAATAGTGGCCATGTCCATGCACAACAAGCTTCTAACCCTAACTTAGCTTTTGTGCTTGCAAAGAAAGAAGTGAAGCATTCATCTTCTTGAATCTTGACCGTTGGTTAACACGTAAGTTTGAAGGGCCAAAATGTGAATTGTAACACTTGCAATCTTCATCTATCTTTTTTTTAAAATTATTTCTCCTTACCCTTTATTTGGAGATACCATTGAAATTTGGTTGTAAATTATGTGACTTTTGTAACTCAACTGCAGTAAGAAATATTTCATGAATGTTGATTAAAGATTAAATGTATAAAATATGCATTTGGTTTTGAGATTTTTTTTAAAAATTTGTAGGCCTAATTTATGTTGGTATAAAATCATTAATTTTCTTGATTAGTGGGATTAGACTAGACTTTACAACCCACAATTAACAATGACATACAATAAATCATTAATTCATATACGTTATCAATGATCTAATCACGTTCGCTCAAGAGTCGATTAAATATATGTTAAGTTAATTGTACTCAAAGTATTTATATAATTGAATGAATTTTAAATGAAATTGATTGATAGAATCTAGCTTAATCTCAAAGAAGGTGAAAATTATTGAATAATATTAAACCTCATTAATTATATTATTAATGATAAAAGTGTATAAATAAAATTATGTCAAAATATAAACTCAAAGACATTTTTTATAACAAAAAATATCAGATCAACCATAATCCTTATTTCCTAAAATAATCCACTCAATCACAATTCTCAAACTATATTTCTTATCCCTAAAATATTATTTTTTTCACTTCATTATGAATTTTTTCCTATGAAATGAATATATTAAACAATTCATAATTGGTGACTAAATCTTTCTCTTATTCCAACCTTTTTATTTACAATAGAATAGAATGAAATCATAGCATACACGTAAATATGAAAATAATATCAAACTAAATTGAGATTTACAATTTTTTCTTAAAGAAAAGTGGTAAGCATTGAAAGACCTATTCTTTTGAATTAGCAAAAGAGATTTGTAAAATATAGGATTAAAAAATATTTAATTTTCCCTTCCATCACCGCAACTAGACCAAGTCCACACCGAAATGACGAAGTCAAGTATTTCAAGTTGAGGAAATAAGTTCAATAACTTGTATATATTTAATTTGATTGGAAAGTGTTTAACTTTATATGTTTTTTAAAGCATTATTAGTGTCCTTGTCCAATAATTTTTTAAATAAAAATGAAGAATGTTAGGGCATGAGATCCTCGTCTTTGAATAGACTTCATGGTATCAAATTTATAATATAATTAATATACCAAATTCCGGTCAAAATTTAAGATTAACACGATTAGGAAGCCAAGTCAAATTAAAATTAAAAAAACTCAACAATTTACTTCTTGAACAAGTTTGAAGTCCCTATATATATATATCCATCTTCACATTTTATTTCATTTACATCTTTCCAAATTTCAAAACTTCAAAGAACACATATGGCTTCAATTAGGCTTACAATTTTTATTATTTTCAACATTTTGTTCTTCATATCTCTATCGTTTTTAAATCAATCAAATGCATCGAGACCATTGGGTATTCAAAAACAGGTAAGAACACAAACTCTGTTATTACAATCTCTTCCACGAGGTTCAGTACCAGAATCTGGCGGTTCTCCGTGCACATACATCCCGGGACAAGGCAGTGGCATTTGCGACCTAAACGAGAAACATTTTTTCGGTGGCGGGTCCACTCGGGCCCCACCCGATTCTCCTGGGAATGATATAGCTTCTTCTTAAGGGACACAAAGATTTTGTAATAACAAACTTTTTTCTCCCATTTTTTTTTTATTTCTTATATGGAGAATTCATCAAAGTGTGTATAATTATTATTATGTGATTGATGTAAAATAATTAGTGTAGAAATTTCTTTGTTTTTTGATCAAGGCAATTGAATACATTGTCTGATTATTATTTAAAATATTAATGTAATTAAAGATTGTGTACTTGGTTTGCAAGAAAAGTTATCACTAGGTAGATAGTTTTGATTATAAATTTTATTGTAACATGCTAGAGTTGACTGGATCTGCAGTTTCCTTCTTGTTTCCAATTGAACAACGTTACCAATTTTTACACGTAATATTCTTGATAATTAAATTAATTCGGCTAACACATATTGCATTATTAATACGTAAGTAGACATTGAAATTTCTCAACCTTTTTTTTTTTTTTTTTTGGTAATTTATTTCTCAACTTTCCAGTTTAGGTAGTTACGTCGTAGCATTCATGTCAGTTTGATATTTTTGTCTTTTATTTTATTTCGTATATTTATATACACGATTGTCATAAATACCTATACGTATGTAAGGTGTATGTGCAATATGAAATACCTATTGCGAAATTAGGGCCTCACATAAGTCTTCAATTAGATAACTATTTAATATAAATAACATTTTTTGGGTCAACAAAATTGAATACTTCAAATTATCTACTACTATATCTAGGAAGTTTTTTCGTTTAGTTTTTTTAATAGTTTTAGGCTGTAACAAAAGATTTTTAGCTGCCTGAATTTTATTTTCTTGCATATATTTAAAGAGAGAGTCATATTGTGGAAATTGAATGTAACACTAAAATAGATACTGCAAATCACTAATAGACTAGTAAATAAACATAAATTATAAATTACTTTCAATCAGCTACAATTCATACCAACATTATTCCACAACTAAACTTACAACAAGATAATGAAACAAGCCAATTTATGAAACTAAAACAATAAAACAAACAATCAACAAATTAAGGTAAAATCAGATTTAATTTTTAAAATTATGCCAGAAATTATTTTTTCATCATATTTGATGAAATTTTATTTTTAATATTTTATTTTCTTGTTTCTCGCCAAAATCATCGATCAAACCATATATACCATAACGTAAAGAAACCCGAGCTAGCTTCAATATTTCTGTTTCGTGGCCACCCCAAATGAAACCGCCAAATGTGGATAGGTGGCACCACCATCGCCACGCGGTGGTGCACCGCCAGCAAAGTTCATTTCCATCACTGGAGGACAGTGGCCGCCGCCACTTCCGGGGATGTGGGTGCAGCCTGATGGCCCAGAAGGAGGGACAGGCACCCTTTTAATTGAGCTAATAAAAAGTCCATCTTGATCATGCAACAATCTGCTACATTGACCTATTTGGACACATAATAGAATGCTAAATATAACAATTAAATAAACACTTAGGTACTTCATTTTTGTAGGAAAATTAATTTGTGATTTTTTTAAGGGTACGAGGTGTGTATTTATATTGAGGAAACATGAGAAATTCATAGTAAACTTTGGACCATTGAAAATAAAAAATTCTTAGATATTGACTATTTCAATGAATATCAATATAAGTTTTAAGTTAGAATATAGAAGATTTGGTTTGAAATTTGAGTTCCCTATTTGTTTTTATACTTTGACTCACTATGCATAATAGCTTACTTTTTTTTTTTTTTACAAATCTATAATTATAGCATAAAACTTTTCTTCATGACTAAAAAAAATATTGGTTTTGTGTATAATGTATTGTA
This sequence comes from Verbascum thapsus, assembly GCA_963669365.1. NCBI lineage: Eukaryota > Viridiplantae > Streptophyta > Magnoliopsida > Lamiales > Scrophulariaceae > Verbascum > Verbascum thapsus. The sequence goes on from OY770115.1 coordinate 3,922,774, forward strand.
TTTATGTCATATATATATATATATATATACATGTCACGTGTATGAAATATTTTTATAAAATAAGATGTTATATAAGTTATATACATGTGGTATGGGTGACTGGTACAGACTAAAACGATGTGCAAAATCAAGTAAAAATATAAGTGTTTCAAAACGAAAACAGAATCATTTTTTCGAGATTTAATTTGAAATCGAGTTTCAAATAATAAAAACTTGTTTGAGCTAATTGCACGTGACGATCAAAAAGTTGTACACCCTTCATTGTTTAATATGAACTGATAATCGAACTCCAATATAATTTAATTCATGTCACCTTGATTAAAATTTAAATTTATTTAAGCTCATATCTTAGTCATATAATTATATCAAACTCAAATAACATTTGCAACTTAATAAGACATCATAATCAAATACTAAATATATTTTATTTGAGTCAAGTAATTAATTTCCTAAGTCTAAATTGACTTTGTTATTCCTCACCCCGTCAAAAGGGTGTGTTTCAGATGATGCAACACATTAATGACCTCATACTTTTGATTTTTGGGAGACCAAATTAAAGAGATTTAAATAAAATTCAATAGAAGTCCTAAGTCGAGGGTATTTTAATTTATAAATTAATACTCGAGTCCTTGTATATTCGGAAATTTTTAGTGAAAAAAACCCGTTGAGTGATTAATTTTGGACCTTCGAACCCGATAATATTTTAAGAAACTCATTTATGTGAATGTGTATATTGGTCTCATGCAAAATTCCTTGTTTTTGAGGAAATCTCTAAGTAGCTACATTGCTTGGCCGGTTTCCACAACTTTGAAATTTAAATTTTTGAGTTTTCTTGTATTTGTCAAACTTTTTAGCTGAAAAATAGAGAATATTATGCATTCTAAATTTAGATTGAAATATAAAATGGATTATATATATATATATAGTCATCTGAAATTTGGGTCGGGACTATTTTAATTTCGTATAAATCATTTCTTTTATAAAATATTTTCAATTCAAATACGATATTCTCAGTGTAATTATATTCATCATATGATAACGGGTTTTTAAAATGAGATTCAGTTATATAATATGTTAAATTTATAGAGTTGACTTTGATATAAAAAAGTTTTTATTAGACTGAAAACTGGCAAAATAAATTCAAACGCTAAAAGATATGCATATCCTGAATCAATTGAACTTTAAATTTTAGCGAACAAAAAATATATTTAGATTTATTTAATATACTAAAATTCAGAATATGTATGTCTCACGTTATTGACGTGCCAAATTTAGTCTGACTGTCTACAATACTTCCATATTCTTCTTACACAAAATTCTACTGCTTGGCGTGTATACTTATAGATCAAAATAACGTGTCTAACCATTCTAGTTAATTGTTATTAAGGACAATTTTAATTTTAATTTTAATTATGGTGCAATTTGTTTTCATCATGCATTTTACTGGAGAAAAAATTCAATATTTTTGTAGCCAAAATTCTATATAAAAATGATAATAATATTTTAGAATGTTAGTGTTGACGGGGTTTGCATGCAGTTTCCTTCTTGCTTCCAATTTCCCAACATTACAAACTTTTATACGTAATATATATACGTTAATTAATAAATTATATTAAACACATGTTGAATGAGTATATTATTAATTATATAAGCTTTGAATTGCTCAACTTTCCTGTTCCTAGCACACTAAATCAGCCAAACTTTCAAGAGTTGAGTGTACGGAAGAAAATACATTTTTCCTACAAAAAGTAAAGAAGTAATTGGTGTATTAAATTTTATTTTCGTATTTCATCTTTTATTGTATTTTATATATATTTAAATATACAGTTATTATGAATATCTACATATGTGTTGTGTACATGTGATATAAAATATCGTATTTTATGTATACACAAATATTTTGCAACGATATCAAGTTTATTGGTTTAATTTGGCCAAGTCCAAAACAGTTGCATTTTAGTTATCAGAAAATTAGTTCAATATTTAAAGTATTTACATATCTATAAATTTTATTTTATTTTCCTTCGTTTTTTTTTATTTTAGGGTTTTGGGTCGTAGAGTAGTAATTACAAAAGATTTTCTGCCTGAATTTTCAGTTTAATTTCATGCATATATTTTAAAGACAAAATCATACTGTAGAAATCTAATGTAACACTGAAAATAATAGAAGTTGATGTCTTGACACAAATAAATTACGTATAGTTAATCAGCTGGAATTCATAAACATGAAATATATACTATTCCCCAAAGAAATATATTATATGTACATTAAAATAATAAAATAAACCAATCTATGAGAGTAAAACAATTCAAAAAATCTTAAGATATTAAGACCATGTTTGGACCTTAATATTAAGGAAAATAAATGTATAAAGAATCATGCATGAGCTGCATCTTCATTTCTGTTTAGTTGCCACCCCAAATGAAACCGCTGGATGAGAAAAATAGGCTCTGCCGTCGCCGCCACCGCCGCCACCTCGAGCCGGCGGTGCACCACCGGCAAAGTGCATTTCCCTGATAGGAGGACAGTGACCGCCGCTGCCGCCGCCGGGGATGTTTGTGCAGCCTGATGGCCCAGAAGGAGGGACAGGTCCCTTTTGAAATGAACTAATAAAAAGTCTCTTTTCTTTTAAATTTTCTGCTTCATCATGCAGCAATAATCTGCTGCTAACACACAAAAAGATGCTAAATATTACAATTATGAAAATATTAAGGTTCCTCATTTTGTTGGTAAATTAATTTGTGATATTTTCAAGGCTAAGAGGTGGTATATATATACATATATATATATGTTATATATATATATATGTGTATATATATATATATATATGGGGACATGGAAAATTTCTACTTCGTTTCAATGTGTGGATTGCTTTAATTTGACCATTGATAAAATAAAATTCTTTGATATTGACTATTTGAATGAGATATTAAGATAAAGTTTAAGTTGGAAGATTGAATATGGACATTGACTAGATATGTGCATAATAGCTTAAGTTTTTACACATATGATATGATATTTATAGACCATATCTTGAGATTTTGGTTAAAAGCGAATTTTGAGTAATTAAAATTTATTTGAACTAATTGGCATGACAATTGAAAATAAATTATATAAATTTTGCAATTCGAAGCAAACTCTAGCTATTCAATATGTTTCACAAGAGTGAGCTAGTTTAATTTTGTCAAATTCACAATCATCTTAATTAGCTAAAACTTTTTTGAACTTGTTTTCTATATCGGATAATTAAATAAATTGATTAAATTCAAATGAACTTTACGACTAACATTCCACGCAAATTAAATTATAATTATATTTTGTTGAAGTCACTAATTTGCACTATAATTAATTGCAGAGTCTAAGTTAGACTTTTTTTGTCACCAACCCAGTCAATAGGGGTTGTTTACGATGATAAAACATTCTATAAACCTATTATTTATTTATTTCAAAAATAACATACTATAAAACCACATATTTTTTATTTTGAGAATAGAATATTAGAATATCTTGAGAAGACGATTGTATAAAAAATGCATTCAAATTTTCGATTTACTAGCTTCACTGAAAGAGATTCGTTTTAAATAGAGTCGATCTGTTATAATTTATAATTGAATATTATAATATGAGTATTTTATCAAAACTATATATTATAAAATTTCTTAGCATATCCCATAAAAATCGATGTGAATATCTTTTTTGAGGAAATCTCTTGGTAGCTACATTGCTTGGTTGCTTAATTACTTTCCAATTTCCAAAACTTTGAAATTTAACATTTTGAGTGTTCTTGTGTTTGTCAAACTTGGACTTATAAAGAATATATGCATATGATTTGGTTCAAGACTATTCTAATCTCGTACAATATCTAATTCTTTATATCTCAAATAAACCAAATCTATTCTAATCTCGTATAATTCTTTGTAACTCAAATAATTATATTATAAGTGTAATTCATTGCTGTCGTCTTTTAATTGATAATATATATATATATATATATATCTCGTTACTAATTAATAACCAAAACCAGAGAAATGAATCAAAGTTACAAGAACTATTAAAGTTGACTTTGATTTAGCAAAATTGTAATTGAACTAGAACTAGAGCTATTAAGCATATATTTAAATAATAAAATTTCAAAAAACCAAACTCAAGTAAATATTCCATCTTAAATCAAAATTTGAGAAACTTTATTTATTTTTTATTTATAATCAAAATATGCATGTTTCTCACGTTATTGACGTGTCAATTTAGTCAAAAATCAAAGAGTAAAATTTCTACAATACTACCCTTATTTTCTTTACATAAAATTCTACTGCTTGACGTGGATTTCCAACTATTAATTATCGAAATAATGCGTCTCACTTATCTTATAATTTTTATTTTCATTTTCTTCGATATATTTTCTTAAATATAAACGAATAATAAATAAATAGCACGAGCAACAATATCATAACAAATTTATGACTACTTATTGGTATTTATGTTTCCATAGTTTTTTAAATGGGCCTGGACTATAGACCCAATGATCAAATGTGGGCCTTGGGCTGGATAGAACATTATGGGCTTTGATATGAGCTTGGATAATCCATACTAATTCGTGGGCCTTGACCCGCCCAAGAGAATTAAAATATCTAATTGTATTGTATTAATATTTACGAGTAATTTTAATATGCTTCAAAGATTTATCCGTATAACATTTTTTCCTCGTGAGTTGATTACTATTTTGGCCAAAGAATTTTCCATCACTTCAGCTGATAGTGACAACTTCAACTCTTGCGGTAAAATAAAAAATTTCTCCTTTCAATTTGTGCGAAAAATCAATCGGAATAACTTGCTGTAATTATTTTAGCGATTTTGTTGGAGTTACTAATTACTTTTTTCGAAGGTGAATTGGGTTTTGTGATCACAATTAACCTCCGATTGAGCTATTATTTTGTGGAAGAAGTTGATTATGAAGTACAGAACTGTTGAAAATCGACGAAAAGAATGCTCATCGGTGTTAATTTTGTTTAATTGTGTTTGAGTTTTATTGGAAAAAGAAATTAAATGATAAAACTCTTGATACGAGCATAAAAGTATAATTTTTTAGGTATCTAGGTCGTGTTCTGTATTTTGTGTGGTATGTGTTGCTCTTTGCTATCTATATCTGTGTGGATTTAGTTCGAATAACATGATGATCTGTGTTTTCGAAGATCGATTTTGAGTTTCTATTATATAATGTGTATTTTAGAAATTTGTGCAAAAACATTGACATTTTTTGTATGTTTAGACGTGTTTTTGAGAAATGGTTGAAAGTTGTTTGGATGTGATAGAATGGTTGAAATAGTGACGAATGTAATGATGAAAGGGGAAACAATTAGAATAATATTATGTTTATGATAAGTAAGAAAGATAATGAGTTGGGTAGTTGAATTATGTAATTAATGAAAAAAGAGTATGAACTGATTGAAATGATGAGTAGTTATACAGGGTAATATGTGGTAAGATTTGAAATTGAGGTATTTTTTGTAGAATTTGGCTCGATGTGTGCATTTTCATTTTTTGTATGTATGTATGTTTGAGGTGTTGTGCTATGATTTTGATTGGATGCATTTACAGGTATGTAATATTTTGGCTCAATTAGCAATGGAGGATGAAAGTAACCTTCCTTTTAAAGTTGGAGACCTGGCTGAGGCAAGGTCTTTCCAGAAAGGTTTCCGTGGTGCATGGTTTCGATGCAAGGTAGTGTAGAATTCGAAGTCCGTATTGCTTTGCGAAATTGACAAACTTTTAGACCTTACTTATGGTGTGCTAAAGTTTGAGAGTTTATCCTTGAAACAGAGAAAGGGAATAGAAAAATAAATTTTTTTAGAGTTGCCACTCAATGGTTAATATGTTTCTATTTAATAGGTAGCCGTTCCAATTGTGTTTAAAATGTTGTTTTTGTTTCTATCTTGTATGCAAAATAATTTTTTAAGATTATACATTTGATGTATGTACACCATTATAAACAGACCCTCAGATTATCATTGTACATGTCCGTGGCTGGGAGGCAGGCTTTAAATTGTCATGGCTCCAAGTGACAGTTGCAAAACTAGCCGAATTTCCTTTATGATGTTGCTTAACAAAGTTGGTGCTGAAAATATTTTTGGGGAATGATTTCCCCTTTTCCACATATGAACTCTAGTTTGGCTTTCAAATTCTCTTCTGTTCATCTTGGTTACATGGAACTTTAAGTACTATTCTTTTCTCTAAGCAGGCTAATTCCGCGAAACAGCTTAACTATTCTGGTACTCATTGCATTTATCTTTGTTTCAACCAGATTATGGAGATTACCAAGAAAAAAGGGCAAATTCAAAACCTCTTAGAATATTATGACTTCCCTGATGATAGTAAGTCTGCAGTGTGCTTTTGTTGATGTATTCTTCTTTTGTTTCAAGTTTGTGATATAGTTGTTGGTTACTTCTCTACTTGTTTATATCAGTCTGGCCAATAGACGTAGATAGTGAATCAGTGAGAGGGTGCAGTTGCAACTTTCTTTTGTTACTACTAATTTCATTTGAAAAACTATTTTGATTTTTATAAATCATTGGGTCTATGTGGTACAATCACAACTTTTTGATCCACTAATTAATCAAGTTCTGAAGTGAGCTCTCGTACTTTTCCAAAAGATGGCTGTATTTGTTGAGTGTTTTTGTGCTTCTAGAAATTTAATTAGATCAATATTGTTCATATCTAATCAGAAAACAAAACAGTTTTGGGACAAACATCTAAGTCTTGTGCTTAAGCAAGCATCACGTGTCCTAGGGTCGATGATACTTGAATTTATGTGACTGTAACATGGTGTTCTATTGCAGTGCGGATTCATATCTTCACTAGTATCTAAATGATTACGTCCCCTGCAATCTACTAAAACTTTGTTTTGAGAGATGTGATTCATTTAAAGGTTTGCACAATGACTTCTTTCAATTTCAATTATTTTTTGCAGAACCAAGACAAACACAGTTATATCAGGTGGCCCGTCATATGGGAAAGTCAAAAGACAAAGACAGGGAATTGATGCTAAGGCCTCGCTACCCACCTATGTATAATGAAAAGCAAATGCCTAATGTCAATGAGATTTCAGAACTGACAGTTATTGTTCATGATGCCTGGAAAGTGGGGGATTTAGTGGACTGGTTTACTACTGGTTGTTATTGGTCTGGTAGAATAACACATTTACTAGGTGATGGCAAGGCCCAGGTAGTAATTCCTAGTGTTTTGTTTGTTTGGTAACTCTATAGTTGGTTAGTGTCACATGTTGGGAATTATCCTTATATAATTTTTCAAGAAGTGGACTTTAATGTACTAATACTCCATGATTGATTGAGTATATAATCCTGCATGTGGTCATCATTGTCTCTTAGGCTAAATTTTTAAATATTCATCAACAGATGCAAAACTGATCTTTCTCGACACAGTTATGAAGTTTATAGAATATTGTTATTCTCAATACAAAGTCAAGGTCATCAAATTCGTTTGGTATATGAAACTTGAAAATCTTTTATATGAAGTTTTGTATAGTTCCAACTATGTGTGGCTATTTTATCCATGATACCCAAATATATAACCCAGATTTTTATTTTTGGCTATTTTTGGGATTTATGTCCTCAGATGGAGCTGCATCCACAACCACTTGGAGAAGGTTCATCTTATGATATTCTTCTCAAGGATATACGGCCATCTTTAGATTGGTCTCCGGGAAGTGGTTGGACGATGCCTACTCAGGTTTGTTATCTTTCTCTTGTAATTGCATTGGTGAAAAAATGTCTGTATTTTACCCTTGGTTGAATTTTTTGTCGCAACACCTTGTTTTTATGAAACAGAAAAATGACAAAATATATCAATTTCAGAAATTGCACTACATGATAAATTTGATTGACTGCATCAGATTTCTTTTGCTGTCTATACATTATTGAGTAATGAGATCCATTTGGGGTCTTGATATCATTTTAAGATCACTGACCCCGACCCGCAGGAAGAAAGAATTTCCCTATTATTATTATTTATTTATTATGTATTTTGGGTGTTGAACTGGACTATGGTTTAGGTTTGAGTCAACTAAGGGTCAGAAACTAATAACATTTGGGAGTATACAAACGGTTTTTTTGGGGGGCAGGAACAAGGTTAGGATTAGATCAAATATTGAAAAGACACATTTAGACAAGGTAAACAAGATTCATCTAAATTTGAAGTGATCGTACAAGCTGACAAAACTTGCTGATTTCTTTGAGATGTTTGTGATTCCTTTGATGTATAGAATACGCAATATCTGTTTCATGAATCATTGCAGGAAGCTGATGCTGGTTCCCCTTCAGCTCGGCTTATTAAACCCTTAAATCAAGGTATGACGAACAGTCTAGAACTTATTATTGATTATGGGGCAAATCGTATATATTGGAATGCCAAATGATGGCGTGAGCATGAAAATTTTATTCAGAGCTGTTAGATGGGAAACCCATTTGGGTACTTATGTAATATTACAAGTGTTTGTGAATGTAGCGTCATATAGAAAGTGATCATGAGAAATAATCACAAGTGGATAGCGTTGGCAAACATAAGCGAAAAATGGAAAAGAAATCCAGGGGAATGTTTGCGAAAAAAAGTAATAGATGTAAAATAACTTTGATTTAGTAACTTCGAATTTAATCATAATTTACCTTCATAATTCGGATTTACAAATATTAAATAGAATTAAAACACGTACACTAGAGTTTACAGAAACTCCCTAAAAGTCCCGGATCAAAATATAATGATGCCATAAAAAGTGAATGATTGACATTATATCTTATGTAACAATCCACGACCCCATTGTATAATATCATCTCACAATTGTATTTCTCGTCTCCAGTTTCCTCCACCTCAGCAGCTTCAGATGAAACGAAGAACCGGGGACCTAAGAATAGTGGCACGAGGAAAACAAGTCGAGCAGATACTAATTCCATGCAGACTTCAGCCGAACCTGAAGATGACGAAATTTCCACCTACCCGTTGAAGAGGGCCAAAGCCGGTGAAGAAGGAAGTACTCTACATTCCGATCACTCAGACACTCTGGAAGCAGCAATTTTGGACCTGGAGGAATACTTAAACAAGGTTAAATGGCTTAAAGGAATTCTGGAGTCTGAAATTTCGTCCACTGATGCTTCCGGGTCGAAATGGCAGTTTGTGGGACCCAATGCGGCCTCGTCAACACGAAAGTGAACATCGAACGAATAAGGTAGGCGTGGACGTTTTAGGGACTGTTTGGATGTAGATTTTGAAACTGCTATAAATGTATCGGATTTGGTCCTGTAGAAATGTTTGGTTCGTTTTCTGATGTATTGCGAAATGTTACTCGCTTTGAATAGTACGGTTTCAGATTGTAAATCCTTAGAATATATGAAGGGTGAATCATCTTGCCTTGAACATATATTCAAGTCTCACTTAGGTAAAATATTGTTTATTCGAGATCGTGAAATGTTAAGATTACATATAATAATATATCTAGTATTGATTACAGGGTGGGATTATGATCTGATTAGCCATGTCATATATGACGTGACTGGTTTCTACATATAATAATATATCTAGTCTTGATTACAGGGTAGGAATTAGATCTGGATCATCTGATTAGCCGTAATAAACCATTTAATCTGGTTATATTAAATTAGTAAAAGAATTTTCTAGTAGATAAAAGGAAAAAAATCCAAATAATTTGGAGCAACAACCGGTCATCTCAAGTTTATGGGTGTATATATGCGCAATCAATTATTATTTCATATGATCATTTTGTTGATTGGAATTATTTCATGATCGACATATACGAATAAATGTTGAAATCTACTCAATATTCAACTCGAACTTGAAAGTTTATTCAGTTGGTCCCCCGCCCGTCCACCCAATTTTTTTAAAACACATATATATTTTGAATTTTTTATCATTACCGCCCCACCCGAAATAAACCGATTCACGTCTATCGTACACTGACCCAACCCATTTTCAATTCCTGGCTCTACCACTGAGTTCAACTAGTTTGTGCTTGACTCAATTAACAGTCGAATTAAGCTCAAATACAATTTTCAAAACTCAATTATAACAATTATGCATTCGGCTTAACTCCACTCATTTACACCTTCTATATACCTTTATATACAACTGAAATTGATGGAAAATGCTATGTTTTGTCATTTTGCATGGCATTCGGCCAACTTTGTGCTCAACATTAATCTCAATGCCAAATTGTCAACAAAAACCAAAACTATTATCCAATCTCTCAATTCTAAATTGTTCCTTAATTTGTTCTTTACTATCAACATAATCCCTATATAAACATCACCACAAATCTCCACTAATCAAACACAATAATGGCATCCATTTCTCTTCACTCAAGCTACAACTTCTTAACCTCGAAACCAACACCAAACCCCACTCTCAACACATGCACAGTCCAAAATCCACGCGCCGCCCTCAGCCGCCTCCACATGCTCCTCCACTCCGCCGCCGTTTCATCTCTCCTCTACTACAGAATCTCAAACCTCATGCATGGCAACGTCCCTCTTCTACCATGGACTCTAATCACCCTCTCGGAGCTCATTTTCACCTTCATATGGACTCTAACACAGGCTTTCCGGTGGCGGCCGGTGGTGCGCACGGCGGCGCCGGAAAATCTACCCTCTGACGAGAAGTTACCCGGGGTGGACGTGTTTATCTGCACAGCCGATCCGAAGAAGGAACCGGTTGTGGAGGTGATGAACACAGTTATATCGGCCATGGCCCTCGATTATCCTCCCGAAAAGCTGGCGGTTTACTTGTCGGACGACGGTGGCGCCGCAGTGACGTTGTTTGCCATGAAGGAGGCTTGCTGGTTTGCTAAGAGTTGGTTGCCGTTTTGTAGAAAGTATGGAGTTAAAACGACGTGTCCTGAGGCGTTTTTTTCACCTTTAGGGGATAGTGAAAGGGAAGTTTTGGAGAGCGATGAATTTAAGGCGCATGAAGAAAAAATCCAGGTCATTTTATTGTAATTAATGCATTAAATATTAATGGATAAAACTGCAATATTCCTAATTAATGTATACTAGAATTTAATTAATTACTCGAATGCTGACCTATTATGCATGCATATTACGACCAAAAAAATAATAATCTATTTTATGTTTTTTATCTTAGAAGAAACTTGAAAGAAAGACAAAATGGGAATGGATCTTCAAGTAAAATTCAAATTATCTTCTTATTAAATCTTCAAGCAATTATGATCATGTTGTATATTATAATTATTTTAGTTCATAAAAAAATAGAATTATTTATGAACTGTGCAGTCGAAATATGAAGCTTTCAAGAGAAATGTGGAGAAAGCAGCTGAGATTGAAGATTCCGTCAACGACGACCGCCCTGCTCATGTTGAGGTAATTACGTATCATTCAGACTCAAAAATTTAATTAGTTATAATTGTTCTAAGTTATTTTAATCCAATAATCATATTTCCTAAAGTTTACAAGAGATTATATATATTTCGCGTCGTTAAATCAAGAAAAATCTTACAACTAGTGTTGGTGTATACATCTTCGTGTTGCAGGTGATATACGACAACAAGAAGAACGAAGAAACAATGGATGATCAATCTAAATTGCCACTTCTTGTTTATGTATCCCGAGAAAAAAGACCATCCCGCCCTCATCGTTTTAAAGCCGGAGCCCTTAACACTCTCGTAAGTATTCATTTCCCTCTTGAACATATATATTGATATGGGCTTATATGGAAATAATATTTGATGATTAATTATTAATATATATTATATTTTAGCTTCGAGTTTCTGGGATTATGAGCAATGGCCCTTATGCACTAGTATTGGACTGTGATATGTACTGCAATGATCCTACTTCAGCCAAACAAGCAATGTGCTTTCATCTTGACCCAAACTTATCAAAGTCATTATCATATGCACAATTCCCTCAAATCTTCTATAATGTGAGCCAAAATGACATTTATGATGGCCAAGCAAGATCAGCTTATAAGGTACATATATAATAATATCACACGCCCTTCGAAATTAAGAACGAAATCGAGCTTTATAAATCGTTTTATTCGTTTACAGACGAAGTATCAAGGCATGGATGGGCTAAGGGGCACGGTTTGCGCGGGAACCGGCTACTATTTGAAGAAAAAGGCTTTGTATTGCAGTCCAAATCATGGAGGTGTGTGGTTTGATTATTGTGATGAATTGATTTTGAAAGTGAAAAAATGGATTGAATTGTTAAGTTTTATTTGTGTTGGACAGATGAATTCCTTCATGAACCAGAAAAGAATTTCGGGTTTTCGTCCAAGTTGATTGAATCGGTAAAAGCACTTAATGGTGAAAATGTGAATCAAAGGCAAAGTTTATGTGATGCAGCTTTAGAAGAAGCCAAGAAACTGGCCTCATGCACATATGAACACAACACTAGATGGGGAAAAGAAGTAAGTTCTAATCAAATTGTCATTTGATGTTTAAATTCTTGCATTTATTAGAAAAGGGTCCGATTTAATCCTCGATTATCGATAGATTGGTTATTCTTACGAGTGTTTGTTGGAGAGCACGTTCACGGGCTATCTAATGCACTGCAAGGGATGGAAATCGGTCTATCTATACCCAAGTAGGCCGTGTTTCCTTGGATGCACCACCATTGACATGAAAGATGCCCTTGTTCAACTCATGAAATGGGCCTCGGGTTTGGTTCAAATCGGGCTCTCGAAGTTTAGCCCCCTCACTTACGGGGCATCCCATATGTTGATCCTTCAAAGCATGTGTTACGGATACTTTGCGTTCTCTCACTTTTTCTCCGTCGCGTGCTTGTTGTATGGCCTAGTTCCTCAACTATGCTTCCTCTATGGACTTCCTTTGTATCCCAAGGTAAACTCGAACGAATTTTTAACCGATCATGGTCGTGTTCGGATTAAAGGTTACTTATCAATATTCAGTGGTGATGTGTGTCAAATTGGAATATTATTAAAAATAGTAGCTTCAAATATTATATAATCACCATAAGTTAGTCATAATGATGTGTCATACGAGGCAAAGTGCATACGAGACAAATTTTATATGAGATAATTTGCATATGAGGCAAATTTCATACTGGCTAATTTGCGTACCAGGTAGTTTGCATACACGGCAAATGTATGTTGGTACCTCAAAAACCCTTTTAGAAAAAGGATGGGGGTTTTAGAAAAAGGATGGGTCAGGCCTTCATACGACCTCGAGGACATATGGTCCATACATATGGTGACACATGACAGTCATTGTTAGGCCCAACTATCACATAATAACCACATAAGCCTATATACCTCTCCACTAGTTCAATTATCGAGGATGATAAGTTATCTCTCAAAACTCTCTCAAATACCACGTCGTATTCTATATTAGGCACACTCACGTAATAGCACTATTTAATTTATTAAAACTACGATAGACTTAATCCTAAGTAATTAGGTATGACAACTCAATACACTTGAGTGCAGCTTATAATTTTCTTATTTTAGAGTATTGGTTTAACCAAGGGTCATCGATTTGGCTCAAATTGACCCGACGAGATTTCAGCTAAATCAACGTAACAAACACTAATGCTAATTCAATATTTCCCAGGTCACAGACCCCTGGTTTGCAGCATTTGCAGCTGTCTTTCTTTCTTCGATTGGCCAACACTTATACGAAGTGGTCTCGAGTGGAGGCTCGATCAGGACAATGTGGAACGAACAACGAATTTGGATGATAAAATCAGTGACAGCCTGCCTGTTTGGATGCCTTGATGTCCTAATGAAGTATATAGGCATGGCTAAAGCCAATTTTAGGCTGACAAACAAAGCCATTGATCATGAAAAACTCGAGAAATACGAAAAAGGAAAGTTCGATTTTCAGGGAGCAAAGATGTTCATGATACCTTTGACAATGCTGGTTTTGATCAACTTAGGATGTTTTGTTGGTGGTGTTAAAGGGTTGATTAGTGGTGCAAATGTTGGGGACATGTTTGGACAGGGATTTTTGTCATTTTATGTGCTTGTTTTGAGTTTTCCTATACTTGAGGGACTTGTACCTAAAATTGGAAAGTGATATTTTCTATTGGTGTATAGTTGAAGGACTTGAAAGTGTAAATTGAGAAATATTTTAATGAAATAATAGAGCATTTTGCAAATATTCATATATAGCATGAGACACGAGGCAAATGGTATAATTTCTACCAACCATTACGACAAAAACAGGGCTTCAAATATGCTCACGAGGAGCAAGCAATGCTTTTGCTTTTAGATAAAATATTGAATTTTAGAAAAAGTTATAAATGGGGTGAATAAATCAAAAGTTTGTATAAAAAAAATAGATAGTAGAAATTGTTCTTAATATGCTTTTACCTTTTAACTTTTAGGAAAATTCAGAGAAAAATTAGAAAACCCTTTTTTTAGTTTTTGTTCCTTAATATCTATATTTAAAACCATGTTTAATCAAGTTTGGTGCACTATAGAGATTGCGAATAATAACAAAAAATTGAGGGATTATTTATAATTAGACCGCAACTCTCACATTTATAAAACTCCAAATTATAATAATTTACCACATAAATAAAAGGGGAAAAATGCAAAAAAGCCATATATGTTAATTTGAAAATGCAGAAAAGCTCATGTGTTAATGAAATAGGCTGAAATAGGCTTAAAGGCACCTTATGCTATTCAAAAGTCAGCAAATAATACCTGTGTGCTCATTCCGTCAAAGATTTCTATGCTGTTAATTTTTAATCTGCAATGCCCATTATACCCTTCATACTAATAAAGAGTTTTAACTTCAAACTTCATATTAATACATCAGCGCGTGAACAACAATCATGTTAACTTCTAACAGAATTAGTATTATTTGCAGACTTTTTAATAACACAAAGTCTTTCAACCTATTTCATTAACACATGAGTTTTTTTGTATTTTTGAATTAAGGGTTTTTTTTTCATTTTTCTCTAAATAAAAGAGAAAGTATACTATGCATGTAATTATCCTTTCATTATAATTCACTCAAATTTTTTCACTCAATTTTTTTCAATACAACAAAAATATCTTCAGTCTTCACTATCCCCAATCAAATTCCACCTTCCAACTCCCAAAACTGAAAAAACCTGCAAAACTATCATCACCAAATCGAAGCTCAAGCAGCCTCAACAATGGCGGACAAAGCTCAACCTCTCCATCTCTGCCACGTCATGAAACCCGAACTAATAATAAACCGTCTCCACATCTTCCTACACTCAATAGCTCTATTAGCCCTGTTTTACTACAGAGCCACAACTCTCTGTCAAATCATCGAAACCCATGAAACCCCAATACTACCCTATCTATTCATCTTTCTCTGTGAAATTATACTGACTTTTCAATGGGTTCTCGACCACGCTTACAGATGGCGACCCGTTACACGAACCGTTTACCCGGAAAGATTGCCCGAAGAGGATAAGTTTCCTTGTATCGACATCTTGATCTGCACAGCTGATCCGAGTAAAGAGCCTTCTTTGGGTGTTATGAACACAGTTTTATCAGCTATGGCGCTCGATTACCCACCTGATAAGCTTGCGATTTACCTGCAAGACGATGGGGGTAGTTTCGTAACTTTGCAGGCCATGAGAGAGACATGGAGATTTTCGAAGTTTTGGATACCCTTTTGCAGGAAGTATGGGGTGAAGCCTAGGTGCCCTGCAGCTTATTTCAAGAGTAGTGATGATAAGTTCAGTGGTGCTGAGTTTAAAGCTGAGAAGAAGATGATTAAGGTTTGAATTAGTGATTTTATACTATTTGATTTGTTTTTGTTGTGAATTTTATTTCAGTTTTTGGAAATTATGTCCGTTTTTTTTTTTTGTAGGAAAAGTATGAGGAGTTTAAGGGGATTTTGGAGAAGAATTCAGTGAATGCAAGCAGTTCTGTGAGCAGAGATCATGAACCTATTATTGAGGTATTATAGAGTTATTAAGAATCAAATTTAGAAGGATTTTTAATACATATATATATATATATAGGATGCCCTTTATTCGTTTTAATATCGAATTTTTGAGGTGTTTTAATCCAAAGTTGAAGATATCAAACAGTTTTAAGAGGACTAATCTGGTTAAGGAGTGAGTTTTAACTTGATTTGAATCAACGTTTTTCGACAGATGATGACCGATGGAGATGGAAATACAGACGAATCAATCCAACAAGAAGTCCCTCTTCTTTTCTACGTTGCGCGTGAGAAAAGACCTTCTCGTCCTCACCATTTCAAAGCTGGCGCGCTTAACGCTCTTGTAAACTTCGTTTATAAGTTCCCATTTCAGTTTGATGTTTCGTATAGTATATTCTTCATAATATCTAAAATCATGACTATTGTAAATTGTGAAAATAATTTGCAGATGAGAATATCTGGTGTTATCAGCAATGCCCCAATCATTCTCGTCCTCGATTGTGACCATTATTGCAACGATCCCACAGCTGCCCGCCAAGCAATGTGCTATTATTTCGACCCCGAAATCTCACCAAAATTAGCCTTTGTTCAGTTCCCACAAAAGTTCCATAACATTAGCAAGCATGATCTATACGATGGTCGACTCTACTATTACTGGGTAATTCATCTCGATTATTGCAATTTATACCACATAATTACCACTTAACATACTCTAGTTAATATCGTGTTTTCATATTCGATGAACCAATTTGCTCGAAAAACATGCAGAGGAAATGGCTCGGGATGGATGGGATTGCAGGGCCATCCATATCCGGTTGCAACTTGTTCTTGAAACGGGAAGCTCTATATCGATACAAGTATATCAAAAATGGTACTATTTGATTCTCTTAACTTATATATATGTTTTCGGGTTTTAGATGTTCGATAAGACATCATTTTTTGTCTCGATTTCATGTCCAGATGATCTCAGCCAGTTGAAGAAGTATTTCGGTCCAAGCAACGAGCTAATCAAGTCGATTAAAACTCACAAACCAGATTTACCAAGGGATGGTAAATTATCTGGTTTAGTTGAAAACGAGGTCAAGATTTTAGCCTCGTGCGATTATGATAATCAGTCGGAATGGGGAAAAGAGGCAAGTATATTATATGCACACCCCTTCACTTATCGTATATTTACCAAACAACCCGTCAAAGTTTTGCAAATTAAAGTTCGAAAAATACGATCATTTTCACTAAATATTTTACATTTGTATGTGTTGAAATGCAGGTGGGATTTGTATATTTTTCAGTGGTGGAAGATAATATTACAAGCTTGATGTTACACTGCCAGGGATTGGTATCTGTGTGGGTTGACCCTCCAAGGCCATGTTTCTTGGGCTCATGCCCTACAAATCTGAGTGATATGTTAGTTCAACAGACAAGATGGGGTCTTGGCCTAATGCAAATTTCTCTATCAAAATCTTGTGCTCTTTGGTATGGACTCGGAAAAATATCATTTTTGCAAAGCATGTGCTACGCATCGGGAACGTTCGATCCGCTTTTCACCGTTCCGTTTTACGGTTTAGGAATCGTTCCTCAAATATGTCTACTTCGCAGCGTTTCTCTCTATCCCAAGGTGAGATTTGTCATGTGTTTAGATTTATACTGCGTTTCCATTTTCGTTTAGGGTGTGTTTGGATTGAGGGATTTGGATTTGAAGAGGGGATTTGGAGGAAGGATTTCAAATTAAATCTAAAATGGTGTCATTTGAAATCCACCATAGTCGTGAAGAAAATAGGTAAAAATGAATGACAAGGGATTTGGAATCCACCGTAATATGAATTCATCCAAACAAACATAAATGGATTTGTGGACGAATTTGAAATCCATGGATTTCAAATCCTTCAATCCAAACACACCCTTAGAGAATGTGGACAATGACTAATTGATCGTGCTGGTTGAATAAGATAAAACCCCGTAAAGATTATATTATTGATAATGAATATAATAGAGATTACAAGATAAATAACTACAAGATACTGAAAGATATATGATATAATCTGAACTGATATATTTATTATCTAATAGTGCCTAAACCATGAAGTTGGACTCGTAAATTACGCTCTTTCGTGCTCCCTCTGTCCTGAGATAGTTAGTGTAGTTTGATACGGAGTTTTAGATTAGAAGTGAAGATTTACGAGTTTTTGTATACTTTTGACTTTTGTCGTGGTTACAAGTTAGTGATATCGACTCTATCCAAAAAAGAAATAGCCCGTTTTAGGAAATCGAGTAACTTATTTACGGACGTTAGCATCGTAATTTTGAGACACGAAATATCACATTTCACGTCTAAAAATCTTTATAATGCTCGTTTTTCTTATTGTGCTTCATAGGTTTCGGATCCATTCTTTCTCGTCTTTGCATTCATCTTCCTCTCGTCCCAACTCAAGCACGTGCAAGAGGTCATGTTCTATGGAGATTCATTCATGACGTCGATATACGAGCTACGTGTTTGGATGATGAAGTGCGCTTCATGCTACTTATACGCAACTTTAGGTGCGGTTATGGAGAAATTCGGTATGCACGAGGCACATTTTACGCTAACGAGTAAAGTGTACGATGAAGAAGAAACCGAGCGGTACCAAAAGGGAATATATGATTTCCAAGCATCGCCTTTCTTGATCGCTCCAATGTGTAGTTTGTACATTCTAAACGGGTTCGCGTTTATCGTTGGAATCGCGAGAATTATATCGGGCGAAAAGGGTATGAATGAGATGTTTGCACAAGCTTTCATAACATTGTTTGGGATGGTTGTGAATTATCATGTGCTTGAAGGGATGGTGATGAGGAAGGATAGAGCTAGGATTTCACCATCTGTTTCTCTTGTTTCTATTGCAATTGCTGCACTTGTGTTGTGCTTTGGCTATTTTGTTCTCATTTTTTGAGTGAGTTTTTGATGTACTTGATGATCAAATTTGGCTAAGATTCTTAATTTTCAATTTGATGTTATTTCTATTTTGTTAAAGGATTAGGATTTCTCATTGGAGAGGTGAGTAGGGTTGAATATCAAACTAAACTGTTCGATATTCGATGAGTGAATTTGATTAGAAAAAGTTCGTTTGAGCTGGGTTTGATAACTTTTATGTTTTTGAGAAGTTTTGAAGTTTAGATCGAGCTTGGCTCAGTTAATAAAAAATAATAAAAATACGTAAAATAGAATTGTAAGACAAGTAAAACTAATCCAAAAATAATCTAAGAATTTAAAGAGTAAGATAAGAATTGGTTTGAATTGGGCCTCAAACAATTTTTCAAAAACATTTTGAAGTTCACAATCGGATCCATTATCTGGCCCATTAACAACAATCCTAGGACAAGTAAAATTAATATTTGGGCCCCGGCCCATATGTACAAATATATATATATATTTAGTCAGAAGCCTAAACCCTTTCTCTGTCTCTCAAAAACTCTCATAGGTCTAGGGTTTTCAGCTTCACTCCCTATACACAAATCTAAACCATGGAAACCGCCGCCGCCATGGATATCGCCTCAACCGCCGGCGCTATGGATATCGAAGCCGCCACCGCGGCGCCGCCGAAGCAACCGGCGGTTCTATTCGCCCAAAAGCCGAATTTTCGGCCCCTGAAAGCGCACGAGGTCTCCGACGGGAAGATCCAATTTCGCAAGGTACCCGTCCCACCTCACCGTTACACACCCTTGAAGAAAGCCTGGCTCGAAATCTACACCCCAATCTACGAAGAGATGAAAATCGACATCCGTATGAACCTCAAATCCCGCAGAGTCGAGCTGAAAACCCGTTTCGACACCCCCGACGTCAGCAACCTCCAGAAGTGCGCTGATTTCGTGCACGCGTTCACGCTCGGCTTCGACGTGATCGACGCCGTGGCGATGCTCCGTTTGGACGAGCTTTACGTTGAATCTTTTGAGATTAAGGATGTGAAGACACTGAAAGGCGAGCACTTGTCTAGAGCCATCGGCAGGTTGAGTGGGAAGGGTGGGCGGACTAAGTTTGCCATTGAGAATTCAACGAGGACCAGGATAGTGATTGCGGATTCGAAGATTCACGTGCTTGGATCGTTTGCGAATATTAAGGTTGCCAGGGACTCGTTGTGTAGCTTGATTTTGGGTTCGCCTGCTGCCAAGGTTTATTCGAAGCTGAGAGCGGTCACTGCACGCCTTGCTGAGAGGTTTTGAGTTTTCTATCTGTTTGTATTGTTTTTTTGACAATTTATTATGCAATAGGTGTTATGGGGTATTGGAATTTTGGGCTTTACTAATACAAATTTGATGTCAGAGTGCTTGTGTTTTTATACATATATATATATATATATATATATATATATATATATATATTATTCTGTGAATTCTGGTGCAGTTTCACTCATAGTTAGCTATAGCCTATATATGCTCGCTTAATTAGATGTTTTCTGGTGTTACGGTTTGCTGTTGATTTTTCTGTTTAGGTACAAAAGTAATTCATGAAAAGATGACATTTTTATTGTAGATCAAAGTAGGTGTTTTTGTTTGCATTATTATGCTCATTAGTTCTTGGTAATGGTAACTCAAATTCAGCTCACTGACTCACTCAGATGCATAATTTCTTTACTACTATGCTTTCTGATGAATCAGTAGAACATGGCATCATGTTGTTATGTAATCTGTTGTAATGGGATTTTGGTAGGATTTTGTGCAACTATACTCTGTTGTAAGGTGCAAGGATTTTTGGAGAAAAAAGAGAAGCACCTAAGGAAGAACAGAGAACAACATAAGTATTCATTTCTTGTCTTGCAGAACAGTAGTTGTTAACAAACTTCTGCTAACCCTTTCCACTTATCCCTTCTATATACCCCTAGTTTGGAATTGCAACATAACTAAAGATCAATATCCATACCAAAGAAGGGCTCATGTATTTGTTTAAATTAAATGATAAACTTAACAAAGCGGATTCTGTTGTATTAGAAACTTTGCAACCCCTTTTAGAGCTTATAAGCTCAGCCAAACACCCTCTTAATCTTGTCTTGCATAACAGTATTTGTTAGAAACTTTTGCTCATTCTCTTCTACTTATATGTCTACTCGTCGGTTGGGATGCAACATAACGATATAAGCAAAGATTAATATCCAGACCAGATAATGGTTATTTGTTGTTTCGATGAATAATGGTTATTTGTTGTTTCTATTGTTCTCATTTATGGTAATCGTTTATCGTTCTTTCATGATGTTGATGGCTGCCAGGGGTGGCAATTTGGGTCCAAACATATATTTGGACCCAAATTAACTAAGTTTTAAATGGATTGGGTTTTAATATTTTAACATTTTGGATTTTTATTCGGTCCAATAATAATGCCCAATTAAACCCAACTCACTTTGAACTCAATCCAAATGGACCCGATCCAAACCTGACTCAATCAATCCAATTGGACTCAACACATATTACTGAGCAGGGCTTGGCTCTTTCCCCAACAGCCGGGTATAGGTTGTGCACTTAACCAGCCCTCCAATTTCTGGGTTAGTTGATTTGACTGATAAGTTGTTACACATTCCTTAGCGGATTTTGATTTCTTCTTGATGCATTTTTAAGACAGAAACTGAAAAATTCAGTAAGTATGAGATATTTAGTTCACACCCCCATTAAGAGCAAACAATGCGTTTATTAAGCAATTGTGACATTTTATTATTCCTTTGAACACCGGTTTAGCCTCTTAGGAATTATTTTGAATTTGTTACTGTTATCTTATCTTGAAATTATATCGACCTCTGCTAAACTTTGAATATTTAGCATTTATATCCCGTTATGTTTGGATACTAACATGAACTTTGTGTGATTTTTTATTTTAATATTGTAATCATCTAAAAATGTTTTTTTAATTTTTTTTAATCAAGGTTAAAAATTTAAATTAAAATCATATTTATTAACTATCAATACAAGATTTTTTTAAATAAATAAATTTGTATCCAAAATTATAAATTAGTGGTCTAGAAAATTAAGAGCAATTAAGCCCAAATTATCAACCCTGGGCTTTTTGGAAAAAGAATTAATGAATTTTTTAGATATAAAATATATAAGAGTTTTTAATATTTTTCCTTTTAATTCTCTAAAAAAGTTTTTTTTCCTAGAAATGAGCATATCATCTAATTAAGGCCTTAATTTGTTGATTTATTTTTATAAGCCTCCACAAATGTGATTAGTAAACTCTTCTGGGCTGAGATGGGCTGCCCATCATTCTTACAGCTCTAAGGCCCAAACAAGCATAATAAATTGCACCTTGAAACTTTAAATTGCAATATAATCACCATTATTATTTTATTAACAATCATTGTTATTTATTGACATAAAATAAACGTTATTACATTTTAATAATCAAAATTAGTTTGAGATATTGAACAATGAGATCTCATGATCCGTAAAACATGCAATATATAATTAATACTTAGAAAATCAATTATCAGTGAGAAAATCGTGGAGCATCGATTCATGTGTGGATCTTATTACGTTAATAATCATAAATTATCTTATAGTCTTTAGAGGGTTATTGTGGTCATTTTCTCCAATTACACAAAATTTATAAATATTTAAAAATCAATATTTTATGTCATTCAGTAAAAGGTTGATAGCGTTAAAGAATGATACAACTTAAGTTTTTTCTAACCAAGTACTTAAAAATAATTGAAGCACCAAATATTAAGTTTATTTACAAATCTTAAGAGATAACAAATAGCAAAGTTTGAAATACAGTCAAAATACTAATACTATTATTAATTATTGTTCTCTCACTATACTCGGGAAATGTTGTTATAATTATTTGTTCAAAATATTTTTTATTTGAATTATTAAATACTTAAGTAGTGAATAAAATAGGAATAATATGTTTTAAATTAATTTAAGTCTTGTCAGCCTATCAATAATTGCGCGTGGCGACAAATTTGGAGTCACCTTTTACTTTTATGCGAATATTATAATATTCCTACTGAAATTGGACCCATTTGTCACATTATTATAAAGCTCAACCAAACTCACATGCTGAACAAAGTCCTATGTTCAAAAACTAAAGCAAATAAATAATTTATTTGGATTGTTTTTGTTTTTGATGTTTTGCAAAATAATTTTGTACAACATTTTTATCAAAACCATTTTACAGTATAAATAATGTTGAAATCTTGTTTGGTTGATTATTCTGAAAAAAAGAAATCGAGAACACTTCCCTTCTCTGTCTATGTATTTTGATGAAAGGAGGAGTGAAATGAGGAGACAGAAAATATATTCTTTTTCAATGCCATGTTTTTTGAGTTTGGAATGTAAAAGTGTTCTGTAAAATTTAAAATCAGATAAAACTTATTTTGAAAAATAGCAAATTTTGAAGGTTTATTCTTAAAAAACATAAAGTGGGAACAAGCCCAACCAAACGCATTTTTCATGTTTTTATTTTGTAAAAATAAAGACACACTTTAAAAACAATCATCCATAAAATTTTTCTATAAAGATGATGTGATTTTATAAGATATATATTAATTTAAGAATAGTGCAAACACAATTTAACCATCATTTACAATTATTTATACATAATATTAATTTTTACTAATTTTAAAATTTTATAAAAAAAATATTTAAGTTTAATTTGATAAGTTATCGAATCAAGCTCGAGAGAAATTTAATTGATCAATCTTGAATCGAATAAATTAATTTAATTTTCAAACTATTGTGGATTTTGCCCTATTTTCGGAAAAAGAAATGTAAAGGTGGATCAAGACATATTAGTTTAAATAAATTATCTAGTTAAAAAAACACATCACGTATTCACGTATGTGTTAGGCAGATGAACTAGTCTATTACGCAATTCTAGATAGACATTATCATATTATTATATTATTATATCGAAGAAATAACATGGAATCTTTTTTATTATTGACAACACATCATAATTGGTACGATATAGTAATTAAATAATAATAGTGGGGAGACAAGCATATTTTCATTTTGCGTATAAATTATAAATAAAATGGCGTTCTTTTCTATGCTTTTATCAAGTATGAAATATTAAACTATTAAATAAAGAACCTATTGATATATATGTATATATAAAAGATTATTAAAAAAATAATCGTGTAATGGTAGTCCCTATTAATGCCCCACTTAATATTATTTTTTTGCGTAATATTCAACTTATTAAATCAATGGGCTTTAGCTATTGCACCCTTTCCCCCCACAAAGTTGATTCGTCTTTTTCATAAATTTCAACGAAAATATTCTTTCGTTTTCACTTTGTTTGTGATGGATATTAGTGGAATTTGATTTTAAATATTAGAATTAAGGAACAATTAAATTCGAATTTTGCTTTGTGACTCTCCCAAGTCTTAATAAGTTAGACTTGGTTATTAATTGAAAATTATATCTTTTTTTAATAAGTTATATGTCCAAATTTCACTAAATCCTACCCTCTTCATATCGACTTATATGATTAAAATTCCATGTTAAATGCAAATTTATGTAATTCATTTTTTTTTTTGCCAAAAGGAATAAGAAAATAAAAGAATATGTATATATATATATAGCTTTAAATGTATTTTATCCGAAAGTTTTCTTTGGGACTTTTCTAATCTTCATTTGGGCAGAATTATACCTTTATTCTTCCCGAAGAAATGCTTATTTTTTTATGTTAATATTGTTTAGTGGCAACTTTTAATCAAAATTTAAACAAATTATGCCAATTAACTAATACAATGAATAATTATAAATTAACTACTCATGCCAATTGTTTTATTGTTTGATGATACATTAATGAAATTTCTAAGGTATGGTAGGTATTCAAGTTGAGATAGACATTTATATATAATATATATGTGTATATATATATATATTAATTATTGTACCAAATAAAAATAAAATAAAATAGAGTCATTGGTCAATTAAGATGGGCACAAGTCGCAGTCTCATTTGAGAAGATAAATTGATCGGGTCGGGGCCCACCAAGTTTCAACCAGTCAATCAGTAGTGCAAGTACTAAAGTAGAATAACCACAGCTCAAATGAGAACTTCTCAAAATTAGACAGAAAAAGAAAACGATTCACTTCCAGATCTCTATTCGAAAACGATTTCTACTGTTCTCATCTCAATCCCTAGCTCTCTGGAATATACGGGTAATTTTTGCTGTTATTGTGATTTTTTTTATCGCTTAATGCTTCAGTATTATTGAATTTCTAATTAACAATTAGATATCTTAAATACGTGGTTTCGATTGCGAATTAGCGATTATATAGAGCACTGGAATTTAACTGATTAGTTTTTTTGCTTTGTGTGTGTGTGTGTGTGTGTGTTAATTTAGGTAATTTTCATGTTTTTATGATGTATTATTTTCTCTATTGCAATTTAACGATTATTTAGGCAGTGAGATGTACTAATTAGGTTTCTTTGGTGTTGAATTTAGGGAAAGAAAAAAGTGAGATATGGCGCCTTTGAATGAGTGCCGTGCGTTGAAAGGCAATCTGGTTATCAACAGGCTTCATATCTTGTTCAATTCAATTGCTATTTTGGCCTGGATTTACTATCGAGCTACAAATCTTTGTAGCATTATCAAAAACAGAGATACGCCTCTGTTGCCCTATCTGATCGTATGTTTCTCCGAGAGTGTGCTTACATTTCTATGGATTCTTGAACAACCTTATAAGTGGAGACCGGTTAAACGATACGTGCATCCTGAAAGTTTGCCGGAAGATGATAAGCTTCCACCGCTTGATGTGTTCATATGCACGGCTGATCCGAGCAAAGAGCCTTCTCTAGGGGTTATGAACACTGTGATATCAGCCTTTGCTATGGATTACCCGCCCGATAAGCTTGCTGTTTTTTTATCGGATGATGGCGGTTCGTACGTGACTTTGCAGGCGATGCAAGAGGCCTGGAAGTTTTCGAGGTATTGGATTCCTTTTGTGAAGAAGTATCAGCCCAAAACTAGGTGTCCAGAAGCGTATTTTTTGGAAGAGGGTCATGATAAGTTGAGTAATAGCAGTGAGTTCGCAGCTGATAGGAAGAAAATTGAGGTTGGTTAGAGCATTCTTCTTTTTATGTTTGTATTTGGCTTTACGTTATTTATCTCTTTGTTTTAACTTGTGTGAATAATTTTGGCTTTCTCGTGTGCAGCAAAAATATGAAGAGTTTAAGGAAAATCTGGAGAAAAATTCAGTAAACGCAAAAGCTTCTGTTAGCAGAGATCATCCGCCTAATGTCCAGGTGAGCATGATTTACGTGGTCACTTACAGTGGTGGTGGATAAACAATCAAGAGGCTTTTACATGATTTTAGAAGGGCTACTAACATGATTTTATGGAGTAAAGTGCAGTTCAGTAGTGTTCAAAAGCCATGATTGACGATAATATATTGTTCATGGCTTGTATCAGGCTCATTTTCAGGAAACTTGAATTGAAATATATAATAAAAGCAGACCTCGTAAATTGATGGTGGATTTTAAAATATAAGGGCTTCTAGATTGTAGATTTGAAATCAAAAGATCAGCTCAGGCAACACCTTAGTGCATCTCATATCTTCACTTTTCAGTGTATAATCTGGATGGACTTCTATTCACTTTTAGTCTCTTGGTTTCTGTGTATATCTTCTTAAGGGCAGGGGATTTTACGATACTAAATGCATCACCAGTCACTTCATTGACTCTATCGCACATTTCTGTGTATAACATGAGAATATTTTCCGTTTGGTGAAGCATTTTGTCAATTCATTGATAAACAAGAAAAGAGCATGGACTGGGCTGATTAGATGTTTCCTGTATTGTTAGATGGTTCATGCGTTGCTGTATGTTGTATATATAAAACTGTTACAAGAAAAAAAAAAAAGAGAGAAATTTAAAGGAAAAAAACAGAAGATCTGAAGCAATATGTATACCCCTTTACCTATCATAAAGGCAAAGAGAGGGTATAAAGCCTCTCAATGCTGAACAAACTTAAAATGCATTAACTTCTAATAAAATGGTATTGATAGGTGATAATCGATGAAGATAGCAGTGCAGTGGATTCAGACCTAAAAGAGATGCCTCTTCTTGTTTATGTCGCTAGGGAGAAAAGACCTTCTCATCATCACCATTTCAAAGGAGGAGCTCTTAACGTTCTCGTAATCTTTCTTCACCCCTCGTCCTTTTTTATTTCTCAGTTATTTCTTTGCTATTCTCGGATGATTTTGCACAATTTCGGGATTAACAACATATATGTTCACTTTTCCAAAACAATTAAGAGGATACCGCTATTGCCGATAGACGCATTTATTTATCTCAATAAATGAAAAGTACTCTCCACATTAGATTTGCACATTCATTTTTCTTTTTACACATGTATAATAAATTGCGAAAAATTGATTTGCAGCTTCGAGTATCCGCTGTGCTAAGCAATGCCCCGTACTTTTTGGTACTGGACTGTGACATGTACTGCCACGATCCTTCAGCAGCCCGCCAAGCTGTATGCTTTTATCTTGATCCTAAAATATCTTCAGAGATATCTTGGGTTCAGTTCCCACAGAAATTCCGCGATATGGGCAAGCATGATATCTATGGTGGTTCACTTAACCCCATTTGGGTATTGTCTTTAAAAGCTTTGCAGTTGTACAATGTTTGATATTGTTAATAAACTCATTTTCCTGTTGAGATTAATTATAATTTCTATTCCATTGTCTCAACAACATACAGAGAAGAGGACAAGGGTTAGATGGACTTCGAGGACCAACCATATATGGATGCAACTTTGTCATGACAAGGGAATCAATCTATGGTATTGACAAAGTTCCAAAGGGTACGTTAATTTTCATAAATATCTACACACACACACACACATATATATATATATATATATATATATATATTTGGAGATTTTAGCCTAAGAAGCTGTTTGGCAAAACATCCTTATTTTTAATTATGTGCACAGGTAATGTTGATCTGAACCAGCTGAAAAAGTCCTTTGGTACAAGCAATGAGTTCATTAAAACAATCAACAAAAGTTACAGGCCCCAGTTGCCAGAGGACAGAAAGTGCTCTAGTGAATTGCAAAAAGAGATTCAATTCGTAGCCTCTTGTGCTCATGACAAGGACACAGAATGGGGACATGAGGCAAGTATCTATTTATTAGATTCAGAAAGTGAGCGTAGCATTTTGAATGTGAATATCTCCTTGCAATTTTACTTCCAATGTTTTACAAACTTGCAACCCATAGGATGATTTTATTTTGCAGTTTTAGTCCCCAGTCACGTGCATTACATGTGATCAGTAATGAATTAACAATGTGCATTCTTTTTTAATGGATGAGACCAAAATTGCTACAAAATGAATGCTATGGACTAATTTTGCCAGTCTGTAAACAGTGAAACTAAATTGTAACAAACTCTATGTTAAGGAACTCTTATAGTAATTTTCCCTTTCCTTAAAGTATGTACTAAACAATTTACTTGTATGTTTCAAGTGCAGGTGGGTTACAGATATTTTAGTGTCGTGGAGGACTCTATAACAAGCCTTATCTTGCATTGTCACGGCTGGATTTCTGTGTTTATTGATCCTGCCAGGCCAGTTTTCTTGGGTGCATCCCCTATGAGTCTGAATGATATGTTAGTTCAACAGACAAGGTGGTCTTTTGGCCTAATGCAAATTGGCCTGTCAAAGTATTGTCCTCTTATATACGGCCCCTTGAGAATGTCAATTCTGCAGAGCATGTGTTACGCCCATCTTGTACTAGAATGTCTTTACGCTGTGCCCTTTTATTTGTTGGCGATCATTCCTCCCATTTCTCTACTTTACGGCATTCCTCTGTATCCGAAGGTGAGTATTATCAGAGAAGGATAACACTTAATTACTTTAAAAACCCTGTTTAAGCTGCAATTCGCGGAAAGTTACTTTTACCATTATCTGATTGAAAGTGAGTGACTAAAATATCATGTCCATATCATTAAGGGTGTGTTTGGATTGAAGGATTTGAAATTTATGGATTTCAAATCCATCGACAAATTCATTTAAGTTCGTTTAGATGAAATCATGTTACGATGGATTTCAAATTCCTTGTCATTCATTTTGACCTATTTTCTTCATAACTACGGTGGGTTTCAAATGACTCCATTTTAGGTGTCATTTCAAATCCTTCCTCCAAATCCCCTCCCCAAATCCAAAGCACTGAATCCAAACACACCCTAAGGGTTCTTCGTGTCTGATTGTGCTCCTTTATATCATTTTATGATAGATACCTTTCTAATGCTTGCTCTTGTACCGTCCTTCACAGGTTTCAGATCCATTTTTTCTCGTCTTTGCCTTCATCTTTTTCTCATCTCTACTCAAACACGTGCAAGAGGTCTTATCCTACGGAGATTCATTCATGACTGCAATTTATGAACTGAGGGTTTGGGTCATGAAGTGCACAGCATGTTACTTTTACGCAAATTTGAACGCAGTTTTGGACAAACTCGGTTTGCTTCAAGCAAATTTCTCTCTAACGAACAAAGTGGTCGATAATGAACAAGTGATACGTTATGAGCAAGGCATATACGATTTCCAAGTGTCACCTATGTTGTTAGCCCCATTATGCAGCTTGTATATTCTCAATTTGGCTACTTTTACTCTTGGGATCCCAAAAATTCTTCAGAAGGGAGATGAATTGTTTGCACAAGCTGCTATCTCGTTGGTTGGTTTGATTGTGAATTACCATTTGCTCGAAGGTATGGTGTTGAGGACGGATAAGGGTCGTATTTCTCCGTCTCTTCTTTTGCTTTCTGTTGGAATTTCTGCAGGTATCTGGTTCGTTGGATCTTTTCTTGTCATGTAATAAGTGCATCGATGGGGGCTTCGTGATTTAGCAATGTTTCGTTTTCGAAATTGAAGTCTTGGGAAATGAATTACACTTTTCAGTAGGATTTTTCATAAATTCCATTTCTAGTATGAGTTTTCCCAACTGGAAAAGGAACAAATTTGATGTATTAGTTCGAATGTTACCAGACTTGTAGTTTTCGATGTAAGCTTTGTGTTTTAATCGTCGATTTCATAATAATGTGACACCCTTGTGAGTGCAGTGAATAGACACAAATCAAAGATTAGATAACCTTAGTCACAAGCTAAGAAATCAAATTCCTTTTGACTAAATATCAATTATTAGAGTTGTTCTTGCCGACTTTAATGATAATGACTGCATATAGTGTAGCCATATCTTATTACAAAAATCCAAGTTCTATTAATTGAAATATATTTTTAAAATCACTATTTCATGAATGATTCTCACGTAAAACAAAGCAAAATACATTTTGAACCCCACTTTTATAGCATAGGATTCCGAATTAATAAAACTATAGCCACCAATATATTGCCGCGTGTCACATTATAATATAAAGAGATAAAACTGGTACAAAGTTCCAAATCAAGCACTGAATAATACGAAGTAAACAAGTTTCACGTGTATGTATATACACATATAATATCTATCAATGTATATATTATATAATATATATCTTTTTCTCCTTGGCTACTACTCTTCAAATATCTACTCAAATCATTTTTCCACAGTTCATTATCCTCCATCTGGACCATAACATTGCCGCCGGGAAACTACATCGCCACCGGAAAATTATATCACTGCCGGTAACTCTTCTCTATCACTTTAGTTTCGAAGTTTCTTATATTTGAAACTGCGCCTGTTACTGTAATGAGAATCACTGATTGTTTTATATCACTTAGGTTTTGCTTATTTGTTTTTTTCCGTGTTCAATCATTTCTACCAAAAAATAGTATCTCTGGTTGCTTTTACTCCCTTTTGTTTCGATGTTCTGTTCGTAGTTTGAAACTGCAGTGTTGGTGGATGGATTCCAACAGGAGATTGTTTTAGACCAGCAAGGTATTATTAATTTTCTGTGCTCAATCATATCTACCGGAAAAGAACACCGCGGTTAACTTTTTCTAGTTTTTGTTTCGATGTTCTTATTTTGAGACCGAGTGTTGATGGATTGCGAACCAAAGATTGTTTTAGATCACGTAGATTTACTAATTTGAATTTTCTGTTTCAATCATTTCTGTAGGAAAACAACACCATCGGCAACTTTTATCCTTCTTGTTTTTATGTTCTTAATGTGAGACATTGTGTTAGTGGAGTGCGAATCAAATATTGTTTTTCATCACTCAGCTTTAGTAATTTGAATTTTTGGTGTTCAATATAGGAAAAGAGAATTGAGGAATTATGGATAGATCACTTCCGCTGAACGAAGCGCGTGTTGTGAAAGGCCAGTTGATCGTCAACAGGCTCTATATATTCGTCAATGCAATTTCCATATTAGCCTTGTTTTATTACAGAGTTACCAGTCTTTATCGTATTATCGTAACCAGAGAAGCTCCAATTTTACCCTATTTTCTCGTGTTTGTATCTGAGATTGTGCTCACTTGTCTTTGGATTGTGCAACGACCTTATGTTTGGAAACCGGTTAAACGAACTGTGTATCCTGAAAGATTGCCAGAAGATGAGAAGCTTCCGGCAATTGATGCGTTCATATGTACTGCTGATCCAAGCAGAGAGCCTCCTCTGGGGGTTATGAACACTGTTATATCAGCTATGGCTCTGGATTATCCTCCTGATAAGCTTGCGGTTTATTTGCAAGATGATGGGGGTTCTCACGTGACTTTGAATGCTATTAGACAAGCGTGGAAATTTGGTAGATTCTGGATTCCTTTTTGTAGGAAGTATGAGGTGAAGAATAGATGTCCTGATGCTTATTTCTCGGCTGCTGAAAGTGCTAGTGACAAGTTCATTAACAGCAGTGAGTTCGCCGCTGATAGGAAGAAAGTTGAGGTTGGTTACATCACTATTCTTGAGCTGTTAGATGACAATTACATGTTGGAATTTGCCTTACTTTTGTATCTCTTGTTTGTGATCTGTTTAACATTGTTTTATGGGTGCAGCAAAAGTACGATGAGTTTAAGGAAAATCTGGAAAAGAATCAAGTAAATGCAAAGGGTTCTGTTAGCAGAGATCATCCACCTATCGTTGAGGTAGACAGTTCACTGAACATAATGTATAGACATAGAGCAAGGTTTATGTGGTATTTACAATTCAAAAGACATTTTATTTGGACATGATGGATAACAATTAAGTGACATTCATAAATATGGGATATCATTTATTATTTTAGACCAAGTTGAAGCTATCAGACATATTTCTAGAAGGGTTACCTGTTTTTGGGGAATAAAGTGCAGCTAATTGATGTGTATAATTAATGAGCAAGTATAAGACTGATTTCTTGCTGTGCATTCACGAAAAAATTGGTATCCTAATGCAGGAAACTTAAATTGAACATTTCATTGATTCATGCAGACCTCGATAAGTGGACAACCTATTAATTTATAAGGGGAGAAGGACTTATATAATACTGATTTGAAATGAAAAACTTCAGGTTAAGAAAACCTTGGAGCACTAATGTTTTCACTTTCGATAATATCGTTGGGATGGAATTCTATGCACATTTAGTCTCTTGATGTCTTAATATATTTCTTGTGCTAAAACCTACTCATCTAAGTATAGTTCCCCGTATTGTGAGATTGTAAATGTGTTGCTATGTATCGTGAATAGGAGTATTCAACCAAAGGTAAGGAAAAAAGAAGCAGACTGAGCAGGATAATATACCTTCAGGAAATAGATGTGGCTGAATAAAACGTGTTAACTCTTTTTAAAATTGTACTGACAGGTGATGACGGATGAAGATGGCAATGTAATGGGCTCAAACCTTAAGGACATGCCTCTTCTTGTTTATGTCGCGCGGGAGAAAAGACCTAATCATCCACACCACTTCAAAGGAGGAGCACTTAATGCTCTTGTAATCTTTCTTTACACCTCTACCTTCCTTTTCCAGTTATATACACTTGCTATTGTTGTATGATATTTCTCAATTTTCATGGTAGCAACAGTATAATATTTGAAAATGATTGATAAGAAACTACTATTCCAATATACACATGTATTTTACTCAATAAAGAAACGTAGTTGCCGCAGTAGCATGCAAACTATTTTTTTCTTTCATCCTTCAAATCTATGTTATGATTAACATCATATAATTTTCAGCTCCGAGTATCAGCGGTGCTCAGCAATGCTCCATACTTTTTAGTTTTGGACTGCGATATGTACTGCAATGATCCTTCATCAGCACGCCAAGCTATTTGTTTCTATCTTGATCCAAAAATAGCTCCAAAAATAGCCTGGGTTCAGTTCCCGCAGAAATTTCGTGATTTGTATGAGCATGATATCTATGGTGGTTCGCTCAATACCATATGGGTAGTGTACCTTAAAACTTCTTACTAATACAATGATGAATATCATCTGAAAGATCATTTTCCTGTTTGAATCAACCTGATGTTTGTCTAATGTCTGAAAAATGACACAGAGAAAAGGCCCAGGCTTAGATGGGGCTGGAGGACCATCCATTTTTGGCTGCAACTTTTTCATGACAAGGGAAGCAATCTATGGAATGGGCAAAATTGATAAGAGTAATGCCAATTCTCATAAATAAGACTCAGCATAAATACATATATTTTTTGGAAATCATAGTATAAGTTGTTTTTGGGTAAAACATCCTTGTTTTTTTGTTGTTTTATTCAGATGTTGATCTTGACCGGATAAAACAGTCCTTTGGTTCAAGCAATGAGTTAATCAAATCACTATACAAAGACTACAAGCCTCAGTTGCCCGAGGACAGAAAAGTCTATGGTGCATTAGAAAAAGAGCTCCAATTGCTAGCCTCTTGTACTTACGACAAAGGCACACAATGGGGAGAAGAGGTAAGTATCTACTGTTTTATTGGAAAGTCATGTAGTTGGGTAAAATTGTAACATACATATATGTTCGAAATGCAGGTGGGTTACATGTATTTTACTGTAGTGGAGGACTCCATTACAAGCCTTGTTCTGCATGGTAGGGGCTGGATATCAGTGTACCTTGACCCTGAAACACCGTGTTTCTTGGGTTCATCCACTACGAATCTGAACGACATGTTGGTTCAGCAGACACGATGGTGTTTTGGCCTAATGCAAATTGGTCTATCAAAGTATTCTCCTCTGTTATATGGCCTTCCAAGGATGACATTTCTTCAAGCCATATCTTATTGTGCACCTGTATTTGAATGTCTTACCGCTATCCCCTTTTATGGTTTTGCCATCATTCCACAGATCTGTCTACTTCACGGCATTCCTCTGTATCCCAAGGTCAGTATCATTTTATAAGAAAAATAGGGCCCGAGCACGTGTTTGAGTGTTCAATTAAAGAAAGTAAAAATGAATTCATCGCAACTTGAACATTAAACGGTTTCTTATTTCAAAGACTTTACATCATACTAACTCAAATTGTCTAAATTGGACTTGAGCCAAAAAAG
The DNA here is from genome assembly GCA_963669365.1 of Verbascum thapsus. Lineage (NCBI taxonomy): Eukaryota > Viridiplantae > Streptophyta > Magnoliopsida > Lamiales > Scrophulariaceae > Verbascum > Verbascum thapsus. Next base: position 3,957,065 of record OY770115.1, read on the forward strand.
CTCGTGATCGAAATAAAAAAATAAATAGTAATGTATTATTACATATGGACTAATATATACATATATATTTTAAATTTTTATGTTCTAGTATAATTCTTAAATATATCATTATGAATATTCATTACATCATTATACACATAGTATTAAATATACTATTATATATATTTAGATCGATCATCATCAATCAATAAATATCAGGATTGCGAGCCTAAGTATAGGTATACGTTGCTTGACTCGAAGATCACCCATACTCTTGAGTCTTAAAACATCTAACAAATGCACCATTCTGATTCTTGCTTTTGTACCTGGTTCCACAGGTCTCCGACCCATTCTTTATTGCAGTTGCAATCATTTTTATCTCATCCCAGCTTAAACATATCCAAGAGGTCGTAGACTATGGAGACTCATTCATGACAGCATTGTATGAACTAAGGGTCTGGATGATGAAGGGTGCAGCTTGTTACTTTTACGCAACTTTAAATGCAGTTTTGGAGAGGTTCGGTTTGCACGAAGCAACTTTCTCTCTAACCAATAAGGCGGTTGATGAAGAACGAGCCAGGCTGTTTGAACTGGGGCTATATGATTTTCAAGTATCACCTATGCTGTTAGTTCCAATATGCGCTTTATACCTTGTTAATTTGGCCTCGTTTATTCTTGGGATCCCAAGGATTGTTCAGAAAGGCGATGAATTGTTCGTACAAGCTGTTCTCCCGTTGTATGGATTAATTGTGGGGTACCATTTGTTTCAAGGTATGTTCTTGAGAAAGGATAAGTGTCGTATTTCGCCATCCATTATTCTCGTTTCTGCTGCAGTTGCTGCAGTTATCTTGTGCTGTGGGTCTCTTCTTGTCATGTTTTAAGTGAAAGGATGTAGGCTTGGTTACTTGTTACTGTTGATGTTTTAATTTAAATTTGAAGGGTTTTTTTTTTCATGAATTCTGATTCTAGTATGAATGAACTGTTTGTAATCAGCGCAAGTTTGGTGTCTTTAGTTTGAATTTTTAACAGATTGTGATATAGGTGTTGATTAGTCTATCTACTTATTGATAGTAGCTCTATTGTCTAATTCATGAAACGCCTAAGTATGGTTTTATTTTCGTTTTCAAATCTCATTTTCAATGTTAAAGTATGAGTTTCAAGATTGTATTATATATGACTGATACGTAGTTATATAGGAGATTGAAAAAATAGATTTAAAAAAAATATATAAATTTAGATAAAAATTTGATATCTTAAGTTTATTTAGAATTTTGTGATTTAATTATTTCAAAATAAAATTTGAAAGCATAAGCAATTAAGTCCTAAAATATCCTCTTGTTGAACATTGTGGTTGTGAATTACATATGTAACATACTAAAAACTGAAAAAAAGGGTTCAAAATTGATGCAAGAATCTGGACAAAATGCTTCAAAAGTGCAAATAGAAAACAAAACAATACTACCTTCAAACTTGAACAATCCAAATATATCAGAAAATAGTCTTCCAAAACATCAACAACAATAAGAAACCAAATGTAGTTCCAATCATAAAACTTCAAATTGTCCAAAAAAGGCACCAAAACAAACCACACAAAAAGACTCAAAACAAAACAAGGATTGATCCAAAGAACAGAATTGTCCCACAAATCACAACAGAGAGTGTAGTAATAGATGGTGCAATCCTTGCTCTATCCTTCCTCAAGAACATCCCTTCAAGCAAATGATAGTTTACAATTATCCCAAACAACGGGATAACGGCTTGTGCAAACATCTCGTTTATGCCCTTATGACTCTGAAAAGCCCTTGCAGTTCCAATAACGAAAGACGCCACATTTACAAGGTACAAGCTGCATAACGGGGCGAGAATCTGAGGAGAAGATTGGAAATCGTATATGCCCTCTTGGTGACGCTTTGTTTCTTCTTCGTCGTATACTTTGCTTGTTAGTGAAAAACTTGCTTCTTTCATACCGAATTGGTCCAAAACGGCGTTTATATTTGCGTATAAGTAGCACGCCCCGGATTTCATCATCCACACCCTTAGATCGTAGAGGGCCGTCCTGAGTGGATCGCCGTAGGACACGACCTCTTGCACGTGTTTGAGTTGAGCCGAGATGAAAATGAAGGCAAACACGAAGAAAAATGGATCCGTTACCTATAAACAATCGTCGAGATATGTATTATGAACATAATTCACAAGTGTAGAACTTCTTATCCACTATATCGAAGTGTATATGAGGTTATACACTGGAAAAACAATAAAATCAGTCATATAAGATATTACGATTTTAGTTTTACTTTCACACTTTATAATTTTAAAAACAATCTCAATAATTTGAAAACTTGCAATGTTAGTCCTATACTTTATGTTTGTTATTTACAAATGCATTTTAACCCTTAAACTATACGAAGTATGTCAAATACCCCTTAAAGAAATATTATTAAATTTATGCCCCAGAGAAATTAGAAAAATATAAAAGATGGTTGAAGGAGATGATGATTTGGTCATGTTATGAATGTCCCGACTAAATTTACATGTTTTTCTTTACTTTTAAATTATTTTCAGGGGTAAGAGACATAATATTTATTTAAGGGTTTGTTTAATACATAATGTTTAGTTGAAGGGGCAAAATGAAATTCATAATAATAAAATAAAGTATGAGACTAATATTATTATAAAAAAGGACTGATAATGCAACTCGTGTAAAATTTTGGGACGTTTTTCTAAAATCCCCTAAAATGTGAGACTAAAACTAGAATCGTGAAATCCTGTGGGATTAAAATTATTATTTTCCCAATTTACACTCAGGGAAATATATTATACATATGATGTTCATTAGCTATGCTAGAATACCACATGCACACTATATTCGATTAACTATTCGCAATAAAATCGATTTTTAGGCCCTTTATATACTGACCTTGGGATATAGAGGAACACCGTGAAGTAGACAGATTTGAGGAATGATGCTTAAACCGTAAAAAGGAACGACGTATAGAGGGTCAAGTGTAAGTGCTCCATAACACATGCTTTGAAATATAGACATTCTCAACGGTCCGTATAAAAGAGGAGAAAACTTGGATAGAGTCATTTGCAGCAATCCGAAAGCCCATCTCGACTGTTGAACTAACATATCATTAAGATTTGTAGGACATGTACCCAAGAAACAAGGCCTTTTAGGATCTACCCACACTGAAATCCAACCCTTGCAATGTAGTATAAGACTCGTCATAGAGTCTTCCACTACGGTATTGTATCTCGCCCCCGCCTACATTTTCATCATAAAATGTTACAATCTTGAAAACCCGAAAAAAAAAATACAGGGTATAAGATTTGTTGAATAATATAAAACCCTGTTCATAATGAAATATATATATATATATATATAGAATTACAAGATTCGACAGTTAAGGTAAACCTAACTAAACTAGAAAAATATAAATATAAGGAAACATAATACATAAGTAAATAAAGATACTTGCCTCTGTTCCCCATTCTGAGCCATTGTCATAAGTACAAGAAGCTAGAAGATTGATCTCCTTTTGCAACGAATCGGAAACCTTCCCATCGTCTCTCGACACTTTTGGTTTATAATCTTTGTTAGTCGATTTGATAAACTCGTTGCTCGAACCGAAAAACCTCGTCAGTTGGTACTGATCAGCATCTGAACATAATCATAATGAAAAATTAAGGATGTATTAACCAAACATTCTTATGATCATCAAAAAATTTAAAAATATACCCTTTGGAAGTGTATCAGTTTGATAGAAAGCTTCTCTTTTCATGTAGAAGTTACAGCCAGTTATGGTTGGCCCTCTAAGCCCATCTAGCCCTTCCCACTCTCTCTATATAACAAGACAATATAACAAAATAATTTGATTCAAAACATTAAAAAAAGACAACTTTAACAAGATTAATGTAAGAATTTCAAAATACATACCCAATAATAGTGAAGATTACCATCATACAAATCATGATCACTCATATTATGAAAATGCTGAGGAAATTGAACCCAAGCTAGTTTTGGAGATATCTCGGGGTCGAAATAGAAGCACATTGCTTGTTTGGCCGAAGACGGGTCGTTGCAATAGTGATCACAATCCAACACCACAAAGTATGGAGCATTGCTTATCATAGCCGAAACTCGAAGCTGTTTAAGAATAAATATGAAATTTAAAACCGAAATTTTATAGAAATCTTAATAAAAAGTAAATTAAAGATTAGGGTTTTGATGAGAGTTTACTAGGGCATTTATGGCTCCAGCTTTGAAATGGTGAGGATATGAAGGCCTTTTCTCACGAGCAACGTAAACAAGAAGAGGCATTCCTTTTTGGCTTGAATCATTTCCATCATTGATCACCTGTCAATGTGTATAATCTTATGGTAATTTGGTGATTTATTTTGTTCATGCATGCATATTATATAATTTTTCGTAAATTAAAGGCAAATTCTACGTGAAGCCATTTACCTATCGTACTTTTAGTTTTGGAAGTAAAATAACACGTGTTTTGCACATGAAAATCCAGGTCTAAATTTGTCTAATTATCTTAACTTTAAAAACTACAAATGCAAGTTCACCCATCACAAAGTTCACATTTTTACCTTTGATTGTTATACTAAGTGGCATTTTTTATCCTCACATGGTGATTTTCTCTCCAAAACTGATAATTTTTGAATTTTTGGTGAAATTTATCATTGCTTCGTGCAAACATTGATAATTAGTGCACTCAAATTACCAGTACGGAATATATATGACCCAATTTACGAGCAACTGAATTTTGAAAGTTTGTTTTATATTATATTATACAATGTCTATCAATCGTTCAAAATTTTATTATATATAATTTAATTACCTCAACGATGGGTGGATGATCCCTGCTTGTAGAAGTGCCTATAATTTCCAAATTCTTCTCCAGGCTTTCCTTAAACTCCTCATACTTTTTCTGCACCCAAAAAAATAAAAATAAAATCAGAACACTTAACAATCAACATTGAAAAAATACATTTATATATATATATATATTATATATTCTCCATATATAACCCACCTCAATTTCATTCTTATCATTCACAAACCCCACGTCATCACTTCCCTCAGAACTGGAGAAATAAGCCTCAGGGCACCTGGTTTTGACGTCATACTTTCTACAGAACGGGATCCAAACCCTGGCAAACTTCCACGACTCTTGCATCGCACGCAATGTAACGGGGGCCCCACCATCGTCGGAAAGATAAACGGCGAGTTTGTCCGGCGGGTAATCCAGGGCCATCGCCGACATAACAGTGTTCATCACACCCAACAACGGCTCCCTACTTGGATCTGTGGTGCACACGAATATATCGACCGGCGGGAGTTTCTCGTCCTCCGGAAGTCTCTCCGGGAAAGCGACACGTGTCACCGGCCGCCACTTGGAGGGCCGGTGGAGGAGCCATAAGAAAGATAGAATAAGTTCAGATATGAAGACGAGGAGATATGGCGTTAATGGAGATTCTCTGGTTTTGAATATGTGGATAAGGGTTGTGGCCCTGTAGAAGAAGAGTGAGATAAGTGCGAGTCCATGGAGGAAAATATGGAGCCGGTTTATTATAAGGTCGTTTTTTTTTACTTGACAGATGTGAAGAGGAGGTGAATTTGTCACCATTTTTGTTCTTCTTTAGCTTCTTTTTGGTTTAGGAATGGAGTAGCCATTGAAGCTCTGTAATTTATAGCAAATGTTTGATGATAATATAAGTTTGTATTTTTCTGGTCTTTGTATGGAAAGTAATGGCTATTTAGTGGCTCGCGAGGTTGTGGGTTCGGGTTTTAGAAGGATATTTTGGTCATTTTATAATAATGTGTTTAATCGATTTGTAAGAAGATGAGCCACGAGGACATAGAAATATGGACTACTTATGTTATATATTATGTGGTTCTATTCATGAGCCTCACGAGGACACACCAATGTTAGAAGAGGCCATGAGCCCCACGAGGACACATCAATATATATATATATATATATATACATACACACCACATATTGTGAATTCCAAAAAAATGATATTGATAATATTAGAATATATACACTCAATTATATTACCTTGGGAATGTTTTTTTGTTTTTGTTTTGAAAAACAGTCATATATTTTTTATTCATTAGAGTATGTACAACAACAAGTTAAATTTTCACTTTCTCTTTTCTATCACGTCAGATTCCCTACCACATTCCCTATCACATTCTTTTCAACTCCACAAAAGCTAGTCAATTAAAGTTTTTTTACTTTCTCTTTCATCCGCATCACTAATTTTAATAATTAATTTTATAGTTACAATTAATTTTAATAATAATTAATTTTATAGTTATATTTATTAATTAAATATTTAAAATTGAAATGAAAATATGGAGTAAAAACCTCAAAAAAAAAAAAAAATTTGGTGTCCAAATGACACAAACTTAGGCTCTATTTATAGAGCTTGAAAAAAGAAAATTAATGATGAAAAAAAATTATTTTTGTATAATTAATACTCAAAAAAACGATTTACAAAAAAAGAGAAAAAAAAATAAGGACCATTGGGACGCGTGGAGCGTTCCAATGGCTGCCTTTTTTTTTTCTTTTTTTTAAAGTGGGGCCCACATCAGGATTTCCCTTCTAGGGAATTTTTCCCCTCCTGAATTTTTCATAATCCCTACTTGCTGCAAGTCATCATTTTAATTTCACCCCCAATTCTCCTTTTGGTGTACATAGTCTTAAAAAGTTTACCAATACTGTTTCTAATAATAAACAACAAATCAAAATTTTCAAGATATTTGAGAGAGAGGTGGAGAATATTTGCTTCTTATAGTCGAGTTGTATTGTGGACTAGGCCTGATGGGGAGCAGTGGAATGGGCTACTACCTATTATCACGTCATTTCTTTATTGGGCTAAGGCCCAGCAAGAATGAAACTTATATGATTGGGCTGGTTTGTGGGCCTATTACAAGAAATTCTTGTTTAACATATGGAATTTCAAATTATATTTAAAATATTAGTATAATTACCTCCATGGTACTTCAAATATTAATATTTAAAAAGGATAAAAAATTAAAAATGATTAGCTTGGATTATAAATAGTTACTTAAAATAAAGTTAAAGTATAAAGGATATATCTATTAATCTATTAATATCTATTAATATATATATATTTGAGGGCTGTGGTTGACTTTTGTTGACCATTTAAAAGGCTCTAAAATTTTAATTCTAATTTTTACTAATTTTGAATTATTTTTATTGTAATAACTATTAACTTTTTTCAAGATAATATAAAAAAAAACTGCTCTTAACTTCCCGCTACAAAGTGGTTATCTTTTACATTCAAAAATGAAAATGAAAAATAAACATAAGATATTGCAGCCCTTGGACGTGTCACTGCAGAGAATGGAAGCAATTTCATTTTTCTGATAATTGAATTTTTTTGTTGTTTTCATTTGTTTATCATTAACATACAATCATTCTATTGATCATCGTTGCTTGAGGGGTCCAAGATCACGTAAGTGCATCGAATTCATGCCATCTTTTTAGTATGTTATTTTTGTGATTTATTCTTATTATTATTAAGTCTAAATGTAAGTGAATTGAATTCATGACATCCTTTTTGTATATTATTTTGGTGATTTATTATTATTAAATTTAAGATAATGACGTAAATTAGATAATGATTGAAAATTTTAAATCTAGGTAGATTTTGTGATATACAAGCTGTATTGCTATGTGTATATATAGCTGTATTGTTTTGTAAAAACAGATGCTTCTTCTCAATCTATCAGAAATACACAAATTAATGAATTCTCTCCTTCGTCTGTTCGATTCTTCATTTGTCAATACCAATCATAAAACTTCAATGTGTCCAAAAAGGTCCCAAAACAAACCACACAAAATGACTCAAAACAAGACAAGGATTGATCCAAAGAACAGAATTGTCCCACAAATCACAACAGATAGTGTAGTAATAGATGGTGCAATCCTTGCTCTATCCTTCCTCAAGAACATCCCTTCAAGCAAATGATAGTTCACTATTATCCCAAACAACGGGATAACGGCTTGTGCAAACATCTCGTTTATGCCCTTATGATTCTGAAAAGCCCTTGCAGTTCCAATAACGAAAGAAGCTACATTTACGAGGTACAAGCTGCATAACGGGGCGAGAATTTGAGGAGACGATAGGAAATCGTATATGCCTTGTTGGTGACGCTTTGTTTCTTCTTCATCGTATACTTTGCTAGTTAGCGAAAAACTTGCTTCTTTCATACCGAATTGGTCCAAAACGGCGTTTATATTTGCATATAAGTAACACGCTCCAGATTTCATCATCCACACCCTTAGATCGTAGAGGGCCGTCCTGAGTGGATCACCGTAGGACACGACCTCTTGCACGTGTTTGAGTTGAGCCGAGATGAAAATAAATGCAAACACGAAGAAATATGGATCCGTTACCTATAAAACAAACGTGGAACGATGTATTATGAGCATAATTCACAAGTGTAGCACTTCTTATACACTATATCGAAGTGTATATGAGTGTCAAGTTTACTTCCGGAAAATAGTAAATTCAGTCGCATAAGATATCACGATTCTAGTTTTACTTTCATACTTTATAAAGTTTTAAATACAATCCCAATAATTTGCTAAAGTTGCAATGTTAGTTCTACACTTTATATTGTTATTTAAAAATGCATTTTAACCCTTAAACTATACGAAGTATGTCAAACACTCCTTAAACAAATTTATTGAATTTATGCCGCCAGAGAAATTAGAAGAATATAAAAGGTGGTTGAAGGAGATGATGATTTGGTCATGTTATTAACGTCTCGACTAAATCTATATGTTCTCTTTTTTAACTTTCAAATTATTTTATGGGAGGTAAGAGACATATAATATTTGTTTAAGGGTTTGTTTCATACATATTGTTTAGTTGAAGGGGCAAAATGCAATTTATAATAACAAAAATAAAGTATGAGACTAACAGTTTTATATAAAAAAAAGATTAATATTGAACTCGTGTGAAAGTTTAGGACATTTTCTAAAATCCTGTAAAATGTGAAACTAAAACTAGATTCGTGATATCTTATTCGACTAAAATTATGACTTTCCCAGTTTACACTCAGGGAATTGAAATATTATACATATGATGTTCATTAGCTATGCTAGAATACCATATGAACACTATATCTGAGTGCAAAATCAGATAACTATTAACAATAAAACCGATTTTTAGGCCCTTTATATACTAACCTTGGGATATAGAGGAACACCGTGAAGTAGACAGATTTGAGGAATGATGCTTAAACCGTAGAAGGGAACGACGTATAGAGGGTCAAGTGTAAGTGCTCCATAACACATGCTTTGAAAGATAGACATTCTCAACGGTCCGTATAAAAGAGGAGAAAACTTGGATAGAGTCATTTGCAGCAATCCGAAAGCCCATCTCGACTGTTGAACTAACATATCATTGAGATTTGTAGGACATGTACCCAAGAAACAAGGCCTCTTAGGATCAACGAATACCGAAATCCAACCCTTGCAATGTAATATAAGACTCGTCATAGCGTCTTCCACTACGGTATTGTATCTCGCCCCCGCCTGCATTTTCATCATAAAAAGTTACAACCTTTGAAAACCCGAAAAAAAAAAGTACAAGGGTAAGATTTGTTGAATAATATAAAACCCTGTTTATAATATTATTGATGTTGAAAGATATATATATATATATATATATATATATACTATCTATAAAAGTATGGATGTTGGAAGGTGTTTGTTACCATTGTGAAAAGACTATTTTACCCCTTTTAATTCATAGTTAATTTATTCATTCGTATGTAACTCCTTCACAATAAATAATAATTAAATATTAGTATTTTACTAATTAAGTAATAATTTTTCATGTCAATTATTGCAACACTCATTAAAAAGTTTAAATATGATACTAACTTTTCAACTTCTCACTGATATTTATCCATTTTATAAAAGCATATTATGTATATTACTAATCCCTAATATATAAACATAAAGAGAGAAAGTAAATTCAAAAATCCTAAATTTATGAACAATTACAGGATTTGTGACATAGTCCAATTCATTAACAAATTCAATTTAATATTTTTTTTATGAGATAAAAAAATAAAAATATATAAGCAAATTTAATAATGTATTATTTAAATTGCAATATTAACAATAATGGATAATTAAGAAGAAAATTTATTAAAATGTGACACAAAAGTGGAATTCAATTAGTTGATGCAAGAATCAACAAAAAGAAGCAAAAAGCTGGTAAGCTAATACTTTCTATTTATTTATTTTAGTTTGAAATCTAAATATGATACTAACTTTTCAACTTCTCACCAATATTTATCCACTTTATAGAAACATATAATGTATATTACTAATCTCTAATATATATATATACATAAAGAGAAAAAGTAAATTCAAAAATTCTAAATTCATGAACAATTATAGGATTGTGACATAATCCAATTCATATATAACAAATTCAATTTAATATTTTTATGAGATAAAAAAATATTTAAATTGCAAATTAACAATGATGGATAATTAGGAAGAAAATTTATTAAAATGTGACAAAAAAGTGGAATTCAATTAGTTGATGCAAGGATCAACAAAAAAAGCAAAGAACTGATAAGCTAATACTTAGTTTCTATTTATTTATTTATTTGAGTTTAAAATTTAAAAATATTTGAAAAATTCGTACTATGAAAATTTGTGGAAAATGGTGTGAATTTGTTTATATTTAAAATATTGATTGAAAGTTGTAAAATATATAAAATAATAGTTAATCTGTATGTAATAAAATATAGTTTTTGAGATAATCCAAATATGCAAACATGTGGACGACATAACAGAACTCAATTGTGCTACATTAATAATTTAAATTATATTTCTTGTATCTAAGTTTTATAAATAGAGTTACTAAGTGTGGACTAAAATATGCCTTGTTTGTTTATGTTTTCAAAATTCATTTTCAACTTTTTAAATCACAAAATTCAAAATAAACTTAACACACCAAATTCTCATCCAAATTTTCATTTTTTTCAACTCTACTTTCTAATCTCTTATATAACTAACTATCAATCATATGTACGACCTTTCACACATTTACTAATCAAATCAATCATTATTTCACTTTATAATTTTTTTAATCTATATTTCTATTTTTATTCAAATAATCATTATATACACAATTATTATATACATCATCCATCAACCTATCACTATTGATTTGACATATTTTACAACTTTCAACCTATATTTAAAAACATAAACAAACAACTATCATTTTCACACGAATTTCCATAACACACAATGCCCGATAAAATTTTAAAATTTTATCTCAAAAACATAAACAAACTTAGAATTTAAAATTCTAAGATAAAAGTAGTTACCAATATAATTCACATTCAAATAAAATATTGGCTTTTCTATATCTATTTCTCTACAGATGATGTTCATTGATCATTTTATTTCTTATTCAATTATGCAATCATATATTGTTATTTCTTGAACTAAGATAATATGATTTAATAGTCATCTAAATAAAATTTGTGATGATATTCTTCAAATTCAGCATATTTTAAATAAATAAATTATAGTATGATATATGTGATTATTGTTTTGTACATTAGTATCACATCATTGGTTGGGGTTCCACAAGTATATACTAATAGTTAATGTCTAAGTAAAATGAGAAAAAATATTTATATTACTCATGAAATAATAAAGATTACTTACTTTTTTGATTAGTTAGTTATAATTTATATTAATAAATAAAATACAAATTTTATTTGATTTAGGAATCAAAGTGATACAAACATGAAACTTTAGGAACCAAAGTACATAGAAACAAACAATTCGGTTAAAAATTACCGAAAGGACTAAAGTTAGATAAAAGTACAATTTTGACAACGGTAAGCTAACAAATTACTTTATGGATGTAAGTGAAATAATTTGAACTTTTGGGATTATTTCATAAGCAATTGTACATGAGATTTAAAAAGTAGAGTTGAAAAAATGTGAATTAGGATGAGAATGGTTTGTGTTAAGCTTATTTATAATTTTTTTATCCAAAATTTTGATAATTGAATGAAAAAACATAAACAAACAAGGCCAAAAGGCTTCAAGCAACAAATGTTATTATTTAAAATAACATTAGGTATCATTAGTTTGAGTGAATTAAGTGTTTTTTTTTCTTCAATTTGATACTTATATATATAGGTTACTTTTTGTTGTATATTTTGATTAGGAAAATGGTTGCCAAGTTATTTTCCTTATTTTTTAAATAATAAATTATAAAGTAAAAGCTAACTGTCTATGTTGTTGAATAAATTAAATAAAAAAAGTTAATTGATAAATTTAAATTATGAATATAGAATACACATTTTCCACATTATAGTATTATATATAGTTTTGGATTAAAATCAAATTAGACATTCCATCAAAATTGTAAGATTTAACATTATCTTACTACTATCATGTTTGTTTATTTATGACGTCTATGTTATATTATTATGTTACACAAAATTCTAATTCAAAAATAAAAATAAAGATAGTAGACTACGCGCAATGTGCGTACCTTTTACTAGTACAGCTAAAGACTCGAAAGACTCGACAGTTAAGGTAAAACTAACTGAACTAGGAAAATATAAATACAAGGATACTTGCCTCTATTCCCCATTCCGAGCCATTGTCATAAGTGCAAGAGGCAAGAAGATTGATCTCCTTTTGCAACGAATCGGAAACCTTTCCATCGTCTCTCGACACTTTTGGTTTATAATCTTTGTTAATCGATTCGATAAACTCGTTGCTCGAACCGAAAAACCTCGTCAATTGATACTGATCAGCATCTGAACATAAATATAATGAGAATTTAAAAGGATGTATTAACCAAACATTCTTATGATCTTCAAAAAATTAAAATATACCCTTTGGAAGTGTATCAGTTTGATAGAAAGCTTCTCTTTTCATGTAAAAGTTGCAGCCACTTATGGTTGGCCCTCTAAGCCCATCTAGCCCTTCCCACTCTCTCTATATAACACAATATACCAAAATAATATTATTCAAAACATTAAAAAAAGACAACTTTATTAAGATTAATGTAAGGATTTGTAAATACATTACCCAATAATAATTAAGATTTCCATCATATAAATCATGATCACTCATATTATGAAAATGCTGAGGAAATTGAACCCAAGCTAGTTTTGGAGATATCTCGGGGTCGAAATAGAAGCACATTGCTTGTTTGGCCGAAGACGGGTCGTTGCAATAATGATCACAATCCAACACCACAAAGTACGGAGCATTGGTTATCATAGCCGAAACTCGGAGCTGTCGAAGAATAAAGATGAAAATTTAAAAACGAAACTTCTAGAAATCTTCGTAAACGGTAAATGCAAGATTAGGGTTTCGACTAGAGCTTACGAGGGCGTTTATGGCTCCAGCTTTGAAATGGTGAGTATATGAAGGCCTTTTCTCACGAGCAACATAAACAAGAAGAGGCATTCCTTTTTGGCTCGAGTCATTTCCATCATTGATCACCTGTTAATGTATACAATCTTATAGTAATTTGGTGATTTATTTTGTTCATGCATGCATATTATATAGTTTTTTTTGTAAATTATATAGAAATTCTACATGAAGCCATTCATCTATCGTAACTTTTAGTTTTGGAAGTAAAATAACACGTGTTGTGCACGTGAAAATCTAGCTCTAAATTTGTTTAATCATCTTAACTTGTTCACCCATCACAAAGTTCACATTTTTACCTTTGATGGTTTTACTAAGTGGCATTTTTTATCCTCACATTGCTATTTTCTCTCCAAAACCAATAATTTTCGAATTTTAGGTGAAATTTATCACTGTTTTTTGAAAACATTGATAATTAGTGCCCTCAAATTACCAGTATGGAATATATATGACCCAATTTACGAGCGACTGAATTTTGAAAGTTTGTTTTATATTATATATACAATGTCTAACAATCGTTCGAAATTTCATTATATGTAGTTTAATTACCTCAACTATGGGTGGATGATCCCTGCTTGTAGAAGTCCCTATAATTTCTAAATTCTTCTCCAGGCTTTCCTTAAACTCCTCATACTTTATCTGCACCCAAAATATATATATATATATATCAGAACACTTAATGGGTATTTTAGCTGAATAATACAAAAAAGAAAAAATAAGTTCAAATTAATACATTTTAAGAAAAGTTGTGAAAGTAATATAAAACGTTATTGTGGTTGACGTCTTTTAATTAGAAGATGACATCTTCTATTTATATTTTATTCTAATTACATGATATATATGACAAAATTTAATTATTAGCCAAATGAAATTTGATAATTACTAACATCCAATAATTTGTAACAAATTTTTTTTATGATTATTTTAACAAAATTTTGGATGTTACAAATTATTGGATGTTAGTATTGGATGTTATAAGACCATACATAAATTATTGTACAAAATAATAATTAAAGAAACACAAATTATTGTGTAAATGTCCTCTAATTTTACAATCACGTGGTCTTTTAAGAAATTTAATCATCAAACATTTTTCACTATCGTATAATAAGTAATTAAGAAAAACGAGCTAAACCTAAATGTCAGATGAATAAATGATCGGTCATTCATTTTTTAAAATTTTAATAATCTAAACCACATAAATATGAGATGAATCACTGATCCGTGAATAATTTTGAATTTTATAATAAAAAAATATTTTTAATTAAAAAAATTAAAATAAAGATATGAAGTTTAATGAAGAATATAACAAAAAATATATTAATTATTAATGTGATGATTATTAAGTAATTTTTCAAAATTTTCAATCCATTTGTGAAGTAATTATCAAATTTCATTCGACTAATAATTAAATTTTGTCATATCAAGTAGTTAGAATTAAATATAAATAGAAGATGTCATTGTGGATGACATCTTCTATTTGGATATTTTTAAAAAAATAAAAAATTGAGAAGATGTCATTGTGGTTGACGTCTTCTAATTAACATTTTCTTAAAATGTATTACTTTCACAACTTTTCTTAAAATGTATTAATTTGAATTTATTTTTTCTTTTTTGTATTATTCTAAAATACCCAACACGTAACAATCAACATTAAAAATATATTTTATATATATATTCTCGATATATTATAACCCACCTCAATTTCATTCTTATCATTCACAAACCCCACGTCATCACTTCCCTCAGAACTGGAGAAATAAGCCTCTGGGCACCTGGTTTTGACGTCATACTTTCTACAGAACGGGATCCAAACCCTGGCAAACTTCCACGACTCTTGCATCGCACGCAACGTAACGGGGGCCCCACCATCGTCGGAAAGATAAACGGCAAGTTTTTCCGGCAGGTAATCCAGGGCCATCGCCGACATAACAGTGTTCATCACACCCAACAACGGCTCTCTGCTCGGATCAGTGGTGCACACGAATATGTCGATCGGCGGGAGTTTCTCGTCCTCCGGCAGTCTCTCCGGGAAAGCGACACGTGTCACCGGCCGCCATTTGGAGGGCCTGTGGAGGAGCCATAAGAAAGACAGAATGAGCTCAGATATGAAGACGAGGAGATATGGCGTGAATGGAGATTCTCTGGTTTTGAATATGTGGATAAGGGTTGTGGCCCTGTAGTAGAAGAGTAAGAGGAGTGCGATTCCATGGAGGAAAATATGGAGTCGGTTTATTATAAGGTCGGTTTTTTTGACGTTATAGATGTGAAGAGGAGGTACCATTTTTGTTCTTCTTTGGCTTCGTTTTAGTGTATGAATGGAGTTGCCATTGATGAAGCTCTGTAATTTATAGCAAAATTTTGATGATAATTATGGAAGTTTGTATCCTTCTCGTTTTAATTTCAATGGTGTCTTAATGTCTTTGTATGGAAATTTATGGCAGCTCCAGGGGTTGTGGGTTCGATGCTAGCTCGTACTTTTAGAAGGATATTTTGTTAATAATTTAATTCTGAATTTTAACTATATATAAAATGAGCACTAGTATGAACTAGGGGTGTAAGGTCAGACGAGCCGGCTTATTAGTTTTGCTCGGTTTATTAGTTTTATAAGCCGGCTCGAATTGGGCTCAACTCAAACTCGAGATATCACGAGCTTGAGCCGAGCATTTCGAGCTCGAGCTTTCTCGTGAGCCGAGTTTGAACATACTTATAGTTGTTTATAAGCTCACGGGCCGGCTCGCGAACTTTTTATTAATATTATTTTTTATTTTTGTAAATAATCAAAATTTTAAAATTAATATTTAATTTTTTATTTAAAGCATAATTTAATAATACAGAAGTAATATTTTAATTTTTGTATGTTCGCAAAATATATAATACTAAATTATAATATTTCTATTTAAGTATGTTATCATATGTGTTTATACAAATTGGTTCAATTAAATTATATTTTTGTGATATATATTATATAATATATAGCTAATTAATATAAGTTAAACAAAAACTCTTTCCAATGATGTCATATTTTTGTCCGACGAAAATACCTCAGGGGGTGTAAATGTAATATGCTTTCCTGAACACCGCCTGCTGCTTCAATTATTTTATAATTCAATTATCCTCTTAAAATTAATCCTTTTATAATTCAATTGTTTGATTATTCAATTTTCTCTTTTTATTTTCTCTAATAACCAAACAAAAGGAAAAAAAATTCCACATAATTTTTTTAATTTTCTTGAAATAAACAAAATGAAACTAAATAGTAAATTTGATAATTCATAAAAAAATGCCCCCAACAAATATAATTTCTTTATTACAAATATTCCAACTATTTCTCATTTTCAAATGCCCCCAACAAATATTGTTTCTTCAATTTCAAATGCACCCAACAAATAATATTTCTTTATTACAATTATTTCTTCATAAAACTAAATAATAAATTTGATAATTCATAAAAAAATGAATATAAAAACAATTTTAAGTGCAAAATTGTAAAAAGGGCGAATGAGTCTCGTAACAATGATGTATTATGTATTAAATTGATATTCCATAAAATAAACATTAAATTTGATATTGCATATGTTCCAATTTCCATGTCAAATCAATTGAACACAATTTCTTTTTGTAAACTTAAAAGATGTCACCGACAGAATTTAACAAAATTTATCCTAATAAAATCTCATCCATATATCTATAATTTTAATTAAATACAGAAACAAATAGAAATCAAATATCAAAATAAAATAAATTATAATTGAGACAACTAATTAGCATAGAATACGCTCTAAAAAAGGGCTAATTTGCGGTGGAGGCGCCGATCTAACTTCTTTAAACTTCTTATCCCCAATATATCCCCTTTTTTAATCTTCACTATACCTTCCAATTCCGATATATTATTGTCTTCTAAATGTGAAAATATTTAATAAACCCAATTAATTCATCAAATATTACAGATTCATCTTAAAATTACTGTAACACCCCACGTTTTCGGTTCCTAATAATTGTGAGATTAAGATAATATTTATATTATTAATTAATTCCCTATACATTTCGATTCCATCATGTCATATTGAAATAAATCATTATCTTTTGCCTGATTCAATATATGAGTTTTTCTTTGGCTTATATTGTGTTCTATTCAGTTGTTCGTCTATCGATATATTATCGTGTTCTGTTTCTCGGCTATATGCATGTTATCACTATCTTTTGCTACAGAATTCGTTTTGTTAGTACCTCACTAGGTCTTTCGGATTCACTCCTCTTTCTTTATTTCTCTTTTCAGAAGGCTCGATATATCGGAAGGAAAAATTTGTGGCTAGTCACGTTGGGAACCTACTAAGTTATAAGAGTTAGATGTTGTAGATTTAACTTGAACTTGTTTTGCCTTGCATCTAAACTCTTTGTTTTGTACGTGTTACTTATATGGTTTGTATGTATATAATCGTTGGTTTGTTGTTCTTGTTTCTATATTACAAGTTCAAAGTTTAGTTTACGCTTAGCGGTAGCTCGAGATGGGATGGATTCTCATACTGAGCTAGTCGCGGTGTGGCGGGCTTCGACTCCCATCCCTGGCCGGAGGTGGCCACAATTACAGTGAAAACCCAACAAAGATTTTCTTGGTGTACTAGGGTTCAAGCTCAAAGACTTTTTTGACGCTGGGAAATAGGTGGAGAAAAAATAATCAACTAATTTTTATTTTCTTAAGTTTTAGTATTAGGAATGATGGATTATTTTGATTAAATAAAGGTAACGGTATTTCAGTCAATCTAGAATTTAATAATTTTTTCTTCTTTTTTTTTTCTAAAATATAATAGGGGCAAATTGGACTTTTCACCTTTTCGGGCAGGAAAAAATACAGGCAGCGCTCGTTAGGGGAGGTATCTGCAATTATGAAAGATTTTGAGTTTTTTTTGTATATTCGACATTATAGAGGAGAAGCATATGTAATTTTCCCTAATTTTTAAAGACTTGATATTAAATAAAGTATAATATAGTTAAATTTATCTTGCTCTCTTATTATAATTTATGAAATAAACAAAGAATAATTTTGTGACTTTGAGGGACAAAGTCATTATTCCTTGATCAATTAATCGTTAATCAGTTACAAAC
Organism: Verbascum thapsus; assembly: GCA_963669365.1. Lineage (NCBI taxonomy): Eukaryota > Viridiplantae > Streptophyta > Magnoliopsida > Lamiales > Scrophulariaceae > Verbascum > Verbascum thapsus. The sequence continues at coordinate 3,975,640 of OY770115.1, forward strand.
ATATTAAAAAAATTCAGAGATTGTTTATAAAAAAGAAAACATCTCGTAAACGAACTGATTGGACCATAGAAGTATTTCGAAAGGCGGGTTTTTAGACTAGGACATTACATGTAGTCCCCATCATACAATTTTTAACCTAAAGCCTTAGTTGTGGTCCAAAAAAAAATTGTGGAGTATTTTTTGTTGTGAGAAGATGAGCCACGAGGACATAAAATATGGACTTATGTGGAAAAATCTATCTTGGTCCCGGCCAAGATAGGCCACAAATTTTACTTGGGGTGGGTGGTTTAATCCACCACCCCAAGTGTATACCACCCCATCCCAAAATGAAAATTTGTGGTTAAAATCGAACCGGGACCAACGGTCTCGATCCAGGATAGAATCACCCGACTTATGTTATATATTATGTGGTTCATCATCTGACATCATGAGCCTCACGAGGACACATCAATATATATATATATATAAATATATACACCACACATTGTGAATTCCAAAAAATTATAATATTTCGAAATACACTCAATTATACTATATTATATAATTTTTTAGACTACTGATATATAATACAAAAATGAAAATAATGATTCTTTTTTCATTTTAGAAAGTTAAGTCAAAATTAAGCCTTAATGTATACCTAACCCTATAATTAGGGATGGACACGATCGTTATTTTTATGAAATTTATACCATACTAATAATTGCGATTTTAAAGTAACTGATATCAAAATTAGACATTTTAATATGTGGTACCACATATAACAATACCAATTTTAAAAAGTCTAATTTTAGTGGTATCATACGATTCCGGTCTAGTTTAGTGTGATTATGCGATTCTTTTGTTAAAAATATGTCATTCTTATATGTAGATAAAAAAAACTAAAGAAAGCAATATGATGTTGCCATGAATCCATTTCAGATTAAAAAAAAACTACTAACTATGAATAAAATCAAAATTACATCCCAAATTCTTATAATTATAGAAGACAATTTTAGCTTAGGTCAAATTTGGCAACATCCCATCTAACATGGGAAATGGGTTTTGAGTTAGTTTTAAATGAGTTGATTTTTAAATGAGTTAAGTTTTTTATGGTTTATAGATAGAATTAACTATTAAGTTCATCCAAAAGGTAATAAAACTCAACTCAAATATTAATCAAGCAGAATCCAGTTTAAGTACTTGCATGTTGTTCCTTAAAATTTATATTATTGGCAAGCAAATTGGGTCTAACTTGAAATTAAATTGAGCAAATTTTGAATCAAATTTTAGGAACCAAAATAAAATTTCTTAAAAATTAACTCAATCTAGACCAATTGAATTGTGTTAGAGCCAGTTCATCTTGATCAGTCTCTATCCCGTTATATCTGTATATCCGTCTCATTAGATTTGAAATAGAAAATAGTGTTTAAACTTAGCCCGCTAATGTGGTAAAATAGACGATTATTTTACCAAATCATAGTCGACTAGTGGAGAGGCGGCTGTGTTGTGGACTAGGCCTGATGGGGAGTAGTGGAGTGGGCTACCATTTCTTTAGTGGGCTAAGGCCCAGGTAAAAGTTGAACCAAATATGGATTGGGCTGGTCTGTGGGCCTAATACACTATTGGCCCAGTTGATTTAAACCAAAAAGGTAGATTTCACTGAAGTTAAAAGGGGAAAAAGAAAATGAGAAAATTGTTTGAATTAATAAAGAAAATCCTAAAGGTGTTCGAATCAAAATTGATATCCCCAACTAATATAAAATCAAATAAAACTCCTAAACGTCCCTCTACTATTTTGAAACACATCAAATACTATTGACAAAAAGACACTTTAATTTTGACTCGTTTAGTACAATCTATTTACTACTTGTCCCCACGATGATTAAAACTTAATTAGATTTCAAATTACATAAGTCTTGGACTAATATATGGTTGGCATAATATATAAAGAACAAATAATAGTTTTTTTTAAAATTATTTAATGTAAATTTATAACTAATTTATTTTATAATTTTCTAATAGAAGGAATTTAATAAATTTACTTTTTTTTTCTTTTGGTAACTTAGTTGCCTAAATAGATATTAAATTTCTTTTATTTTACATTTTCTAATTTTGGTTGCATTTTCGTAGAAAGTAAATAACTAAATATTTAGTGTTTTATTTTATATAAATTGAACTATGTATGTACGTCTTATGACATAGTGTAGTAATTATACGAATTTTGAAAGGTAAAAATATATATGCATTTATCACTAACTAATTTAAAACAAATATTGTGATCATGATATATAATATAAATAGGATAAGAATAGATTAAACACATTATCTTAATAAATAATATAGAACTTAGAAAAAGAATTATTAAAAATAAATAATGAATACCATGGATTATAAATAGTTAATTAAAATAAAGTATTAGGATATTTAAAAGAATATAATGTAAATAGTGATCATAAAATTTATGTGAGATTTTTTTAAAAGTTTAATATGTCTTAAAATTATTACATTCATAGTTTATATATTACAGAATTCTTTATTTAATGAATTTAGGATCCAATTAATTTTGAAGTCAAATTATATTGAAATGTAATCGTAAGAGGAAAAATCATAGGTTCAACCAAGTAAAAATCATTATTCTTGTTTTCTTGCTTTAAATGTTATTTTAAGTTTTTTTTATTGAATTGATATATTTTAAGATAGTCAACTAGGGTGGTTTAATATTTTATAAGTAGACAAATGAATTTTGCCCAACTACTAATTTATGAATGGTTCATTCATCATTGAAGGACCATTTGAAATTTAAACGCACACCACAATTCTATTTTTTCTCCCTTCTAAAGGGGCCACTCATAAATTTGTTGAGGCCTTATCACTAGAAAAAGACAAGTTCTAAATTTAGTCATTTTGGGACCCTAGTTTTTAATTGTATAATGATAGTTTAATTAAACTTGCCAAAATTATTGTTTATGAATATTGATTATTATTTATTCCCCGATTTTGAACTCACACTCACGTTGTATAAAAAGTTGTTGTTCAAATTGAACTAAAAACGACAAGATAGAGACTCTAACAAATCAATGACAAGAGTTACTACATTTGACATGCATTCACCTATTGTTCTACATCACTTGTAACGGTCAATCTTTAATACGCAAAAGGTATCAAATTTTGCCATGTTTTTAAAAATCAAGGAAGAAAAGAAAATTAAAACAACTAATTTAATAAATACCCATTTATTAAAAAATAAGCAAGATATATCGTATTTCATTAAACTCTCCAAAAAGTAAAAATAAAAATCTCACCCCTTTAATAATTAACTGAGTTCGTATAGTAAAATATACAATATTTTATATATTATTTAATAAAATACGGGGTTTGTTTGACTATTTTTCTAATCAGAGAGCACATGAATCAAATTTGATAAAATCGGAATGGTAAAAAAAGATTAAATTGCATTTTTCTTGTTTTGATTCTAAGTCTAGAAATATTTAATATTTGATCTTTTAATTTTAATTAATTTATTTCGATTAGCGATTTGGCCCCCATATTTTGAAAATATCTAAAATGTCTATATTTTTATTTTTAATTCGATATTTGGGCACGCCACATATAGTGCTTAAGTGTTAGAAGCGTATCCATGTTATTATAATGTTGTGTCAATTTTAGAAGTATACATCGTGCTTTAAAGGCTTATAGCTCATAATTCATAAAAATATTAAATGAATTATGTAGATATTGAAATTTTGCAACCAATCAAATCATGTTACGTGAAAATATTGACCAATCAAAAGTCGTCTACGACAAAAGATATTTATCTTTTCAAGTTAAGTTCTGGATAATTATCAATTCAAGTTAAGTTTTGGATAATATCTAGAAGATCTATCTAGATCTTCTATCAGCCAATCAAATGGCTCCAAAATTATGATAATTATTTATTAAATCAAATGGATAATTATCAATGGAATCCAAATTATCCATAACTCTTCCATCCTACACCTATAAATAGGGTCCTTTGGAGTTCATAAATTACATACACAGAAGTTCATTCAAAAAGTTAGAGAAGACGAAGGAAGCTCTCCAAATTCTCTCTGCGAAAGTTCTTCAAATACAAAGAAGATTCAAGGCGTTCTAGACAATATTCAAGGCGTTCTAGGCGAGACTCAAGGCGTTCTAGGCGATATTCAAGGCGTTCTTGAAGATATTCATCAAATTATAGTGTTTGATTCGTAATTACGGTGCTAAACCTACGAATTAACGTTATAGAAATCCAAATCAAATTCAAGAAAGATCAAAGTCACAAAGTCAACCTTGAAGATTTCAAATACCATATCAAATTCAACGTTTGATCCGAGATTAAGCTGCCAAGCCCTCGAATTAACGTTATAAACATTCAAGTCAACGTTGGAGAAGATCAAAGAAGCAAAGTCAACTCCAATATTCAAGTCAACATATTTTGAAGGAAGAATCAGAGGATTAGAATAGAGATTTGTACCCCATATTTCATTTTGATCTATATAAATTTCATTTGTCACAATTTTTGTGTTTCTTGATTTTCAGAATTACAAATTTGTTGTGTACAAATTTTTGGTACGCCCAGTGGGACCATCTCTACCTCTCATCTCTTCACTTCAACAAGTTCAAATGGATGCTCAAGTCAAAGCTATGAAGATAGTGGAATCCAAGATGATCATCTTAAATCCTTCAAACTCCACGAGTGAAGTCATTGGCATCACCACAAGAAGTATGCCCATGAAGCTACAAACATCTTCAAAGGTGGTTCCCCTACTTGAGCATGTTGAGGATGACGCATTCCGCTTTAGTGATGAAATCAATCATGATGAAGAGAAGTATTCATCCCCACAATGTTCTACATCAAGTGACTCAAACATCGCATGTGTCATAATGACAAATGTTACCACTCTGGAGGAGCAAATTGCAAACTTGACAAAAGTTGTTGAAGGATTAACGAAGCATGTTCAAGAGCAAGCCACTCTAATTGCAAAGTTGATGAAGAAAGCAGACGACGTGGATGCCATGCACGAAATTGAAAAACAAATTGAGGCGCAAGATGAAGCTGAGACGTCAAAGAATCAACATCTAGTTGAGAAGGAAAATTCCATTGTCGAGGAGCTTCAAGTTTCAAGTGATGGGACGATTCCAGCTGCTCGACTTAAGGAGTTTATCATGAGTACTATCCAAGACAATCGCGATGGGAGATCCAAGATGCCTTTAACTTATGTCAAGCTTGATAATTTGAAGATGCCAACTGGTTACCAACCCCCAAAATTCCAGCAATTTGATGGCAAAGGCAATCCAAAGCAACAGGTGGCTCACTTCGTTGAAACATGTAATGATGCTGAAACTTATGGCGACCAACTAGTCAAGCAATTCGTTAGATCACTGAAAGGCAATGCATTTAACTGGTACATTGATCTTGGTGCTGACTCAATCAACAATTGGGGGCAATTGGAGCAAGAATTCCTCAATCGCTTCTATAGCACTCGTCGCACAATCAGCATGCTTGAACTCACCAATTCCCGTCAATTGAAGGATGAACCAGTCATCGACTACATTAATCGTTGGAGAAATTTGAGTCTTAACTGCAAAGAAAGATTACATGAGTCCTCTACTATTGGAATGTGTATTCAAGGGATGCATTGGGGTCTTCCATATATCCTTCAAGGAATTCAACCAACAACATTTGAAGAGTTGGCCACTCGAGCACATGATATGGAGTTGAGTATGACCAAACGTGGAGTTGACAAGTCGTATATCCAAGAGCCTTGTAGACAAAAAATTAACAAAGGGGGCAAGCCATTCACAAATGCTTCTGATGATGAGCCCATATCTGATAGTGATGAACATGTGGAAGAAAGTGACGTTCAAGATCGTCATCCATACTTCAACTAAAGATGTTAAGCAAACGCTCCTCGATAAGAGCATAAACTGTCATCAACGCTCCTCGATAAGAGCATAAACTGTCATCAATGCTCCTTGATAAGAGCATAAACTATAAGTAAGTCTCCTTGATAAGAGTTTAAACTTTCAATAAATACAAAAGCAAATGCACTCCTTGACACGAGCATAAAAGGTCTACATGTCAAAGCAAATCAAATGAAGCCCTCCTTGACATGAGCATAAAAGGTCTACAAGTCAAATCAAATCAAATCAAGTTCTCCTTGACACGAGTATAAAAGGTCTACAAGTCAAAGCAAATCAAATGAAGCCCTCCTTGACACGAGTATAAAACGTCTACATGTCAAATCAAATTAAATGAATCACTCCTTGACACGAGTATAAAAGGTCTACATGCCAAATCAAATCAAATGAAGCACTCCTTGACACGAGTATAAAAGGTTTACATGTCAAATCAAATCAAATGAAGCACTCCTTGACACGAGCATAAAAGGTCTACATGTCAAATCAAATCAAATAAAATTCTCCTTGACACGAGCATAAAAGGTCTACAAGTCAAAGCAAATCAAATGAAGCCCTCCTTGACACGAGCATAAAAGGTCTACATGTCAAAGCAAATCAAATGAAATCCTCCTTGGCACGAGTATAAAAGGTCTACAAATCAAATCAAATCAAATGAAGCCCTCCTTGACACGAGCATAAAAGGTCTACAAGTCAAATCAAATCAAATGAAGCCCTCCTTGACACGAGCATAAAAGGTCTACAAGTCAAATCAAATCAAATGAAGTCCTCCTTGACACGAGCATAAAAGGTCTACAAGTTAAATCAAATCAAATGAAGCCCTCTTTGACACGAGCATAAAAGGTCCATAAATTCAAATCAAATCACGTTCTCTTGATGGAGTGACATCACTCATTCAAAAGAATTTTGAAAGAAAGATCCCACCGTAACATGGGGGCATGTTAATCTCGTTGTGATACAAACAACTTGCGGTGGAAGCGAACTGTTAAGTCATATTTTGTGCATATTTTACATGTCTATATTTGGGTGGATTATTACGTTTTCTCTTTTTATTTTGTGACTTTAGGTTGATAATCGGATTTATGAAGATTAAAAGAAGAAAAGAAGCAAATGTTACGGAAAAGAGGAAAATGACGGAAGAAAAGAGTTTAATTAAAGAGATGCAGCAGAAGGCTTAGAAAAGTGAAGCGTGACCACGCTTAAATCCCCAATTGCTTCTGCCCAGAAATGAGATTTTTGAAGAAAAGCGAGAATTCGAGATTTGGACTCAAGATTCGGTTATCCAGCTGTCAAATCCGGATGTTATATCCGTTTATTGCTATTAAAAGACTTTGTTGGGATTTATTCCCTTTTATTTTGTTTAGATTTTATTTCCTTATTTCTAGATTTGGTAAGATTTTATTTTGTTTGTTAGGATCCTAATCTTGGTTAGATACCTTTTAGATTAGGATTCTACTATTATAAATAAGTGGAATTTTATTCCACAAAACACCTTTAATTCTGTTTTTAATTCTAAGCATCGTTTTTCCCTTTATTTTGGAGTGCTCGATTTTTATTAATTTTTGCATACGTTCGATTATGAGTTGCTAAACTCATACTTCTAGTCGAGGATTCTTCAAGGTTTGATTCTTTAAATTCGTGAGATCGAATTGTGCCATAATTTCTCTGTTATTAGGTATTTACTTTTTCCCTGAGCTTTGTTGATAATATGTTTCAATAGGTTAGATAACCTGATCAATTATTTAATCTTTGAAATCGTATTTAGCTATTTAGGACTAAATCCGTGACTGGTGAACCCTAATTTTGTAGCAGTTAGCGACGTTGATTATTTAATCGTTTTCGATTAGTCGTTATGGGAATTAGTAATCTGGTCTAAATAAACCGAGCTTATGTGTTTGTTGGCTAGAATTGGTGTCTTTCTAATACATGCATGCTATCGATAGGCTAAATTCTAAGAGCTTGTTTAGGGTTGTCTACTTGATAAGAGAAGTAATCAAAGAGCTTGTTTTGGTTATCGACGACTTAAGGAAAGACTAGGTTATTAGAGCTTGTTAATAACTATAGCCAATTTATCTATAAAACATTGAATTATCATTGTATCAGTGATCGAATTAATTGAATCAACACCGAGAAAATCCGAAGACTAGAATTTTTCATCATATTAAAATCCGAATTTTACTTTATTTGCATTCTTTTGAATCTGCGTTTTTTTAAATCTCGTGCTTTTTAATTTGCGTATTTTTATTTTAATTAGTTAAAAATCTCAAAACCCCCCTTTTTATCGATATTAGTAATATAGGAACTGAATTTTACACCATTCCCTGTGGATCGACCCTACTTATCGCTGATTACAAATCTTTTTAAAGTAGGTTTTTATTTTTGTTGGATTCGACACCCACCAAATTTTGGCGCCGTTGCCGGGGAACGGTGTTATATATTTATTTCCGTTGTTGCTAATATTTTCGTTTTAGTTTTGTTTTGTTAGCTTTTGTATGCCTAGGACCTTTCGTGGAAGTGAATTCGATTACGATCCCGAGATCGAAAAACGAGCCCGCCGACTACGAAAAGAGACAAGGCAACGTCACTTCACTATTCCGCAAATTTCATCGTCCAGGACCGAATTTGCGTTTTCTTCTAGCGATTCAGAAGAGGAAAACGAATCAATGGACAACGCTGCTCACGCCGCACCTCCTAATGGTGCCTATGCCAATGCCAACACTAATGGCAATGCCAATCCCAACGTCGTCGAAAGAACGCTGAAAGACATGGCCATGCCAAATCCGAATCAACAACCTCTCTGCATTCCTTACCCTAATCTTGAGGTAGATTTTGAATTAAAATCTGGAACTATTCACTTACTACCTATTTTTCATGGTTCTGCAGGAGAGGATCCACACAAGCATTTGAAGGGATTCGATTTGATTTGCTCAACAATGAAGCCTAAAGATATAACCGAGGATCAAATGAAATTGAGGACTTTCCCTTTTTCCCTAGCCGATAAAGCTAGAGATTGGCTATATTTCCTACCTCCCGGCTCGATTGATACATGGAACGAGATGGAAAGACAATTCTTAGAGAGATTTTTCCTAGCATCTCGAGTCGCAAACGTAAGAAAAGAGATTTGTGGAATTCGCCAATTTACGGGTGAGACATTATACGAGTATTGGGAACGTTTTAATCAGTTGGTTGCTAGTTACCCACAACATCAAATTCCAAACCAACTCCTCATACAGTACTTCTACGAGGGATTAATGGTCATGGATAGGAATCTGATAGACGCCGCTAGTGGTGGAGCATTGCTTTACAAAACTTACACTGAAGCGAGGAATTTAATTTCAAAAATGGCATCTAACTCCCAACAGTTTAGCACCCGACAAGAACACCCAACGAAGGAAACGAATGAAGCAACTATAGCATTACTTAATCAGCGCATGAATGACATGACTGCCCTCATGCAAAAGATGGCTATGGGAAACGTGCAACAAGCTCACATGTGTAGTGTTTGTTCTGGAGTCGGACATTCGGCCGAGATATGCCCCAATGCCCAAAATCAGGCTTTCGAGCAAGCCAATGCAGCTGGATTTCCAGGAAACGTTCAAAGGAAATACGATCCGTTCTCGAATACGTACAACCCTGGATGGAGGGATCACCCCAACTTGAGTTATGCTCCGAGACCTCCATACCAAGGACCTCAAGGACCTCCGCTCCCTCAACAGACTCAATCATCAGGAACGTCTTTAGAAGATATTGTTAAGACATTGGTTGCTAATACTCAACAGAACACCGAGCAATTTCAACAAGGCATGCAACGTCTTCAACAGAACACCGAGCAATTTCAACAAGGCATGCAACGTCTTCAACAGAATACTGAGCAATTTCAGCAGGGCGTACAAAAGGTTCAACAAGAGAATCATAACGCTATCAAAAATCTGGAGAAGCAATTAGGTCAAATGGCTACCGCCGTAAATGAGTTGGTGTCCCAAAATTCGAATAAACTACCATCCCAGGTCGTTGTGAATCCGAGGGAGAATGTAAGTGCTATTACGTTACGAAGTGGCAAAGAATTGAAAGAAGCAGAACCGTTCAAAGAGTTAAGCGTGCCCACGCCTAATTCCCCAAACGCTTCTGCCGAGAACACTTCAAAATGTGAAGTTGAAAAAGAATTGGAAAAAGAAGATGAACATATAGTCAAGCAGAAACCAATGAAATTTGTGATTCAACCTCCCTTCCCAGGCCGATTTGCCAAGTCAAAGAAAGAAGATCAAGAAAAAGAGCTACTCGAAACATTCCGAAAGGTTGAGGTAAACATTCCACTTCTTGATGCCATTAAGCAAGTACCTCGTTATGCTAAGTTCCTTAAGGAATTATGTACGACAAAGAGAAAGCTTAAAGGCAACGAGAAGATACACGTAGGAGAAAACGTATCTGCTGTGCTTCAAAAGAAATTACCTCCTAAGTGTAAAGATCCAGGTATGTTTACAATTCCATGTAAAATTGAGAATATTCGAATTGAGAAAGCTATGCTAGACTTAGGTGCCGCTATTAATGTTATGCCACGATCGATATATGAGTCACTTAATATAGGGAAATTGAAAGAAACTGGTGTAGTTATTCAACTAGCCGATAAGTCTAATGCTTACCCCGATGGTGTTTTAGAAGATATTTTGGTACAAGTTAATGACCTAGTATTCCCCGCCGATTTCTATATTGTCGACATGGATCATAATGAGTCTAGTAATCCCGCCCCTATTTTACTTGGTAGACCATTCATGAAAACGTCTAAGACCATAATTAATGTACATGATGGGACTCTCTCCATGGAATTTGATGGAAAAATCATAAAATTTAACATATACGATTCCATGAAGTACCCTTCTAACGATCATTCTGTTTTTGGTATAGATGTTATTGACCCTTTAACGCAGACTAGGTACGGAGATCCGTTACAAGTAGCTTTGCTCACTAACGACTTGGACGGGAAGGAAAAGCAACTTAAGCTGAACCGAGAACTCAAAGAGAAGAATTCGGACATTGATTCCCTTCAATCACTTTCTCTTGATGTTTCTCGTATTTCTTTATCTTCATCAACTTCTAAAATACTTCCATCTATTGTGCAGGCATCGAAGTTGAAAGTTCAAGAGTTGGAGGGAGTTCATAACGAAATAAATGAGAATTCGAAAATCTACAAGAATAAAATGGAACCTTTTCGTGATAAGAAAATTTCAAGAAAGAACTTAGTCATAGGACAAAAAGTTATTCTTTCCCATTCTCGCTTCAAGCTATTTCCGGGTAAGCCACGTTCCCATTGGATTGGACCATTTGTTGTCATTGATATTTTTTCCTATGGTGCAGTTTATATTCAAAATCCAACTACACGAAAGATTCTCAAGGTGAATAGACATCGTTTGAAACCTTTTTATGAAGGATTTCAATCTCACGATGTCAAAAACATGAAGTTGGAACCATCAAACCATGCTACATAACATTGTAGCATCGTCTAGCCAACGACGTTAAAGAATGGCGCTGCATGGGAGGCAACCCATGAGTTTTTCTTTCCCTTATTTATTTATGTTTATTTTCAGTTTTTTTAACAGAAGCGTTTCAAAAGATAAGCGTGCCCACGCCTAACTTACGAATCTCTTCTGTTTTGCACTTTCAATTTTAACAGAAGACTTTGAAGAATTAAGCGTGACCACGCCTAAAACTTCAAAACCTTCTGTTTCGCACTCTTCAGTTTTTCATGCTTATATTTATTTATATAAAAAAAATCAAAAAAATCAAAAAAAAAATCAAAAAAAAAAAAAAAAAAAAAAAACCACAAAAACACAAAAAGATAAAACCCTAATCACTTTTTTCCCAATTTCGGAAAATCTAATCTCCACCGTACTCACCTTTCACTCTATTTGCAGGTTTTCGATCATCCTCGCCTCCGCCTTCAACCACGGCGATCTCTATCGCCGCCTCTTCCGAAACCCCTACTACTGCATTATCGCCGCAGTCTCTAAAGCTCTCTCTGCTTCACGTCGCCGCTCTAAAGTCGCACTACCTGCTATGGCTCCAACTACTGTCGCCCCTGATGCTACTGCACTTTCACTCGCTGCCAACTCGATACAACTGAAGCACAACTCGACACAATTATCGCCCATCTCAAGCTGCTCATTGATCACTTCGGCATCATGACCGAGTGATGTCGTAGGGAAGTCCCCCTCCTTGTTCTTTTATTATGATGCATTGCTTGTTATTTTATCGTATTTACATTGAGGACAATGCATGTTTTAAGTGTGGGGGGGTGGTTTCTCGTGCTATTGTACTTCTTGGTGTTTTTGCTTAGTTGTGACTATGTTAAAAAAAAAAAAAAAAAAAAACTTCGTTTTCGGCATTCTTAAACTTTAGCTTGTGTTTCTGTTGATCGGTTAGACTTAGATAAATGAGCATGCTTTGATTGAATTTTTGTGCCATATGAAGTTTGTGTTATGTTCAATGATTAAAAGCGAGCATAGGAACGCATGTTTTAGTCGATTACCCTACCTTGTGAGGACTTGTGCCATTTGATCAATAATTCACGATATGATCTCTTTCTTCTTGTGTGACTCACATGTTTTTGAAATTTTAGAACTTGTTTTGAACCTTGTCAAAATTACACGAGTATGTGCATGATTGAAGATGATAAAGGCATTTAGGATTTAGCCATTTTTGCCAAAATAAACCGTACCTTTGCATTATCCCCTAGTGAGCCAACTTTGAGCCTTTTTATCCTATTTTCTTGAATTGCCCCGAATTTGAGCCTTTACCGTTTTTTTTCATGCCTCCTCGTTTTACCCGTCTAGAAAATAAGTCGAGCATGGAGGTTGTATATTATTTGGGGACGAAAAGTCAAGAAGATGATGTTGTTGAATAAGTGTGGGGGAAACTCGTGAAAAATATAAAAAGTACCAAAAAAAAAAAAAGAATCAGAAAAAAAAAATTCGAAAAGAAAAAAAATATGGGGAAACAAAAAGAAAAAAATAAAAGAAGTTCGAAAAATTGATGAGGTACCGAGCCCCCAAAGATAGAAAAAAATGTGTGGTATTTGGGTCCTTAACGACAAATATACCCAATAAGATCTCGATGCTCGATAAAATTTTCAGACTTAGCCGCTTTTTCGACCTCTCTTTTCACTCCTACCCCGAGCCATAGCCCCATTACAACCTTAATAAAGACCTTTTGATTCGATTGTGCACACTCTCAACCGTAGTAGCGACATTGGTGTATAACCAAGCCTATGGAATAACACTAACACGTTGAGATTCGAGCGATACACTTATAACCATACACGAGAGTTGGAGAGTATTTGAGCAAAAATCGACTGAAATTTTTGTTTTCCTTGTTTAATTGATGTCGTTGTTCTAGCATAAAACCAATGTGGTATCGAGAATCTCGGTTGATTACATGTCTCGCCTTTTGAGTTTAATTTTGTTCTTTTGATCACAAGACTGAATGGTTTAATTTGCTGCCTGGTATTGTTTTGAGTAGTTTTTACATAGTCAACTTTTGAGCATTGCCCGAGGACGTACAATGGCATAAGTGTGGGGGTATTTGTTAAGTCATATTTTGTGCATATTTTACATGTCTATATTTGGGTGAATTATTACGTTTTCTCTTTTTATTTTGTGACTTTAGGTTGATAATCGGATTTATGAAGATTAAAAGAAGAAAAGAAGCAAATGTTACGGAAAAGAGGAAAATGACGGAAGAAAAGAGTTTAATTAAAGAGATGCAGCAGAAGGCTTAGAAAAGTGAAGCGTGCCCACGCTTAAATCCCCAATTGCTTCTGCCCAGAAACGAGATTTTTGAAGAAAAGCGAGAATTCGAGATTTGGACTCAAGATTCGGTTATCCAGCTGTCAAATCCGGATGTTATATCCGTTTATTGCTATTAAAAGACTTTGTTGGGATTTATTTCCTTTTATTTTGTTTAGATTTTATTTCCTTATTTCTAAATTTGGTAAGATTTTATTTTGTTTGTTAGGATCCTAATCTTGGTTAGATACCTTTTAGATTAGGATTCTACTATTATAAATAAGTGGAATTTTATTCCACAAAACACCTTTAATTCTGTTTTTAATTCTAAGCATCGTTTTTCCCTTTATTCTGGAGTGCTCGATTTTTATTAATTTTTGCATACGTTCGATTATGAGTTGCTAAACTCATACTTCTAGTCGAGGATTCTTCAAGGTTTGATTTTTTAAATTCGTGAGATCGAATTGTGCCATAATTTCTCTGTTATTAGGTATTTACTTTTTCCCTGAGCTTTGTTGATAATATGTTTCAATAGGTTAGATAACCTGATCAATTATTTAATCTTTGAAATCGTATTTAGCTATTTAGGACTAAATCCGTGACTGGTGAACCCTAATTTTGTAGCAGTTAGCGACGTTGATTATTTAATCGTTTTCGATTAGTCGTTATGGGAATTAGTAATCTGGTCTAAATAAACCGAGCTTATGTGTTTGTTGGCTAGAATTGGTGTCTTTCTAATACATGCATGCTATCGATAGGCTAAATTCTAAGAGCTTGTTTAGGGTTGTCTACTTGATAAGAGAAGTAATCAAAGAGCTTGTTTTGGTTATCGACGACTTAAGGAAAGACTAGGTTATTAGAGCTTGTTAATAACTATAGCCAATTTATCTATAAAACATTGAATTATCATTGCATCAGTGATCGAATTAATTGAATCAACACCGAGAAAATCCGAAGACTAGAATTTTTCATCATATTAAAATCCGAATTTTACTTTATTTGCATTCTTTTGAATCTGCGTTTTTTTAAATCTCGTGCTTTTTAATTTGCGTATTTTTATTTTAATTAGTTAAAAATCTCAAAACCCCCCTTTTTATCGATATTAGTAATATAGGAACTGAATTTTACACCATTCCCTGTGGATCGACCCTACTTATCGCTGATTACAAATCTTTTTAAAGTAGGTTTTTATTTTTGTTGGAAGCGAACAAAGTGTTTACAAGGAGACACCAAACTGTGCGAAAGTCTTTCATTGTATCGAAGAGCAAGACGAAGCTATTCTTAAGGCATGATTTTTTTATGTTGAGACGTTGCGACTCATCCACTACGAAGTATGCTTTGAAATAACCAAACTTCCGTGAACGAGTCTCAAGGGGGCATTTGTAGATATTGAAATTTTGCAACCAATCAAATCATGCCACGTGAAAATATTAACCAATCAAAAGTCGTCTACGACAAAAGATATTTATCTTTTCAAGTTAAGTTCTGGATAATTATCAATTCAAGTTAAGTTTTGGATAATATCTAGAAGATCTATCTAGATCTTCTATCAGCCAATCAAATGGCTCCAAAATTATGATAATTATTTATTAAATCAAATGGATAATTATCAATGGAATCCAAATTATCCATAACTCTTCCATCCTACACCTATAAATATGGTCCTTTGGAGTTCATAAATTACATACACAGAAGTTCATTCAAAAAGCTAGAAAAGACGAAGGAAGCTCTCCAAATTCTCTCTGCGAAAGTTCTTCAAATACAAAGAAGATTCAAGGCGTTCTAGACAATATTCAAGGCGTTCTAGGCGAGACTCAAGGCGTTTTAGGCGATATTCAAGGCGTTCTTGAAGATATTCATCAAATTATAGCGTTTGATTCGTAATTACAGTGCTAAACCTACGAATTAACGTTATAGAAATCCAAATCAAATTCAAGGAAGATCAAAGTCACAAAGTCAACCTTGAAGATTTCAAATACCATATCAAATTCCACGTTTGATCCGAGATTAAGCTGCCAAGCCCTCGAATTCACGTTATAAACATTCAAGTCAACGTTGGAGAAGATCAAAGAAGCAAAGTCAACTCCAATATTCAAGTCAACATATCTTGAAGGAAGAATCAGAGGATTAGAATAGAGATTTGTACCCCATATTTCATTTTGATCTATATAAATTTCATTTGTCACAATTTTTGTGTTTCTTGATTTTCAGAATTACAAATTTGTTGTGTACAAATTAAATTGAAGCCATACGATCTAGTGAATTATTGATAGACTTGTACATGCTACAATTACATAGCCACTCAATTTGATATACAACTTGAGATCTTTCTCAATCGGATAGAGACGAATCAATAAATCTAGAATGTACTTTTGTTCCTAGTTTATGATGTTACCAGATATATTGAATATTATGATTGTATTTTTAGTACATTAAAATGTTGTGTATGTTTTTTATGAAAAAATATTCAATTAATTATTTGATACATTTTGACGAGAATTTTCGTATTGGGAGAAAAATTGTGGCATCCATATTTAATAAGAGACATAAGAGAAAAAAGTTAAAATTATCCCCAAAATAAATAAAAAATATGAAAATTTTATATCTCAAACAAATCCAATCAATTTATAAAATGAACTCTTCAATACTCAAAATAGACACCTAAAACAACTTTTATTTGTTGGCTTGAAGTCATGTTACGATGAAAAGACATGCATTTGAATACTTTATGAAGAAAATAGTGCTACATTTTGACTAACCTCTAAATCAATAAATCGTCAGCATAGAATTTGTCCTCAAGAATACACATTTTTCCATGCCGCCGATGGAATTTTCTCAATCGTTTTGTGCATATTTCATCCATAATTTATCAAGATTATATATTTTTTAAGGATTTATTTCTTAATTCAGATACTTTATTTTGAATTATTTACTTTTCAATCATTATTTATCATATCCATGAGTTGTGTATAATGTTCTCTACTTATTTGAGAGTCTTCTAGTTGTGGCTCATTATTAAAAAAAAACTCGACCGTATTTTATCAAGTCAAATTATCCCAATCGTGTAGAGATTTTAAGAAAAACTTCAAAACCCAATTTTGGCATTAATTCCTTCACTTCTTATGTTGCGGATAAACAAATTGGTGTTTTTACACAATTTTTTTTTTCAAATTACAAATTATATAATTCTTATCTTTAAATTTTTTTATATTAAAACAGTTTAGTTATATTATTATTTATTAAATTATTCACTTAATAAATAATTAACCTAAATACAACTTTTTGGTCTTCTTGAAAATAAATGAAAGAACTCATATAATTGATGAATTGGACATTCCAAGTGCTGAGGCCTATCACAAAAATGAAGATTAATTTATAAGTTTTTGTTTTAACATGTACTATGTGACAAATAATTTATTCTTAAAATATTATTACTATTCTTTTTCTGAAAACTCCAAATGTACTTTATCTTGCATAAAGTTCTCCATATCTAGAGCCGGGTCAATTACAACGACTTTATATTCCCACACTCTCACCAAATCATCATCGTACAACATAAATATACAATATATATTTATGGTGAGATTAACTCACCACCCATTTTCTAAATATGTGATTTGTGACATATTATGTTACTTTATCACAAAATTTTCCAAAGTTTGGCCGAAATACTCATAAAGTTGAGTTATCAATAATAAACCCTAAAGTGACTACCAATATGATAATATGATTAGAATTGTGTAATTTATTCACCTTACAAATCATATTTAACTTGGACATACTAAGTAAGGCACAACTAAAATTTACCTATCCTACTATTGGAAGTTCAAGCTCGTAGATGATTCATTAGTCGAATATATACATAAAACAGATCAATCAATTTACATGATAAATATAATTCACCCGCATTATAAATTACAATAACCTAAAATTTCTCTAAGCACTGCAATTAAACTACCACCATTTTCTCCTATATATAAATACCCTTATATCCATATAAATCATCAAATAAACCCAAAACATAAAAACCAAAATGGAGAATTCATTTCCTCTCAACGACTATCACATCAAGAAAACCCATCAAACCCTAAACAGGCTCCATATGTTCATCCATGGAGTAGCCTTATCATCTTTATTCTACTACAGATTCACATCCCTTAATCAACTCAAGATGATCACAGCCACTCATCTCATACCCAACGTTCTAATCCTCATCTCTGAGATGATAATCACCTTCATCTGGATTCTCAATCAGGCTTCCAAATGGAAACCCGTAACTCGAACCGTTTACACAGATAGATTACCCGAAAACAATAAGCTTCCATCAATCGACGTGTTTATATGCACTGCTGATCCGAATAAAGAACCCAGTTTTGAAGTGATGAACACAGTTATATCGGCCATGGCCCTGGATTACCCGCCGGAGAAAATTTCTGTATATCTTTCCGATGACGGGGGTTCAAATGTCACGTTTAGTGCCATTAAAGAGGCCTGGAAATTTTCCAGGTTTTGGGTTCCTTTTTGCAGAAAGTATGAGGTGAAAAACAGGTGCCCGGATGCTTATTTTACGAGCTCTGAAGGTGGTGATGATGATGATTTTGTAGCTGAGAAGAAGAAAATTGAGGTTTGATAATAATTAGTATTGTTACTATTAATATTATGGGAAAGTGCAATATTAATCATATAGGTTAGGGTTAGTATTTTCAGTCTCATTGTTTCTTAAATTGAAAAAATAGTCCTATGGGATTTTTGTTTTTGCAATTTCGTTAGTATACTTTACTGAAAAAATGGATGAAATTTCACTGAGAGTATGCCAGCGTTGTTAAGAGTTCAGGATAAATTTGATAAACCCTAAGTTTATATGAAATCTACTCAAATTAATCGATGACAGATACGTGATGAAACTAATGATTTTGTCTATTTATATTAGTGAAATTAGTATTTAAATTGAAAAATAATGTCTTATGAGACTAATTATATTATAAATTTCTAAACAGTGAGACATAATTGGAAGGGAATCCATCCTATAAGATTGATATTCAATTTTCCTTAAGATTTATATTATTATTTTGTGTCTTGGGTTAAGAATAATATGTGCGAAATTTTGTGGGATTATGAATTATGATGCAGAAAAAGTACGAGGAATTCAAGAAATGTGTGGTGAAGATTAATGCTGAAGAGACAAGTACTAGTGTCAGCAAAGATCATTCACCCGTAATTGAGGTATATGTTGAAAATAATGTCTAAAGCAAGATCTTTATGGTTAGATACAAACAAGAAAGAAAAAAATAACCCATTATAGAAGTAATTGATTTAATTATTAATTTTTTGGTAGATAATTAATTCATTAGTTAACTATTGGACTAAATATATGTTGAAATTCGTATATATATCCTCGATAGTGAACCAAGCTTGCGTTTACGTGTGAAGGTGGAAATTGGAATACTAATTTTTCTCATTACCCATTTTTCATGCATCCTTATATGCACCACATATTATTTATTTATTGCTTTTTGTCTTTGTAATCAACATCTTATTAAGGAGCTCATTAAAATAAGAAACAATTTTAAAAGGCAATTCTACTACAAATTGGATCAAATGAGCCGATTTATTATAGTTGATTAGAAATAAAATAGGTGCAAATAAGATTTTTTATTGCAAAATCATATTACAAACCATTAGATGAATGACAAGTGCCTTATAAAATGTTAATAAATAAATATGTCATTTTATTAAATGATTTGCAATACAATATTTTTTACTAAAACATCATCTTATTTAATGGGCTACATTATTGGATCCGATTTTTATACAATTTACTTTATAATGTACTTCCTTCATTACAACAAATGTCCTTGCGCAAAATGTTGAAAAACGTGACGTTTTGTACATTTTACTTTTCCACATAAATGATTGTGGACCACTGAGTACGAGAAAAATAGTTAATTAACATTAATAGACATAAATTAACATTAGTATTAATTTACACTAATCCTAAGATAATTAATGAATTATATGGACAGGTGATTAATGATTTAAATGGCAATGAAGACCAAAAGGAGATGCCTCTTCTAGTTTATGTTGCTAGAGAAAAAAGGCCTTCTCATCCTCATCATTTCAAAGCCGGAGCTCTCAACGTTCTTGTAATTATCTATCTTCCCTTTTATTTTTATTTTTCTATATTTATGAATTAATCCCTTGCTATTATATAAGTACTTTCTTTATCAACCACTCAATTAGTTCAATTTAATAGTTTTTTTCTTATTTTATTCTTATTTAGTTAGTATCATACGTATAAATTATTCTTTTGAACATACACAAATATAAATCATATATACATGACATATGTATATAGAATTAGATACAAAATTGAATTCGTTAAAATCTTGCCATTTGTCATGATTTCTAAGACACTGTCAATTAAGTGCAATATAAAAATAAGTATTAGACTAATTGTCTAAAAATAAAACCTAATAGTTACACTTAAAAGTTATTAACCTTTCTTTCTCATAATTGTTATAATCTAGATTTCACATAATTGAAATGCTCACAGCCGATGAGATCAAATAGTCATTAGTTCAAGAAAAATCGAACCCATAAATATATGTTTTTGGGCCCTCGTAACAATTATTACTTTTTATTTTTCTATGATTTTTTAATATTAATTTTCTTTTATTTTGACATATATAAGACATTTGATTAGTGTAAAATAAATAAATTGCAGCTGAGAGTATCTGGCTTGGTAAGCAATTCACCATACATACTTGTATTGGACTGTGATATGTATTGCAATGATCCTCAATCAGCCAAACAAGCAATGTGCTTTCATCTTGACACCAAATTATCACCAAATCTTGCCTTTGTTCAATTTCCACAGAAATTTTACAATATCAGTCACACTGATATTTATGATGCTCAGCTCAGATATGTTTGGGTAATAAATTTTATATATTATTTTACTTAATTATTTAATTAATTTCCCTTTTCAAAAAAATTAATTGTTTTTTAATTTGATTTTTTAAGCCAAAATTCGAAGGTATGGATGGGCTTCGAGGTCCAATCTTATCAGGAACAGGTTTTTACATAAAGAGGGATGCTCTCTATGGAACCCGAAAACTCCCTAAGGGTATTTTAATTTGTTGATTAATTCTCTATTTTTAAAAAAAAAATCCTAATCATGTGATACTTGAAAAATAATACGTTTATTCGTTGCAACACTTTTTTTTTTTTTTTTTTTACTTTATTCAGATGTTGATGTCATCCATCTACGGCAGTATTTTGGTTCATCCAACGTGTTCATCCAGTCGATATACAAAAATTACAAACCAAATTACCCGAACAACACTACATTTTCGGATAACACATTGCAGAAAGAGTTCCAATTTTTAGCTTCTTCTAGCTATGACAATGGCACAAAATGGGGAAAAGAGGCAAGTACTATCACATTCATGCAAATGAACTAACATTATATAGATGGAAAATTTCAATATTAGTCCTACATGATAGACCCTACCACAATTTTAGCTTTATTTATAAATTTATAAAATTACTTCTACATTATGCATTTAATTACTTGTAAGTCTGGTCTCACTCGTTAAAAAATAGATGAAATCTACTCAATAAAGTTTACTGATCACGTGTACCAACGAGTGTGATCACTTACATCTTCGTATATTTTTTAATAATTGAGATTAAAATTGAGGGACTAATGTTACATAATGATAAAACTAAAACTACAATAGGGTTTATCCTGCAAGTCTAATACCCTATACATATTTTGCATGGAAAAATGATTTAATAACTTGTGAATGCTGTCAAGTGCAGGTAGGGTTTAGATATTTTGCAGTAGTTGAAGACTATTTTACAGGCTTCAATTTACACTGTGAAGGCTGGATTTCTGTGTATTTTGAGCCTTCAAGGCCATGTTTCTTGGGTGCATCTCCTATAAGTCTTAGTGAACTTCTAGTTCAACATACACGTTGGAATGTCGGTCTAATGCAAGTTGCTCTATCGAGGTTTTCGCCTATTATATACGGACCTAAACGAATGTCGATTCTTCAAAGCATGTGTTATGCAGAATTAGCATATACGCCACTTTATTTCGCGGCACTTTACATTTTAGCCCTCGTTCCTCAAATCGGTCTACTTCTCGGAATTCCTCTATATCCCAAGGTAAGGAATCAAATAATTAAGAGACGAACATTATTAAAAGAAAAAAATTGACAAGAAAAGATATAAATTTATGGAGGATAATGTGTTTACATTATATAGTGGTTGCACTAGAGATTCTTATTTATTTCGGAGTTATAAAGTACCAAATTGAATTTCATCTTAGTTAACATATACCATTTGAAGCTATACCGACTTGAGATGCTTTTAGAGCATCTCCAGACTCCAACCCAGTGCTACAGCAGTAACAAAGTCCTCATTTTGCATTATAGTCCTTTCTGTTTTCTTTTTTCTTTTTAATTTAATCCCTAGTAAGTTTAAATTATTTTTAATTTAGCCCTAAAAAATTTAATTTTTATAATTATATCCTATTGATTATTTTTATTTTGATTACATATTAATTTCAGTTTATAATTAAATTATAAAAAAAGTTTATTAAAATTTCAGATTATATTATAACTTTATTAAACTTTTACTACGCATTAAATTTTAGTTTATCAAATTACAATTTTTATAACTGTTAATTAATTTTTGAAATATCGAAATGCTCAGATTATATTATAACTTTATTAAACTTTTACTACGCATTAAATTTTAGTTTATCAAATTTCAATTTTTATAACTGTTAATTAACTTTTGAAATATCAAAATGCAATTAATATAATTTTTAATTATTTAATAATAAAGTATTTTTGTTTTTGTGAATTTTATTAATAAAGTATGTTTTTTTTTTTTTTTTTTTTGCAAATCCACAATACGTAAATATTTGAACTTTTATTTGTGAAATATTGTAAGATTATAAAAAAGATTAAAAAAAACTTCAGAAATATTCATTTTTAATGCCATGAATAGTGTTTGGGTTGGAGTGAGTTTAACGTATGTTTGAATGATCCTTGACAGGTTTCAAGTCCGTTTTTCTTCATATTCTCGTTCGTTTTCCTTTCATTCCAACTTAAACATGTGCAAGAGATCTTCTCAACCGGACACTCGATCAAAAAATGGTCGACCGAACAAAGGATTTGGGCAATGAAGTCTCTTACATCTTACATGTACGCTTCGTTGGATGCTATTTTGGAGAAAATTGGCATGACGAAAGCTATCTTTTTGCCAACAAATAAAGTGGTAGATAACAAACAAACTAAGCGTTATCAAATGGGCGTTTATGATTTTCAAGCGTCACCGATGTTTATGGTACCATTGTGCACCTTATACATTCTAAATGTTGCTTCTTTTATCATTGGTTTGGTGAACATTTTGCAGGGCCAAAAGGGAAATGAGATGATTATACAAATTTTTATCGCGTTTTTTGTCACCGTTGTGTTTTTCCCTTTACTCGAAGGGATGGTTTTGAGGAAGGATAAGGGTCGAATATCGACATATGTGTCACTTGTTTCTGTTATGATTTCTTTAGTTGTCTTTTCTTTGGTGTCACTTGTTAATCGTTATGTGAATTGGTGAGGTACTCGAGGGCGAAATGTATAAGGAAATAAAATTATTAGATGTAACTTGAGATTTTTCTTGTTCTTTATATATTTTGGAATTTGAAATGTTGTATATTGTCTATGATTATGTGTGGATTTATAAGCATTGTGTATTCACATGTGTTGTGTGTGAAATGTGAATAGTTCAGGCTTTGAATAATTTTTGTGTAACATTATGGTATAAACTTTATTATTTTCTCGGTCTATTTTGATGATTGAATTCACAAACGACTGAATTTACAACAATGGGCTTAAGTATGGCTTTTGATACTGGGCCCAGTTAATAGTTCTCTAATTGTTAGCTTGCTTAAGGCTCTAAGCCCAATAAGCTAGCAATAGTTTTCCACCAATGAAAAAGTAGAACGTGACCCAGAAAACAAAATTCTATCAGCGGTGACTATTCTTCTGACACTTCTTATTAAATAAATTATTACATCACACACACACATAAATTGACAACCCTTTGATAGTTCCCATGTAAATTTACTGTTTCATCTTTCTTACATTTCAATCTAATTTCACAAACTCAACCAAAATGAGACAAAGATTGATAGAAAAAATATATAATAGACAAATTACACTTAGACCCCCATGTAATTATCAAAACTTCACCTATTTTTTTATATAAATTATCATAACCTCCCTTATGGTAGGAAAAATTTATTATCATTTTCTCTGTCATATTACAATTTCACCTCTATAAGTGTAAATATATTACAATTTCACGGTGATCCTAGTGTAATAGTTTTGATTCATTAATAAATTCAACTTGGGGTGTGTAATTTTTATCACTCACCTCTATATAAAAACTGTTTTAAATTTTGTGATTTGTGTTTATATAATTATAATTAAATATAATATATATGTAATATATTATCTACAAATCCAACGTACTCTTATAAATTATAGAATAATATATATAATACAATATATCGACTTTAAGTTAAATTTGTAATGTTTAAAAAGGACAAGAACCAATGTACTAGGAGTAACATAAATTTATTTCATTAGGTGTGTTGATAATTACATAACAAGAAATTA
This sequence comes from Verbascum thapsus, assembly GCA_963669365.1. NCBI lineage: Eukaryota > Viridiplantae > Streptophyta > Magnoliopsida > Lamiales > Scrophulariaceae > Verbascum > Verbascum thapsus. The sequence goes on from OY770115.1 coordinate 4,000,025, forward strand.
AGGGGGATGTAAATATGTAAGTATATTTTTCCTTAGAAATACTGTGGAGCTTAAATGATGTTCAGACAAGACAGCTAGCAAACAAAAGAACAAAAGCCAATTAAAGTTGATGATTTATACACACATATATGTATATATATAATGTGTATATAATATATGTCACTGCTAATTAAAAGAGGAGCATAAAGAATCATTCATCATAACTTTAACCTCCAATCATGGTTTAAGCAAAGTCATAATTATGCCTTTATTTCTACTTCTTTTTTGTCATATACTGAAATAGTAATATTTTGTTGATTAAAAAGAATAGATTTGTAATTGTGATGTTACAAACAAAGTAGATTTATATAGCTCCCACTGTACATTTGTACTATATATGTATCTCTGTGTGTATATATATACTTTAAATTTGTTTGTATTTTCAGTGTGTGTTTAGTGTGGAAAGCCCTGCAATTTCGGCAGTATAACCTTAAAAAAGTGAAACTAGAAATAGAAATTTATATTGAATCATCTCATTGGCCACCAGTCATTCACTAAATCTCAGCTAAATACAGCACAATCTTTTGCATGTTCCTGGGGTCTGATAATAGTTTATCTCTTTTTTAGGGTGAAAATGGAAAGAAAATCTTGATTTCACTGAGATATACTTTTATTTGAAATCTAAGGTGGGGGGTTTGTACTGTTCTTCATATCTCATAAATTTTTTGAATGAAATTTGCAGGGAAGAACGTGAATAAATACTTATTAGTAATCATTGCAATATTGCAATCTAATTGCAATATTCATATATATGTACATACTAAAATAAAGTGCTATATACATATTTGTGTATATATATTCTTTTTGCTTTTTGTTTGTGGATGAGTATATGCATTCCAATTTATATTTTTCTTATTGTTTTTGAACAAATTATTCAATAGTTTAACTTGATGAGTTTCTGACGTTTGATATAAAAAGAACTATATATATAGGTAAAAGACTTTTATAGCAAATTCAATCATACAAATTCAATAATAAGATCTTTTTAGGGCAATCCTTTGACTAATTAATCAATTTCTATTGAATCACATAAAACTTGTGTTTTTATTGATTTTATTATTTTAGTTACTGACCATCATCACAAGATCTAAGGTCATATTTACTTACTTATTAAAGTGACTTATTAAATGGAAGAAATATTACAATATGCAAATAGGTTTGATGCACTATCTTTTTTGAGAAAATTAAATGTCAATAATGATAACATATTTTGTAACCGGCAAACAAGTTCTGAATATCTAGCTGAGAATATCCTTTATTTGCAATATATGGCTTCAATTATTTATAATCATTCAAGTTGGACCATTCCACATATACATACAAGAGATGATATATGCAAGTGTACTGCCCCAAACCTGATGATCATAATTATAAATATTTATTTTGATGATCTAAAACATATGGGAGAATATTAGATATTTTTATATGCAATATGACATAAAGATTGACACAAAAATGTCAAGAGGAATAAAGAACATCCACTAGATGTGTTTCCTAAAATGGCATAACTTGGCAGGACGAGGTTCTACAATTAGTAAGTAATGGCCAAACATAGGGAACATGCACTCTTAAATTCCATCCAATCACATTCTCATTTTCTTTGGCTTAGAATTTTATGGCATATGGGTCATTTTAGAAGGATTGAATGCAATAGAATCGATTTATTTGTCACCGTTAGATGATGTTTGTATGAGTGCTTTTATAATCCAACCCTTATTACTATTATTAATTCGTAAGAAATGAACCGATATTGTTGTACTAAATTCATTATATAATTGTTTATCTCTTACTAACAGAGCAAAAATGCCCACTTAAATCATGTTTAAGTGAGTGATTTTCATCGTTACCCTTATCAAAGTCTGTCTTTTATAGTACTCGGGTCAATTATAACATTATTCACCCCCATGCCCACACCCCAAATACCCCACCCCATCACCATCTCTCTCACACATTACACACACTAACCCAATTCCCATCTCTATATCATCATCACATTTTCAAGGGTTAGCCCTATAATCTTGGTTCATACTTTAATTTGCCTCTTTACTCTTGTTCAAACTTCAAAGTACCAAAAAATATACAAAAACAAGAATGGAGAGGAGAAATTTGTGCAGCAATAACTTGAAGCAACACACACTTACAAACATGAAACAAATGTATGGGTACAACAAGATCAATGATGCATCATGGGATTATGAGAATCATGAGTACAACAATGGTGGAGATCAAGGAGTAGATTTAGGGTTTTCATGGCCACCAAGATGTTACACATGCAGTTTCTGCAAAAGGGAGTTTAGATCTGCTCAAGCTCTTGGTGGCCACATGAATGTTCACAGAAGGGATAGAGCTAGACTGAGACAATCTCCACCACCAACCCATGGAACTAACCATGGTCAGTTTTCTATGCTAAACCTCAATCTTGAACCTAACCCTAGTTTAAACACAAACCCTAGTTCTAACCCTTGTTTTTATCCTTCTTCTGCTCCAAATTTCTCATCTGTTTTGACAAAGTTTCCTCAGTATACTGCCAATTTGACTCCAATTTGCCCTATTTCTGGCAAAGCTACTGAAATGAAGAGATGGGAAGAAGATATTGAAGGGTTTAAACCCATGACCAAAGATTTGATCAATATGAGAGCTTCGAATGGGCTTTTCGGGGTCGAAAAAATCAGTTCGTCTATGGATCAGAAAGTATTTGAGGGTTTTAAGGAAAGGGAATTTGTTAGATTGGATTTGGAGATTGGAGTTATTAGTCAGTCTGAGAAGGAACTAGATTTGGAACTTAGGCTTGGATACTCCTAGATTCTTGTCTGAATATTTAGCTACATGGTTGCATTTTCAGATCTTGTAAGAAAAGATTTGAGAAAGGAAATTTCTCTTCCATTTGAGACAAGAAGAGAGAAGAAAAAATTAGGGTTTTTAATCTGTTGCAATTAGGATTTTAATTTGCTTAGTTACTGATAACTTTGGCTTCTTTATAATTCTTCCTAAAAGCATCTATCTTTTTTTGAATTTGATTATGTTCATAATGTGATCATGGTTCAATTAGGTTATTTGATTGCATTTTAAATCGGCATATATATATATATATATAATGTCTTGGGGCTACTAATGCTCCATTTGTAAAATTTGCTTTGGTCTTTCATAATTATTTTACGTATATAGGTTAGATATTTTGAAGTCGTGAAGAGCTCGTTTTTTGACAGTTAATATAATGAATCTGAATGTTATAATGATAGACGAGATCTAGAGACTTGAGATCTAATTTATTTTCATTTCACTGATTAAATCTCGTTTATATGCAAGCTACCTCAAAAAGATCTAATTGGTTAGGTTGTAGAGCTCATCTGTGACCAAAAATGCTGAATTTATTATTTTGGTGTTCAATAAACTAAAGTTGATATGTACATATGAGAACCCTACACATTTATATATTATATATGAATAATTTTGGAGTATATTGAAGCTATATAATACATATATATTTATCGCTTAATTGGTAAACTTGTTTACTATATCTTGTGTTTATTGCTGATTTATTTCTCTTCATTTGTTTAGTTGTTTGTTTGTTAAATGTTCTTACAATTTTGTGGCTCATTATATTGCTCGAACTTCTTTAGGTGTTCAAGGGCCTATCTCTAAAAAAACATGTCTGATCATTACATTTTTCTTGATATATTTGCTCAATATCACAACACCAAGCCACTAAAGTTTAGAGAAAATAATTTTGATACCAAACTTTTTAAAATAAAAATAATAATCTCGTAACTCAAATTAACTTTGCAGAGTTGGTCCAACCATTGAATTATGGATGGAGAAAACCACATGTTTGTTAAATTTGACTTTAACCCCTCAAAAATGAGCTCCCCTCTTTTAGATACACATTTTCAACTTCAAATCTTTCAAAACCCTAACCGTATTTCTCTGCAAATCCACCAAAATTCATGATATTTTATGCGATTTTCTGCCTGCATTGTGTGTTTGTGCATGTGAATTTATGTGTGTTTAACCTTAAATATAAATATAGACATTCCTGTACTTAGTTTTCCTCTAAAAACAACTCCACTTTTTCAATTCCTCCAAAAAAGATCGCTATAGTTGGATCAAAGGGGGCATATGAGTCATAGTTAATGATGAAAGTTTTTGTTTTCATCCACGTTGAGACTAATTTAATATGAGACTACAATTATCATTTTAAAATTTTTGGTACCAAAATTATCTTTGCCCACAAATTATGAGCCTAACTTTGTAATTCTCTCACCAACTTAGCATCAAACCATCACCCCCTTTGCTCCTCTGGATCATTATACATACATATAAAACAAATAATACTATTTTGTACTCATTATTTACTCATACATATTACAACCAATCCCTATCATTCATGTATATTGTTTCTATATATAGGCACAATATACATATTTGTAACATTTTGTGTTTGTACTATAGTTGGGGGGCTGGCCATGTCAAATGATTCTAAGTTGTGTTAAATTTGGTGGGCCATTGTTGGTTTGTTTTTCCCAAGATTTGATAGCTTGCATGTTCCCGACAATGTCAAGGTGTCAAATGGCATCATGACTATTCCTTAAATGAGATTCAAGGGTTTTTGGTCAGTTTCAAAAAGCATTATAAGAACTAAAAGACCCTCCTATCTTTCCCAAAATAGATTACATGTACAATTGTATAATTCCAAACATGCCCCCACCATCTTCTATCTTCTTATGTTTGGGTCGTTCTCGAGAGTTTTCGTGATTCATAGATCTAATAATATATTATACGCTCAGAAAACTCATCTTCTATCTTCTTATGTTTGGATCGTTTTCAAGAGTTTTCGTGATTTATAGACCTAATCATATAATATACGCTCAGAAAACTCATCTTTTATCTTCTTATGTTTGGATCGTTTTCAAGAGCATTCGTGATTTTGAGTTCTAATCATATAGTATACGGAACTCATCTTCTATCTTCTTATGTTTGGATCGTTTTCAAGAATTTTCGTGATTCTGAGCTCTAATCATATAATATGCACTCAGAGAACTCATCTTCTATCTTTCTTATGTTTGGATCGTTTCAAGAGCTTTCGTGATTCTGAAATGTAATCATAGAATATACGCTCAAATAACTCATCTTATATTTTCTTATGTTTGGATCGTTTTCAAGAGCATTCGTGATTTTGAGCTCTAATCATATAGTATACGCTCAGAGAACTCATCTTCTATCTTCTTATGCTTGAATTGTTTTCAAGAATTTTCACGATTTTGAGATCTAAACATATAGTTATATGCTTAGAGAACTCATTATAGACGTCGGATGAAGTTCACCAAAATTTGAAGCCTCGAATTCTTAAAGATCACTCTTGTTTTCGTTGCAAAGCTAAAACAGTCATATTATCACATTTCGTTTTTCTACTTGATATTCGTACGATATTTTTAGAGACAGATATAAAAAATATTACCATGAGGAGAAATTCTCCAAACCCTACAATTCTTTTTGAAGGGTAATCTACCTCATGGTCAAGCACCCTATTGTCAATTCAATGTGACTTAAACATGATGTGGACAAAATTGTACTTGTTGAACTAATTAATGTAAGTTCGATGAAAAAATCATGATCATTATATGAACTATACATGTATTGTTGAATATTTAATTGATGAACTACCTCACATAAATGTAATAATAAGAACCAAAATGTCTCACTAAGTAATTTAGTGGTGCATGAAAATGCTGATTTCCTTTTTCTAGTTTATTTTGCAACCAAAAGAAAATGTTTATAATTAGCAAATTTTGATTTTTATAAAAAGGAGTGAGATACTCGTTCAAACTATATTTTTCAGTCTAATAATTTATTTTGTCTTCTCAACGGTGACCCCAATTAACTCATAATTAATCCGCTAAAATAATTAAATTTTCAACATTTACCATGTGATCATGTGGCCTTAAATAAACAAACTATTTCATTTTTATTTACATTTATTTATAAAAAAGTTTTAAAAAAAAGGGAGTTGCCAATTTATTCCAATTTATGTAGCAGCTCATGGGCTTTGAAAGAAGACCTAAAAATGAGTAATGGGCCCATAAGAACGTTTTGGGCCTTATGTTAGAAGCCCAAACATTGCCTCTTCTAGTTTGCAAATTTGCATGAAAACAGTAATAAATTAATATTTAAAATTCCTAAATAGTTCTACTTTTTTTTCCTTGTTACCATCAATTTAATAGATAGAAAATTATTTCTTTTTGATCATTTCAAACTAGTCATTCACATAATATATTTTATATATTATTTTTGTATAGTTTGGTGAATAATTTAAGATAAACGAAATAAAAAAGGCCATTGTATATAACATAAGTCAATCGAAGTGACATCTTGTCGTATAGTTGATAAAATAACTCATTTTGGATCATCTAATTTATTTTGTATTTCACTTAGTTTTTATTTTAAAGATGAATTGATGGTGTATTCACACCATAATATTCGTTAAGAAAATATTTTATACATTTAACATGTCTACAATATTGTGTAAAATGCCAAATTAAAACAAACTATTTAAAATCTTAAACAAATATTTGTTTGTTATATCATTGCAACACTTGAAATAAGTATGATATACAAACATCAGCATCATATTTTGAATATATCTTATTTATGTTTCCAATTTGGCGGGATAATTAAGCAACTACATCGATTCAAACAATATGGTCTTGGTCAAATCTCAAATAATATAACTATATTTTTTTTATTTTTGATAATTATGATAATAATAATAATAAGACAATATAAACTGATCACTAGTTCCTGCTGTTCTTGAACCGGCCAGTTATGTTATTTTCGTTGATTCTTAATTACAAAAATTTAATTATTTTAAGGGCTTAATCTCTTGATAATTAATCTCAAGAATAAATATATATATATATATATATATATAGAGAGAGAGAGAGAGAGAGAGAGCCGTCTTCAAGTACAGATTTGAAGTTTCCATTAACGCGTAATTTCAGCCGTCTGTTTTCGTTAATTTGTCCCTCAGGAACCAGCTAATTATTTCATCACATATTAAGACATATTATGTTACATGATGAAATAATCAACAAACTTATAAGTTGTTTGTTAATGTTGTGATATAACGGGCTTAGTTGGAATTAGGTTGTGTTGTGAAATAGATATTAAGTGTGTTATGTATTGTATTACTTAAAGTGCTACTCTGATAAGTATAGGAGAAAGCGTGTTTTCTCAGATATGTTCTGTTAGTTATCCTTATTGTTAGGGATATATATTTGGGGATTTTCTATTCTCTGTAATTCAATTCGATCAATTCATCTTCAATAGAATGCAAGATTTCAATTCTCTCTCTCGTTTAACATGGCACCAGAGCCATTCTTGATCGATCCTATTATCTGCTAATTTTTTCTTCCGCGCGTATTCTCGATTGTTTCGTTGCTTCCCTATCTCGAACAATCCTCTTTTTTTCAGAATGACGACGGCAGATTCACAATCCAAAATCGACTTCAATGATCCCTTGTTTCTCCATCCTTCCGATTCACCGAATATCGATCTCGTTACCGAGACCTTAAAGGGGAGCGAGAATTACAAAGTCTGGAGCAGGGAGATTCTTGTTGCTCTTGAGGCCAAGAACAAATTAGGGTTCATTACCGGGAAATGTGAACAACCAGATGGAAAATCCCCTATGTTTCATCAATGGAAGCGCTGTAATGCGCTAGTAAAATCGTGGATCACACGTTCCCTGTCCAGAGAATTAGCCCACGGAGTCGTATATTGTGAATCGGTTGCAGCCATATGGCAAGATTTGAAAGAGAGGTTCGACAAGATCAATGGGGCACGGATGTACTCCTTATACCGGCAGATTAACACAATCAGTCAAGGAACAAACTCTGTTACGGAGTACTACTCAAAGTTACGGCAATTATGGGACGAATATGAGTCCCTTATCCCTTCGCCCTCTTCCACTGTAACCAAGGAGTATACGGAATTCTGCCAACAACTTAAGATGATGACTTTTCTCATGGGGTTAAACGAATGCTACCACCACACAAGATCCCAAATATTAATGATGTCGCCTCTTCCGAATCACAATCAGGTTTTCTCCATGGTTATCAATGAAGAAACCCAAAGAAATATTCATACCTCTCCTGCTGTAACTGAACCAACAACTCTCTTAACCAACCTTCCCAAGACTTCTGAGAAGGCTACAGTGATATGTGATGAATGTCACATACCAGGACATTCTAAAGAAAATTGTTATCGCATCATCGGATATCCCACCAACAGAGGGGGTAGGAGAGGTGGCAGACGTGGTGGAGGTAGGTCCAATAATCGTGGAAGAGGTTACAATCAAGGCAGGAATTCCTTTAACAATGGTGGAGCTGGAAATGAGGACTTCAATGCCAACAACACTACTGGTAATTCGGATCAGTCTCAAGGCCACTCCAATTCATATCAAGGACAGGTTAACCCTACATTTACAAATCAACAGTATCAACAACTGTTGAAACTCATTGGAAATTCATCAGGCAAACAAGATGGCAATTCTTCTTCCTCTGCTAATGTAGCAGGTATATCTTTAAACCTTGTTCCTACTGATAATGGTAGAAATCATAACTCTTGGATTGTTGATAGTGGGGCAAACCAACATATCACCTATAATATGGATTTATTAGATCATAATATTGAAAATTGCCCTCAGAACACTGTTGTGAAACTGCCTAATGGGAACACTTGTAGAGTCACTCATACTGGGAATATCACCTTAAATTCAGAACTTATTCTTCATAATGTCCTCTATGTGCCTGAATTCCAATTTAATCTCATGTCTGTTTCTAAACTTACTAGAGATAATCAATGTGGGGTTAGTTTCTATCCAACCTTTTGTGTATTACAGGACATATGGACTGGATTGACAAGGAGGACTGGTAAATTTAAAAATGGCCTCTATTACTTGGATAATGATCAAGATCTTACTACTAATCTTGATGGGATGCACAACTCCTGCCATAACTCTTCTGTCATTTTTCATAATAGAACTAGTTTAGTGAATAAAGCTACTATGTGGCATTATAGATTAGGACATATGTCCTTTGGGAGATTCTGTCATCTTCCACAGCTTGGTGTTGATAATAAAGATAGAAATACTTTTTGTCCTATTTGCCCTCTGGCAAAACATTCCAGATCTGTTTTTCCTCAAAGTATTTCCAAATCTTCATCTCTTTTTCAGTTACTTCACATTGACATATGGGGTCCTTATAAGGAACCTTCATACAATCAAGAAAAATATTTTCTAACTATTGTGGATGACAAATCTAGATACTGTTGGATTTTTTTAATGAAGTACAAGTCTGAAGTTTCTGATTATCTTAAGAAATTTATTTTGTATGTTCAAACTCAATATCAAAGTAAAATCCAAATTGTTAGGACAGACAATGCTTGGGATTTCTTTAGTCAGGAGTGTACTCAATTATTTGATTCTCATGGTATTGTGCATCAAAGTTCATGTGTTTATACCCCTCAACAAAATGGCCTAGTTGAAAGAAAGCATAGGCATATTCTTGAAGTAGCTAGGGCCTTGAAATTTCATTCACATGTACCTATTAAGTTCTGGAATGATTGTGTGTTGACTGCTGTATATTTAATAAACAGAACTCCTACACATCTTTTACAAGGTAATACTCCTTATGCTGTTTTGAACAAAAAGCCTGCCACATATCAACATCTTAGAGTGTTTGGCTGTTTAGTATATGCTAAAGTTTTACCTACTCAAGATAAATTTCAGTTTAGAAGTAAACCATGTGTTCTTCTTGGCTATGCTGTGAATCAAAAGGGCTATAAATTACTTGATCTTCACACTAATTCTATTTTTGTCTCTAGGGATGTCATTTTTCATGAATCCATTATTCCTTTTTCACTTGACAATAGTGCTAACAGTGATTCTCACAAGTTTGTCACTCATGATCCAGAAGCATTCTCTGATGACTTTCTTACTCCTTATGTGTTACAAGAACATGATCAAACTACTAGTGATGAGCCTGCTGCTCCTAATAATCAAACAGATATCCATTCTCCAAGTGAACAGACTGTCACTAGGAGATCTACTAGAGTAAGCAGACCCCCTGTGTGGTCTAAAGATTATGTCACCCCTCTGTTAACTCTCACACAGGCTGAAAGTTCTACTAAATATCCTCTCTCTGATTTTGTGAGTCAAGATCACTTGTCTAAATCTTACAATTGTTTTCTTAGTTCTCTGTCAAGTGAGATTATTCCTAAATCCTATGATCAAGCCTCTAAAGACAGTAGATGGCAAGCTGCTATGAAAAAAGAAATTGATGCCTTAGTTCTTAATAAAACTTGGTGTATCGTGGACCTTCCAAAAGATAAAAAACCTATTGGAAGTAGATGGATATATAGTATTAAGTATAAAAGTGATGGTACTGTGGATAGGTACAAAGCTAGACTTGTAGCCAAAGGCTACACACAACAGGAAGGGGTTGGTTTTTCTGAAACTTTTGCTCCGGTGGCAAAACATGTCACTGTCCGTATTGTCATTTCTTTGGCAGCTATGAGAAATTGGCCTATAGTACAAATGGATGTTACTAACGCGTTTTTGCAGGGTGAGTTGAATGAAGATATCTATATGCAAATTCCCCTAGGTTTCAATGAGCATGGTTCAGGTAAAGTTTGCAAATTGCTCAAGTCCTTGTATGGACTTAAGCAAGCTCCACGGCAGTGGAATCACAAGTTTACAAGTGCCTTACTCAGGTTTGGTTTTACTCAATCTCTTAATGATTATTCCTTGTTTATAAAATCAAAGGGGAGTGATATGGTAGTTCTCCTAGTTTATGTTGATGATATTTTATTAACTGGGAATAATCAGAATATGATTAATGATTGTAAACTGTATTTGAATCAAATTTTTCACATGAAAGACCTTGGTGAGTTAAAATATTTTTTGGGGATTGAAGTGGCTAGATCAACTCAAGGCATATGTTTAAACCAAAGACAGTACACTTTAGATCTCCTTCATGAAACAGGGATGCTTGGTTGTAAACCAGCATCTACACCTATGGAACAAAACAGCAAATTAACTACTTATGAGTATGATTACAGTACAGGGCTGAATTCTGAAGACACTTTACTTACAAATATTACACATTATCAGAAGATTGTGGGTAAACTCATATATTTATGCCTTACTAGACCAGATATTTGCTACTCTGTTCATGTCCTAACACAGTTTATGCATCAACCTAAACAGTCACACCTAGAAGCTGTGTATAGGATACTTAGATATTTGAAAGGAAATCCAGGGCTTGGTTTACTGTTATCTGCTAACAGTAAAATGCAGGTTAAGGCATATTGTGATTCAGATTGGGCTTCATGTCCAATGTCAAGGAAGTCAGTGACAGGCTATGCAATCCAACTTGGAGACTCTTTGATATCATGGAAAACAAAAAAGCAGGCAGTGGTGTCCAGATCTTCAGCCGAGGCAGAGTATAGGGCAATGGCTACCACCACTTGTGAGGTTGTGTGGATACTTGGAATTCTAAAAGACCTGCAGATCAAGAGTGAAGGAGCAGTTCAACTATTCTGTGATAGCAAGTCTGCACTCCAGATTGCTTCAAACCCCGTGTATCATGAGAGGACAAAACACATAGAAGTGGATTGTCACTTTATTCGGGAAAAAATTCAAAATGGAGTAGTTCAAACTCATCATGTCTCTACCTTTCAACAACCAGCAGATGTCTTCACCAAAGCCCTAGGGAGTGTTCAAATGAATCATCTTATGAGCAAGATTGGTGTTTTCAATTTGTTCTCAAAACCAATCTTAAAGGGGAGTGTTGTGAAATAGATATTAAGTGTGTTATGTATTGTATTACTTAAAGTGCTACTCTGATAAGTATAGGAGAAAGCGTGTTTTCTCAGATATGTTCTGTTAGTTATCCTTATTGTTAGGGATATATATTTGGGGATTTTCTATTCTCTGTAATTCAATTCGATCAATTCATCTTCAATAGAATGCAAGATTTCAATTCTCTCTCTCGTTTAACAGGTTGTAATAATAAAACAAGGACAATTATTTTGCATGAAAATTTTCTTTACTAGTTCTTACATGACCAGGTCATCAACATTGTATGGACCTAAAAGGGTATAGGAAATACTAAATCTTATGAGAAATGAAGAATTAAAGGGATCATAATAGAATTATTTCCAACATTTTCGTTTTACACATTAGATACAAATGGAAAATGTCACCCATTGCGAGTCTATAACTCTACTTTATAAGGTTTTGGGATTCGAAATCTCAGAACAATCATCTATATCTGTATATGGTTGAGACTGACATAAGTTTTCCGATAATTAATTATATTCATACTTCAAATCTTGAAACTATCCACAATAGATGGATTATTTTGAGCATTTTGAACCATATGTTCTAAATTTCTAATGACTTTCATTATGTATTTTACATAGTGAATTTAATGCACACCAAACATTGGTAGTACAAGTACTCATCAACATTAATGACATGCACGCAACATATATAGATAGTGATTATTCAAAAAAACACAAGTAAAAAAAGGTTTATTCACGTTTCTTAATTGCTTCTTCGCATGACAATCGAAATAACTACAAGTATGGTTTCACATAGTTTTCATTGCATAATTTGTATTCTTAAATTAGTGTATAAACCCTTTCCTCTAATGTTTACAAGATATATATTAGTTAGGCATATATAAAGAATGGGGGCAATGATAACTTAAATAAACTGATTTCTTGTCACATTTCATAGACATTGCCAATTATGAAATTGATATATATGATGTTCGTTTTATCCTAGGAAATGAATTTAATGTTGTCTCCCATGTCACAATCACCTTCTTCTTACCAAGTTCACATGGAAGTTATATCAATTTCTCTACCAAATTTTACATGTTTGATACTCAACATGAAACGTGACAGTTCACTCCTAAGTCCTAACTCCTGATCATAAACGGGATAAAAGGAGTATTTGAAAACTTCAAAATCATTTTTTTTTACTTTAAAGTTAAAATAAGCTTTAAATTTTGGGGGTACTAATTGATTTTTAGTCACTTTTCCAAAATTTCACAACATATGAGTAGTCGTAATTAGCCTAAAATCCCAAAATCACCCAAAAAATGACTTTTCTTAATGTTTGTTCTGGTGATAAAAGAGGAAAACTTGTATTAAGGAGACATCAAATTAAAAAAAAAATCACCAATAAAAATACATCTCAAAGCCGGCCAAAGAATTAAAAAAAAATTACACACACAAAGAAAATGTAAATAAATACAAAAAACACACAAGACAAGGGCCAAGTCTTCTTCCATCCCTTTCTCTATCCTCAGCCCTAACAAAGCATTCTCTCTCTTTTTCCTCTCATGAACACTTTGCTCTATTATTTTTCAACCTAAATTAGACTTTTGTGCAAGAAAAAACTAAACAAAATCTTCACAATATTATCATGAATTCTCAAAAACAAAGCTATAATTCTAATAAGTCTTCAAGCCCAGAAAGTGATCATGAGTCGAAGAAATCACCAGAAGACAACACCGGTATAGGGAGATCATACGAGTGCACTTACTGTAAACGCGGTTTCACAAACGCGCAAGCTTTAGGTGGCCATATGAATATACACAGGAAAGACAAAGCAAAGGCCAAGCAAAAAAATCAAGAACAACCCTCTATTCAAAGCATTAAGATCAATGAAAATTATACAAATTCGAGGTATTTTTCGTCTCAAATTACATCTGCTGATTATCAACAGCAGCAAACAAGCTACTATGGGGCCATAGGGGCTGCACAGATGAACTATCAAGTGTATTTACCATCATCAAACCCTAATTTCGATAGTACGAATAATTTTGAAAGTAATTTGCCTATTTGGATGACGGGGTTCGATAAAGATGATCATGTGGATGAAAATCTGAGTTTGAGAATTGGATTAAGCCCACATGTTGATGTAGAAGAAGGTAATGAAGAGACAAATGCGAAGGAAAATGAAGTCGATTTGGAGCTTCGACTAGGCCATGACCCCTGATGATCATGTTATATCATGTACAGAAAGTGAGTTTTATTATTGATTATGTTAATTATTTGTTCTTTTGAATTAATCTTACATGTACTTTGATTTGGATATTGTTTGTTAAAGTTGTTTTTATTAGACTATAAATATTTGATTTTTGGTAATTCATATATATAAATCAAAGAGAAAGTTAGTCATAAATTGGAGAAGTGTTGGTACTTAAATTAATTAATTTCTAGCTCCATTAACTTGAAACTTTTATATCTATTAATTGTAATCTTATTACATACCCTCATTTATTTGTTCTTGCAGAACTACAGCATGATCCTAAATTTAATTATACTTTTTCAGCTGCAAATAACCAATGTTCATGCATGTCTATTTCATTTTCTTTCATTCATTTTGTGAATTTATTTAGCGCATTATAAAAATATCGAACATTAACATCTCTCTCTCTCTCATACACATTATGCAAAATTTCATTATTTCGTTATGGAACCTAGTTAAAATGCAGTTACTGATGAATAATTGCTATGAGTCAGTGTATAAACTTAATGGAACCAATTCTAACCAAGAGGGTTTCTTTTCTTTTTAGGAAAAAAATAAATAAAATTCTACATACAAGTTTATACTACTGAAATAGACATTCGTTTCAATTTGAATAAATGTACAAGAAATATGAAATATGAAATATGTACTTGCTGTCAATTTAGAAAGATTGATTTACCCTTTCAAATTAATAGTGTTATGTGCCAAAACAGTATCACAAAGATTTTAGCCATTTTTTGTAGCATATTTATTCCACTTACTAATGTATATATGCTTTAAATATGTGTTACTATGATCTTTATTGAGAATATATATAACCTATTACAAAAGGAAAATGAAAAAAAAAAAATAGGCAAGTCAAAGGTTATATTGTATTAACTATGAGATGCATAACTTCTAGAGCTAGGACCTACTTCATTTATTTCAGTGTAATTTGAGTAATCTACGGGCATAAAAACCTAAATAGGGTTTCAAATTATTCAAGACATCGACTCTGCAAAACAAATTGTATTTGGAGGATTGTGTGGTTTTACTTTAAGAATATTACATCGTTATGATGAACATTTGAATGTTTTTAGCACTATGTTTTAGTTTGTTAGAATCAATAGTTCTTAGTCTATTTACACTATCGAGTTGTTGAGTTGTTTGGATCGTTTGCATAGAGCTTGATTTGCTTTCTTATTTTCTTATTGATAGTGGTAAGATAGTATAAACCTGTTAAATAACTACAAGATCTAAACTAGTCTAAATATTATCTAACAAAACTTTTTTGTAATTCCATTTTTATTTTAATGCAATTGAATTTGAAAAAACAAATGTGTCATTTCATTAAAAACACATGATTATATGGAAGTCCTAGTTAAGTAATTATAGAATTTATTTATGTTTTTGGTGGCATTATTTTGAGTTTTGAGAACCAATTCAAGTTTTGCAAGCATGTTCTTATTTTGATCATTGATTTTTTTTATTCCCTATAAAACAAAGCGTTTGAATTATTTTTATACCTTGCATGAGGATCATTATTGCTTATCATTCTATAAATCTGCAAAAATTTATCTGAAATCATTATTTTAAAAACATATGATATAATGTATGGTATATGACTCAATGATCTCAAATTTACTCTGAAATAAATGAGGAAGTTTAATCAGAAATGAGACATTTGGAACTAAAGATTATGAAATATTGTAAAAGCTTTTTCCAGTGACTAATAAGGAAATCACTTATTCTTTATTGCAACTTCTAGAATGAGACATTTGGAGTTATGTAATTTCTTTTGGATTTTCTATGAGTACTAAAATAATTATAGAGTTAACTATATACAATAGCTGTAAACTATATATTATGTTTATTCTAATTGAAAATAAACTTTTTAACTATAGATACTGTTTTGACAAATGTTGAAGCACTTTCCTTGGTGTTCTAATGCTATAAGTTTCATTTCCAAAGACAAGGCTCATATGACATTATTTAGATATATTGTTTCAAAGTTCCATTTTATTTTTTCAAGTAATTCAAAATTTTAATTGGTTACAGAATGTATATATATTATGTAACAATACCAGTTCTTTCAGTCAATCATGTAGTAAATGTAATACACTTACTTTAATCACGGTAAAGAATATATATACATATATATGACTGTATATATTGTGTAAGAACCTACTTCAGCCATACATCAATCATTTATCTATAATAAACGTTATTCACTTATTCTGTGATTGATAGAGTTCACACAAAGTACTTGGTAAACGTATTTTCCTTAACCTTGTGAATGCATAGAGTTCAATCAAGTCGAGTTTAAGCTACAAATTTTTTGAAATCCTAATCACTAATTATTGACTAATTTTGGATAGTTATTTGAGTTTTAAATAATTTATTCATCCATAGCAATAATATTGCCTTCTTAGGTGGCCCAAAATCATTAAGCTCAAGATCCACAAAAGTTCATAAGTTAAGGTCCATCTTGTTGTTAAGTTAGAGTAGACAAGTGGGCCAAGTAAAGCCCACGCTCAAATTTTATCTCGACTAAAAGATAGCCAATAGCCATTATGGTTAGTACTGAAAGAAGAATCGAGCTACTTAATAATCGAGTCGAACTCAACTATTAAATTTTATATATTAAATACAGTTTGAATAAACTTTTGTATTCTATAAGTTTACAACTCGATTTGTATAGTAAACTTTATATAAAAAAAGTATGTCACTTGAGTAGGCTCTAGTAATCAAAAAATGAAATAAAAAATTTTCAAGTTCAATAATAGTTCAAGTAAATTTAAATAATTATTTATTCGTCTCAAATCATTTACAATCCTACTTTATTATAGTATTTCACTTGGTTGGAACAAGATAATAATTAAAAAGGAATGAATTAGCTAAATATTGCTTAACTTTAGATTGAATTAAGAAGACTAAACACTATTTCCCAGAATGAATTATTCTACTATTTTTTCTAGAATGAATTATGGAGTATTATAGGATTTCAAAATGATCAAAAATTGACAAAAATTTAGAATAAACTTTTGTTAATGATTGTGATTATTATAGGATTTGAAACAGTGTTAGCTTACCTTTGGTCCACTAATTTTTGTTAGTGATTCGGATAATGTGTTGTTCAGACAACAAAGTCAAAAACCATGTGGAAAATTTAGTCCCACAAATGTTTTGAAACCCACAGATTTGCAAAACAAGCATTGTTTTGAATAAATCGGCCTTATATGTAATATCAAATTGCATTAAATTACAACAAACTTATAATTATTACAATTAGATCATAATTATTATAAAAGTAGAAGAAAAAAATTACACATTTTTTATGAAAATAGAACTAATAAAACCCAAAACTTCTAATATCTTAAATTCTAGATTCTTCGGACAAATTTTATTCTTTCTAGGTCACTAATGATGCATGAAAATGAAATTGTTCCATAAAATAATCACATTAAAATTCTTATTATAATATTTTTCCATGCTTCGGTGTGTACCTTACCCATAAGATGTAGTACTTCAATGTCGAAATGCAGCATCTTCTATATTTACACACAATGCTTCGTTGGATCAACTTTTCTGACAAGTCTTGCTTTGTCAGATCCACTCTATTTATTAAAACTATTTTTCAAAATTATTATACATTAAAATATATGTAATTTATTAAATATATAGAATATTATACTTTAATGTATTATATGGTAAAAATTTCTCGTAAAATTGAAGGAAATAAAATCATCCGAAAAGGACCCAAAACTAATTTCAATTTCAAACATATATGATTTCAGAAAGTAAAGAATTCTAAGTGATATATACATGTATTATATATATATATATATAATCACTCCATATTATGAAATAATGATCTCATACATTTGTTATTTATGCTTTTGGAGAAAATTGCTTTCTCGTTGAATAACTTATAAGGATCTTTTTTTTTTAGAATAGTCCACTAAAAGTTTAATGACTCTATCTAATACATGACAAATGTAACTATTATATATTTTGTGATTTATCACTTTATTCAAAATATATAACATATAGTAAACATAATTTACTATATGATTTGTGTATGGATAATTAATTTAATTCGAAGGAGAGGAATGGGAAAGAGGATCTGGAGATAGATACAAAAATCACTACGAAAAATCTTGGATACAATATTTTAGGTACATTTTTATATGCTATGTAATAATTCATATTAAACATTTTATTTGTTTTTTAAGAAATTAAATTCGTTCGACATGACTCTAGATAAAGAAAAATATATTACTTTGATCTTAAGCCTATGTAATTCAATAATAATGTTATACTAATATTGTAATAGGTGTTAATTAATTTCAGGAGAACAAATTGTATTTGAAAACAACTCTTTATTTTCGTTTGTCGTAAAAGAAAAAAGATCAAAAAGTCATTGGCATGATGACTGTTATATTCAATAAGTACGAATAATATTCTACATTTATATAACATATTGGCATGTATACTTGTCAATTGTCATGCATATAAAGCATTTTTTTTTTTTGAAATGTACATGTAGAATTATATATATTTAATGTGTGCCAATTAAATAACCAAAAGATAATAACATGGAGAGAAATAAATGACTAAGAGGGTGTCTGTCTAATTTTTATCTTAAATTGTCTTTAATGTTTATAAGATATTTTTGAAACTTATAAGACTTCAAATCAATATAAAAAAAAAATCACAAATTTGTGATATTTTAAAATTAAATTTTATAAAAATAAAAGCTAATATCACTAACAAAACAAACAACCTCCAAATATAGTAAAATAAAATATAGTTGGTCAAAATTGTGATTTAAAAAAAAAAAAAAAGGAAAGAGTTATTATGGTACTTTATGGGGCTAAGAAGCTTAATCGCAGACGTTTTATTAATATTTAATTAAAAATGTGTCTAAGTTCTCTTCATGTAAACCCCTGTAGGCTCCACTCACCCCCCTTCATCTAGATTTTCACCCCTCTGTCTCTCTCTCTCTCTCTCTATTTCAATTCATACAAATTTATACTCATTCTTGTTTCATTTCATTTTCATCTCTCCTAATTTGCATTGTGAAAGTGTTCATAAATCTTTCTCTCAGTAAAATTTCCACCCCTTGAACAGATTCTAAGACAGATAACAAGGGGAGATTTAAAAAAAAAAAAACTCAAGAATTATCTGCAATTGAGCCCATAAATAGATGGAAAATGCATATATAGAGAAAGCTTGAGGGTGATATTATTCCGTAAATTGAAAAGGGTTTGGATAGGAGAATAAAATTAGCTGAGGGGTTAAAGTTGAAATTTCGTTGACTGATGGTCTTCTAAATAATGGGATTATGTTTGGGGCTTGGTTTATATGATCAGAGGTTTAGATTGGTCGATGATATCGATGCAGTTTTGGATATCTAGTTGTTGAACAAATTTATTATGCATGAAATGCAGTGATAAGATCTGAAGATTATTGCGTCTGCATTTTTGTCAGGTAATTTTTTTTACTTTTATTTATTTTGATCCCTTTTGAGCTCAAAGTTTCGATTTTTTTAATGGGTTTTCAATTTTTCATTAGTTTGATTGTTGTAATAATTCTGCAAAATTTGCTGCATCATATTTTGATTAAGTCAATATGTGGAATTTTTTTATGGGGTTACTTCAGTTACAAATGTACAGCGCCGAAATTGAATATTATAATAGGACTCATCTTTATAATTTTGGCTAGTTTGTGGGTCAGATCTTTCTGGTTTCCAGTTGTTACTTATGTGTAATGGGGGTCTAGCAAAAATTATTATATGATCTTAAATCTAATTTCACATGTATGTCTCTAAATTCCATATAAGAAATGAGAATAGATTTTCTGCATTTTGCTAATATATGGCTTTTTGATTTGTTCAAACATCTTTCAAGCAGGAAATGAATTGGCTCTGATTCTACTGTAAGGTTATTACAAAGATTTATCGATTTACTCGAACATATGGATTGAGGAATCAATGCATTGGATGCAATGTTAAAGGCATTAGCATCTGTGTTCATAATTTTATTGTTCTTTCTATCGGTATCTGCTGATGATGATGGGCTCCGTTGTAATTGTGACGAAGAGGGTTTTTGGAGCCTCGAGATTATATTAGAATGCCAACGAGTTAGTGATCTATTAATCGCCATTGCATATTTCTCGATCCCGATTGAGCTCCTTTACTTTGTTAGTTGCTCGAATATACCGTTCAAATGGGTACTTTTACAGTTCATCGCGTTCATTGTTCTATGTGGGATGACTCATTTGTTGAATGCTTGGACTTATGGTCCTCATTCTTTTCAACTAATGCTTGCTTTAACCATTTTCAAGTTCTTAACGGCGTTAGTTTCGTTTGCTACCGCTATAACCCTTATCACCCTTCTCCCGTTATTGCTCAAAGTCAAGGTGAGAGAGTTTATGTTGAAAAAAAAGACGTGGGATCTCGATCGTGAGGTTGGGATTATACGGAAACAGAGAGAGGCCAGCTGGCACGTTCGTATGCTTACACACGAGATAAGAAAATCGCTCGATCGACATACCATTTTGTACACTACTTTGGTCGAGCTATCGAAAACGCTCGATTTACAAAATTGCGCCGTTTGGATGCCTAATGCTACAAAAACCGAAATGAACCTAACTCATGAGTTGAAAGGAAGAAACTCATCCAACGGGTATAATTCACCGATCCCGACTAGTGATCCCGATGTGAGAGAGATCAAGGGTAGTGATGGGGTGAAAATACTTCATCCCGAGTCGGCCCTAGCCGTCGCGAGTAGCGGCGGGGCGGGGGACCCGCCCGGCCCAGTGGCGGCAATTAGAATGCCGATGCTTAGGGTTTCCAATTTCAAAGGTGGGACCCCCGAGATGGTACAAGCGTGCTATTCTATTCTCGTATTGGTCCTTCCGGAAGGTCAGGGTCGATCGTGGAGCAACGAGGAGCTCGAGATAGTAGAAGTGGTTGCCGATCAAGTAGCCGTGGCCCTTTCACACGCCTCAGTGCTTGAAGAGTCTCAACTTATGAGGGATAAATTAGCGGAACAAAATCGGGCCTTACAACGGGCCAAACAAGATGCACTAATGGCGAGTCAAGCCCGAAATGCGTTTCAAATGGTGATGAGTAACGGGTTAAGAAGACCAATGCACTCGATTTTGGGCCTATTGACAGTCTTACCAGACGAGAAGCTTAGCAACGAGCAACTACTTGTTGTCGACTCGATGGTTAAGACAAGTAACGTTCTTTCAACCTTAATAGCCGATGTAATGGACACTTCCGGTAAGGACAACGGAAGATTCACTTTGGAAATGAGGACTTTTCAATTGCATCCTATGATACAAGAAGCCGCGTGTCTCTCCAAGTGCCTTTGTGCTTATAGGGGCTATAATTTCGTGATCGAGGTCGATAAGTCGTTGCCAAATCATGTGATGGGCGACGAACGGAGGGTATTTCAGGTAATTTTGCATATGGTCGGGAATTTATTGAACGGGAGCAAAACGGGAGGGTGTCTAATGTTGAGGGTATTTTCGGCAAGTGGAAGTCAGGGGTGGAACGAGCGAAGGTGGGGCCCGTGGAGATCGAACTCGTCCGATGGGTATGTTTATATACGATTTGAAGTTGGGATGTTTCATACCGGTTTTCAGAACGAAGATTCACTTCCCGACAGTGGGCAGAGATGCATAGGTGGAGTTGAGGAAGGCATGAGCTTTACTGCATGCAAAAAGCTAGTTCAGGTTTGTTTAAAACCATTTCTATTCAACTTATTATTTGATATTAAGATCAAATTTTAGCCTCTTTATAAATATAAACATTGATCCTTTAATCAAAGTATATATATCGATCTACCGTTTTCAATTGACAGTATATGCAAGGAGACATATGGGTGATACCAAATCCCGAGGGTTTCGACCAAAGCATGGCCCTCGTATTACGGTTTCAAATCCGACCGTCCATTGTTATCGGCATATCAGAACATGGCGAGTCATCTTCAGACCACATGCAATACTCGAACTCGCTTTTCCAAGGCCTCAAAGTTCTTCTAGCCGATGCCGATGACGTCAACAGGGCCGTGACCAGAAAACTGCTCGAGAAACTAGGGTGCACCGTAACTACGGTGTCCTCCGGTTACGAATGCCTTAGCG
Source organism: Verbascum thapsus (assembly GCA_963669365.1). Lineage (NCBI taxonomy): Eukaryota > Viridiplantae > Streptophyta > Magnoliopsida > Lamiales > Scrophulariaceae > Verbascum > Verbascum thapsus. The sequence goes on from OY770115.1 coordinate 4,022,295, forward strand.
CACTGGGACCCGCCATGTCGTCGTGCCAAATAGTGCTACTCGATCTTCATTTACCCGATTTAGACGGGTTTGAAGTCACAATGAGAATTCAAAAGTTTCGAAGCAGAAGTTGGCCATTGATAGTTGCATTGACCTCGAGCGATGATCGAGAGACGATGGAGAAATGTTCGGAAAGTGGAATAAACGGCGTGATTCAAATACCGGGTTCGTTAGACGAGATTGCTTATGAGCTTAAGAGGATCCTTCTTCAGACAAATAGAATGTTGTCTTGATGGTGATGTTTTGATTTAGTACTATGTGCAAATAGTGGTGCCTTGTTAGAATAAACAAAAGGGGGAAATGTGTATTTTTGCTATAAATAGCGCTTGTGACATGATTTTTCAGCATAGAGATGTTCTTAAACATACCCAAATATGATTTTAGTCAAATGGTATAGAAAATTCATCTTCTTTCACATTTTATTGCTTTATATTTCCTCTAAGTGCAATTTACATGGAAATATTTTTGAACACATCGAGATTAATGAAGTCGATTTATTCAATACTGCAATAAAAATGATCTCACTCGTCCTAATTTAATACTCATTTACATCAACACCATGGATTTGAATAGGATACCCATTAAGTGGTATTTGGGACGGAAAATTTTCAATTCCGAATATAAGATGATTCATCATATACACTTGAATTATATAAAAATATCAGCATTCTTCGCGTAATATACACATACATACATAAATTTGGATATAAACGTATTTATATAGTACGGAAGTAAATAACGATGATATTTTCGATTAATGAAGTATGTGCACGTGAGTAGCATGTGGTTGGTGTTGGGGAGGCAGAGGGTATGGGCATTGAGCATGCATGAATCGTAGAGAAGGAATTTGGACACTTTTGGTATCCCTTTTGTGTGTTTTCTTTGTATTTGCCCACTTGACGCCCCATCTCTTATCTCCACAAAACCCACTCCTTCAAGATATTTTTTAGAGAATATTTTTTGTTGACATTATATATATATATGTATCAACTTTACTAGTTTTATTGGATTTGAATTCAATATGGATCCAATCATGTTAACTTTGATATAATATTACTTTTGAATTTGAGCATTTAATCAATCACAAAAAAGTTGTTTCCAAATTGAATTTATGTTATGTTTGATTGTTTACAAGTTACAACTACGTCACGTATATAACTATTTTTTCCAAGTACAAATTTATCAAAAAAATTAAAATGCTTAGGTTTAATAATTTTTTTAATAATCAAAGAATATATATTATAAAGTTGATACCATTAAATATACCGTGAAGACTGGCGTTAGATTTTTGGAATATTGGCCAAACCTTTCCCCTCCTCCACCCATGAAGATATTTAGTCAATCTATCTGCACTTATATATATATATATATGTGTGTATATATATTATATAAATCAAAAGAGAAAAATTAAAATAAAATGTGCAGTAATATATGTCTGAATGCTGTCTATGTAGGATTGGTGGGAGAGGTTGTTAGAAAAGATTGGTAAATTCTGTCTTTTAGTTTAGATACATTACCTTCCGTATCTCATCAACTTACGTACCCATGTTCTTTTATTCAAACTTTCTATGATACGTACGATGAACATTTTCTAATTTAATTATTCAAATATGGAATTAGGCACATACTAATATTAATCAACACATATATAGTGCAAAAATTGCACAGTTGCTAGTGTCATGTTATATAGTATTATTTATATATCGATGGTTTTTCACTTCTTCTAATTTAAAAAAAAAAAAAAAGATTGTTAAAATTAATTTGTCTGGATGATTTTATTATAATTATGTTATTCAAATCAAGTGAAGATAAAAAAAAAATGGATAGTATTAAAAGTGGCGTTCATTTTCTAATTGTTAATGGTTAATTTTAACCTTTCTTCTTGTATGAGATTTCTTAAGTCTTATTCATAATACCACAACCATATTTTATAGTCTATTTTTATATATATCGAATATTAATTTATTTAATGGATTTAACATTAGATCAATTTTGAAGTAAAATTATACTTAAATGTAACTAAAAGGGGGCAAATTATTATAAATGGGTGAAAATAAATTTATATGTTTATATAAATCAAATGTTTCAATCAATCAATACAACAAGGAGTATTTGAAGGGTTTTTTTTTTAATATTTTTATTATAAATAGATGTTTTGATACCTTATAGGAGGACAAAATGATGAACATGAACTTAGACTTGAAGCAAATTTTTTGTTCCAAGGGGATCTGTATCCTGAAATTAAAATAAAGATTTTTAGTCTTTTCATGGAATTGGATTTCTTGATGAAGATAAAATTATGATAGTTGGAATTTTAACTTTAAATAATTAAATTAATCCCACTTGAGCTTGAGAGTGACAGCTTTGCTTTGAATCCAATTCACGAATCATTATATGTAATTTTATTTTTTTTCACTTTTTGCTTTCTGCATGGAGAAATAAGATTATGCTGCATTTGACTCAAAATATACCAGATGCTATATGATATATTGCTTTAACTAGGGCATAATTCTAAAAAGACAAAAATACCCCTTATTTTTACAAAATTCACAATTTTATGAATGGCATCGGTATCTGTTTTTGAATGGACGGACCATGATATAATCGAAAAACCCTAAATCTGGATCTTAGATCATATTCATGTAAGTATGTAAATGAGTCAAGCCGAGCCGAACACATAGATATTCAAATCTGTTTGAATTAAAATCGAGGTTTGAAAACAGTGTACGTTTGAGCTCAGATGATTGCTTATCCAACTGAGCTTGAATGAGCTTTAATCGAATCGATCACTAGTCCATTTCGAGTAGTTTGAATATTTTGTACATGTTTTTATCTGAATGTCTTTTATAAGAGTGATATTATATTAAGCTGGTTATAGTTCACCATTTTTTTCCACTTCTTCTAAATATGGTAAAAAGAATGTTCAATAAATGTATTTAACATGATCTCTATATTTTATATTTATTATAATAAAAATATATTTTATTATATCAAACGCGAGTAAAAAATTATTAAAAAATATATGGTATATAGCATTTCTCCTTTTATAATAACATTACGATTTGATAATCTAAGGAGATACCTTAAGCAATTGAGTATACGTTGAATCTCTTCCATATGGGGTGTAACATTTCTGTCTGGATTATGAGTACCTACTTTTATTAGTCAAATGACAGATTTATGTGCAAGTGTACCTAAATTCATGAGGGCTACCTGGAGTATATATAAAATAATAGTACTGTATATTATTATAATTAGGGATCTTGATCTATATACAGTTTGATAATAATAAAATAAAATTGATAGATTTAGAAAACTTTTATCTTTTGCTAGCTTTATAGATAGATCTGATTATACTTAGTTGGGTAATTAGTTGGATTATGCTGTCTATTTTATTTAATTATTGCATAAAATGTTAATAATATATATATATATATATATATATTAATCTTAGTCAAGTACAACTTTTTATGCACATTGCATCATAACCAATGCCTGAAATCTAGGGTGTAAAATTTTAAAAAATATATAAATTAAGTATTATGCTCCAATTCTTTATTTTCCGGGTAATTTGCACATTGCACCCTGAGAATAGGTTAATTAGGCAGTTTCCACCCTAAAATTACAAAAATTGCGGTCTCTACCCTGAAAATGCAATAAGTTTGGCACTTTGCACCCCGACCATATTTCAGTTGATTTCTTGATGGGCAAAATCGGAAAAAGAAAAATAAGATTTCAAACAAATAATAATCTTCAAAATATAGACAAAATTTAAATAAAATCATTCATTTGTTTGATTTTATTATTATTTAATTGAATGATTTTATTTAAATTTGTCTATATTTTGAAGATTATTATTTGTTTGAAATCTTATTTTCTTTTTCCGATTTTGCCCATCAAGAAATCAACTGAAATATGGTCGGGGTGCAAAGTGCCAAATTTATTGCATTTTTAGGGTGGAGACCGCAATTTTTGTAATTTTAGGGTGGAGACTGCCTAATTAGCCTAATTTCAGGGTGCAGTGTGCAAATTACCCTTATTTTCCCTTTAATTAATACGGCGGTTGCTGCAATGCAAGACCATTAATTTATTGCTATTGGAGAATTATTTTATTTTAAGTGGCACAATTTGATTCTTATTCTATTAATTAAATTTGTAAAATAACATGGGAGTCTAGATCCTTGGACTCCATTAGAATTGAATTATTATTCCATACTCTATTTTATTTGACTATATGTGTTATATTTATATCTGAACCATCATACATTTTTGGTATATGTTATTCAGTTTAATATATTACTATTCGATATTTTGATTGTTTTACTAACGAAGGTTAATTTTAGTTTTAAAAAAAGTTTTGAATTCAAGTTTTTGACCTAGACATCTTGGTAACACAAAAATAATGTAAAAAAAAAAGAAGTCGTGATTTTCTTTTACATAAAAAATATCATAATGTGCCCTAACAAAATGAAAATATGTTGGTTACCAAACAAAAGCCCAAAAATAGTATTCAGATCAAAGTTACATTAAGCCCAATTATATGGGCCTTGGCTAAAAAATCTACTGGACTGAAAAGTGAGTTGAGCCCATATATGTTTCAGGACTAAATTATTCACTGAGTTTTTGGGCCTAGTTGGATTATTGATAAATACATAAATCAGTTCTTCATTTTTTATTTTCTTGCACATTAAGAATGAGGAACATGATTATTGACTAGTTAACAACTATAAACATAATTAAGTGTTGTTTTGATCTATTTTATGATTCAAAACAATGTGTTCGGATTGAAGAAAATTGAAGTTGAAATATCAGTGTGGATTATTTAAATAACTATAGTCTCGGGGGAATTTCGATTCCATTATTTACAATTGAAAAAAACACAAAAATAATTGCTTAGAGAATCATAATAAATTAAAATTATTGAAGGACATGTAATGAGTTTTCTATTACCTCAGTTATATATGGTTTAATCAAAACTGCACCTTGTCATGGAGCCAACTATAAAGAAATTTTAATTTCTAAAGTATAATAATATATATAGGTCTAATTTTTTTAAATTAAAGTGCCTTTACTACTACGTTGAAATAAATTAGTCTCTTTTAATCATGATATATTTAGAATGAGACTTTGTCGCGGGAGTCAAGAAATTTATAAAAAGAACTTCGTTGATCGGTTCTTTGAATTGTAATACTTAATCCAATTGTTTGATCAATGTTTCCACCTTTTCTCAAAGATATTTGTTTTTTATACATTAGAAGTACTTATCATGAACTAATTAGACACTAAATGTCATAATCAGATGTATTAGGCTTGTTAATAGTCAAATAACTATGTATAATAATGTATGTGGTTTATATTTTATAACATTCTTAAACTAAGTACTAAATCCTTATCAGGTCATATTTGGTAGCCTCCGGATTCAAGTTCTGAGGTTATAACTTTACACCATGTGCCCACTGTCCATGTAATAAACTACATATATTCACATGAAGTGTGTGGTGTAGATCTCTCGAGACTCTATATTTTTAAAATCAACAATTATTATCCACAAGTTGAAAGATATAGATGGGTAAATAGAGTTGGTAAGTTGACCCGACTAATATTCTTCATACATTGAACTAATTTAAGTATTATAGAATTAGTAGCAAAAGTTATAGTCAATACAATTCAATATATTACTAGAAACATATACGGCAATTTGGAAGTTTAACAAAGGAATAAGACATAGCAAATTTGAAGTGAGAACAACAAGCACCAGTGGTCTAGTGGTAGAATAGTACCCTGCCACGGTACAGACCCGGGTTCGATTCCCGGCTGGTGCATTGCTTTTTCTTGCTTTGTCCTTTTTTGATAGATTTTTCAACTTCTAAGGCACAATTTTTGTTTTTTTCAATTAGTTGGGAACATGGAAAAAACACATTCAAGCACTGAATCTTTTGTACATTTTGGTAACATCAGCTTCAATCGTTTGTCATAAGTAAGAGTTGGCATTTGTGATCAAATGTGGTACTTTTAGATTACTCACCAAATATTACCCTCATATTAAGACTCGGAGAAAATCGAATCCACAACATTTTGCTGAAAAAGTGATACGTTTTTTGCCCACTAATAAAGGGTGAAAATCAAGTAAAATTGGCATAAGAGCACAAATTGAGCTTCTTGAGATAAAGCTCGATTTCTATTATTTCTTTCTGAACTCGAAAATTATCAATATTTCTATGATATATAATATAGATTATATGTTTTATAATAATACATCTTGAATAATCAAAGATAAGACATAGGGAATTTCAACTCCAATGTGAAATGATAAAGAAGAGAGAGCTTGAGATTTCAAATTTTGCCAAGTTTATTTGAGAATGGCTTCATTTTAGACCCCTCTTTGGTGGGTTATTTTTTCCAAATTGGTTCCCACAAAGATCTATATATTATTATAATTTCTAAAGTGACCCCTTATAAAATAAAATATTTTATATAGGATGCAATAATAATTTTTCGACATTAATGGGTGGTCTATGTTTCATTAATTACGGGTCTTTTTGTAGTGGATTCACTTTCTAAGATGATGTTTACTTTAAGTTGTAGATTTAGTGTATTAACTAATGTTAAAAGGTGTAGTAAGCATTGAGTTTGCATAATTTGAAATATTTTATGCTACATTTGATGAATATATATATATGGATAACTTGATGTACGGTGTTATACAGTTATATTTATGTTTATTGATTATAAAATTATAAAACACTTATAATATATTTGAATTATTTAAGACGTATTCATCAAATATAACATATTCTAGATCATGAAGATAATATAAACTATGTAGGTTAGATTTGAATAAGTATAATGATGTCATGCATCAAAGAAATATTGATATTACAAATATATAATATAATGGTTCATAATCTAGTTCAAATAGCACAAAATTGATATGATCTTGTGAGCCCTACAAATTTCAATTTGACTCATTTATTGTATGATGTTTTTTCATCTCTATTTCTTATAAAATATTATTGATTTAAGTATAAACTTCACATAGCCCCTCTCTCTATGTACATATATAGCGTGAGAGAATTACAATAAAAATACAAGGTAAAATATTATAATATATATAGTGCATAACTTCACTTAAACCACTACTCAAGTAGTGGCATGAATCCTCCCAATAAACCTTGAAAGACGAATAAAATTAAAAGTGGGAATCAATTAATTTAATACAATTTGGCCACATAACAAGGTTAATTTAATTAGAAACCACTAATTATTGAACATTAAGGGCCCATCTCATTGGACTTTTGGCTTTGGAATACTGTGTAAACAATTATTTATCAATATTAATTCACCACAACACGTGAATTCATGTGAAGAAGTCCCTCTATGTCACCTTTATCACCATTGTTTGATTCTTTTAACAAAGTATATATATATATATATATATATATTTCATTTTTGCAGCCACAATTTGTCTAGTTGAGGCTTTGTTTGTCAATTAAAGGAGAATGATTCAAAACTTTGCAAATGAAAAAAATCCATATACACTAATAGAGCTCCACTACAAAGTTACAATTATTTATGGCTTATTTAGTTTGGCACTAAATATTTTCACAATTTTATTTTCAATTTAAAGGTCAAATTGGCCTAAAACTTTGATTTCAATAGAAAGTGAGAGGCAATTGTTGGATTCTTCTATTGCATAGTGTGGGAAAAAATATTTCATAATTTTAATTTCAATTCAAAGGTTAAATTGGCCTTAAAGTTTCACTTTCACTAGAGAAGTTCCAATTTACAAACGGATCGTCCATGTTCATATTAATAAATAAGGAAAATCTAAATTTTGGTATCGTAATACACACGAAATATGCTTTAATTAGGTACCATATTTTTTAAAATAATATTATTGGTATATATACCAGATCAATTTTTTCTTTATCACTTTTAATACCCGTTAATTGACTAATGGTAAAATAATTGGTCCGTTATAGTTAGGTCATTTGGGGAAACAAAAGTAGGGTTTTTTTTTATTTTGGAGGAAAATTGACCAATCAAAGTTGATAGAAATGTGATTTTAAGTGTTTTAAGCCAATTTTTTGAGGTTTTAGCTCATTCGAGCTCTCTAACTATAGTTCTCAATTTTTTTCTTTCAAAAATGAATTCTATCAACTTAATATGTTAGGTTGATTTCGTGACAAAATGGGACTTAGGTATGGGAAATTCGACATTCTTCTTCTTCTTCTTATGAATACATACTATTACATTGAGATTTTTAGGGTTTCCATTGGGTTTCCTTGGGTATTTTGAGATTTTTTGGAGGGATACTAATTAAGATTGAGTGTGCAAGCTGGTGAAAGCTTTTTTATTTTATTTTCTAATTTGCAATTGAATTTGTTTTCTTTATATATGTTATTTAGTTCTTAATTTAGAAAATTACAGTGTAATTTAGTCCTTCAAATTTATGTCATTTTTAATTGTGTAGTAGTAGTATTGGTACTTTCATGTAATATATGTTTGTTTTGTACATCATTTTGTACTTTAATAATTTAGTCTATTTTTAAATAATATATAAACTTATTAATTAGTTACATGAAATAATAAAATAGTTTTTAAATAAATTCAAATATTTATATTTTTTAAGTTATAATAAGAAAATTTCAGTTGTAAATTTTAAAAAAGCTTAAAGTTTGGGAACTAAATTTCAATTGGTCCCTAATACTTTCAATGAATTTGTATTCATAGTAAAAGTTTATCACTCAGTCTTATTCTTAATAAACTTGTATTTCATAGCAAAACCCTATTATTGTATTTCAAGCTCCAATTAAATTCTCTAATTGTAATTTGAGATTGTTCCAAAGTGCAATGCACATGAAAATTTGATACTAAACTAAAAAATTGTATCTTTAGATAAAATCTAAGTTAGTTAATATGTAAACACAAAAGCAACCAAGAAGCTATATGCTGCAATTAAAGATGTCCAAGCGGAGGGGTTCATATATATATATATATACAGATGCCTTCCCAAAGCTGCATATGTTAACCAAATTTCCAATATTTAATATTTTATACAATTAATTTACATACAGAACTACAGATTCAAGAAAATAAAATACATGCATATGTAATAATGTACATTATCCAGAACCAGAAGTAAAATAATGCTGTACATGGAGTATGCCATGAGTATTGTATATTCATGTTAAACAATTAATAGAAATAAATAAATAAACAAAACATACAAAACTCATAAATAATGGGAATGAATGACAAGTAAAGTCCCTAGCAGAAAAACCACAATTTTATTGCAAACTGATGCAGGGAGAATAAAAAAAGATCAAGTTTAATATACATAAGATCCAACATAATACATTAATTCTACAACACCTTTCTACATATATTAGTGCTATTTCACATATAATAACCTGCTTCAAATCCTTTACGTAAAATTATTAATACAACACATAAATCGATGAATTTCAATCTCCTTCGAAAAATTCACCTCTTGTAGTACAGTGGCGGAAAATTCTATGTTAGATTAAGCTCAATAATTTCGGTGTCATAAAATCTTTGATGTATATTTTCACACATATGTGTAAAATACATACACACGACATACTGAATATTGAACTCGATTTAACATAAAATTATCCGAATGGTGGTGGTCGTGGATGAGCCCAACCATATGCATCATGATTCAATTGTCCTCCATTTGGCATCAAATTTGGGGTCAAATTATAAATACTCAAAGATGAGGGGTCACCAATCCCATGCTGCCCCTGTTGCCCTGACCCTGGCGGCGAGCCACCGCCGCCGCCGCCACCACTCCCACCCGTTGCAGTGGCGCCACCACCTTCCTCCTCCTCTTCAAGCGGCAATCTCTCATAAGTCGCATTTCCAAATGTTGCCGCTATTACCATAACCGGCCCCGCCGCCACAAGCGGCCCAACCACACTGCCCCCAACCACCTGCCCCTGCCCGCCGGCCAAATAAACCGTTAAACCCGTCGCCCCCGGCGGAGCCGGACCGGGCAGGAATGCCCCACTCAAAGAAAGAATCTCAAACCTGCCATGAAGTTGAACCGCTGCACTAGGGGCCGCCGGCTGACGTATAGTGACGTTAGCAACCGAACCACTGCCGCTGAGCACACAGACGCCACGCTGACGGCGGCGTGCGAAATTGGCTATGCTCTCCGCCACGTCGGTGCCGCTCGAAACTTCCATGACGTGGCTGCGTAGAGCGTTAGGGCTATCCCGGGTCACGAAGATGGGCGGTTTAGGTTTGTTCTTTGAACCGGCCGGTCGGCCACGGGGACGGCGGTTGCCTACTTCGACGGCGCCTTCTTTTGGTTCGCCGTTGTTGTTGTCGTCGTCTTCGCCGCGGCTGCTGCTTCCTCCGCCGCTCTTTTCATTGATTGAGAGGTCCATTGAGCCGGGCGACGGTTCAACTCCCGGGAGACCCACTTGAACCCCGGTCCACCACCGGTTCGCCAGATTTGCTATTCGTTGACGATGGATCTAGTTATTGTCTGTAAACAACAAAGAAAGATCAATGATTTTGTGGGTTGATCTTTCTGTTTTGTTTAGCTCTAGTTCCTGATGACAGAAGAAATCCAAACCCTAATTTTTTTAACCCTAGAAAGCTAAAAACTAATGATCACTAGTATGAGCTAAACAAAACTCAAGATCAAATTAACTCTTAGCTTATGTAACCCTAGAGAGATGAATCTGATGAACTTCAGGAGAAAAAGAAAAGGAAAATTAGATACAAAATTTCAGTTCTTTGTGTAGTTCAAGCAAGAGAGATATTAATTAAACAACTACAAGTGCTAATAATTGAGAATATAGTATTCAAAGACATTTAAGGGTAGGTATAACTTAGTGATCTAAGTGGAGAAAACAAAGAAGAAAGTAAAACCTTGAACAGAATATATGTATAAAGAATTACCAAGGAGAGATGAGAGGATAAAGATCAAAGAAGGCAGATTGTATATAATATAATACTCTAGATACCCTAATGTATTTATTATAAGTTTTATGCAGTGCAACACTGACTCTATTATCTTTTCCTATGTTTTCATATGCACAATTATAGATTTAGGGACCTAAATTTTATCATTATCCTCATAAAACTCACTCTCTCTCTCTCTCTAAACACTTGTTATTGAAAATTTTGAAGTAAAGGTTGAATCATGTTGTTCAACTGGGGAATCAATTAATTTATGCATAAATAGGCTGATATTACTTTGTGATTGAAATTTGAAGTGCTCCAAATCTATGAGACCAACTATCTTTGGGAATTTATGGGTTACTAAATTATATAGATTACAATTCTCATCTTAAAGAAAACGCTAAAGCATATATACACTTATCAAAAACAATACTGCTGATCATTTATTTCTTTTTTACAAAATTTTTGTAATACATATGGGAGATAAATTAATGAAGTGTCGAGATTTTGTAATACTTTTCACCTGAACACGATAACTATTAAGAAAATAACTCTCAGTATATCAGCATAATGCATTATAAATCTTTATGAGTGTATATAATTAATAAACCAAATATTATATTATAAAAACGTATATGATAATGGCCTTGGAACAAGTATATGATAATGGCCTTTGCGTGTAGTTGTGTGCGTATGTTTTATTGTATGGAAATTAGGGTTTGAATCGTGGGGTCGCGTGCGAGTGGGCAGGTGGAGAGCACGTCGCTGTCTCGAGCCCCAATAGATATATATATATATATATTATTGTATTGTATACATGTTCTAATAGACCAGATTGATCAAACGCTAATCATAGTTTGTTAAGGAGAATAATTGTTGAAAATTAAATCATTAAATGATAATTGCATATATATATAGAGAGCTTCTATTTCATGAAAAATAAATAGAAGAAATTAATAGGAAAAAGTTTCCAGAAATATTTGTTTTTGGTTATTTGAATTTCATGTATTCGGTAATGCACTCAATTTTCTTTAAAAACTATTAAGCATTCCTCACAATATTATAGAGATAGTGTAAATTTATGATGCACAAGAGAATTTTATTTTTTCATTATGAAAAGCAGATTACATTTCACAAATTTATAAATAAAAATACATTTTGAAATTATCCAAAATTCAAATAAAATAAACTTAATATACTTTAAAATTCACAACTTATCACTATTTTTTGACTTTCAATAGCTCTATGCTTTCTTACCATGTACTAATTAAATATATAAAGTACATTAATAGAAGAATTTGTAACATATTAATTAAGAGGCATTTTATATTCAAATATTAAGAAAGTGCCCTAAAAACTTATATACTTCTATAAGTTAAAACATGCTAAGTGCTACCCAACAAATGGAAAAAAAAACTCAAGTATAAAATGATTTTATTTCTCATTCTTTTTGTCTTGAAAAACATTACCAAATGAAGAAGAGTGTAACTGGAGATCCATTGTCCAAGAACTCTAGTGTAAACCAACCATCAAATGACTCACAAAATCCGACAGAAGCCAAATTCCAACATCTTTGAGAACAACAATTGCATAAAATTGCACTGTTTTATGCATTAAAAGAACAAAGCACCATGCTTTTGCTTTTTTACTATATCTATATCTATATATAATTATATATATATATTATATATTGTCAACAGAACATCCAGTGTTTGTACTCAGATCTCCCACTTGAGTTGGGTTTACATGGTGAGGGAATGGTAGACATAGATTGAAATTTTAATACATACATATATATATATATATATATATATATCAAAGAATTAAGAGATACTTTTTTTAGATATTACTAAGGAATATTAATGCATAAAAATGGAAAATAAAAAATTGTATTAGGAACGAAATGCTAAACGTTAATTTATGCTTAATGTTTATTCCAGTTTTATTTATTAGTTGGCAAAGCATATTCGATGCGTACAGTGAAATAAAATGAAAATTCTAAGAATATATTTGAATAAAATCCAATTAGTCAAACATGTAAAAGTTTGAGAAGTTATTTTTTAAGTGAATTGTAGAAAAGAGTAGAAAGAAAGGAAAACGAGACGAAAAAGAAGAGATATATGTGTCAAAAACGAGGAGATATGGAATACAGAATGCAATTGAAATAAGAGAAAAAATAATGATTAAAATTACCTAATATAGTACCAAAACTACTTATAAATATATAAATAATGGGGGCAACCCCTGGTAGAGTTGGTAAGGGCATTTGAACTTGTGGCCTAGGTCACGGGTTCGAATCCTGATGAGGGAATGTCTATTTGCCTTCTCTACTGGTTTACCTCTCTTGTGTGGTTTGCAGGCTATTACACAAGAGCGGGGTTTACCCAGCCAGTGAGGTGGTTTACCCAGCCAGTGCGCACCTCACGGTAGCGGCTGCGGGTTTCCCTCATCATCCAAAAAAAAAAAAAAAACTACTTATAAATAATTCTATAATCCTAGAAAAATAACTAACATTATAACTAATTACACATAATTATTCACAAATTCTTTTTTCTCAAAATTATTATTGTGGCAGCACTAAACAAAAATCAGTTCATGGGCTCAAATCGGGTCCTTTATGGGTTAGATATAGCCCACTAATTCATATGAAAGTTCTATCTAAGAGGCAAAAAGGGCCTAATATATATTGACATATGAAAGATCTAATTAATCTCACTATGATAATTAACAATCTATAATCACCTATCATCATAGCCTTTGGTATAATGTGCATAGTTGTATATATTGTATTAATCGTATAATGTTGTTTATATTTGTATTAATTGTATTACTTCAACATCATAGACTGAAACTATACACTTTCATAGCCAAATCATCAATGTAATATAACAAGTTACATAAAAATGAAGTCTATTTTACAATAGACAATCTTAAATCAACAAACATCTAATATTCACAATGTGTATATAACAACTATAATAATAACCATAACCAATACCAACAAGAACAAAGATCAAGAACTAAACCCCATTTCCCCCTTGCAAATGCCATTCCATATAGTCTTCAATATCGAAACTACTAGCACAATCGAATAACGCGTTTTGTTGTTGCTCGTATCGACATATATAGTTTAAACCGACAATTACATCACATATGGCGGTCTCCGTTTTGTCCCTATCGGCAAAATATAACGTTTGAAGCAAAAGAACGTACGTTCTCGTGACAATTTGGTGTTGTTCAAAATTACGCTCGCTTTGCCACCTCACCATGTTGTGTGCCAGCGGAGCAAGCCACCTCAGCATTGAGTCGAGCCTTTCCCGCCACGTGTGCGCCAGCGGGGCATCATATATGGCCAAGTCTTTAACATAGGACTTCAAGTTGGTTTTCAAAGTCTTTCGAAGGCTTGTTGGGAGCATATGGTATAGATCATCTCTCGCCTCGTCACCAACTAGATGAGGGTATTTTAGGAATTTCTCTAAGACAATGATGATATTCGCGTAGTGCAAAGCTAAACCCGAGCCACCTACGGTATTCGGAGGAGCATATTGTAGCAATCTACTACTCGGCCCGAATTTTGAACCGTTTCCCAAATTACCCTTCGGATCGCCACTAATGGCATTGAAAAAGCTCGAAATTTGACTACTTTGATCGTCATAACTTACATGATCATCATCATCTTCATCATCCACTTTTGAACCCGAGCTTCTCATAGTTAAACACTCCATGAACATTCTCCCCGGTCCTACACCGCACGAAAAATTTAAATCTTCGTGACGAAATTGCCCTCCTTCGTTCTTTTGAATTCCCGTTTTCGATCTTAAACTTGTTATTTTCTTCTCGCGACCCTCGTTCACAATATGTCCCGAATGAAAACTACCGTTGTTCTTGTTCGAAATGGACTTTGTCAAACTACCATCCTTTCGAAGCTTGTTAACTACAACTTGTGATTTAGAAACTAGAGCACAAGAAATATCCCCTCTTGAATGTGCATCTCCAAACACAACGTATATACGCGCATAAATCGTACACACGGTCCTCGCCAAGAGCTCCACGGCATTATCGTACGTTTTGTTCCAAAGCGAAACATCCTTCAAATGGTTCACATCTTCTTTCTGCCATATCAACTTCTGCTCAAAAGCTTTCCTACTTTCCTCACAATTATTCTGCTGAAACTTCTTAGTGGCTACTTCAAGATCATTCATAACCCCCATTTCGGTGTACAAATTAGCTGTAGAATTCACATATCTCTCCATTTTCTTGACCATACTTTCCATATCCTTAACCAAAAATCCTAGCTCCTTTACATCAATCACCCCGGATACAATATCCCCATACACATGATTAAACCCCTGTAAAGCTGGGATTGTGCACTTTTTACCTAATCTAGACACTACACTAGCAACCCTATTCAAATCATCAAGTTTCTCAACAAGGGCTAATTCTAAAAGATGTTTTTCATCACTAGACACAAGGGTTTTAATCCCCTCTGAGTTAAAGATCTCATTTTTCAGCTTGGAAATCTCACTGTAAGTCAAAGATTTGTGTAAATGAATAATCTTGGACATGACATTAGCTACTTCAAAAGAAAGTATACCTATAGTATGTGTTTCCAGAGTCCCCTGTTTTTTGTTCAACAATTTTGTTGAATTTTCATGATGAAAAGCATGCTTTAAATTGCTACTCACCTGATTACCCATTTTAAGTATCCAAGGCTCTGCCACCATTTCTGCCTCCTTAGTCCTTTCGATCTAAAATTCAGGAAAAAAATCCCACTTCAGATCTGTTGGAATTGTGGTGAAATTCCAAGTATCAACCCCATATAACTGAACAAAATCATGAGAAAAAATTGGGACTCCAGATTGTATTTTTAGCGTGCTAGTAGCAATGGTTACAAAGAAATGCGCATGAGAAGGTGGGATTTTGAGTGCAGTTATCAGTAGGCGTGGTTAAAGAAAGTTAAGAAATTTAAGCTTTTGTGAAAGGAGTGTAATTGATTGATGAACAGAGGAATGAAAAACAGGGGGATTTATACAATGCTCTGTTTATGAGTGTTTTTGGGGGGGATTTTGTAATGATTCTTTCAAAAAGGTAAAGGGCAGTTTGAAGGAGATGGCCCTCACTGTAGAACAATTAGAAGTCTGCAACTTTTCAAGTTTCCTTAATTTGGGAAAATTACACAAAGACCCCTCACCTATTGCATAAATGTACAAAAATCCCTTTATTTTTTAAGTATTGCCAATATACCATCTTAGGAGTCTATTTATAAAATTTGTTGAGGTAAATATAAAAATTAGAAATACAAATTGAGATGTAACTATAAGAAGTGTCTTTAATATGAAGGATCTTATGAATTCTTAAAAGTGAAAAAGGTATTTTGGTAATTACACAATAGATGAGGGAGTTGTGTGTAATTATGTTTTTATTTTTTATTTTTTTCTAGGTCTTGATATTTTATTATTTTATTTCTTTGTGTGAATCTTGTAATTTGCTGAGAAGATACCATTATGAGTCTTTGACCTTTATTGATTTTCTTTTAAAATCTTTTTTTGTTAATGGGGAAATTTGAAAATTTGGTCAAAATATTTGAAGGAATATGAAAATTAATTCTGAGACTGTATTACAATTTACAGGTATATGCATTAATGAACACATTGAAGCATTCAAATTGGTGAATAGAGTTGGATTTTTGATTTTGTGATTGGTATGAAGTGGAAAAAAAGATAAATTTTATAATATATATATATTCCTTTATTTTAGGCCATTGAAAATAAAATTTAAATATTAATCCAATTTTTTCTTCCATAAAAGAAGACAAAATTAGGTTGAATCGCCTCTACTCCATTTTGTTGAAGAATTTCACAGTTGATTTCAGTAAGTTACAAGTCAAAAACATGCAAATTACCACAAAAAATTCAAAAATTTCCAAATAAAAAATGAAAAAGAATTAAAAAATACTTTAAAGTCATATGTTATTTATAGGAGTCATACCTGCACATAGGACTTTTCTAGAGTCAAAGTAGGGAATAAACTCTGAACAAATCTTATAGTGTTACATAATTGGAAAGTTAGTGCAAGAGTTATTAAGCTAATCAAATTTATTAAGGGTGTGTTTGGATAGAGTGATTTGAAATTCATGGATTTCAAATTCATCGACAAATCCATTTAAGTTCGTTTGGATGATGATGGATTTCAAATCATTCGCCATTCATTTTAAGCTCTTTTCTCCACAACTACGGTGGATTTCAAATGACACCATTTTAGGTGTCATTTTAAATCATTTCTCCAAATCCACTCCTCAAATCCAAATCCATCGATCCAAACGCACCGTAAGATTAGTTAATTGTATAATTTTGAAATAGGATGAGTAAAGTGATTTTCATCACTATATTACCTAAAATGTACTCAATCTAGCTAAAAAAAATAGGAATATATGTTAAATATTGTACTCTATTCAAAAAAATTATGATACATTGGTTCAATATAATCTGTATAATATATACGATATATTTGAAGATTGGTGATTGTCACTTGGCAGTGAATAATGAAAATCACTCATCGGCAAAACATGTGTTCTATATCATACCAAATATGTTAGACTCTTTTCATACATAAGAGAATTTTTAATTTATTTTTTCTTTCACATTGTACAATGTGAAATAAACTCATATATAGTCAGCATTTCCATGTCCGTGTTGATTTCTCTATATAAAAAGTTGAATTGACGTGATCAAAATAGTCAATATTGTTCTTTACGAGTCTTGCAACAACGTATAACAAGTTTAATTGATTTTCTAGAAATACCAAGTAACAAGAAATAGAGAATTGGTATTAAATTTTAATTCTTTAAAAGAATTAACTAAAAAAAAGAACGTGTTAATGTTCGGCTTTAATCTTAAGCTTTTTGTTGCAACTTCTTTATAATATATATGTATATATTTTTAAAAATAATTGCATTTGGTAGAGAAATATATTTAGCTTTCAGTATCGAGTATAATTCTTTCTCAATTTAGCAATAAAGCAGCGAGTATCAAAATTAATCAAACATTTCTTGAAGCATTATATAAGAAATTTGTTCTCATTTTTTCTTTACTAGAAAGAAGCTCGGGTAACTTTTATATTTGATAATTAAATATTTAAAAAAATATTAATTACTAATATACATTTAATAGCAATATATTTAGTAATACATATAAGCATTCCTTATTTATCATGATATTTTTAATTATATATAATTGTCTATTTATTACAAATATTATTAAATACGATAACATCCATATATATATTTGTCAATTGTTACATTTTAAACACCTTATTTCCAATCATTTTTATAGAAGGGAAAGAAATGTGGATCATTTGTTTGAATTATAAAGTGAATTGGAATGTGAAAAGAGAAAAAAAAAATTAAAGAATTCTCATACTAACATCACTTTCATAATTTTATTTCTATAATTTATTGAATATATTTATGCTTTAGATCAAGAAAAAGACAATATTGCAGATGGAAACTTATCAAAATTATGGGTGAGAAATTGTCAAAAAAGTAAGTAATAGTTGGAGTTGGTAACTTTGTTGTCATAAAAGACAAATATATACTTAGAACATTTGATAAAGAGAGATCCCAAGACAACAAACAAATGACAAAAATGATAAACTGTAACACTAAGACATATATACTTTTAATTAATAATTTATTGCAAATGATTTGGCTTAATAGTGTTTTAATAGCTCCAATGATTAGTTTTGATGTATTTTTAACTAATGATAATTAAAGGAAATTAATGTTATAAGTAAGTTAAAATATTTTATGTTTTTTATAAAAATATTTGAGAGATGCTTTTATTGTGTTTTACACTATATTGAATGTCGAAATTTTCAAAATATGCCGATTGTATATGAATTCCAAATTTAATTTGAGGTAGGTTTTAATTTGGTATTTTATAATTTTCAAAAATTAATTATGCTAGTAATTGATCGTGCAAAAGATGAAATAATAGAAAAGATAAGAAATAATTTAGTCTGCTCAATTTATTTGCATTAATGGTCGTTGGCACTAGATCTTTTTTTTAAATTTTCTAGAGTGGTACTACAATAATCAAGCCCTTATATTAGTATAGTTCAAAAGTACCATAAACATATACAATATGTTATTTTTGACTTCTTTTTCTATGAATTATGTTATGCTCTACAATCTTATTAATTGGAGGTAGGACATATATAGATATATTAAGTTTTTAATCTTATTCACTAGTGAGCATTATTTTTATGGGAAAATTGTATATAATTTTCTCGATACGAATTTATCACATTTAACTTTATATTTCAAAATCTAACGGTCAACTCCATTAATCATCACTTTAATATATTTTTCTGGACACTCATACACGAATTATGGTCAGTATTACAACTCAATACACATATTTTTATACATAAAATCTTCTCAAAGAGTTCGGGCGAAGTGTTGTTGGCTAATGGATTTGACCGTTAGATTTTGGACGGTAAAATTAAATGTGAAATTTTTTGATAGTTAGTGAATTAAATGTAAAAAACTAATATTAAATGAGATTGAAATTAAACTTGAACTAAGTTACCAGACAAAAAAAATATATAATTCTACATAATTTTTATTATTAAATTAGGTAGTGAAAATGCATGAAATGTACAAGTGACCAGCTCCATAAATTGACTCAATATATTCAAAAGTGGTGGAGAAGGTGGCCATCTTTTTGTCCTCATTAACTATGTGTTGTTGTTTATAGGTGTTGAAGAGTTAGATAAATAACTAAATAAGCCTTACAAAGTCATCAATTTCTTAACAACTACAGTACAGCCAATTTATATCAAACTTCATCATTTTGTTTTCTTTTTATTTACATTTTTGTTATTTTCTCAATTTACTTTAGTTTCCTAGTTAATTATGTGACCAGTTTATCGATCGAAAATTTGTCAAAATTTGAAATAAATTATTAAATTGAGTTCAATTGACACAATAAAAAGTAGGATTAAAATATTTTAAATATATTATTGTAATTTCATATTATTTTTCGGTAATTATGAATATTATACGTATTGCTTACCATTGCAATATCAACATATATCCTATATATTATTTTTAAATAATTCGATTATATATTACCCATTTTCTTTTTCCATATCTTCATATTTATATCCTCGACGAATATATATATATATATATATATATATATATATATATATATATATATATATATATATATATATATATATATATATATATATATAAAAAGCCATTTGTTTGAAATTATAAATTGAAGCATAACCACATGGTTTTTAGATGTCTAGAAAAGTTAAAGTCCAATTGAAAATGAAATAAAGCAAGAAAAAACCAAAATTGTAGTACACGCCATTAGTAAAATGTTAGAAAATTTTCAATTTTCCAATCAAACCATTCGAAACGAAATTGATTAATTTGGGAAAAGTATATTAATTAAATCAACCTTTTGATTTTATTAAACATTATAGTCATGGATAAATCCAAATGAATATTTTATTTTGTGATAAAAATAAATAAATAATCAAGTCTTTACCTACTATAAGTCTGTCACAAGTTGATTTACATTTCCTTTTCAAAGAAATTCTACATTTTCAATAGGCAAATAAATTGGGTAATTAAAAAATACTAAAAGTTTTGTGGATCATTGCAATTATTATTTCTTTATGCAAGTCTTTTGGGCCAAATTATTAGCTAAACTTTCAAAATTTTCGTCAATAAAGTAGAAAAAAGAAGGGCCATTTCTTTTATATATAATAATTAAAAGAAAAGATTAGAAAAGGTAAAAATAGGAACAATAAAGATTTATTATTATTTTCTAAATTAAAGAATATTAGCACATTCTTTGAGGGCTTGTGGATCCAGATGCTCTTAGGGGTTTGGCCCATTTCTTTTCAAAAAATAATAATAACAACGTGGGAAAGGAAAAGGTAAAAGATAAAAGAATGGGATAATGTGGGAGATGAGAAAAATACAAAGAAATTAAAGGGGAATAGATATATATATATATATAGGTGTATTGGGTCGGGTTTGGGTTCAGAATATTAATTTCATAATAAAAATATAATCCCAACTCGAAAAAATATATTTCTATTACAAAATATTTTATCAAATTGAGTTGTTTTGGTTGCTCTAATGGACAAATTTTAATCATGTATTTATAACTACTAAATCGTAAATTAAAAAATTATTTATCCACGACAAAGAAAATTTTATGTGCAAAAGGGAAAGGAGCAAGTTGGTTATAGTAAATTATAAAGTAGAGTGGTAAATTTATTATTTTTTACTTCTTTTAAATATGGTAAAAAACTGCATACGATAAATGCATTGATCCAATTTTTATAATTTATATTTACTATAATAAAAAAGATATCTTACCATATTAAGTGACAATGAAAAATAATGGATTGTATAAAACATTTTTACAAAATTAAATACTCCTAATTGGGTCTATTTTAAAATGACTTTTATATGGGCTTTCTTGTGGCCCTAAATTATGGGAGGAGAAAGTGGCTATCTTGTGTCCATGTTCAAAGAAGTCCATTGCTTACTGAGCCCAATTGGTTCTTTTTCTTAATTAAATAGTCTATTTTATACTAATTAATCAGAAAAAAATTTAACAGGTTCACAAAATGTATAACTTGATATTTAGAAAGTCTTGGATCATTGAAAATCCAATTTTATTTCAAAAAAAAAAAAAATTCTTAATAGAATTCATTGAGACTTTAAAAATGATTAGTGTAGAGGTCAGACAGATTGAGTCGAGTCAAATAATATATTATTCAAATTGTTTTAATATTTCATTCAAGCTTATATATTACTTAAAATTAATTCTTAAGTTGCTAATTAAATCGAGTTTAGAAGCATCTTAATCAAAGCAAAATTCAGCTAAACTCAACTCAAGTAGCTAATTCCTTTTACATATATCTTATCATTTTTTAATTAGTTGAGTTTTAAATTTCATCTAAGAAAAAATAATATTCAAGCTATTTTTTAGCTTGAAATATATAGTTGTAACTTGTGACATATTAAAATTTGCATTTATAGAAAGTAAATGAAGAGCTTTGTTGATTATTGTTATTTATTACAGAGCATTTAAGAGGCCAGTACACTCCAACCTGGAAATAAGTTAATAAAATTTTAATTCTAAATTGTGTTTCTTCTATTTAAATATTTAATACGTACATTTATTAATATATATTTAATATGTATAAATATTTAAAATAGAAGATAAAATAAGGTTTTAAATAAAAGATCCTATACCAAAAATAACATGATCTCCAAATTATAAATGAGAAATATAAAGTCAATAAATTATATACAGAGATTGAACAGAAAACAATACAGTACACTTTTTTTTTTAACAAAAGAAAACACTGATTTTTTTGATATAAAGCGCACAATTTAATATAAGAAATTAAAGAATTATAATTTAGAAAAAATCAAACTAAATTATTATAAGATTTTACAAATTCAAACTCAATTTAAAAAAATCGTTGAGCATTTCAAAAAATGAAACCCAGAAAATCAAATAATAAAATTTCTTCAGTAACTAAAATAAAATTGAAACTTATTTATATATTCTCAATGGAATTTATTTATATAGATTTTAGCCTATCTTTTGATAACTCTTAAGAACAAATCAAACTTTGTTAAACATAAATAGATTATTGTACTAAAGATCTAAACTCAGCACTTCACAAAACAGCAAAATAAAATTTTAAAAAAAAAGACAAAAAATTGCTAAAATTAGACTATCACATGAAATCATGTATATATATATATCAACAAAAAAAAGAAAAAAAACAATACAAGAAAATGTCATCTTTTAGAACTTCCAGTACAAACAAACGGCAAAAACGGTGTCGGTTCATAGCAAAACGGCGCCGCAGGGTGCTGCCACTTCTTCATAGCCACCGCCACCGGCTTCTCAGCCGCCGCAGCTGATTCCTTAATAGACTTGATCTCAACCGTCGGATTGGATTGCGTCGGAGACTGAATCAACGGCGATAAAAGCGGTATCGCCACGTTCCATTCCCTCACCGGACTGATCTGAATCGACGCCGGCGCTCTTCTTTGCAACCGGCTAGGCGCCGTGTTCCGGTTAAGATCTCTCATTACTAATTGAAAATATATAAATTTTTGGATCAGATTGGAAAAATTGTTGCGAGTGATGGAGAGAGAGAGAGGGGAGGGGGTATAAATAAGTATTAATTTTGAGCTGTTTTTATTTATTTATTTATTCTTTTCCCCATTTTTGGTTTTCTTTTTTGACCGAATATTTTCTTAATTTTTGCACCTAGATTTTGTCACAGTGGATTTTATTTTATTCGGAGATGTTAAAAGACACTCAAACTTTTGTTATAAATTATAATTGTTTCAAATTCTCTTATTTGTTATTAAAATAATAAAATTAACCTTAATATCAATTATACAATCAACTTATTAATAATTTGAGTTGAGCTGAGCTGAGAATTGAGATTTGATAAAATTCAATAGCTTGATCTCGGGCTTAAGTATATCATATCGAGTTCATCAAGCCTATTTTTAGGGTTCAAATTTGAGCTTGATCTATATTTAATCGATATAATCACTGATAATTTAATAAAGATTTTGTGAATTATTTAGTAAAGAACAAAAACAATATTAGAATCCACCCAAAAAAATTAATAGAAAATGGGATGAAATTGGAGTAAAACATCTAGACATTTTGTTCTATATATAAATATATAAGGCCCCAATTGGATGGCTACTTTGGTTCAAAAAAAAATAATTTCAAAGTAATTTTTTTTAAGAATATCAATTGTTTGGTAGGTTAGGAAAAAATTCTTGTAAAAAATCTCTCAAAATTCTAGATAATTTTGAAGAAATTTTTGCCAAAAATAGAGAAAAAATATTCTTACTATTCATGATTTGACAGTTCACACAATCGATTTATAATATGTTTTCGACTATTTTTCAACTCCAAAAATTAAATTAATCACATATTCTAATGTAAAATAATACAACGTTTAAAATAAGATCCATTGTGGCTATTTTTTGACATCTAAATCGACGATTTTGACTAAAATGATTTATTATAAATTATGTTCAAATAACAATCCCCACATTTTTTCACAACAAAAATCATATCACATCAATTATAATCATTACATATTTTTCTCTTAAAAAATTAATTCAAACGCACATCTCACCTCATACTTCTTAATCCTTAAAATATTTCTTCCTTACATTTATCATGAATTTTTTTTTTTCAGAGATGGACATGCCATCCAATTGGGCCCTAAGTTATCCATATATTTGGATAATCAAACCAATAATATCTAAGTCACGATGAAATTATAATATCGTAATTATATTAATTATTTCTCTAAAATGATAAAGTTGTCACCAATTTCACAAAATTTTAGGGGGTGAAATGCAATTTATCATAAAAGAATCCAACTAAGTCTAAAATTCCAATCGAAAGGCTAAAATTACTTTGACCGGAACAAAATCCCTAACCTTTCAATTGCGGAACCTAGTCAAAGATACTCACGGCGCGTCTAGTTTTTTAACGCCTAAGCACACAGACATGAAACGGACGTTAAGTTTGCCGTTAACCAGCTGGACATCAGGTGTTTTGGTGACCAATCCTTATCTTTTGATGCACTTTTAATTATATCAACGGCTACGATCTATTTGACGTGGCAATTTGTAGCCCTTTAGTAAACAAAGGGTCCATATGAAATGCACGTTACATCTGAGATTTGGATTTGCTTGTTTATTATTATCATCGAAAATAGATGCCTTTTTCAATGTTGATAAGAATATTTTCAATCAAATTGATTGAGCTATCTATAGATGTTTAAAGAAAATCAATATGATGAAAAACAAATTGAATCATGATACCTATATTAGCATTAGTGGTATCTATACCATAACTAGATTTCATGTTTATTATAGAAAGTTATATTTTCTTAATTTAGAAAATTTTGATTTTAGATTAATTCAAATCTATTTATCACAATAGTTTCTTGTAATTGGGGGTGGGAATAGGCCAGGCCGTCCGACAGGGGCCTACGGCCCGGCCTATATAAGGCCTAGCTCGGCCTAGCCCGTTTAATAAAAAGGCCGAGTTCAAGCATTTTATAAAGCCTATTTAGTTAAATAGGCCAGGCTTAGACTTACAAAAAAGCCTATTAGGCCCGTCAGGCCGGCCTTTTTATAAATAGTATTTTACATTTTTAACTCTTAGACATAAAAAATAATTAACCCTAAATGAATGGAAACGCATTCAACACGCTTCTCTCACAAAAGACACAACATAAGTCAAATTCTTGCTAATTTGTATCTCTTCGATTATTGCTAATCTTCACATTGTTATTTTTTTTTATACACTCATGCTTCATAATATTTGTCATAGGCCTTTATGTAAAATAGGCTAGTTGGTGTTCATAGGCCTTTATGTAAAATAGGCTTTTAAATAGGCTTTCAGGCCTTATCAGGCCTTTAAAAAGGCCTGACTAGGTCTTAAAAATAAGCCTATGACAGGTAATAAGCTAGGCTCATGCCTATCATTTTTAAACGGCTCAGCCCGGCCTATTTCTACCCCTACTTGTAATCACTTGGGGTTAAATTATTAATTGAAAACTATAAAGTTTCAAGTCATGATTAACTAACTTGGGTTTATAGCATTAGTTTGATTTATACGACTTAGGATCATGATTGTCGTAATTATGAACCAACGTGCACTAATTGGATTGATTTATTAGCTTCCACTTTTGAAATGCTTTTTTATGTAACAAAACCCGAGATTGCATAAAGAGTAATTGCTTTTAATTGAATAATGTCACATAATTATTACAGGGATTAATTAATATTTACTGATCAAACAAAGTTGTAGCATTCTTTCAACATAAATAAAAGTGTACAAATTACATATAAATCGCTGTCAACTTTAAGATAAGCTTTTCAGAGTTTGTCCAAATTAAATTAGACAGAAATTCAACGATCAATTATTAAAAAGAGAAAAATACCAGAAATGGGATAAAATGATTAGGCCAAAACTTGGAATATATCAAAATGGACTTTTTCCTAAAACCCAATGATTAAAAATTTAATCCTTTCATCGAATTCAGTAGTCGAGGTCAATATCGTCATTTCCAAATAGAAAATTCAAACCCCAAAACATTCTTGATTAAAACCAATTGCTAAGACAAAATCAAAGCAACAAAAAGAGAGAATTAATCAACAAAAGTTTGGACTTGATATGACCTATACAAAAATAGGAGTTGGTCATTAGGGCTACTACATAAACAAAATAATTCACATTTTGTACAAAATTGCCCTTTGCCAAATTAAGCATAATTTTTTTCACTCCAATACTTAATTAATAGGATTAAAAATTTAATGATGCAATTAAATTTATCGAAAAAGCATCTTAAGTTCCTCAAGCCTAGCCGATCGGACTTCCTCGTCGGTTAGGGCTCCGGCTATCATACGTTGCTTCCTCGCCTGGACTTGCTGCAAACGCTCCTCCACCGTGTCCTATAAGGGCAATATTGTAAATTCACATGTAAGAAGAGGTCAAATATGTATTAGCAAAAATGTAGGGCCAAATATGAAATGTTTAAGCCCAAATCACCATACTAAGTGTGGATTAGCATTTACCATCAAATTATATACACTAGAAAACAAGATTTATAGCTTTATTTTGAGTTCAAAACCTTAAAACTTTGCTGATAAATTCTGAAAACAGACATTGAAATATTTAGGAAAAATCAAAAATATCACCTTGACAATGAATCTTCTAACACGAACGGTCCGTTTCTGGCCAATCCGATGGATTCTCATGATTGCTTGCTCCTCGACCGCTGGATTCCACCACGGATCCTGCAGACCGTTGGATCAAAATATGAAAAATTCATCCATAAAAACAGAATGGTTATAGTTATAGGATGTATATATACAAACCATTAGAAAAACATTTGATGCTGCAGTCAAATTCAAGCCAACGCCTCCGGCTTTCAACGACATCAACAATACCTAAAAATCCACAAAATAAAACGATATTATTTCATTAATATTGGATAAATACTTCAAAAAAAAATTTATCGAAATTACTATTTTCGTTTTTTACCGTTTTCTCCTTCATATCAGCAAACTCATGCAAGACCTTCTCTCTTTGCTTCTGAGATACCTTCCCATCGAATCTCAAGAATCCAAAACCTCTCCTTTTCAGAGGAATCTCCAAAAGATCCAAAAATGAAGTCCATTGGCTAAAAACGATGCTCTTTTCGCCAGATCCCGAGTTACGAATACGTTCCAAGCAATCTAAAAGCTTCGAAATTTTCGATGACTCTTTCCAGTTCTTTTCAACATCGATTCTAAATCGAGTACTAGATGGACATGTGATGAGTTCAGTTTTTTTTAGAATTTGCCTACAAATGGGACAGAGCCCGACAGCTGGCGTTCGCCAGCTGGACAGAAGACATTCACGACACATCCTATGCGCGCATGGCGTTAGGACAGGGTCGTCTGCAGACTCGAGACAAATGGGGCATTCTGTGTTTTCGCCGTTTTTGAGATTTTCGACAACTTCTTCTATATATGCTCGAGAAGGGCCTGTTTGGTTGGATGAATCGGGACCCGTTTGGAGAAATCGCCTCGCGAGTTTGTTTAAGTCTGCATATTCTTGTGTATCGCCTCGACTGCAGAGAGAGAGCAAAAGATAATGTAATGTGGTTTAATGATAAGGGTTGAAATTGAAACTATAATTGGATTTGTTATTACCTCATAACAAGGAAAGGGTGATTGCAGCATTGCCTAAGTCGAAGTAAAAGTTCGAGAATGTTTGCGTAGTTGTGAAGAACTTTGCCTTGAGCGACGAATTGATCAAAACGAACCTGTTTTTACGAAACGATGTCAATTTCTACCTTGATGAATAGGAATAGTTCGAATAGTGTTAAAAACGGCCCACAAACGTACCTTAGATCTCTTGAAAAGAGCATCATAGAAATCATGCTCGGCTTCTGATTGTTCACAATGAATGACTTGGATATCGGTTGGTGGTAGAACAAGTATCGGCCTAAATTAAAAACACGTAATTTGTTTATACTACAAAACAGCAGATTTTCAAAGCAAAAGAGATTATAATGAAAATGTAATTTACCTTCCTTCTTTATCCTTGGACTCCTTTGTTCTCCTCAGCATAAGTGGCTTCAAGATGGCCTTCACCAATTTCAAGCCTCTGTGATCACCATTCTCATAGGGCCTTTGTATCAGCTTGTTCCACCTAAATGAGCAAAAAAAAAAAATGATGAAATTGTAAATTTGACAATTGATTTTTGTTGTTTATATAAAATTCATACCATGCCCAGTTGCACCACGGCTCAACGTGCAAGAAGCATAAAAGGCTGTATAAATCCTCCAAATTATTCTGCATCAATAATGATACAATAATCATATCGACAAAAATAACAAAAATACAATCTTTACGAAAAACGAATGTAGATTAGCATATACCTGAAGAGGTGTGCCAGTAAGACACCACCGGCAATATGAGGACAA
This sequence comes from Verbascum thapsus, assembly GCA_963669365.1. Taxonomy (NCBI): domain Eukaryota; kingdom Viridiplantae; phylum Streptophyta; class Magnoliopsida; order Lamiales; family Scrophulariaceae; genus Verbascum; species Verbascum thapsus. Next base: position 4,050,850 of record OY770115.1, read on the forward strand.
TGCAAACGTAGCTTGAGCACATTGAGTCCTCGATGATTTAATTGTGTGAGCTTCATCTAATACCACACGATGCCAATCAACTTGGTGAAAAATGCTGTTATTCAAATCCTATATCACATCAAAACGAAAAATCACTCATTTAGCAGTATTCTTGATGATAATAATCGAGAAAAAGATTTAAAAAGAAGAAAACGGGACTAACATTTTTGTATGCTGAAGAAAGTACACCGTATGTGGTTAAGACAACATCAGGATCTGCTATCACTTTTGGGTTATTGGTTCTGTCCCCGCCATAATGAACGAAGATCGAAATGCTGTCTGGTTTTGCATGGGTTTCAAGTTCATCCTAACAGATCATAACATTGATATCAAAAGCTAAAATTAGACATAAAATTACGGGTTTTTTTAGGGTCTTGTTTTGTGGGCTCACCTTCCACTGGCCAAGTAAAGCCATTGGACAAACAATAAGAGTCCCACCTCTTGGCTTCCTTAAAGTTTCAGAAGTCAACTGTCTATGGTTAAGACTTTTGCCATCTTGACTTTCAAGGTCAACTTGTTGACTTTCCTGACTACCTCTGCCTTTCCTTGATAGTATTAAAGCAATTGTCATCACGGTTTTACCGAGCCCCATTGCATCTGCTAAAATCTGCAGATACACTCATCAAGTAATAAGAAATTCAGAAGTTAATTATTTTTCAATTTTTTTAGGAGAATAATGACAAAGAACAAACAAATGGGTCCTAAAAAAGATGGCATTTTTATAAGAAATGTGAAATTTATAGAGAAAATATTTCGGGCTTACCCCTCCTCGAGCCATTTGAGTTGCAGTTGGTAATGTTGTTGTTGCTTCACCAGAAAATATGTTAACATAAATTGCAGGGGCTCTCCTGTTATGAATCAAAGATTAATTGATGAGAAAAAATTGAATATTTTGCAATTTAATTTAAATAAATGTTTTAAAGAGAAACAGTAAGTTCATACTCATCGCACACACGATAAGCTGCCCAGCATGGATGCAGAGTCTTGTCTGTTTCTTCTACACTTGCACCTTTCTCGAGTTCAGACATCCAATAGAGAGCCTGTTTCTGGTATGGCCTTAAATCACAGGTAAGAATGTTCGAAGGCTCCATTTCCTATGATGTTAGAAAATCTTAAGGTAATAAGAACTCCATTTGCCCTTCACAAGATGAATTCATATTCACTTGAAATTTCTTTAGGAAAAAACTGTATATAAAGTATACCTCTAAGTTATACATATCCACAGCACCAACAAGTTTATTCAAGGATGATTCTGAAATAGCTTGGTCATCTTTGTTTTCCACAAGTTGAGGGCAACCCTTTCGTCTCTTCATTAAAGGCAAGACTGAGGCAGCCTCATCTGAATCATCCTGAAGATTGAATTTTTACGAAATATCATTGAAATTGGCTATTTTTGAGCTGTATGTGTAGTATTATTACAAAAAAAAAATGATTCACCATATAGGAAAAAGTGTTAGATACACATACATCTAACTTTAGTGAGCGTTTTCGAGAATCGAGTTCTTCTGGTGTGAATTCAGCCTGTTGAAGGGTAGCGTAAACATTAAATTTTGGCAATAATATGAAGATATATCACTTATTAAGAATAGATAATAATACCTTTTGTGTAGGTTTCAATTTGAGCAATTTGAACAGTGTCAAGAGAGGATATGTAGTGGTATCAATATTTGTCGGCTCAAGCTTCCAAGATGATTTATCGCCCTCGGAGAAGACAGAACGATGAATATAGAAACTGCAACCTCAAATAATGTTGTATTAGCCTAGATATTTCTTTATATATATTCTGTATAGCTTGACTTGAGATGGAGACAAAAATAACATAAGAAACAACATAAAGGAAATCCTGAATATTATTACCTCACATACAACATAATCTCTTGCATCAAGTGAAGGTTCACTGGGACAGATATACAACGGCCAAGAACTTTCACCTTCGAGGAACTTACAAGTGGAACGAGACATTTAGACCACTCCATTGGCAAACGACCAATCTGACAATACAAATCATAAAACAGAACATCACATTTCATTCCATAACTCCTCAAAGTTCATGAACTCGATCGAAACTAAACATTTCACTATAGTTCAACACAATATTTATGCCACTAAAAACAGCAATAGTTCATTAAAGATTATGCACAATTACCACATATACACTCTATGGAATGCATAAAGAGTCATGATTCAATTTCACCACATAGAAATTAGAATACTAACTCTGTGAAGTAATCTAATAAATCAGTAAACTTTGTTAACAAAATTACCTCTCCTGATCTTTTGGTTGAAAAACGAACAATACTCGAAGCAGCATACACAGCCTTAGCACTCATATAATGTGAACTCCTCTTTACAGTGTCACTTGGAAAAGCAAAATGCACAATCTCATTGTTCTCTAATTTTCTGCCCTTTGTAGTTGATAGCCCGTTAACCACCGTCCTGCCCACCAACAACCAATCAGGCTCCTCTGGAAAATCCCCATCCTCAATCAACACAGTACTTAGCCTCATTTCTTTAACACTCTCTTTTTGAGGCTTATTATTGTTACCTCTTATATTCATTCTTATGTACTCTTCATAAGACAATTTTCTTGCATTCAGTGGCTGTACACAGGTTATTTCCTTCACTTCTTCCTTTACAGTAATCACATTTTTATTCTCAGTTTCCACATTTGGCTCTTCTTTTACTCTTTTAACATCTATAACCTTCTTTTCTTCTCCAATAGTATCATCTTTCACTAAATCCTCATCACATTCCTGTTTCACTTTCACACACTCCACTCCAACACTTGTTTCACACTTTCTCAAAACACTGCCCTCTTTTTCACCATTTCTCGCACGCACCGAATCTTGATTTCCCACATTCAGCTCATTTACGGGTTTCCTTTCAGATTCTTCTAGACCTTTTTCGACACCACCCGGTGAATTCAACTGGAAAGTGGAGATCCTTGATCCACCGGTTGAAGTGACAGTTTTTTGTGCAGTTAAATGAGGCGTCGACGAATATGATTCGATGATGAGTCTAGTAGCTCCACATATACTACCGTTGGATCTGATGAGAGCTTCCTGAATGTCGATCTCCGAGATTTCCGATCTAACAAGCGGTTTCACTATCTTTATCTTCGCCTCCATAGATAATGGTGCCGTGGGTACTGAACCCATGGATCCTTTCTCACAAAAGTAAAAAAACTGAAGCTAAAAGAAGATAACTTTTTGATTAAATCGAACAAATTTTAGGGTTAAATCGACCAATTCTAGGGCTAAACCAGAAGTATTTATGGAAGAAGTTCAGTACGATGGGGCGGGATATTATTTGGCGCCAAGGAATTTTCGAAGTGGTGAATTTTTTTCGCGGTTTTAATTTGATTTGGCGCCAAGAGTAAATGAAAATGGTAGAATTTTTTTACTTTTTTTTACTGTGTATTTAAAATCTATGGAGCGACGTCGTTTAATGCTTATTTTAACAAATATTTAGAGGAGGTTTAACATTTTTATATCGTGGGCCATATAGACCCTATAATAATTTTAGATATTACTAAAGCATGTTTAATAGTAGGATGTAATCTTGGGCCCAAAGTCGAATAAAACGATACAATTATGTACAAATTGGACCATCCCAATGTATTTTTCTATTGAATCCAATTCCATACCACCTGACAAGTTCAAAAAAAATAATCAGACCTGACAGGCTGGGTATGTTTCGGGTTGGGTTCAAATCGGGCAAAAGTCCACGGTTAGATTTTGGATATTGATTGGTTATAAACCCGCGGTTATTTTCAAAATGTATAATTCAGGCAAATTATCTTAATTATGATATAACGAGCCCACAAAATATTAAACAAATATTAGACGTGTCGATAATTCTTAAAAATCACTATTTCTAGTAGAGCCTTTAAGACTATGCAACAAGGATTTTCAGTCTCAGATAATATGTGCTCAATCACATCAAAGTATTTTAAACCCTCCAAAACAAGCTCTCAAATCAAATGCTTTGTTACACTAAAAAGAAATCAGAATACAACATCAAACAACAAGGGCATTATTAAAATCGAAGCCAATATCGAACAGTAGTCATTTTTTAACTAACCGAGCCTAAGTCAAATCCTAAAGTTTTAACCCGATTTTGTGTACTTAAAAAATCTCCCATAGCCTCTTAAGATTTCTTCGGTTTAGGCTTTCTCTTTGGTTGCTTCCTTGAAATAGAGTTTTTCATCCCGAGGAAAAACAGCAATCCGCCAACAAGAGCCGCACACTGCCATGAAGCACATATATATATGTTACATAAATATATATATATATATATATATCAAGTTACTCAAAAACTCGATAAATTCAAGAAGTATGAAGGGCTTTTGTGTATAGTTTGTACCTGGAGGAAATCATGTAAGAGTCTGAAAAATTCTTGCTCACTGGGATCATAGTTGTAGAAATCGTACAACAATGGAGTGGTCAAGATCAGATAAAACATCTGCAGCATCGAGCAAAAAAACGTGAATTTTTTTTAGCTAATTTCGCGTATTCTTTCGCAGATTGAATTTAAGGCGAATATTGCATATTAAGTGTTCTTACCAGAAGAAAAGCGCCAAAACCGCTGCCAATCACAAATAAAAGACCACCGATCCCCTTTAAGGATATACATGCAGCGACAAAAGTCTTTGCCTAAAACATGCATATATATCAGATATAAACATACAAGAATAAACACGAGTTGTTATAATTAGAAGAAAATGAAGATTGAGAAGAATATTGAAATCTTTACATCAATGTGAAAATCGAATTTTCCAATTGTACAATCGATATGGTTCTTCACAAGGGACAGTTTGGGAGCCCATTGTTTTGCTGCAGGTCCACCGTCCTCTCCAAATTCATTGAACCTAAACAGTGTAACCTTGTTTAGACCATAGAAACAACCAGACAAGAACATAACAGAACATGACATAATAAAGCTCGCAAAGATGACATTATAGGCTCGAAATGCACATTTTCAGAAACATTCACATAAGCTCTGAAACAAGTGAAAAAATGTTGCAGTTTAGGAACATGTAAATCTGAACTGGGACATTCTAAAAAGAAACGGAAACATAAATTGAAAATGTCGAATATCATTCCAAGCACAAGTATATAATAGGCCACACCGTTATATCCAACAAAATGCATGAAAAAATTTCTATATTAGTGATATAAACAACGAAGCACAATGAACTCATTCGATATGACACTAGTACACCTAGCTTAAACGAGCATACATTTCCCTCAAACGCAACCAAGCACCCACAATTCCATTTAATCAAATATCGAGCTCACAATCGGCTCAGTGATTCAAGCAGCTACAAAAAAATAAATGAAAATTCTATTGAAATATTTATAGAAGGAACTCTCTGAAAAGTAATTTCTTGTTGAGAATCTGAAATCTAAATACATTCTGCTAACAAAAATCATTTTTTGTTTGTTTTTTGTCCAAAAGGCATTAAACACCATATCTCTCAAGCCCTTCAGTATAGCCCCTCAATAAACAATCAATAACTAAAAAAAACACATATTGAGCCCGTATAATTGCAACCCTTTTCAGCACTGCAATATAAATGTACCAAAACATCAACAGAACCAACATAATAATTCATTACATTTAAAAAGAAATCTTTATAGCCTAAACGACCGGTTAAGATCTGAACTACGAAATGGGTCTCCAATTAATGTGTTGAATCACAAAAATATGCATAACATATTCACATATATGAAAAGAAAATAAAACCAGATCTGATTAAACAAAAATAAAAAGGAGAACAGATAGAAAGAGAGGATAATGTAGATAATTACATTTGCCATGCAGAGAGGATGAAGATCGAAGCGAATAGCACTCTTCCAAGGAATGAAAAGAACCCCATTTCACTGTGTGTTTTGTGCGTGTTCTTGCCTTCTTTTCTTGGTAGTTCGAATCTGGATTGGAGGTGTGGAGAAAATTCAATTTGGGGAGAATTTAAGTAGTAGGTGTTTTGCTTGTTGGTCTTTTTTTATTTTATTTACTGGTTTTATACACTTTTTATTTATTATATATTAATTACGTTTTGGATAATTTCGTTTAATTAATGTTAATTGAGTTTCTTGATGTAATTTTAAATGAATGGGGGTAATTCCTTTTCTTTCATTTTAAATAATCAATAGTATGTATCATAATTATTATGAAATATGAATCATCAATCAACAAATAACTTTTCTTTCAAAAAAGAATATATCATAATTCATACATACCTAATAAGGGCAAAATACAAATAACCCCACATAAAATATTTTATTGGCTGAAAACCTTATGTGAAAAAAATATAGCCTAAAAACCCATGTGAAATTTTCAAATTGCATGAAACCCCCTGTGAAAAAAAATATAGCCTAAAAACCCTTGTAAAATTTTCAAATTACATGAAACCCCTTGTAAATAAAAATATAACCTAAAACCCCTTGTAAACATTGAAAAAAGTTTACCACTACGAAATATAACTACATTGAAAATTAATTGTTGGATAAAGTTTAATTAATATCATAGAACTTGATTATTAGTGCTATTAATTAATTTGTAAATTTGAAAATTTTACACGGGGTTTTTAGGCTATATTTTTTTTTACTGGGGTTTCATGCAATTTGAAAATTTTACAGGGGTTTTTTATGCTATATTTTTTCACAGGGGGGTTTCGTGCAATTTGAAAATTTCATAAGGGGGTTTTAGCCTATATTTTTTTTCACGTGAGGGGTTTTCAGCCAATAAAATATTTCACGTAGTGGTTATTTGTATTTTACCCTACCTAATAATAACATTTTCTTCTTAAAAAAAGAAAAAAACTATCCAAACATATTTTTAGCATCATATCTCTACTTTCTAAAAACATTCTTCATTTTTCTAAGAAAAATAAGAAATTAAAAAATATATCACATCCAATCGAGATCTAGTGGTGCCTCAACTTCGTCAATAAGACTAGACTTCATCAACATAAAACTACTATTTAAGGAAGAAAAATAAGATTTATATATTAATTGTTTCCATTACATTTAAATTGGGATCTAGCTCTTACCAAAAACAAATTTGAGATCTAGCTAATAATATTGTTTTATCTAATAGTGATAAGTAACATGCTTTAAATGTATAATTCGAATATGATCTGAAAATTATATATTCTTACTTTTCAAAAATATTTTTCTTCAAACATGCTCATCACGTCTCGAGTCATTGTTATGAATTGTGTAGGATTAATATGAAGGTAATTTTGGGTTGCTTTTGAAATAAATTAATAGCGAGAAATTTCATTTCATTAACACGGGATGTGAATACGTATATTGAGATTGAGACACAAATTAAAATATTTAATACTCAATTAAACATCAATTGCTAGAAAACTTGTATAACTTGGTTTGTTAATTTATAAGTTGTGTTTGAAAATATTTTTGTTTTAAGAAATTTGTATGAAAATCAAGTTTATTACTTAATTTTCGTTCAATTGAATCAAAATTCAATTAAATTTCAAGCTCGTTAATAGTCAAATTGGATCAAAACATGCTTATCCTAGCCCAATATACAAGTTTGAATAATTTAATTTGTTTAAATTTTCTTATAATGCCAAACTTTTTTCATAGCGAAACAAATTAAGAATCACGATATATACCTTGAGGAATTGAACATTTGCCTCCCATTTTATTTTAATTAATATATAAAAAATTTTGGAAGCTTCAATTTATTGAATAATATGTTACAAAATTTAGTAATATTCTCATTTTTTTAATTATTTAAATTAAAGTTTGAATGGAAAATGATTTCTAGATATGCCTATTTAAAGATAGGAGTTTTATTTGGGTGAAAAGAGTACTTAAGAAAACAAATGAGTCAAAGAATAAATGAGCATGTCATAATCAATAGAATTATAACCAGAACTTTAAGACCCTATAAAAGTAGCTATGTTATGTAACCACATAAATTATACACCATTTTAGAAGCTTCAATTTATTGAATGTGTTAACTACTTAACCATGTCCTTAAAGAGAGCTATCTCATTTAAATTTTTCTTCCTTTTTCTATATTCTTTCTATAAAATAATTTCATTTATTAGTTTGAAATTATTGAAAAATCTGTTAAAAAATAGATTTATTACCCTTATCTAAGTAGGTGTGAATTTCACTTCGTGTTAAAAAGATAAAAGGAATATATATATATATATATATGTTTTAGAGTAAAATAATCTTATCTAATCCTACCTTTTAAATTGTATGAAAAAGATATAAATGTCAAATTAACATATTAATAAATATGAAATATATGAAAAGTACTTTTATTTTCTAACAAACGAAGGTTCATGCTGAATTTAAGATAATGAAGAGAGTATATTATACTTATTTTTTAACATATATTTTTTTAATAATTAAATTATTTATTTTATTCAAAGATCACGATTTGGCACGAGCCAACCATTATTGAACTTAAAAAAATTATGAAAGACAAAGTGGATCCAATGAGAACATGCTATCATTATTTAAACTAATATCCATAAACTAATTAAATACACAAAACAATATCTCCAATTAATAGTAGTTATAACTCTACTAATTATAAGAAATTACAGCTCAAATTTAATTTTAATCGAATCCAACAAATTTGGTAGAATGATTCTGTTATTTATTAAACCAGTTATCAATCATATGAGTATAATCGATTTTTTCCCACAAATTACAATTGAATTTAACAAAATTAAATTTAGACTAGATTTTTTCAAGTCGATATTCTTTATTATACACACTAAGTATATATATATATATATATATATATATATATATTTCATTCAATATAAATGTAAATATCACTAAGTACTTTTTTGTTTTTATATAAAATACAAAAGATATTTTGGAAATTTAAGTGTGAATACAGGATTTAGACAACTTTTTAAATTGTAGACTATAATTTTCTTCTTGGTCAAAGTTATAAATTAATCATATTTTCACATAAATTGTATAATACCAAATTGGAAAATTCAATGGAAATTTCGTATATGGAAAAAGATTACATGTGGTGGCCACTTTGAAGATGGAACTTTTAAATTACATTGACTTAATCTTGAAGCATTTCAATGGCATTTCTTGGCAAGTACTTAATCATTTTTATTAATATTTGGTTAATTATATTATTATTTATTTATGTTTCGTTCTAAAAATTTGTGTAAAAAGGACATTTTTAAAAATATGAAAATATAGTTGTGTTTTAATAACTCTAATCAAATGAGTTGGATCAATTGTAGGGTCTATAAGAGATTTAATAAATAGTCCAATTTGTACACTACGTACATTTACCAACTATTGCGGTTCTTTAACCCTACTACACGTTTTACTTGGTCTACAATTTAAGAAAATTAAATTGTAATTGGATGTTGCACTGAAAATATAAATATATTAGGAGCATATAATTTTTTTGATGTTCAATCAATAACAAACTTTTAAACCTACCAAGTTTTTACATAATTATAGAAAATATATTGCTAAAACACTTGTAAATTTGTGGGTTTATATCGGATTCGAATTCTCTAGACTAATTTTTTATTTCGTGCCATATTTTATTCAAAATATATAAATTCATAAATAAAATTATAGACCCTATTAAATTTGTGTTGAAAGTGAATATACACCATTTAATTAGATATAAAACAAATGAGTCATAATTAAGTCCGAGTTCAATTTTTTTTTTCATTCATAGTTATCCTTGCATGAAATTCAAGTTATACATGTATTTAATAAAAGAAATACAATTTAATATATATATATATAGGAAATAAAATACAAGATGAAAATCAATATATAGAAGATTCAAATAAATTCTTGAGAAGATCTTTTACAAAATTGTGTTGGGGACACATTTGATTGGTTAGTTATACGTGTACGGTGTCCTTTGTCAAGGAAAAAGTCCCCATAATTCACTTGTCTTTTTGCTGAAAAATACTATTACTATTTTATATTTTTGTATATAGATATATTTTCACTCCTAATTTATAATTGATTTTCGCAAAACCAAAATTATTATGACTTCAATTTTCAATAATGTTATGTATAATTAATAAACATATTATGAATTTTATTTTATTTATCAAGTAAGTTTAGTTGCATCGCAAATTTTTCTCTACTTTTATAATAATTATTGGAAAAATTTATGCTAGTCTGGTTTGAGTGTAATATTTTTTTTATACTATATTAACTAGTCAAATCAGATAATTTAAGTTGTAATAAAAAATAAATAAACAATAATTAGTAAGTGATTAAGGGAATAAGAAAAATAGAAAATGGAGTGTATAAAATATATATTCAATTCATAATTATTTGAGGTATAAATAAAGTCTCAGTCTTGAAACAATTACAAGGCTCCTTGAATCTCTCTCCCATTTCGTTTCTAAATCTCTGTCTTTCAATTTACCCACAAATCGAGAGAGACAGAGAGAGAGAGCTATGGCGTTCATATCTTTTCTCGGTAGACTGCTATTCGTCTCTGTTTTCGTTCTCTCCGCTTACCAAGAGTAAGAGCTTTTTTTTCTTTCTTGTTTCTGTAACTCAGATCTGCGCTTTTTTTGTTTTTTTATGCTCGATGTTTACTGTTTTATGCTTTGTTTTGTTTTTGAACATCTTATGGTTTTTTATTTTCATTTTTTTTGATTGTGAAGTGTAAAGTAAAAGGAAATATTTAGGTTTTTAGTTGTGTTGTGTTCAAATTTGAGATGGAGATTTCATGTTTGATTTTGTTGGATTGGATCTGTGTTTGTAGGTCCGGGCTACATTGATGCTAAAAAGAAGCTAAATTTTCTGGTTTAATTTTAGTTTGATGAATTTTCTGTAGTTAAATAGCAGGTTTCTTACTAAGAGTCAACTGGTTTCAGTACTCATTCATTTGTTCTTTCATCTTTATTTTTTGCTGGATCTATTGTTTTTGGACTATAATTTGTGAATTATGTCGGTCATTTATACAAATCTAATCAGTAATGGTGCAATTGAGATGGTGAGATGCGATAGCAGTATAAAGCAAAGTATTATTAGTCAATGCTGCACCATGTGGCTTCAATGGTGCTACTTTGCATTGCAGGAAATAATTTCTCTTGTTCTCTTTAAGATAGATAGAGTTAAATCGAGTGTGGATCTTACTGAATTACGATGCTTAGCTACATCAACTTTATGTGGATTTTATTTGTTGACGTAAGTTGGATATACCTTATATGTATGACAAATTCTTACAAAGGTCATAATGATAAGTCAACTCCTTTTCTGATACACAAATAGGTGTTTTAGGAAGTCAATTTGTACCGTGATTTGTTCACTTTGTTCTTGAGAATCATACTATATAGAGGGTCGAAAAGTTGGATCTCTGCTATTTGATGATTTCTAATGTCTTGTAATATCAGTTACTCATATGTAAAACACTTTCTTATGCATCCTAAAGCTGAATGTTTCTGTGTTTAGGTTCAATGAATTTGGAGTCGATGGTGGGCCAGCGGCAAAAAATTTGAAGCCAAAGTTCAATGTTTTCTTAAAGCATGTCACTGCCCAGACTGGATTTCAGCTCCCACCTGTGGATGTAAGAAGTTTTTTCAATATTTTTGCTTAATCTAATTACACATGCGACTATTTCACTTTTAACTTTTAATAAATTTGGATAATTATCACTTTCAGATGAAACATTTGATATTGGGCGCTATTGTAATGAAATCGGTTGGAAGTCTCCTGTTTGTCTTTGGCAGTTCTCTTGGAGCTTCAATACTGGTATGTATAAGCAATCGAATCTTTGTTCATTTACGAATCCACGTGAACTTTATCGTTCTTAACTTAACATTTTTTTTCATCTCGACCCTTTGTGCAGCTTCTGCATCAAGCGATTGCAGCCCCCATCTTGTTTGATTTCTACAACTATGATGCTGATAAGAAAGAATTCGCTCAGCTCTTTGTCAAATTCACACAGGTTGTTTTTCGATCCTAAGACCGTGTTTTTCCATATATATATATATATATTTACGAATATCAAGTAATGATCTTTTTCAGAGTAAAATCTTTTTATTTTTTTCTAATATTTGTTTTATTGAGCTTACTAACCACATTTTGTTATTTGTTAAACTAAATTAATATAAGTGCATTCTCATATAATTATTTTTCTCCAAATAATGAATTCTCGTGCTTTGGACGAGATTATGATTGGTGTTTGTATATGTTCGTTCAAATCTGTGATTGGTTATTTACCAAGCTTAAATCTTTTGAGCAGAGTTTGGCATTGCTCGGGGCGCTGCTTTTCTTCATCGGCATGAAGAACTCAATGCCAAGGAGAGCGCCAAAGAAGAAGACTCCTAAAGCCAAAACAAATTAAGATGATACCCAATGATCGGTTTTTAGTTCGTTTGATCTTTTACGGGTTATCAGTTTTTTTGTACGGTTGTATCATTAGCATCAATCCGGTCTCTTCATTTTCATATCTTTTTGATGTTAATTTCGCGCATGGTACATTTTGAAATTATCGACTATTCATAAATTAATTTTGAGCTAGATTCGGGAATTTGCATTGATGTTCTTGGCTAATCTGTTCAATATTTGGAGTCTATATAGTCTTTTTGCTTCTTTTCTGCCCTGATTTGATTTGGTAGATCCGTTATGTGACATAACGACTATCCAAATAAAAACAATATAAACACGAAATGCACACAACGACTATACAAATAAAAACAATATAAACACGAAATAACGTTCGTTGGGTTGAAATTTGATGGCCATATAATATAGGTCATTGTAACCCAAATAACATTTCCACTCGATCAAGTATTATAAGTTTAGAATTGATATAACTTCAAGAGAATCAAAGCTCGATAATCACAATCATTGATGATCACTCGCCCCAATCATCGATGATCAATCGCGATCGCCCGTCACGCACTAATCGTATTGTTTCGGAACATGAAATCCCGTCAACTCGAAATAATTACACGATTTTAATTTTCTATTCTATCTTTTTTTTTTTTTTTTTTTAATTGTGTTCCATATCAAATTAATAAAGGGACCACATATTGATAATTAAATCATCAAAAGTCAAAAGAGTTGCCAAATTTGAATGCTGCAACTAAAAAAATCCATTTCTCTATCAATAAATACTACACAAACTTATCCTCCCTCACAGACTTCACCAGCAAAAAAATGGCATCCGTTATAGATTCATTCAAGTTTGATCGTGCAAAAGAATTAAAAGCCTTCGATGACACTAAAACGGGCGTCAAGGGATTAGTCGATGCAGGAATCGAAAACATCCCACAAATTTTCATCATCCCACAAGACAACACAATCAAAGAAACAACCAATACCAAGAATTCGAATTTCACCATTCCTGTAATTGACCTCAAAGACATCGAAAAAGATTCAATTATACATAAGGAGATCGTTGAGAAGATTCTATACGCATCAAGTACATGTGGATTCTTCCAAGTGGTGAATCATGGGATCCCGGTTCGAGTATTGGATGAAATGCTTATCGGGATTCGAAAATTTAACGAGCAAGATGTAGAGACGAAGAAGCAATTCTATACACGTGATGTGACTAGAAAAGTCGTGTATAATAGTAACTTCGATTTGTATACTTCACCAGTTGCTAACTGGAGAGACACTTTTTTCTGCTTCATGGCTCCAAATCCTCCCTCGCCCGAAGATTTGCCATCTGCATGCAGGTAAGTTGTCTGAATATGATAATTTACGCTATAAACGGTGTATCAATCTTGATATAGACAACCTTATTTGCAGAGACATACAAATCGAGTATTCACAACATGTAATGAATTTGGGGCTCAAGCTGTTTAGATTACTGTCTGAAGCTCTTGGCCTTGAACCTAATCGTTTGATCGACATGGATTGTGCTAAGGGGCTCACGTTCGTGGGGCATTACTATCCAGCCTGCCCACAACCAGAACTGACGTTGGGTGCAAGCAAGCATAGCGATGATGGGTTCTTGACCGTGCTGCTACAAGATCATATTGGAGGCCTTCAAATTCTTGATGAGGATCAGTGGATTGATGTTCCTCCAGTACCTGGTTCTCTAGTGATCAACATTGGTGATTTGCTGCAGGTAAGTAGATTGTCGTTTTTCGGTTGTTATTTGGCGATCTTATTGCTAAAGTTCGTGATTTATTTTGGAAGTGTTTTTGGTTGTTTATAAATGTAGTCTACTTTAGGAAAGAGCTTGATTAGTTGTAGCTCGGTGTAATAAGGACACCGTAAGAAAGATTTTGATCGTGATTGGTAATAGAATGGTATTTCGGTCATATTTTGATCGGGTCAAATATACAGATGACCTGGACAATCTGGCACGTTTATCTAGGACTGCGTACGGTCCTTCACATGTCATTCTACCATATGTACAACATGTCACTCTTATAATTTATAGAACCCATTATAAACATAAAGGAGAGATATAGAGAGAATACATATAATTCATCTCACATCTTACGACTTCGAACGAATTTGGTACGATTTCACGTGTAATTTATCCCGAGCTTAGATAACTCGAGTATGACCCTAATGAACAACTTGAACTACGTTTAGACTTGATCCTATTGAAAGGTACGTAGGTAGCTCAGTATACCCGGGTGCAGTTTATACAAAATCTACTATCCGATTAGACATACATGTATGTCTCGGCTTGATTTAGTGAACCTCGTTCTACGAACTAAATCATTTCAATACTCTTGTATATACTTTTCTCGGTTGATTGTTCCTAATAAACAACTTTCTTTCAGCTCATATCAAATGACAAGTTTAAAAGTGTGGAGCATCGGGTTTTGGCAAACCGGGAAGGTCCACGAGTATCAGTGGCGTGCTTCTTTAGCACGTCTCTCATGCCATCTTCGAAGCTGTATGGGCCGATCCAGGAGTTGATATCAGAGGATAATCCCGCAAAGTACAGAGAAACAACGGTACAGCAGTATGTCTCTTACAACTACAATAAAGGTCTTGATGGGATTTCTTCATTGCTGCATTTCAAGATTTGAACTTGAAGATTTCAATTTATTCGCTAAAATTTAGCAAAAACATGCCGTTGAATAATGAAATGGTGTAAAACTCCTTTACTATATAGCGTCGTTCGAAGTTCAAACAGTCTCAGACGTAAGTTTATATC
Organism: Verbascum thapsus; assembly: GCA_963669365.1. Taxonomy (NCBI): domain Eukaryota; kingdom Viridiplantae; phylum Streptophyta; class Magnoliopsida; order Lamiales; family Scrophulariaceae; genus Verbascum; species Verbascum thapsus. The sequence goes on from OY770115.1 coordinate 4,066,033, forward strand.
AATTGCTTGAACAATTCTGCTGATATTAGCAGTCGAAATCTGGTGCCAAAAATATATGAAGTCATAAAAAACTGAATATTATGAACCTGAATTCGATTTCAGACAGACAACAGAAAGATGCAATAAAACAACAATACACACAAGCCACTCATTATGTAAGAGTGTTATTATTCTATCTCGACAAATATTCTTATACAGATTTAGTATATCAGAGTCTGAAATACAACAATGCAGAAATGCCATCGAGCCCCTTGGCACGAAAGTACTCATTATACTCCTTGATTGTGACCGGTCGATACTTTGGTGGGTTATCCTTTGTTATAAGCTCCTTCATTGGTGTGTAAACCTTTGTACTAACACTTGTAACCCTGCCAAAGAAGCTGGCCATAGATACTCTGGGACCGGCTTTGCTTGCTAACACTCTGTGTTCCACGCTTTTGAACTTATCGTTCGATATGAGCTGAAAATAGTTTCAAAAATAGAAAGTTCAATGCGAAATATGACAGCAGTTATAAAATTGTATATTATTAAATAAATAATTAATAAAATATACATATATTAATTTTTTAAATTTTGTTCGGGTGTCTGTCAACGCCACTATCTCCAATACTAAGTGGTTAATTCCAATTCTGGTTCTGGGTCCAATGTCAGCGGTTTTTAGGCAGTTCCGATTTCGGGTCGGTCGTCCATCCCGAACCGACCCAAAATAGAACTTAATTTTGTTTTATTTGTATTAAAACTAGTGTTAGATATTTTACAAAGCATTAAGATCAATCAACCAAGCAAAATAGATCGGAAGTGTTTGTTAAGTTATTTAATTGTAAATGAAATTGAATATCAAGGCCACAAATTTCTTGTATTTTAATTAGTTCATATCAATTTATATTGTCGGTCATTATCTTAACCTTTTATTAGATTAAATTATGTACTATGATATAAAATTATTATTTTTATATGACTTAAAACTTAAATGAGCAATAGACAAAAAAAAAAAAAAAAAAATAGTTGCACGCGGTTCCGGTTTTTAGGTACCCTTAGGTTGGACCAGGCAGTTCTGGGTCCGCAAAGACCTAACTTTTGGACCCTACCCGGACCGCCCCGTTGCCAACCCTAGCCATGAGGGCAATTACTACAACTTAGGACATCCGAAACTTACCTGCATAAGATCTCCTATGTTGACGACCAATGCACCCGTTTTCGGAGGCACATCAACCCATTGATTCTCATGTAGGAGTTGAAGCCCTCCTAAACTATCTTGTAAAAGCACGGTTATGAAATCATTGTCTGAATGCTCAGTCGTGCCCATCGTGAGCTCGGGTTGTGGACATGGCGGATAGTAATGGCAAAGATTTGAAACCCCTTCTGCACATTCCATTTCAATGAGGTGGTTTGGATTAAGCCCCAAAGCCTCTGAGAGTAGTTTGAACAGACATCTCCCCAGTCCTATTACATGCTTTGAGTATTCTATCATAATTTCACTGCAATATCATACCTAAATTAGTTTATTTATGGCAATCTTACATATAATTATAACTTGGTTATGTTATAGACTCCCGGTTTCACGGCGCTTGGAAATATATATTTCTAAAGCTCGTAAGAAGATGTATTGTATATGATTAAATTTTACACTGGATACGATGAAAAGGCATCACCAATCATGCATTGGCTTGACTCACCTTACATCCTGTAGGCATGGTATTGGGTGGGTCCGATTGGGTGAGCAGACCCAGACCCAAAACATATAATTGGGTCCGATTGGGTGAATCAGACCTAGACCCAAAATATATCATTTGGTCCAACCCAGATCTAGACCCACACATGAGATCCATTGGGTCTGGATCCAAGTCTAGACCAAATGATATGATTCTGGTGTGGGTTCGGCCCACCCAATATCAGGCCTACATCCATCCCTAGTCTTTATAGCGAAAGAAAGTAGTTTGGGTTTATAAGTCGATCAAGTACTTCGTCTCCATTTGATATATATATATATATAAGACGGTACATCAACCCTATTTTTATATATGATAAACTGAACAATACCCGCGTCAAGTGAACGAATAAGCAAGTGCATGCTACATCATATAGTAAGCTTAATTACCATATTCATTTGAAAAAATGAGCACTATATTGTTAGAGCTTAAAATACCTGCAGGCTTCAGGCAAGTCTTCTGGCTTAGCTGGAATAGGAGCCACAGTGCAGTCAAGTGTGTCCCTCCAGTTAGCTGCAGGTGCACCATACAAATCAAAGTTGCTATGATAAAACACCCTTTTCGTGAAGTCTCGTGTATAATACTTCTTTTTAATCTCCACATCTTGCTCGTTAAATCTTCGAACCCCATTCAACATTTCCTCCATAACTTCAATTGGTATGCCATGATTAACCACTTGGAAAAAACCCCATGTTTGTGATGCATCTAGGACCTTATCGACGATCTCTTTATGTTTAGTAGGATCATTTTCGATGCCATCAAGGTCTATTATGGGAAATTGAAACTGTTTATTGTTCGAGTTTGAGTTATTGGCTTGTAATTCGGGTGGATGAATGAATATTTGAGGCAATGTGGTAATACCAGCATCGAAGAGCCCTTTGACACCGGCTTTTGTGTCATCGAAGGCCTTTAATTCGGTTTTTCGGTCATATTTTGGCTCGGTTTCTGCAGTATTATGGATGGGAGCAGCCATTTTCTTCTGATATTTTGGCTAAGAGCTTGACATTTCAATCAAATTCATCCAAATATATAGAATACAGTTTGTGAACAAAGACAAATGATACATTTCAAAATGTTGAAATATTGATTAATTAGTGCTGAGTAGTGGAAATTATTGTTGGACACTAACAAACAAAAAGATATAATCAAGATTAGGTACTGTTGATATATTAAAAAAAACACATTTATTGAATATTTTTGGAGAATTCACATTTACAACGACAAAATGAGGGAAAGTAAACAATAAAAAGATAGTTTAAGCTGACATTTATTCTCATTGGTTCTGATCAAACAAGTTGTATTCATAGTTTAACTAACATTTTTCACTAAGCATTATTGAACATGCCTAAGACCAATATTAACATTCTTAATTAGAGTCTGAAATGCAGCAAAGCAGACGTGCCATCGAGCCCCTTGGCACGATAGTAATCAGTGTATTCCTTGATTGTGATTGGTCGATACTTTGGTGGGCTCTCGTCCGATAACAGCTCCTTCATCGGTTCATAGACCTTTACGGTCTTGCCCATATCCCTGCCAAAGAAACTGGCAACAGATACTCTTGGACCGTTTTTGCTTGCTAAAACTCTGTGTTCCGCGCTTTTGAACTTATCGTTCGATATGAGCTGAAAACATTAAAACATTTTGAAAATGAGCGCATTTTTATGCGTTTACTTGAAAATCTCAATTCGGGGAGCGTCACAAAGGCCATATTTTGATGTGGGCTCGCCACGAGGATAATTACTACGATATAGGACAACAAGATGTATTGGAACACGATGTTAAAAGATATAGCTTTTAGTAACCATGCAATTCAAATCCTTTAGTAACACATACCGAAAAATAATGCCTCTAAAACTTACCTGCAAGGATCAAAGTTTCATTTCTAACCTAAGTTTCGAGTTGTTAATAACTTACTTTTTTAAAAAATATTTGTTCACTATTATACTCTATTCAGAAAAGAATTAGGAAACTTTCAGTGTTTCGTGGAAACTATTGGAAACGCTGAAAGTTTCAATGGAAACAATGTAATTTCGAAACCAACTCATATATATATATATATTTTTTCGCTAAGTTGAAAAACAGAAACTTTTCGACGAAAAAGAAAGAAAATTAGAACCATGCATACCTGCATTAGATCTCCTATGTTCAGAACAATCGCACCCGGCGTGGGAGGCACATCAACCCATTGATTCTCATGAAGGATTTGGAGCCCTCCTAAACTATCTTGTAAAAGCACGGTTATGAAATCGTTGTCTGCATGCCTAGTCGTGCCCATCGTGAGCTCCGGTTGTGGACACGGCGGATAGTAATGGCAAAGGATTGAAAGCCCTTCTGCACATCCCATTTCAATGAGGTGGTTTGGATTAAGGCCTAAAGCCTCTGAGAGTAGTTTGAATACACTTGTCCCCAATTCCATTACATGCTTTGAGTATTCTATCATAATTTCCCTACATTTTCATTAGCTATAGTTTATTACATGATGTAGATGGTTACGAGGATCTTGTATAAAACGAGCAAACTAATTATATTTCGACGAAACTTTAGTATAGACTATAGAGTAACCCGATTTATGGCAAAATCGCAACTTTGGGTTGGCAAAACTAGTCATGGAAATTAAAAAGTATTTGGTAACTTAAGGACAATGATTTTCAACTTTTCCCAATTTAAGGACAATCCAATAGCAATTAAAAAAAGTTGTCTAAATGGCCATATCATTTGGGACAAAAAAGTGATGTTCCAATCTAAATTGATGGGCTAAAATCATCTTGTAATCTTGTTCTTAAGCTACATGACTAAATTTTCATATTCAACCTACACAAAAGTAACAATTTTTGTTATACAAGTTATGACGAGCAATATATATGCTAATAACATGATGATTTGCCTTCCATTAATAGAAAATTCAGAAACACAAAAGCTCGCGCCTAATACGTGCTAATTTCCAGCCAATTCTGACGAAATTTGTACTCAAACCACCAAAACTATATCCTTAGTGTCCTTAAACTACTAATATCACTATACCCTATAACGCTTCGTTTGGTTCAAGAATTTTGGCGAAGAAAAGAAAATACCTGCAGGCTTCAGGCAAGTCCTGTGGCTCAGCTGGAATAGGAGCCACAGTGCAGTAAAATGTGTCCCTCCAGTTAGCTGCTGGTGAACCATACAAATCGAAATTGCTATGATACGACACCTTCTTCGTGAAGTCTCGTGTATAATACTTCTTCTTAATCTCATTATCTTGCTCGTTAAATCTTCGAACCCCATTCAACATTTCCTCCATAACTTCAATTGGTATGCCATGATTAACCACTTGGAAAAAACCCCATGATTGTGATGCATCTAGGACCTTTTCGACGATCTCTTTATGTTTAGTAGGATCATTTTGGATGCCATTAAGGTCTATTATGGGAAATTTGAACTGTTTATTGTTCGAGTTTGTGTTGTTGGCTTGTAATTCGGGTGGATGAATGAATATTCGAGGCAACTTGCTAATCCCACCGTCGACTAACCCTTTGACACCGGCTTTTGTGTCGTCAAAGGCCTTTAATTCGGTTTTGCGATCATATGTTGGCTCGGTTTCTGCATTAGGAATAACCATTTTGTTGTGATGGTTTGGCTAAGGAGCGTATTGTTTTAAATAAGTTTAGCTAAAGATAGAATACTATTATACAATTTGTGAACAAGGAAAAAACTACGTTTACAAATAGCAGCCATAGGTTTGAAAAATGGATTGATAGAGCTATAGATATTGAACTTATCTTAAAGGGCACAATCAACAAGAATATGATACAATTATTAGAATATTTACATAAACAATGATAAAGGGAAATAAAACTTCAATAACAATACAACTTATATTATTGGAGTTGTTTTGAAGAAAAGTTTGACTAGATTAAAGCCACTTTAGTAGCAATTATTTAGTGAAGAAGAAAGTAGTGGACGATTATAAAATATTTTTCCTTTTGAGAAAGAAATATATTAAATAATTGTAATTTTTTTCTCATATAAATTTTACTAAATGACATTTTTCTTTTTTGTCCGCATCTAAGACATTTTTCGTGGACATATCACATCTGAGTCACTTTCTTTCTAAATTGACGACAGAAAAACAGATATCAATACTTTTCGTGTTAGAGATATGTACAACCATGCTCAATGAGTAGTTGAGTTTTGATGGCATATTTATTTTAAAGATCTTTTTTCATAATAAAAGTAAGATAAATGTATTTTTAGGAATAAGAAATATAGTGTGATAACGGGGTGTTTATTAGATGAGTTTATTTAGAGAAAATATATACTAATTATGATTAATATGTTATTTTTTTTATTGTGAGAAATCTATTTGAGCTGATATCTAGATATAATTTTTACTAATTAATTTTAATCAAATACATCAATTTAGAGATAAAAAATACTCGTTATGTATCTTATTCTGAATATTGCATTATTTTGTATTAAAATATTTCATTACTTTGATTTTTGTTGTTGAAATATAGCTTAAAAAATCCTTTAATGATGGTGTTATTTATTAAATTAATTATTTCATTTTATTTTATAAATATATGGTGTTTTTTTGAATTGTGCATCTATCTAATATATCCATATCCATTTTATTTTTGAAAGAAAAGAGTGGAATAATAAATATAAAAACAAGTTGTACACATCTACAATAATAATCGATTTGTAAGAATTATGTGATGTGTAATTCATCATATTCTAATGGCAATTGAGTCATATAATAAACGATAAAATAAGTTGTATATATTTATAATAAGATAGATTATTTCATTAGAAATCTAGGATAAACTTACGTACTAAATAATAATGACATATAATTATTTTGAAACATGAAAATTACATGATTTTCATTACAATATTAGTTTATAATTTTTATCTAAAATTTAATAAATAAAAATACGTTAAAACTTTTATATTTGTTAATCTACTCTTGAATCTCAAAAACATCTCATAAAATATTTAATTATCAATTATCCAAGCCAAACACATTCGAAGTTGTAAGCTACTATAAATATTATTTACATCACATAGTTTGAGTTTTCAAGTTTCAATGAAATTAAATATTTTATTGTATTAATTCAGTCTTTCAAAATCAGTCAATATTTACTTTTTAAATAATTATAAGTTATAATTAAATAGTAACTCTTTTAATCAAGTTATTATTTAAATTCTGAATATATTATATTACAAAAGTAAAACTTATTTATATATATCTGAATTATTGTACAATATCATGAATTATTATTTATTTAGTAAGTTTTTACTTGTTTAGTTACTATTTAGTTTTTGAATGTTTAATAACTTTATTTCTTTGAAGTATTTCATTCAAGAGCTTGAATATTTTAATATATACTTCTTTATTACTTTCAGATATTTTAAATAATCAATCAACTAATTTAAAATTACAACGAATTAGACAACAATATAATTTATCGAATATATTTATGAAACTAAATCACTAGAGTTAGTAGAAGAATATTACCTAAATATGATCAATGTTTTATTTAAATAAATCTCGTATCAAATAAAAATTAAAATATAACGATGACAAGTATAAAATTAACGTTAAAAAGTAAAAGAAAAAAGAGTTTCTATAATTTGTTGTTATTTTTAATATTAGGTATTAACTTATGCGTGCAACATGTTTATGTTAGAATTCAAGATATAAACTAAGCTAAACCCTAAACACTAAACCCTAAGTTTTTTTAAACTAAGTTAGAATCCAAGATATAAACTAACGAAAAATGTTTATGTTTGTATACTACACAAAATTTTTATCTGAAATTATTGACTTATATCTCATATAGTGTTAATTTATATTGCATTTACTTTGGATCACTAACGATCTTTGCTTCCCCATAGGAAGAATAGATTCGTTTGGACGATTTAGCCTTGTTTTTTATATTTTAGTCTATTTCCTCATTTTTCTTACTAGAATCATTGCTCGAAATGTAGAATAAGGACTAGCTCTAACATTTTGGCTACAAAGGGCTTGACATACCTATAATTTGGGCAACTTAGGAAGCTAATGGAACCATCTTCAGGTTCATCATACACACATATATATATATATATACATAATTGTTAGAGAATATATTTTCGCAACCGCTCCATCTAGGTGTCACCGGCTTTTAGATTTTAATTTTTATGTTACGAGCGCTCGCCCTTGAAAATAAGGAGTTTGAGCCTTATCGCAGTCTGCCCTCATCATACGAGGACTTAGAATCATTGTTTTTTTTTTAATATTAAAACCGCTCACTCTTGGAAATATGGAGTTTGAGCCATTGCCGCCGCCTTTCAAGGTTATCGCCGGCTTTTATCTTTTTGGATTTGGATCCAGTTTCAACGTTCAAGATACTCACGTTTCAACTGCGGGGGAGTGTTAGAGAATATATTTCATATTCTCTAACAATAATCGACATTATATTGGAACTTGAAGTTCTCAGACTCTAGGATACCTTCAACATATAGGGATCACTTGGATATTATATAGAAGTGCACATTTTCATCAGATATATGAATCACAAGTAAAAGAGTACAATAGGTTTGTTGGCACGAAGAATCGAAATGCACTTAAAATTGTTGAATTATTACATGAACTCAAACTGTCGTCCCTCCATATTGATTATTTAGTTCAACAACTTGAAATGTGGTAGCTTTGTAGTTCCGTTTTCACATTTTATGAAGTAGAAGGTTTCGAAGTCTTTATAAGTTGTTTCCCTATATATAGCTGGTTCGTCTTCTGCTAGCAATTCCTTGATCGGTCCGTACAATCTCTGATTATCTCCATCAGTACAATGTGGCTTTATGAAAGTAGCAATTGAAATTCGAGGGCCTACTTTTTTGGACAGCGCTCTATGTTTAACGCTCTTGAATTTATCGTTCGTGATAAGCTGCACAAATTTAGTGATCAAGAAGGTATAATTTAGAACAAAGGGTACATTACATAGAAAACCCTTTACGTGAAACCCTAATTACGAAAAAACTATGAGCTTCCATAAAGTCATCTTGAAACTTTACGCCCTATTAGTAAGAATTATTACAATTTCACCCCATGAACAAGGGTGTCTCGAGAATTTGCAAAATCTCAGGGACTCGTAATAATTATTACAGAATTCGGATTTGGCAAAAATGTTAATAAAATTAAGTGGATTTAATAAGTCCATCATGATGATCTGAAAACTAACTTGTAATAGTTACTATATATTTGAATGTTGTGATGGATTAATCGAGCAATTAAAGAAAGAACAGAAAACGTAAATAAGAGACACAGATTTACGTGGTTCACCAACGTTGTGTTGGCTACGTCCACGGGCAGAGGAAAAACGATTTTATTAGAGGCTAGGTTTTCAGATTACAGAGATATTCAGAATAACCTGCGAACATGTCTATTTATAATACTAACAGACTAATCTAACTTGGGCTCAGCCCATCACGTATCTGCAGGCCCAAATCCGAGTTCCATTAGTAATCCATAGTCGATTCAAGGCACTTATTTAACAAATCTCCACCTTGACTTGAATCCTCCAAACAGACGCATCCTTTCGATTGCCAGACTTCTTCCTCCACCTCAGAATTACCCCAAAGGGTAACTTAACAGCTTGTGATATTTAGCAAGTTCAAACAATGTTGAAACTTGCTATGAGGAACCGGCTTGGTAAACATATCAGCGGGATTATCAGCAGTACCAACTTTCACCACCTTGATCCTCTTCTCACTTCTCAGGAAATGATACCTCACATCAATATGCTTTGTCCTCTCATGATGAACTTGATCCTTGGCTAAACAGATTGCACTCAAATTGTCACAATAAACGACAGTTTGATCATGATGTAGACCAAGGTCACTAACTAGCCCTTTCAGCCATATTCCTTCTTTTGCAGCTTCTGTCAACGCTACATACTCTGCCTCAGTTGTAGACAAAGTAACTGCAGCTTGCAATGTTGCTTTCCAACTAATAACAGAACCACCAAGAGTGAACACATAACCAGTCATCGACCTCCTGCTGTCAACATCTCCAGCATAATCAGAATCAGAATAGCCAGCCACAGAACACTGTGAATCTCCACCATAAATGAGGCCAACATCAGACGTGCCTCTAAGGTATCGAAAAATTCTCTTAGATAGAATCTGCATCCCTTTTTCACTCATATGACCAAGCCTCATATGCCATAACTTAGTCATATCCTGGTCTTGAACTTCAGACGATGCAACCGCAGCGGAATCAGTCACCGTAGAACCTCGCAGAAAATACAAGGTACCACGCTTCAAGCCTGTCAGAACCACCTTTGAATCTCGACAGATATGCATAACACCATCCTCACCTTTGAAACTGAAACCTTTGCTGTCGAGTAAACTCAACGAAATCAGATTCTTAGTCATCTGTGGAACATGCCTGACGTCATTCAAGGTGCAGAACGAACCATCATGTGTCCTGATCTTTATTGAGCCAATTCCGATTACTTTACAGACAGCACTGTTGGCCATGTTAACGCTGCCTCCATCTGTCTTTTCATAGGTCGAGAAATACTCCCTGTACGGACATATGTGGTACGATGCCCCAGAATCAAGAACCCACACATCCCTGCGATGTGACTGTTCATCTGCAACTAAGGCCAAATCCTCTTCAGACTTTGTATCAGTTTCTGCTACAGCAGCAGACCCACTAGGACCTTCCGACTGCTTTTTCTTCTTAGGACAATCAGATTTCCAATGCCCTGTTTCTTTGCAATAGTTGCAAATATCATCAGGTTTTGGACCCTTTTTATTCTTTTTCTTTTTCGATTTTTCACTTCCCTTAACTGTTGCAGCCAGACCAGATGCCTGATTCTCTGTATTGGAACCAGACGCCTTTTGACGATCTTCTCTGGTGTGAAGAGCGGATCTCACATCTTCCAGAGATAAACTATCTTTCCCAACAATAAACGAATCCACAAAATTCGCATATGATTCAGGCAAAGATACCAACAGAATTAAAGCAGCATCCTCATCTTCTACTTTAACATCAATATTACGCAGATCTAGCAAAATTTTATTCAATTTATCTAGATGGTCCCGAAGGGATGTACCTTCCTGCATGCGTAATCGGAACAGACGTTGCTTCAAAAGCAACTTGTTGGTCAGAGATTTCGTCATGTAGAGACTCTCTAATTTTAACCAGAGACCTGCCGCAGTATCTTCATCAGCGACCTCAATGATCACGTCGTCGGACAAACTTAGCATGATCGTAGAATGAGCCTTCTCCTCCAGAGTACTCCATTCTTCATCGTCTACATCTTCCTTCTTCGTCTTTCCAGATAGCGGAGCCCATAAGCTCTGCTGTTTCAGAAGAGATCGCATCTTGATCTGCCACAAACCAAAACTGTTTCTCCCGGTGAATTTGTCAACCTTTACGTTAAACGCAGACATCTTCAATTCTTGCCGAAAAAATCCAAGTGCGGAAAACCTGATCGATTGATCTGGCTCTTGATACCAATTTGTTGTGATGGAGTAATCGAGCAATTAAAGAAAGAACAGAAAACGTAAATAAGAGACACAGATTTACGTGGTTCACCAACGTTGTGTTGGCTACGTCCACGGGCAGAGGAAAAACGATTTTATTAGAGGCTAGGTTTTCAGATTACAGAGATATTCAGAATAACCTGCGAACAGGTCTATTTATAATACTAACAGATTAATCTAACTTGGGCTCAGCCCATCACGTATCTGCAGGCCCAAATCCGAGTTCCATTAGTAATCCATAGTCGATTCAAGGCACTTATTTAACATTGAAATCTTGTGACTATGTGACCAAAATCTAACCTAGCATCAAACGAAGAATTTATCGAATCCAAACAATATTTCAAACAAGAATATTTACAAAAAACTTGCCTGTATGAAATCTCCAATGTTTATTATCAGTACACCAGCCAAGGGAGGAACATCAACCCACTGATTTTTGTGTTGCACTTGAAGACCACCAATTTGATCTTGTAAGAGAATAGTAAGCAATCCAAAATCGACATGGCTTCGAATGCCAAATGTGAGTTCTGGTTCTGGGCATGGCGGATAGTAATGACAAGCTATAAAGTTCGACTCAACACAACCGATGTCTTTAAGGTAACTTGGATTTAGGCCCAAAGCCTCAGAAAGTAATTCATATAGAGTATGCCCAACTTTCATGACATGGTTAGAGTATTCAAACATGATATCTCTGCACGGAAAAATCGCAAAAATTTATATGATCGAAAGTCAATCGTAATATTCAAAATATGGGATTTATTTCTTTTAGCCAAGAATATTGAGTAATATTCGAATTATGTGGTTTGTCGAATAATGTCTTATGTTTACGGCTCATTAGAGATTTTTCTTGATTGATTAAAATTATCTATAAGTGAAGTCTAAGACTAGACTGTAAATATAAAATGACTAAAATACCCTTTTAGAGACTAGAACTGTAAATATTAAAATGACTAAAATACCCTTTTAGACACTAGAACTGTAAATATAAAAATGACTAAAATACCTTTCTAGAAAATTTAGTGCTTATCATCTTTATTAGGTTGTTTCAATTTTTATCCAAAACAACAATTAATCCAATAATTACTACCAACTACTAGATCTACGAACTTCATTTCATCTTAATTAGATCTGAACATATATACCTGCATACATCTGGTATTTCCTCAGGATCAGGTGGATTTGGAGCCATTACACAAGTGATATTATCCCTCCACATAGCTCCAGATGTTTTATAAAGATCGAAATTACTGTTATACTGAAACATTTTATCGAAATCACGAGAATAATATTTCTTCTTCACTTCATCATCTTGCTCGTGAAACCCTCGAACCCCTTCAATCATTTCATCCATTACACTCACCGGCAATTCATGGTTGACTATCTGAAAAAATCCCCATTCCTCACAGGCCTCTTTAACATTCTCGACAATCTTGGCCCGTTTGGATATGTCGTTTACGCCTTGTAAATCGATGACTGGAAAACAAACATCGGATTTGTAATAGCCTGGATTGATATCAGGCTTATCGTTGTCGTTGATAAATATACGTGGGATTTTCGTAACACCAGCATCTACGAGACCCTTTACGCCTACTTTTGAATCATCGAATGATTTTAATTCTTTGGCTCTATCATATTCAGGGATTTTTGTATCCAGAAGTTCCATTTTTTGTGTTCTAGTGAAGGTGTAGAGAGGAAGACGGCAATCCTTAATCTAGTCACATATGCGTTATCTTGAAATGCTTTTTGTATTTTTAAATGTTAGTATGTATAATGCATGTATTTAATTTATTAAGTTAGTCAAAAAGCTTGTTGAATTATTGACTGTATTTTCTTGTGAAATAATATTAACAATGATATGTACCAAAAATGCAATATTTTCAAAGATATTTGGACGAGTATTTTTCAAAGGTCCCTGAAATCTGTCTTTTTTTGCGACAACATAGTTCCAGTTTTCCCTTCAATTGACCAACATTGACAATTGGATGAGTCAGTCAACGAAAGATCAAAAATTGATAACAAGTAATAATTGAGGGACTAAAATCAAATTCGGCATTTTATGGGTTTGCAAAAGTAAAGTATTCGCTATAGTATTGGCAAGTATTGTTCCACGTGGATCATACTGGGTTGAGATCCTCTATTACAAAATGATGTTTCAATCTCCTATTGCATGCGACGGATGGAAGCCACGTGTAAAATTAACATATTTCTAACATACTCCCTTAATAGAGAATAAAATCCCTAATAAACTATACATGGAAACAACAAGTTTTGGTGAAATTGCTATTGAATTAAGGAAACTCAAAATAAATAAGGAAATTTAAAAAATGGAATGAAAAAAATATACTTCCCAATACAAATATAGCTTTATGATTTAATATATCCTCTGCTAATCTAACTTTTATTTTTTAAAAGTTTTTAAAAAAAAATCAAGTATCTTGACTCTAACGTTATAATACAAACCATTTATAATAGAAAACCTCTCATAAAAAAAATAATTTATTTTATAGCAATGAAATTCACTTCTTAAATCATGAAAATTACTCTCTCCAATTTTAATAATGATTAATTGAGTCACAAAACAAATCCTAATTTAAATATAATAGGCACTTAAGAAAGAAATGTCCACGTTTAATTATTGTGTTTGCTAATTTAAATATAATAGGCACAAAACAAATCCTAATTTATATCGTGTTTGAATATTATTAAAATTGTAAAACACATAAAAAGGAATAATTATATGTTGTTGATGTATTAAATGGTTATATTTGTTATTTAAATTATGATTAAGTAATTAACAAATAATCAAATATAAATTATATAAAAAAGATTAATAGATAAATAGGTAAAATTATTTTTTTTCATTCCATTTTTTAAATTTCTTTCTTTATTTTGAGTCTCCTTAATTCACTACTAATTTCACCAAATCTTGTTGTTTCCATTTATAGACTATTCACTACTAATTTCACCAAATCTTGTTGTTTCCATTTATAGTCTAGTAGGGATTTTATTCTCTATTAAGGGAGTATGTTAGAAATATGTTAATTTTACACGTGGCTTCCATCCGTCGCATGCAATAGGAAATTGAAACATCATTTTGTAATAGATGATCTCTACCCGATCATACTGTATCAAAATATATTATCTAGGCATACAAAATTTATGTAATATAGGATGCTCAATATTTTTTTGTAAAATATTAAAATTTATCATCTATTTTTTATATATCCATCTTCCATATAAATATGTGAATTACAAAATTATTTTATTTTATATGAAAACACTTTCATCCCCATCCTTATTGTTATAATTGAATTTATTATATAAAAAAAAATCTAAGAGTAATAGGAAATCATTTGGTACACTATATGTAAAATTTATTACATATTTCTTTAGCACTACATGTAACACAAACTATATCTATAACAAAAGAGAGGAGATTCTTTATTAATAAATAAACTCAACAAAAGAGAGGACATTCTTTATTAATAAATAACTAAATAAATTATAATCCAAACTTTTTCTAGCCCAAAGCCACCCAACCATGACTACACTGATGAAGATATATAATATAATTGTGAATATACTTATATATTTTATGATATAATATATAAATATAATAGAAAATGTAGGACTCTAATTACATTAATAAGACATTTGTACATAATTACATTAATAATTCTTTGTACAAATAGCTAGCAAACAGAATCTAATAGGATACTAGCGTAATGAAGACATTTTCATTTATTTGGACTCATATTTTTAATTATTCATATTCAGCTAAAAACTTTTGCAATGCATATATAGTAGATTAACAAATTATGTGGACTTTTGACTTGTAGAGGTCAAGTTTATTTTTAACAATAATTAATTTCACTAGCATTTGTATCCATTAGTATCATCATTTCGTAGCTTATATAATGTTATAAATTAATTATCTAATATATCAACTAAGTATTTTCTCATAAGTTCTTTTGATTTCAAAGAATTGAAGATTTTATATAGTATAAAAATTAACAAGCAGGAACATAATAATTAGGATAAATGTCACACCAATATTGGTGTGAACACAAGCATTTAAATTTATTAAATTGTGAAGAGTTTAGATGATAATGTTCGTGTTGTACTTCATATTGAAAAATGATACTATGTGCTAAACATTTTTAGAATGAGTGATGTAGGACGAAAGAAGAAAATATACATGTGTCGAATAAGAGGGAAAAGAAATGTCACCGCTGATAAATTTTAATTAATAAGGTACATATGTATTAACGATCTTATAAAAAAGCATGCATGCTAAAAAAATATATTAATGTTTTTGTCAAAAAAATTATTTTACATTCAAATAGACAAATTCAAAAAATAGATACAACAAACATAGTATAGGTCGATTATAAAAAAATCATAAGATACATAGATTTATGATCTTATACAGAAACATGGATGCTAAACTTTTTCTTATCAAAGGTTTATTTTACATTTATATAGACAAAACAAGTTGTTCAAGAAATAGATATTATAACAAACACAATAAATGTCAATAAATAAACGAATTCTTAATAGTAGGAAATCAATTAATAAAAAAATATTTAGATTTTTACATTATTTAAAGTAACTTAAACAATGTATTTAGAAAATCTTTTTATACATAAGATATATACTAAAATTTGTGACAAAAATCTTACAATAGAGTTTATTATTTTGAGATTAATTTTTATACATATTCTTTGAAAAATGTGCGTTATATATATTTTCGCCTGAAATGACTTGTTTTGGATGTTTTTGCTCATATTTTTACAAAAGATTTGGAATTGGTGAAGTGAGCCCAATCAAGTGTGATAACATTCATGATTGTTGTGTTATTTTTGTCGTGATAAAAAACAACAAAATAAGAAACAAAAAGAGAATTAATTTAAGAATGAAATAGTTGATGTGAAATAGTACTTGAAAACATAGTAATTTTAAAACTAATTTATAATTTCTTTTCGTTTAACTAAAAAATAAAAAAATTCTAAATTTTCGATGAAAAAGAAGAAAACTAAAATCATGTTCTTTAGCTCATACTATTCGAGAGATAATTAATCCCAAGAAGCAACGTACAGATCAAGATTGAAAATTATATATTTATTAGCTTACAAAATTTTAAATAATATATAAATCAAGATTGAAAATTATATATTTATTAGCTTACAACTGGCTGTCAGGCACAATATAGAATATTGTTAGATGATCATGTTCTCACATGATGCAAGTGGTATATATTTTATATGATTAATGTCTCTTGTTGGAATGATTTATTGTTCTAATTTTGTATGTGATAGGTTACAACTTGTATTTTAATTAAGTGTTAGTGACAACTGACAAACATTTGACTTTTTAGACATCGAAATTTAAACAAAATTCGCTATATGATTGATCTAATGGTATATATGGTTTAATATAAAATAGCGTTGTATCTTATATTGCATATTATACTTATAATATAAGTGTATATATCTTTTTTTATTTCAAATTTATGTGTAATGAAATAAGTTTTACATATGATATATTAGTATTCATATGTGAAATACAATAAAGGATTACAACACAATTTAAAATAAAAAACCCATTAACCCCAAAATTGGGGATTTCCACACAAAATAACCATTTATAAATTAAAAAACTATTTAATGGAGTTATTTAAAATAAATTTCGAGAGCTAAATTTTTAATTATTTCCTTTTTGATAGGAAAAAACATTTACAAAAATGCATTTTTAGCATCAAGAACCAATTCTTTAAGGGAGATGGACGTAGAAAAACTCACCAACTACAATCTTGGCCTTGATAATTACAATTTGTGAAAATAGTTTGGCAGAAATATCATCATTTGTTATAGTCTCAAGTATGTGTATATTTGTTTTGAGAGATTTAAATATTTAAATTTATGATTTAATTTGAGCATTTATTTCGTCAACCATAAGAATATATATAGACGTCATTGTTTAAGTCATTGTCTAGATAATGCTTCCATGGATGATGGATCTAAGGGGTGTTAATTATATTAGCTTTCAACATCCTATTATTATATGTGGATAATTTGGTTTAATTTATGTTAGGAATATAATGTCAATGATGAACATAATAAAAAAACAATAAAAGAATAAGAATTGTCAAGTCAGGATATTCAATATATATTTTGTGAGTTAGTGAATTACAATGATATTGAGGCTATTTATAATACAAAATATGTAACCCTAATAGGAGAATAATTATGTAAAAATTAAAATACCTCTAAAACAATTTGGCGTTTTTTTGAATCGACGAAAGCTGTGGCCCTACTTACAGTCAGCTCCATAACTCAACAATTTATACTTCATACTATTTAACCTTAGCCAATTTCTTTTACCGGGTTCCAAAATCTGCTTTGAGCCTAAGTTTGATTGTTCGTTGAATCGAATTTGAACGAGGTTCAATTAGGTTCAAACTGAACAATATGGTCACTCTCGAACCGAAAATACTTGGCATGAATATAATGAATACGTAACATTTTTTCTTAACATTTAAATTTAATTGAAAGTCTAAACTGTCATATTGATTGGCTAACCGACAAGAAAATATAATTAATAATATATTTACTCATTAAAATGAAACAAATTGGAATAGCAGCCAATTTAACCCAATTTATTGCTACTGGATAAGTCTATGGAAATTTTCAATATACAACTTGCTAAAGCATGATATTATATTTATAATTTAATTAAATTCAAAATACTTTAATATATTATGTGATAGATTCAACTGGAAAACCCCGAAATATTAGCATACATATTAGTAAAACAATGCTGATTTGTCTCTTCACATATGCTCAAAAGTCAAGCCACCAAGTTCTATATAAACTTCAGTTTCCATGCAAAATTAAGACACAAGTTTCATACAGATCAAAAACACAAAGATCACAAACAATATTTCGTGGTACTAAATATGTCTGGAGGAATTGCAGTCCAACCAACCGAAAGGCTCGAAAAGCTTAAACTTTTCGACCAAACAGGCGGTGGTGTCAAAGGTCTTGTCGATTCAGGTGTCCAAAAAGTTCCAGATATTTTCGTGAGACCATCTGATGAGTTAGCTCAAGAGTTACCTCACAGAAAGACAAAAATCCAGGTTCCAACTATCGATCTAAGTGGAATCAACGATGCTGACAGGCGAAAACAGATTGTTGAAGAAGTTAAAATTGCATCAGAAACCTGGGGATTTTTCCAGGCTGTGAATCATGGAATCCCATTGACTGTGATCGATGGGATGATCGATGGTGTACGTAGATTCCATGAGCAGGGTGTTGAGGAGAAAAAGAAGTTCTATACACGAGATCTCAAAAAGGCGGTTCGATTTAGCTGCAACTATGACTTGTTCGAATCGAAGACTGCTAACTGGAGAGATACCTTGAGCGTTGCGTATACAGATGAGCTTGATTCTCAGGAATTGCCAGCTTATTCCAGGTAGAATCATTTTATTATAGAGTTGTTCCCTATTAAAAAAAACAAAGTAATTTACAAAAAGTTTTCAGAGATTTGAGAAATTATCGTAACTTATCATAGTTTATCTAAGAAATGAACGTATTGTACGTAATTTTCTCTAAAAAACAAATTCGAATAGATGATAATCCTATAGTCATGCATAGTCTTATCCATTCACACTGTTCATACTTCATGAAACCCTAATAATGAAAATTACTAGGGTTTGAGAAATTACTAATTTTCTTTGTACATAAAAATATATTACAATTTCAACCCTTTTCGAGTTACCAAGATCTGAAAAAAGGGTTTTCTTGGAAATTTCAAACACCTCGTGATAATTACACAATAAGGAAATCGGCATGCATGCACTTAGTTCAACTTCATTCATATTTGACAGGGATTCAATCATGGAATACGCTAAACAAATTGAAGATCTAGGATACACTGTACACGGGATCTTATCTGAGGTACTTGGACTCGAAACTGATCACCTGGCGAAAATGGAATGCCCAAAGGGCCTTCGTCTTCACTGTCACATTTATCCAGCATGCCCTGAGCCAGAACTAGCCATCGGGGCCTCAAAGCACTCTGATCCTGGATTCCTCACATTTCTTCTGCAAGATCAAAGTTACAATAGTCTCCAGGTTTTGCATCAGGGCCAATGGGTTGACGTTGAACCTATTCCAGGAGCCTTAGTCGTAAACATTGGCGATCTTCTCCAGGTTCTCTATATATATCTCAATCAATATTTATTATATGTTATTACATCATTTTAATTCGTTCTATATCGTTGTAAGGATTTTATTTGTTGATTTGTTTTGCGCAGTTGGTTTCAAATGGGAAATTAAAAAGCAGTGAGCATAGAGTGACAGTCAGCAGTGCCGGGCCAAGAATTTCTGTGGCGTGCTTCGTCTTGGGACCTGTGAATGGAACCAAAGTTTATGGCCCGATTAAGGAGCTGATATCAGAAGATAATCCTGCTATTTACAGAGATGTTTCACTTATTGAATATCTACAGAAGATTATCGATACTGGATTGGACAATTATCTTGCTCTTGAGTACTACAAGCTTTGAAGATGGTTTTTGATGTAAAATAAATTGCAAATAAAGATTACCTTGTGTGATATATATGAAAATATGTATCGAAAAATACCATTAGATACCTCTGGAGTGTTTTGAATTATGCTTATTGCCCCCTCAACTGGTAGTAAGATATATAGCATAATTTAAAAAATCCCAGAGAATTTAATGGTATTTGTTCTTACACATGGTTTTCTCTTTACAAAATGTTGTACTACAATGAAAAATATGGATTATTTCTTTATTTCTGTTGGTTTTTATATTTTGTAATATGGATTTGATTTGTTTTAGTTATTTGATATCTCGTTGCTACATTAGTCAAATTTTTTCAATTAATGTCAGTCATATACTTTATTTTTATTTTAAAATTGTATTTTCCACTTAAATTATATAAAATGTATCAAACACACCCTTAGTTAAACAAATATTGTTGTTATAACCATAACCGAACCCTTTGATTAACGGGGTTCAGTTACGGTTACGATTTTTGCCGAACCAACTTTTTGGTTAACCAAGAAGTCGGTTCGGTTCGGTTTCATCGAAATGCACACCCTTACTTACCCTTCATAAAATTCTGAAGAAAATAAAAATAGTTGAAAAAGATAGTCTCGGGCCTCCGGCTAAATCTATATGTTCTCCTTTTTAATTTTTAAATTATTTTATGGGGATAAGATGTTTAGTTGAAGGGGCAAAATACAATTTATAATAATAAAAATAAAATATGTAAATAACATTATATTTAAAAATGACTAATATTATGAATAATGTGAAATATTGAGTTTGAACATTTTAACTTAGGCTTGTCAAGTTGGACTTCAGAAAACTATAAACGAGCTCAAGCTTGAAATTAAAGATTTCACCCTAAAAATGTCATCAAACTCGACTCGTTTACGCACTAAAGAAAAGTATGAAGAACTAATTTAATTTCTTAATTTTTTTTATAATAAAGGGTTTAATTATTTTTCTCGAATTTATCAAACCACTGAATCTTGAGAGCAATCATAAAGGAAAACCACAAATTTCAACATAATATCAACTACGACATACTTTCGTGTCATCAATTACAAGAACAAATAACTTTTATCATTATAAGTAGACATATATATCAACCCCGATATTGGAAATATTGTAACACAGAACAAAACAACACGATTATTCTTTATAAAATCACTTCAGAACTTCATAAGCTCAAATCCTCTTGTAGTTTATAAATTGCACTAAACCCTCTTGTAGTTTATAAATTATGCAGTCCGATTACCTCCAAAGGGAGGTACCAAACGAAGCATAATTTAATTCCACAAAGCATAATGGTATTTATTTATTTTTAGATAGGGATTAGTTCCGTACACATTTTAATATACAACACATAATAATATTTATTTACCCCTTTATTTAGATCCAAAACAATCTTCAAAGCTTGTAATAATCAAGAGCACAATAAATGTCCAAGGCCTTCGCCACGACCGTCTTCACATATTCACTTATGGAAACCTCTCTGTAAATAGCAGGATTATCTTCTGATAACAGCTCTTTTATAGGGCCAAAAACCTTAGTTTCATGTCCTAAGATGAAGCACACCACAGAAATTCTTGGACCGGCATTATTAACTTTCACTCTGTGCTCACGGCTTTTGAATTTCCCGTTTGATACCAACTACACGAAACAAATTAACGAATGATTTATATAATATAATTGATGATCTAGAAATATTATATATATAGATATGAACCTGGAGAAGGTCGCCAATGTTTACTATTAAGCCTCCTGGAATTGGTTCAACGTCAACCCAATGGCTCTCATGCAAAACCTGGAGGCCGTTGTAGCTTTTATCTTGCATAAGAAATGCGAGGAATCCAACATCTGTATGCTTTGGGCCCCCGAGAGTTAATTCTGGTTGAGGGCATGCTGGATAATAGTGACCCTGAATATGAAGATACTTTGAGCATCCCATGTTTCCAAGGTGATCAGTTTCGAGTCCAAGTATCTCAGACATTATCCCGTGTATATGTTGGGATTGAAAAATTCTTCTATTCAACATCAAGAACAGAATTACAATAGGAGGAGCAAACTCTCACACTCAACTATTACAAAAAACCAATCCTCACTAATACACTTCTATTCTAAGTGTATTTCACTCTTCACACACTTTTCTCACTTTAGAAAATGATACAATTGAACAACATGAAGCACTCTATTTATAGCACCAAAACTAGGTGTTAGGAAGGTGGTAGGTGTGGTAGGTGATGTAAGTGTGGTAGGTGTGGTAGGTTTTGTAGGTGTGGTAGGTTTACCAAATTAGATTCTTTCAATAAGAAAGAGGGTGGAAGATCCCTACAAATCTCCCCCTCCACCTTTTTCTTTATTTCTCTCGTTCCTGCGATGCTTGCTGGCTCCCCCTCACTGGCAACAAGTATCCATTCGGATGTGGAGTATTTTCTCTGTGGAACTATACCTCGCATAGAACGTCGAACATGAGTACATTTAGCTTCGTCTTCAGATGAAGGCTCCCCCTGCTGAGGAATATCATTACTGTGAGCATCCTCATCACCTACTGAACCATCACTCTCTTGTACAGTAGTATCATGCATCTCCTCGTCGTTGAGAGGAATGTTTGATGATACAAGGACTTCGTCTTCTGGAGTATGTTGTTTGTGGATTACTAGAGCACACTCATGAAACTCGTTTTCATGAAATACAACATCTCTTCTTTGTATAACTTTCTTCACTTCGGGATCCCACAACCGGTATCCGAATTCTTCATCTCCATAGCCGATAAAAATGCATGGGTTTGACTTGAGATCAAGCTTCTGTCTCAACTCCTTGGACACATGTGCAAATGCCTTGCACCCGAACACTTTCAAGTGAGAGTAAGAAACATCTCTTCCTGACCATTTCTTCTCTGGCACTTCAAAGTTTAAAGGAACATAAGGTGATCTGTATATAAGATAACAAGCTGTCAGTACAGCTTCACCCCAGAATGGCTTAGGTAGTTTAGCCATACTTAACATGCAACGAACTTTCTCCACAATGGTTCTGTTCATTCTTTCGGCTACACCATTGTGTTGTGGGGTTCGTGGAACTGTCTTCTCATGTCTGATTCCATATGCGGCGCAATATGATGAGAATTCTCGGGAAGTGTACTATCCTCCATTGTCTGAACGTAGACACTTCAACTTCTTCCCTGTTTCTCTTTCTACCATGGCATGAAATAGTTTGAAACGATCAAACACTTGATCCTTACTCTTTAGACAGTAAGCCCATACCTTTCGTGACGCATCATCAATAAATGTCACAAAATATCTGCTTCCTCCAAGTGACTCCTCTTCAATGGGTCCACATACATCTGAGTGGACAAGACTGAGTAACTCTGAATGGTTTTTCCTGGTAGAACTGAAGGAAACTCTGTGTTGTTTCCCGAATAAACAGTGCTCGCATGGATCTAGGGCAACACCTTTGCCCATGGAAATGACTTCCTTCTTTGCAAGAGTTGTCAGTCCCTTCTCACTCAAGTGGCCTAACCTCTGGTGCCACAAGTTTGGTGATGTCTCTTTTTCAACAACATTGAGACTTGGATGACACAACTTTACATGGGTTTTATAAAGAGTACCACAAATATGCCCTCTTGCAACAGTCAAGGAACCTTTAGATAACTTCCACGTACCTTCTTTGAATTGATTATGATAACCTTGATGATCTAGAGCTGCACCTGAGATAAGATTCAATCTAAGATCCGGAACGTGTCGAACATCTTTCAACACAAGTGCGCATCCGACATTGGTTGTTATGTGCACATCACCAATGCCAACAATCTTCGAGAAACTGGTGTTTCCCATCTTCACAGCTCCAAAGTCTCCGGACTTATAAGATGTGAATAAGTTCTGGTGTGGAGTGGCGTGAAATGATGCGGCTGTATCAACCACCCACTCAACATCATGAGTACCTACATGTAAGCATTCTTGTTCACCATGTGTAACAAGCAACACGTCTGATGACAAACTAACCATAGTCGCACCATCTTCTTGGCTAGTATTTTGACTCGTCTGTGACTGCTCTCGTAGAAACTTTCTGCAATCTCTTTTCCTATGCCCATAATTACCACAGTGATTGCAATATCCTTCAAACCAAGTATTGTTTTCAAAGGACATACCTCTCTCTTGTGATCTGCCGCGAACTTGAGAGTTTCCTCTATTTTGACCTTGGCCTCTACCTCGACCTCGACTTCTTCCTCCATTTCTGCCTCCCCTCGTCTGTTAGTTTCTGATATGAGGGCATATGATTGTTCCGTCCCGGCTTCCTTCTTTCGGGCTTCTTCATTCATCAGGGCCATCTGCATAGTCACCTTTCCATTAGGAGCAGAATTACTGAGAGTGACAACAAGAGTCTCCCAGCTGTCAGGTAGAGAGATCAAGAGTAGTATCGCCTGTTCTTCATCTTTGAGAACCCATCCGGTGGTGCTCAACTGATTCACGAGATCCTGGAATTGACTGCTGTGTTCTGACACCGAAATACCACCTCGTAACTTGTGGTTTACTAATCGCCTCATTAGTAACGTCTTATTTTGGGCGGTTTTTGCTTGATACATGCTACCAAGCTTCTCCCATAGTGTGTAAGCACTCTGTTCTTGAGCAACATGGTGGAACACACTATGATCGATCCACTGTCGAATTTGTGCGACAGTTTTTCGGTTCATCTTAGTCCATTCTTCATCCGTCTTCTTATCCGGTTTGGCGCCCTTATTATCAAGAGGATCGGCTAAATCCCTCAAATTTAGCAAATCCTCCATCCGAGGCTTCCACATATTGTAGTTTGTGGAAGTGAGCGCAATCATGGTGTCCGATGATGATTTTTCCATAATAAATGTTCAACAATATCTCGTACCTTATTTTCGAAACCGAATTTGGACAAACGGAGCTCACCGTTGAATCCGCAATGGTCGAAAATGGTAGGGTAGACACGCTGATGTGGCGCTGACATGGCAGTGACGTGGCGTTGACGTGGCAGTGACGTGGCAGTGACGTGGCAAATTTCCTCCGACGATTTGGAGGCACGTATGGTAGCTTCCGGTGGCCAAAATTTTCCCCAAAAAGACCAGTTTTCTCCTCTCGACGAGACGAATCCAACGGTATATTTAGATTGCAATTCCGAGCAAAATTGAAAAACACGATTTTTCAGACAGTAGAAGTTTATCTGAAAAATTTAGGGAAAAATATCAAAAGCTCAACCTGGCTCTTGATACCACTTGTTGGGATTGGAAAATTCTTCTATTCAACATCAAGAACAGAATTACAATAGGAGGAACAAACTCTCACACTCAACTATTACAAAAAACCAATCCTCACTAATACACTTCTATTCTAAGTGTATTTCACTCTTTACACACTTTTCTCACTTTAGAAAATGATACAATTGAACAACATGAAGCACTCTATTTATAGCACAAAAACTAGGTGTTAGGAAGGTGGTAGGTGTGGTAGGTGTTGTAAGTGTGGTAGGTGTGGTAGGTTTTGTAGGTGTGGTAGGTTTACCAAATTGGATTCTTTCAATAAGAAAGAGGGTGGAAGATCCCTACAGTATAGTATATCCCAGAGCTTCTATATGCTTCAGGTATTCCATGGTTGAGTCCCTACCGAATGTGAATGAAGTTAATTTATCAGAGTATATACAATCAAGATTGTTAGAGTTGTTAGAGTATATTTAGGAAGCATATATTTAGGGATTGTTACATAATATATTTAGGGATTCTTTAGAGAAAATCATGGGATTTATATTTCATTTATTGTGTATATATACATTGTAATTGTATTGTTATAATTCATTCAAGAATATACATATCAAAATATTCTATCATGGTATCAGAAACCCGGGAATTCTCGCCCGTTTCTTCCCCCACCGCCCTCACGGCACAAATCGCCGACATGTCACCACCGCCGATCGGCTCCGGCGATGTCGCTGCCACGGGACCACCCGTATCCACCTCCTCTCTCTCTCTCCCTCTCTTTCCACTCTATCTGCCCTTATCTCTACTCTCTCAGCGGCTGCCACCTCTTCCGCTCCGGTGCCACCGCTTGATTCTCTCTCTCAAACCATAACACTCATTAATCGACTTATCTCACCCCCTCTAAACTTCTCGCCACATGATGTTGCCGCTCTTCTCACCTCTCAACCATCATTGTTGGCGGCAGCCCATCTCCTTCACGGTACCACCGACGTGATGCAACCTTCGCCGCCACCTCTATCTCGTTCTCTTACGACGGTCACGGAGCCGCCGCTGCCACCCTCTCTTCTCCCCTCTCACCTTTCAGCAGCTACTTCTTTTCCTTCAAATGTTCCAGCCGTCACTTGCTTCTCTCTTTCTCCTAATCTTTCTATTATCCCACCTCTTATACGTAGCCCTAATTTAGCCCCTCAAATTCAAACCTAAATTCCTATATTACCCCCACCTACCAATCTGATCATAATTCTCCACCTAACAATTTGACCCCACCCACACACCCAAACCATACGTACACACCTACCCCACAAACCTATTCAACCCCACATGTCCCCACTTACCTATTTAATCATTACTCTCCAACAACCAACTCTACCCCACCCACTGTACCACTCAATTCGAACCCACAAGCCCCAATTTCTCTCAATTCATATTCCTCCAATCTCAATCCATCTTTAGTAACTACCAAATTAACAAGTGAAAATTATTTATTATGGAAATATCAATTTGAATTGATACTCGGTAGTCATGATCTTGTGGGATATATTGATGGGTCCATATCATGTCCTCAATCTCATATATTAAATTCTAATGGTGATTTTGTACCAAATCCCTCGTATAATGCATGGCTCCGCACTGATCGTACCATTCGATCGTGGATGAACGCCACTATGACTCCTTCTCTAATTCAGGAAGTCTACACCCTAAATACTGCCCGTGATGTATGGTTGACTCTTGAACGTCGTTTTCGGCAACAGTCTCTTGCCAAGAAATTACAATACAAATCTGAGTTCACCAACATTAAAAAGGGTGACTTATCTTGTGATGCATATCTCAGCAACCTCAAATCACTTGCTGACCACCTTGCTTCTGTTAATTCTCCAGTTTCTCAACTGGATCTCGTTATACAAGCCCTTAGTGGTCTCCCATCTGAGTTTGAATCTTTTGTCACAGCTATCTCCCTTCAGCCTGATATAATCTCTTTTGATGATCTTCGGGCTCAGTTGTTATAGTTTGAGCACCACTGCTTCTACTCCAACTCCTGCCTTTTTAGCCTCCTCTACTTCCTCAGGTGGTTCACGTGGTGGTTATCGTGGTCGCGGTTCTCGCCACGGTCGTGGGCGTGGTCGCACTGGTCGCGGACATCCTTCTCCACAGTCTCATAATGTCTCTACACCTACATCCTTGCGAGGACCAAGACCCTCCTTTGAACCTGGACTATTGCCCACTCCTGCCAGTTCTACTCCTTGCCAAATTTGTGGACGTTTTGGTCATGCTGCTCTCTCCTGCTCAAATCGGTTCAATCATGCATATCTTTCTGAAGACTTGCCAAAGTCGTTCTCTGCTTTAACTACTGCTGAGACTTCTGATTTGACCTGGTATCCTGATAGTGGTGCCACTGCTCACATGACATCGGATGCAGGTAAGCTTTCGCATCTTACTCCGTATTTTGGTTCCAATAAAATTTTGGTTGGTAATGGGGCTAACCTGCCCATAAAGCACGTCGGCTCCTCTCATATTCAAACATCCACGTCTGATCTTAAGCTTCATAATGTCTTACATGTTCCTGATTTATCTCATAATTTGTTATCTGTCCGCCAGCTATGCAAGGATAATAATTGTCTAATAGAATTTTCTGCCACTGGATTTGTTTTAAAGGACAAGCACACGGGGAAAACTCTTCTGTCATCCCCTTCACCTAGTGGCCTCTATCCGCTGCTTCCGTCTGCTGTTTTACCTCCCGTCTCATCTCATGCTTTTGTTGCCCAATCTACATCTGAAGATATTTGGCATCGTCGTCTGGGTCATCCGAGTCTTTCTATTTTTCAAAAAGTTTGTCATTATGCAAATTTAAAATTACGTAATAAAAATATTTCCTTTTGTTCACATTGTCAGTTAGGACGCTCGCATAAACTCTCATTTCAGTCTGTTGAGAGGTCAAGCTATGCTCGCTTTGAACTTATTCACTCTGATGTTTGGACATCTCCTATTTTATCTCAAAATGGTTTTAAGTACTATGTTATTTTTGTTGATGACTTTTCTCGTTTTACTTGGTGTTATCCCTTACGTGCAAAATCTGATGTTTATTCTTGCTTTTTAAACTTCAAAACTTTAATTGAAAATCTATTTTCTACGCGTATTAAAATTTTTCGTAGTGATGGTGGTCGTGAATTTGATAATTCTCGTTTTCGTGATTTGTTTGCTCGCTCTGGCATTCAGTTTCAACTATCATGTCCTTACACTCCTCAACAAAATGGTCTCGCTGAACGCAAACACCGTCATATCTCTGAACTTATTCGTACTTTACTTATCACTGCTCGTCTTCCATCTTCATTCTGGGTCGATGCCCTTTACACATCTGTCTTTCTCATTAATCGTCTTCCCACTCCTCTTCTATCCCATCAATCCCCTTTCCACACTTTCTTTGGTCGTCTACCATACTACTCTCTTTTTCGTGTTTTTGGTTGTGCATGTTATCCTCACCTTGGGCATCGTGCCCCTCACAAGCTTGCTCCTCGTTCCACTTCATGTGTTTTTCTTGGCTACGCCTCTGACTACAAAGGGTATCGATGCCTCGATCCTGCTACAGGTGTCATTCATATCAGTCGTCATGTTATATTTAATGAGTCTAGTTTCCCATATCCTGATCTCATCTTTCATTCAACTGATCATTCGTCTACTACACTACCCTCCATAGTCACCATTCCTCACCCTGCGTACCGTGGCTCGTCTCCACCACACCTAGCATCTCCTCTTGTCAATCATACTACTCCTTGTACTCAGTCGTTTTCTTCTCCTTCTACTGACATCACATCCCCCTCTATCCCGTGTCCATCTTCATCCTCCGATCCCTTATCTCATTCTCTTGTTCCTTCTGATTCTTTGTTGCCTACTCCTGCCCCATCTGAGACATCTCCCCATGAGTCACCTATTGCTGAGTCATCTACTCCTCCTGATTCATCTCCTCATATTGATTCACCTCCTTCTCATGATCCATCACCTCCTAATGATCCATCTCCTCCTCCTGATCTTCATCGTCATCACATGATCACTCGCACTAGAGATGGTACTCGTCGACCTAAGATTCTTCCTTCTCTCACCGCCACTCTCATGATCCATCACCTCTTAATGATCCATCTCCTCCTCCTGATCTTCATCGTCATCTCATGATCACTCGCACTAGAGATGGTACTCGTCGACCTAAGATTCTTCCTTCTCTCACCGCCACTCCCATTCCCACTGAACCGACGTGCTATACTCAGGCAGTCAAGGATCCAAAGTGGAAACAAGCCACGGCTGATGAGTTTAATGCTCTTCAAGCCAACCACACTTGGATCCTTGTGCCCCCGAACTCATCTCAAAATATTGTTGGCTCCAAATGGGTGTATCGTGTGAAGCTCAGGTCTGATGGTTCTGTAGAACGGTATAAGGCCCGCTTGGTTGCTCAGGGGTTTAAGCAGCAAGCTGGTATTGACTTTGGTGAGACCTTCAGTCCTGTGGTTAAACCTACTACCATTCGTACAGTTCCTCCATTGCTATTTCTCGTCGATGGTCTATTCGTCAGCTTGATGTACAGAATGCTTTTCTTCATGGTGATCTCAGAGAGACTGTCTACATGTCTCAACCTCGCGGCTTTATTCATCCTCAGTTTCCATCTCATGTCTGCCAGTTGAAGAAAGCCCTTTATGGCTTGAAATAGGCACCTCGTGCTTGGTTTCAACGCTTTGGCTCTTATTTATTACAGTTAGGCTTTCTCTCCAGCAAAGCAGATACGTCAATGTTTATTTATCGGTCCGGAAAGGTTATGCTTGTGCTTCTCTTGTATGTTGATGACATCATTCTGACAGGAAATGACTCCACTGCTCTCTCGTCTTTTATATCTCGTCTGTCTCAGGAATTTGCTATGAAGGACCTTGGTGATCTCCATTATTTTCTTGGCATTCATGCCACGAGGGACTCTACTGGTTTATTTCTCTCTCAGAAGAAGTATGCCTCTGATCTCTTACAGCGATTTGATATGTGGTCTCTCAAGCCGGTGGCTTCTCCCCTATCGGCCAAGTCTGCTCCATCTGCACTTGAGGGTGAACCGTTCCATGATCCCTCTCTTTTTCGCAGTATTGTTGGCAGCCTTCAGTATCTTACACACACCAGGCCAGACATTGCGTATTCTGTCACATTGGTTAGCCAGTTTATGCACGCTCCACGCACTACGCATTTTCAAATGGTCAAGAGAATTTTACGCTATCTTCGTGGTTCCCTTGATTTTGGTTTGCTTCTCAGACCCTCTTCTCTTGACTCGCTCACCATTTATGCTGACTCTGATTGGGCTGGCTGTCCCGACAGTCGTCGTTCTATTACTGGCTACGCAGTTTATTTGGGTGACAACCTTACAGTTTCACGCTCTAGTACTGAATCTGAGTATCGGTCCATTGCTTATGCAGTTGCAGAATCCTGTTGGTTGCGCTTTCTCCTTCGTGATCTGGGTCTCTTTCTTCACGCTCCTGTTCGCATTTTTTGTGATAATATCAGTGCGATCTATCTTGTTCTTAATCCTGTTTTTCATGCTCGCACGAAGCACATTGAGATAGATTATCACTTTGTCCGTGAAAAAGTTGCTCTCGGAGATGTCCAAGTTAAATATGTTTCCACTGCTGATCAGGTTGCTGATATATTTACCAAGCCCTTGCCTGTTACCAAGTTTCTCCAGTTGCGCTCTAATCTTTGCGTTGGTCCCACAGCTCAGATTGCGGGGGAGTGTTAGAGTATATTTAGGGATTGTTACAGAATATATTTAGGGATTCTTTAGAGAAAATCATGGGATTTATATTTCATTTATTGTGTATATATACATTGTAATTGTATTGTTATAATTCATTCAAGAATATACATATCAAAATATTCTATCAAAGATCTCATAACTTAGTACAGTAAAGTGATTTTACCTGCAAAAAGTTGACAATTCCTGAGCATTAAATTGATCTTTATATCCAATGCTGAAGGTATCCTTCCAGTAAGCAGTCTTTGATGAAAACAAGTCATAATTGCAGTTAAATTTTACTAACTTTTGTAGATCTCTTGCATAAAATTTCTTTTTCTCCTCGACACTTTGCTCGTGGAATTTACGCACCCCATCAAGCACAGTTAAGGGTATTCCATGATTCACCACCTGGAAAAATCCCCACGTTTCTGATGCAATTCTGACTTCTTCGGCAATTTGTTTTCGCCTGTCAGTGTCCATAATGCCACTTAGATCGATAATAGGAACCTGGATTTGTGTCTTCT
Organism: Verbascum thapsus; assembly: GCA_963669365.1. Taxonomy (NCBI): domain Eukaryota; kingdom Viridiplantae; phylum Streptophyta; class Magnoliopsida; order Lamiales; family Scrophulariaceae; genus Verbascum; species Verbascum thapsus. The sequence goes on from OY770115.1 coordinate 4,097,327, forward strand.
TGTAAGGTAACTCCTGTGCCAGCTCCTCTGATGGCCTCACGAAAATATCTGGAACTGTTTGAAAACCCGAATCAACTAGACCTTTGATACCACCACCTGTTTCGTCAAAAGCCTTTAACTTTTCCATTCTCTCCATTTGTTGGACACTGAATTCTCCAGCCATCTTTTGATCACTATGAAACAATTGTTAGTAATCTGTGTGTGTGTGTGTGTTTCTAGTATGAGACTTGTGTGTGTGCCTTTTGTTTTGCCACTAGAGATTAAATAAGATGTGGTTTGGGTATATGTGAAAATATAATCAGGCATAGGCATTCTTTGCTAATAGTTTGCATGAGTGGACGTTGATTGGCTTCATGTGTATATGATTTTTATTATAATTTTATACTAATAAAATATCCTAATTCAACAAACTATAGTTTTCTACATATGAGTCAGAAAGATTCTGAATTGAAATCCTCCAATGTAAGAGTAAGCACCGACTCTACTCTTACATTGGAGGATTTCAATTCAGAATCTTTCTGACATATGTAGAAAACTATAGTTTGTGGGGGCAACCCCTGGTAGAGTTGGTAAGGGCATTTGAACTTGTGACCTAGGTCACGGGTTCGAATCCTGATGAAGGAATGTCTATTTGCCTTCTCTACTGTGAGTCTGTCAGCTATGGGCAACCTAAGCTGGTTTACCTCTTTTGTGTGGTTTGCAGGCTATTACACAAGAGCAGAGTTTACCCAGTGCGCACCTAACGGTAGCGGCTGCGGGTTCCCTTGTCATCAAAAAAAAAAAAAAAAAAAACTATAGTTTGTTGAATTAGGATATTTTATTAGTATAAGCTTATAATAAAAATCATATCCACATGAAGCCAATCAACGTGTCGATTTGTACTTAATAAAATAAAAATTAAATGAACATAACTCCCATTAATTAGGCTATTTATGTTTTTTTATTTGCATTTCTTTATTCATATGGTGGTTGAACCACTACTCTAACAGAATATAATTTGTATTTGGTACATTAATTTACGCATTGTTTAACTTTCATGTTCACCAGCTATGATTATTTAGGCTTTCAATTATATTAATACAACGTGGTTTGATAATATCATAATTATTCATGCCAAATATTTTCAATCCAAGAGTTGAACCATATTTTTAGTCCGAGTATTTGAGTTTGCTCCCTCAATGTGTTATAATATTCTATTCTTTTTTAAAATGATATTCCATTTTTATGGGATTTTGTCAGGGAGCAAATTCTGTGAAAATGGTAATCAAGATATGATATGTTTAATCAAGATTCATATATTGCGTTTTTTGAATTTATTATATTATGTTGCCTTAGTTATCTTTATATTTTTGTTTGACTAGCCGAACAAGGATTAATGTGTATTGAATTTATTCTATCTATCTAGACAATAAAATAGATGATGAAATAATATATTGAATTTATTCTATCTATCTATCTCTATATTATTTATTTATATTTACTTTATATTATGTTATATTACTATTTATTATTATTTAATTTATTATTATATCATTATTATTTATTGTATTATGTTATTATTTATTATTATATACATATAATATACACATATTATTATACAACTACAATTTATTTTTGTAAAATTTTCTAAATATTTTTATAAAAATTAATTTTTAATAGCAAAAAAGTCAAAACAAGTCTAAATATTAGACTCAACTTACATATAAATAAGATTACTCTTATACATTTTATAAAAAAATTACTTTTATATTTATTCATTAAAAAAAGTTAGCAAATCATTATGGATGGCCACATATATGGTACCACATCATTACAACTAAATTATTTTATATGAAAATTGAGAAAACAATATTGCGTGTTTATCTTGAAACTATTGAACCATTATTTGCAAGCTCAAGTTCTTTTATGGGCATCCCCGGTAACGGACCAATGCACACCGACAAATTGTCTTAACATTCATTCGAAATGCTAGCAATTGTCTTAACATTCCTCTGAAACAATTTTTTTTGTTGATTTGTTTTGCGCAGTTGGTTTCAAATGGGAAATTGAAAAGCAGTGAGCATAGAGTGACAGTGAGCAGTGACGGGCCAAGAATTTCAGTGGCGTGCTTCGTCTTAGGACCTGTGAATGGAACCAAGGTGATGTAGAACAACTAACTAAATTAAACTAAACCTAATATTTTTAAGAGAAACTAATAAAATTTTTATTCAATTCATTCAAAGATATCTTTCAATAATCATGTAGCCTTAATATTTATAGGCTCTACAAAAAGCATAAAAGGAAATAAACTTGAACTAAGGTAATTAAGCTAAATAAGAAAACATAATCAACTCAAATATTATAAAGATATTATACTACTAAGTATAAAGATATTAAATATCTTATCCTATTCCTTTTCGATCCCATCACAAGGTTTATGGCCCGATGAAGGAGCTGATATCAGAAGATAATCCTGCTATTTACAGAGATGTTTCACTTATTTTAATATCTACAGAAAATTATCGATACTGGATTGGAGAATTATCTTGCTCTTGTGAACAACAAGCTTTGAAGATGGTTTTTAATGTAAAATAAACAGCAAAATAACGATTCATTGTGTGATATATATGATAATATGTAGTAAGATATATAGCATAATTTAAAAAATCCTAGAGAATTTAGTGATATTTGTTCTTGCACAAGGTTTTCTCTTTATATTTTGTGGTACTATAATGAAAATATGGATTATTTCTTTATTTCTGTTGGGCATACTTTTATATTATGTAACATGGATTCCAATTGTGTTGGTTATTTGATAGAAATTTGTATTTATGTGTGTAAGAAATGTCGATTAATATTTGGACCCATATTGAATGATAAAAAATAGTGGGAAGATTTCTACTTCCATTCCAATAGGGAAACTTATATATTATCTTATGAACATGATTTTAATTTTAGTCTCATATTTTGAAATTTTAAAAATAATTGCAGTAATTTTATTATGTTGCAACATTAGTCATTATTTTCATTAATATAAGTCCTATACTTAATGTCTTGTTATTTAAAACTGCATTTTACCCTGAAAAGACTCATATACCATTATTCAAATTTAAAATTCTTTTAATAATTGGAACTAGAAACATTTATGTATTATAATACTATTTAATTTATTAAAAAATAGTGTCTCATTTTACCTTAAAGACCCAATAAAATTAAAAACTAATAAATAAAATCTAAATAATATAATATTATAAATGTGCTAATCACAAAATCTGAATATAATAAGTAATATATATAATAATAATATTCATACATGATATTTCTAGACAACAGTAAAAAGAATGAACTCCCATTTCAATTTGAATAAATTTCATATGTTGACATGTCATTATAAGGGTATTTGAAGAAGGTATTAGCTCAAATTTAAAGGATATTTAAAAAATTAAAGTTGGCAAAAATATTAATTTCATTCTTTTCATAAGTCCAATTCATATTAAAAAATCTAAATAATATAATATTGTAAGTATACTAAGAAACAAAACCTAAATAACATAATAATGATAATACAGTATAATAATTAAGTTATAATAATTATAATCTCTCTCCTATATAATTTGTAATTAACAAAATTATTTTTTCTTGTATGAAAAGACTCTCATACGTACTCATCATTATAATAATAATTAAATTTATTATATAAAAGAATTCTAATTCAAAGAAAACATTTATGTGGCAAAAAAGATCTCTACAAGAAAAGAGACATATTCGTACTATTATTATAATAATTAAATTTATTATATAAAAGAATTTTAATAGTAACGGAAAATTATTTATGTAGCAAAAGTGATCTCTAAAAGAAAAGAGACTTAGTAAGATACTGTTTAATAAATAAATAAATTATATTCATAACTCTTCACAATATCATGTCTATAAAAAATGTTTCGTTGTCTAGTTTAATTAAATTCTTGAACATAATATTATTGTGAACATATTTATATGCTATATAATATATAGATATAGTATAAAATTATTTAGTAATTGGACTTTTATTGTATTAATAAGACTTTATATAAATAGTATAAATTTTCTAGGGCTAACATAATGAAAACATTTGAATTATTTCGGACTCATATTTACAAGTATCTATATTCGACTGAAAAATTCTTGCAACTCATACATAGTATAGTAACAAACTATGTGGACTCAATTATGTGGACTATTGATTTGTAGTGGTCAAGTTCATTTAACAATAATTCCACTAGCATTTGGATCAGAACATTATATGAAATTTAGCGATACTACATTCAACGCTAGAATGAGATAAGTGGCCTGCCAATTTTTAGTACACCAAGATAAGAAATCATCACATAAATATCACGAACGGTAGAGAGTGTGAAGATCAGCGATTGGTAATTAAAAGTAATATTAATTCATGCATGACCATGCATTATATGCTAGACTAGGGAAAGATGCCCATAGAGTTAAGGATGCGAGATGATGAACATGGAATTCAGCCATCCACCTAGCCAAGTAAATTATGGTTACAAAGTATTATATCTAATTAATATTTTTATAAGAGATAGTTTTCTGAGTTGAGTTTGTTTTGGTGAACATGAAAGAGATTATGATGAGAGCATATGGAAGATGGAGCAATTTCTGGTATGAAAGATGGAGTAGGAAGATGTGGAAAATATATAACATGCAAATTAGAATTTTCGTGAAAAAGATGGACAAAAGATAGGGTTTGGAGAAGTGGCATGACAACAAGAGTTGGGTTAAGTTAGACGGCGAGGAAAAAATGAGAAAAGTGAGAAGTGCGGGACTAAAAATGAGAAAAGTAAAAAGTGCGGGACCAAAAATAATAATGGTGACTGGTGACACTTATGTGAAGAAAAAAGCAATTTTTTCAAATTTAATTATTTAGGTTTCTACGTTATTCGAATGTACAAAAAAAACAATGTGTTTAGAAAACTTTTTTATGCATGAAGAAATATAACAAAATATGTGATGGATATCTTAATCTCTTAAAAGTGTTTTATATTTTAAAATTAGTTTCTTATGAATATTTGTTCATATTTTTACAAAATAACTGAAATTGATGAAATGTGTCAAATCAAGTGTGATTATATTAATGAATGACGCATAAGTGATTGCTTTGTTATTTTTATCATGATTATGTGGAAAAAAGAATAAAGTAAGAAGAGAAAAGAAAAATAGTTTACATATGAAATTGTTGTTGTGAGATAGCGTGAAATAATGAGAAATAATGTGAACTATTATAAAGTAATGAACGTGTTGGTTAATGAGTAGCTATCTATGAAAAATTGACTTAATTATTTTTGTTAAAATAGATGGTATTGAAATTTTCAAAAGTTGCTATAAATAAATTGCAAATATTAACAAGCATATAAAGTTTTTTCAGATATTAGGTGAAAAGTAAGGCAGAATGAAAAAAAGTTAATATACGTATGCAGAGCACAAGGAAGAAAAAAACGGCGTTAAGATAAATTTTAAAAAGATACGTGGATGATGATCGTATACACAAACATGCTAGAGAAAACACTAATTTTTTTTATTAAATTCTATTTTAAATTTAAATAAATAAAACAAGTTGTTCAAAAAATAGATAAAATAAATATTAGATAGGCCAATTAAGAGGAAAAAATCTCTTAATAGTAGCAAACTATTTAGTAAAGTAAATTAAATATTTCGATATCTACAGTGTTTAAAGTTATATATGAAATGTACAATAATATATGTGAGATATTTTAAGTTTATAAGTTTATAAATTATAATGTTTTATGTTTTGAGATTAGTATCTTAGAAATTTCTTTGAAAATTGTGAGCTATATATATATATATTCGAGTGCAATGACTACTTTTGGATGTTTTTGTTCGTATTTTTACAAAATAATATAAAATCTCTCAAATCAAGCATAATGTTATTTATGAAGACGCGTAGGTTATTACTTTATTATTTTTATGATGATGATGTGATTATAAAATAACAAAAAAGAAACAAAAAATAGTTTAAGAATAAATTTTTTGATGAGAGATAGGGTGAAATTATGAGGAATAATGTGATGCAATATATGTTGATTAATAATTAGTTATACATGAACATAATGAATATGAAAGAAGATGAATTTGATTGAAAATGGGTTATATTTGAAATTTTTAGAAAGTGTTGATAAAAGAAATAATTTTAGAAATATACATATCCGTAGTTTTTCAGATATAAGTTGTTAAAAAAACTTAGAGAAAAATATAAATTAACAATTAGATTTAACTCATCTTAGGATATGGCTCATTTTATTCCAATTTTATAAGTTTATTCATGACAAATTTTATGTTTTAAATAAGATTGAAAAGCTAAACGCCACTAGAATTTTGAAATTAAAATAAGAATTAGATTTATTTAGTAATAAATTAAATAATTATGAAATCATTTGATAATAATAAATTATTTTAATTTAGTTCATTTTCAAAAAAATCACGTGTTAATCACGTGCGACGAACGTGATATTTTTTAGTTATACAAAATGTATCGAATACATCCTTAAACAAATATTGTTGTCACTTACCCTCCATAAAATTAGAAGAAAATAAAAAAAAGTTGAAAAAGATTATGATTGGTCCATGTTATGAACGTCCGGGCTAAATCTATATGTTCTCCTTTTCAATTTTTAAATGTCTTAAGGGGATAAAATGTTTAGTTGAAAGGGGAAAATACAATTTATAATAATAAAAATAATATATGGAACTAAGATTATATTTAAAAAGGGCTAATATTATATAAATAGTGTAAAATATTGAAACGTTTACTAAAATCTTATAAGTGTGTGATTAAAATTAAAATTCTGATATCTTATTAGATTAAAATTAAGATTTTTTTTCCATTCAGTAATCATTAAATCAGGGGCAAAACTTTACTTTACCAAAAAACTTATAACCGCTCATAAAACGGAGAAGTCAAGGGATGCAAGGTGAGTCGAGCCGGTTTATGAGTTTAACCAGTCGGCTTGATTGAAGCTCGACTCAAACTCGAGATAGCAGGAACTTGAGCCGAGCATTTCGATCTTGAATTTTCCCGTGAGACAAACTTGAGCTTACTTATAGTTGTTCATAAACTTACGAGCCGGTTCACGAGCTTGCCTTATATAATATTATATTTACTTTTTATATATGATTGTAAATACCCAAAACTTTAAAACTAATACTTAATTTTTATTTAAAACATATATTAATAATATAGAAAAATTATATTTTTGTATGTCATACAAAATTAAAATAGTTAATTATTATATTTCTATTTATTTACGTTGTGATACGTTTTTCAATATATCAGTTCAATTAAATTATACTTTTGTGAATAGATTATACGTATAATATATATCTACTTAATATAAGTTAAATAAAAATAATTTAAAAAAATAAATAAAAAGTAACTAAATTGATTTTTTTTATGCAAGCTCAACTCGAGCTCGACTTGTGTTTAATTAGCGAGCTTGAGTTTGAATATTAAAAATTAGGCTTGTCAAGTCCGAGCTCGAGCTCGGAAAAATAGAAATGATCTCAAGTTTGAATTTAAAAATATCACCAGACTCGACTCGAGCTTAGCTCTTTTACACCCTAGAGAAGAGTGTGACGAACAAATTTGATTTTTTAATTATTTTACCATATAGGGTTTAATTATTTTTCTTGAATTTATCCAACCACTAAATTTTGAGAGCAATAAAATATAGGAAAACCACCACTTCACGTTTCAACATAATAGTAACTTTGTTTTTTGGTTACAACATAATAATAACTACTACATACTTTTGTGTCATCAATTACAACAACAAATAATGTTCATCATTTCAAAGTAGACATATATATCAACCCAAATCTTGCAAATATGTAACACAGAACCAAACAGCACAATTAATATTTGTAAAATCACTGCGGAAATCCAGAAGTTCAAACCAAGAAAAAACCAATATTTAAATTCCACTAAACCCTCTTGGAGTTTATAAATTATGCAATCCGACTACCTCTAGGGGAGGTACGAAACGAAGCATAATTTAATTCAACAGAGCATAATGGTATTTATTTATTTGTAGATAGGGCTAAGTTCTGTACACATTTTAATATATAAGACATCATAATATTTATTTAGCCCTTTATTTAGATCCAAACCAATCTTCTAAAGCTTGTAATAATCAAGCGCACGATAACTGTCCAATCCATTGGTCGCGATCGTCTTCATATATTCACTCATGGTAACCTCTCCGTAAATAGCAGGATTATCTTCTGATAACAGCTCTTTAACAGGGCCAAAAACCTTAGTTTCATGTCCTAAGATGAAGCACACCACAGAAATTCTTGGACCAGCACTGTTAACTTTCACTCTGTGCTCACGGCTTTTGAATTTCCCGTTTGATACCAACTACGCGAAACAAATTAACGAATTATTTATATAATTAATTCACTAAGTAGCTAGAAATATTATATATATATATTTATATATATATGGACCTGGAGAAGGTCGCCAATGTTTACTATTAAGCCTCCTGGAATTGGTTCAACGTCAACCCAATGGCCCTGATGAAAAACCTGGAGGCCGTTGTAGCTTTTGTCTTGCATAAGAAATGCGAGGAATCCAACATCAGTATGCTTTGGGACTCCGACAGCTAGTTCTGGTTCAGGGCATGCTGGATAATAGTGACCGTGAATACGAAAATTCTTTGAGCATCCCATGTTTCCAAGGTGATCAGTTTCGAGTCCAAGTATTTCCGACATTATCCCATGTATAGTATATCCCAGAGCTTCTATATGTTTTACGTATTCCATGGTTGAGTCCCTATGAAGTCAACTTATCAGTGTATATACAATCAAGATCTCATAACTTAGTACAATAAAGTTAAAATTTACCTGCAAAAAGCTGGCAATTCCTGGGCATCAAATCGATCTGTATATGCAATGCTTAAGGTATCCTTCCAGTTAGCAGTCTTTGATAAAAACAAGTCATAATTGCAGCTAAATTTTACCGAGTATTTTTGATCTCGCGTATAAAATTTCTTTTTCTCCTCGACACTTTGCTCGTGGAATTTACGCACCCCATCAATCATCCCATCAAGCACAGTTAAGGGAATCCCATGATTCACCACCTGGAAAAATCCCCACGTTTCTGATGCAATTCTAACTTGTTCAGTAATTTGTTTTCGCCTGTCAGGGTCCATGATGCCACTTAGATCGATAATAGGAACCTGGAATTGTGTCTTCTTGTAAGGTAACTCCTGTGCCAGCTCCTCAGATGGTCTCCTGAAAATATCTGGAACTTTTTGAAAACCCGAATCAACCAGACCTTTGATACCACCTCCTGTTTCGTCGAAAGCCTTTAGCTTTTCCATTCTCTCCATGTGTTGGACATTGAATCCTCCAGCCATCTTTTTTACTTCAAAACTATTGTTAGTAATCTGTGTGTTTTTTTCTAGTATGAGACTTGTGTGACTTTGTTTTGCCAGTACTGGAGATTAAATAAGAGGTGTTTGGGCATTCTTTGCTAATAAATTGCATGAGTGGACGTTGATTGGCTTCAAATAGATATGATTTTTTATTTCCATTTTAGGCCATAATAAAATATCCTAATTGAGATAACTCCCATTTTAGGCCATTTTTTGTTTTTTTTATTTGCATTTCTTTATCCATATGGTGGTTGAACCAATAATCTAAGTTATCTAACAGAATATAATTTGTGTTTGGTACATTAACTTACGCATTGTTTAACTTTCATGTTCACCAACTATGATTATTTAGGCTTTCAATTCTATTAATACAACGTGGTTTGAATAATATCATTACTATTCATGCCAAATATTTTCAATCCAAGAGTTGAACCATATTTTTATTCGGAGTACTTGAGTTTGCTCCCTCAACGTGTTATAATATTCTATTCTTTTTAAAATGATATTCCATTTTTATGGGATTTTGTAAGGGAGCAAATTTTGTGAAAATAGTAATCAAGATATGATATGTTTAATCAAGATTCATATATTGCATTTTTTGAATTTATTGTATTATGTTGCCTTAGTTATCTTTATATTTTTGTTTGTCTAGCCGAACAAGGATTAATGTGTATTACACATATCAAACCTCTACACAATAAAATAGATGATGAAATAATATATTGGATTTATTCTATCTATCTATCTATCTCTATATTATATTATTTATTTATATTTACTTTATATTATATTATATTACTATTTGTTATTATTTAATTTATTATTATTATATTATTATTATTATTATTGTTATCATTATTATTTATTATATTATGTTATTATTTATTATTGTATACATATAATATACATATACTATTATACAACTATAATTTATTTTTTCTAAAATTTTCTAAATATTTTTATAAAATTTAATTTTTAATAGCAAAAAATGTCAAAACAAGAAGTCTAAATATTAGACTCAACTTACATATAAATAAGATTACTCTTATACTTTTTATAAAAATATTACTTTTATATTTATTCATTAAAAAAAGTTAAACAAATAATCATCGATGGCCACATATATGGTACCACATCATTACAACTAAATTATTTATATGACAATCGAGAAAATAATATTGCATGTTTATCTTGAAACCATTGAACCATTATTTGCAAGCTCAAATTCTTTTATAGACATCCCCGGTAACGGACCAATGCACACCGACAATTTTCTTTTCTTTATCATCTGATCTTTGAAATGCAAGCAATTGTCTTAACATTCATCCGAAATAAGGAAAAGTTCATTAAACATCCATTGATGTAAGTGTTTGATCATATTTCAACTCGCATAATTTGCTTCATTTTCTATATGTCATAAAGATAAACATTTCAAATGTGTGCTCAATAAATTTAACTTTTCCTACATAAATGAAAAAAAATCAGAAAAGAGAATTGTTTTTTACTAAATAAGTATTTTATGTTACCTTTGTTTACATTTATTGGTTGTTCATAAATCATCTATATAAATGATTTGAAAGTATTGTGACAATCATAAGTAAAAGATCGTTTTTTTTTTTCCGTCAAATGATATTTGGATTTTGTTAATTTCTTAAGAAGATTATTAAAACAAATTGATAAAGTATCAAATTCGATTATTTGCAGTTTTTGAAACTCATTGATATAGATTTGGAACCTCAACTATGTTATATATAAACTTTTAACTTTTGACATACATAAAACATTCTTTGGGTAATTTAGTGTTTTGATAGGTTAAAGATTTCAAAATAAATATAGATTAATTCTAAGTATCTACAATTTGCTACAATAATAATAAAATATTTATAATTATATTATATACTAAGTTAACACCTATTTATTCATTCATTAAAAAAAGATAATAAGTTTAATGTTTAATATAAACGTACTGAGTTAATTTTTTTGACGTTCCTAAAATACCTATCTAATTCTATATTTTGGCTGAAAGAGTAAAAAGACAAATAATAACTATGAATTTTAAATATTCATCAATATAGTAGGATAATAAATCATATTTATATTCTGAGATCTACTCCTATTACGTATTTTTTAAAACTATTATATTTTTTAATAAAATACTTAGAAAATAATACCCTCAAACGATAATATCTCTATTCCAAAACCGCGTGAGGTTTTCATCTCTTACGACTCTTGCTTTGTACTATTATATCGATTATATTACAAATTATGCGCTGAACTAGTTCAGATCATGAGAAAAACTCTACAAGTGCCATTTTTATCATCTTATTTTTATAATAATATCAATTTTTTTATTCTCCCTAAACCTAATCCATATTCCGCCACCTCAAATATAATATATGTACCACTTCAGTAATTATGTATAGAAGTCTGTTTAAACTTGTTTGTCTAGGAATCAATGTTTATAAAATAGTGCATGCACTTGGCGGACTTAGAATATATTTTGTTTATGACACAATAGCAAGTTAACAACTAGCCAATAAAAACAAGATTAGAGAATAATTAATAGCAATAAGCTATGCTAATAATATATAATTTATACCACATGTGTCATGACTTCATAGCTAATGAAGAAATAATTGATTTGTTAATTAATATGGAGACAAAACAAGCTGTATCTTTGTGATTTATGAAAATGTAAAGAAACACCGTCTGAATTGTTTTTAAATTATGCAAGTGGGTTACAACACATCTTCCCGTGTAAAGATATATTCTTCAGGAAAATTATAATTTTAATTTATAAGATATAATGATTTTAGTTTTAGTTCTATGTTGTATTGGATTTTTCAAACTGTTATAGTATTTCAAATTAGTTATTAGATATCCCCTCTATCCCTCTATTGGATATATTTTATATTATCTTTATATTTTGCTCGAGTCAACTCTTGCCTAATTTATGTCGTCATCGTGTATATTTTATTATCCTAATGCGTGGGGTGGAATATAAAATCTAAAATTTTAGTAAAATTCTTTCTTTATACCAATGTACCCTCTCTCCGAGGTCGACTTCTATTTCTTATCCCTCAAAAGGCGATGTCTTTTAGTTTGCACAAGAGCTTCAAAATTCTAGTTATAAATATGAAATGTATCTTCCTTTAATGAGTAAATAAATAGAGATCTAAGTAGTATATATAATTTTATTATAGAATTCTAATATAATTATACTTCATATTGTGGTGGATATACTCGAAATTATTGTGATTTATTTTGACTCAATATTCCTCGAGAAATGGATATCACAATGATATTTTAGATATATAGAAAATTTCAAAAAACACCCTCACTTTAATTATAAAATAAATACATAAAATAAAACAGATTATATATCATTATACATTATACTTTGATTGATATTCTCATCAAGCAATTTTAGATTCTCACTACTGACAGGATGAGCATGTGATATAGAGCAGCTCAAAACCAGGATCACAAGATAAAATATACAGTCTTAGAAATGGGCATGTTCTCATGTCACATGATGCATCTGGTATATATTATATATTTAATTTATTGATATCGCTTATTGCAATGATTTTATTGTTCTAATCTTGAATCTGATTGGTTGTCAACTTGTCATTGTATCTTAAACAATTCATTGGTGCTGATCTAGGACTTTTGCATCCAAATAATCATTTTGTTAAGTGTTAGCTATAAACATTGACTTTTTAGGCAACGAAGTTAGTTAAACAAATGGTACACTTTCTCAGCAATTTAATGGCACTAATTTTTATTTACTTTTTTAGCAATTTAAACACAAATTTTACCGTAAAATTAGAGAGCACGTAACTATCAAATTTTGGAGTTTATAAAAATTTAACATATATTGTACATGTGACGGCCAAAAATGTTATCCCCATCTATTGTACAGGGTTTTGAACTGTCGTTTTTTGGTATGGTATAACTAAATTTTACCGAAATTATTCTTAAGCCCGGGTCCAAGTCCACAAACTCAATAGTCAAGCGGCCTTTAATATAAACTTCACTTCTAAAATAAAGATACACAAGTTCAATACAGTTTTAACACAAAGATTATTCAGAATATATTCACAAATGGAGAGAATTGAAATGCTGAAGGCTTTCGATGAAACTGGTGGTGGTGTAAAAGGTCTCGTAGATTCGGGTTTCGATAAAGTTCCAGAGATTTTCACCAGGCCCTCCGAGGAGCTAGCACAAGAGTTTCTCAACAGTCACAAAAACACACGAATCCAGGTCCCTGTGATAGACCTAAGTGGCATCGATGAACCTGACAGGCGAAAGAAAATCGTTCAAGAAGTAAGAATTGTATCAGAAACATGGGGATATTTCCAGGTTGTGAATCATGATATTCCCTTAACTATTCTTGATGGGATGCTTGATGGGGTTCGAAAATTTCACGAGCAAGACGTGGAGGAGAAAAAGAAGTATTATTCGCGGGATGACGAAAAGCTGGTAACATATAACAGCAATTTTGACTTGTTTATTTCGAAGACTGCTGGCTGGAGAGATACCTTGAACATTATATTTACGGACAGGCTCGATGCTCGGGATTTGCCAACTTCTTGCAGGTCAAATCATTTTATATTAATTACCCCGTTATAGTTTTATTCTTATTTTTTTGAGTTGTTATGATCTGATATGGATGTCTTGATAATTTACAAAATATAGTGGTAGTTACTTAATAGCTAAAAGAATGTTCATGTAATCATCTCTGGAAACAAGATCTTTCTAAATAGAAAATCTTGCAAAGGATCATACAATACAAACAAGAAACTGTTTGAAGATTATCTCAGCTAGGGTTTTCAAAGAGAACATATTTTTTGTTGGGTCCAAATGTGTTCGTCAAATTCGAACTAACAATACTTCAAAGAAAAAAGACGAGAAAAACCCCAAAACAGCTATTTATGGCCCTAAACAACTGACTAAAATCGCTAATTTTGTGTTCATATAAACCATGCAACTTTTGTACAATCCCTCGTATATGCACTGACTATTTCAGTTTATTCATATTCCATAGGGACTCGTCCATGGAATACTCGAAACATGTTGAGACTTTAGGATACACTATGCACGGGTTATTATCAGAGGTACTTGGACTCGAAACTGATCACCTGGAAAAAATGGAATGCCCAAAGGGCCATAGCCTCCACTGTCACTACTATCCAGCATGCCCTGAACCAGAACTGGCAATTGGTGCCACAAAGCATTCTGATCCTGGATTTCTCACTATTGTTCTCCAGGACCAAAGTACCACTAGCCTCCAGGTTTCATATCAGGGCCAATGGGTTGACGTTCATCCAATTCCTGGAGCCTTAATCGTTGTCATTGGCGATCTTCTCCAGGTTCATATATGTATATTCGATATATTTCTACATTTTTAGTCAATTGTTATATATATGTTAATATTATATTTATATATAAATTTCATTGGCATAGTTGGTATCAAATGGGAAATTCAAAAGCCGTGAGCATAGAGTGACAGCCAGCACTATCGGGCCGAGAACTTCTGTGGCGTGTTTCATCTCGGGACCTGCCAATGGAGCTAGGGTTTATGGACCCATTAAAGAGCTGGTATCAGAAGAAAATCCTGCTATTTATAGAGACATTTTATTAAGTGAACATTACAAGTTCTTTAGTACCGTTGGACTTGATGATTATCATGTTCTTGAATACTTGAAGGTCTGAACATGATTTCGGATATATATATATATATATATCTTGACATACGAAAATCCGTAGAAACCCACTTGCATAATATAAAAAATTTCAGGGAGATGCAGTGTTATTTCTTTTCATTTTCATAAATCACAAAGTTATGGTTTGTTTTCTCTCCATAGTAAAACATGGATTATTTCTTCATTAGTTATGAAATGATGAAGTCATGAGGCATGTGGTATAAATTATATATTATTGGCATTGCTTGTTGGTATTAATTATTCTCTAATCTTGTATTGATTGGCTAATTGTCAACTTGCTATTGTATCTTAAACAAAATATGGTCTAAGTGCCAAATACAAGCATTTTATCAAATGTTAGAGATAAACATTGACTTCTTTTACAAAAGATTAAACAAACTTCTATACATAGTTAACTAAAGGGTACATGCATATACTTAATTGGAAATTAAAATATCAACAATATAAATGCACAAAAAAACTGAACCTTCTATAAGATTAAAGAATGTTTTTCATCAAAGTATAGAATAAAACAATTAATCCATTTTGAGAAGAATCAATAAAGATCATAATATATTATTGCTAATTAGAGTCTTTTAAAGATAGGAATTTTCAAACACAAGCTGAAATTACTATAACTAACTAGTTTCATGTTCTAAACTCAATACAAAATTTGCAATCTAATATTGTAACAATATAAACCAGGAGTTGTATGAAATGAAAGTCTCACGATGGTTTTGAGAGATATTATCGTTTGATGATTTCTTTTCTAAATATTTTATCATGTTACGAATTAAAAGATATCATAGTTTTAAGAAAATACATTATATGAGTATATTTCTTGCAAGTAGCATGTATATGGTTTACTATAGAGTCCTACTTTATTGATAAATACTCAAAATTTATAGTTAATATTTGTCTTTTTACACTTTGCATTAATATATAGAACTAGATAGATACTTTAGGAATGCCAAAAATTTAAAAAAATATTTTTTTCAATGCGTTTATAATAAACATTAAACTTTTTTATCTTCTTTTAATGATTGAATACATAGGTGTGAACTTCTGTATATAATTTCATTTTAGAATAATATAAATAAACTTTTTATTATTGTAGCCAAATGTAGAGACTTAGTTATTTGTTTAAGTTTAAAATATATCTTCAAGTTTAAAAATTTATTTATAATATCTTTACATTGAACAATATCTATTTATATGAATTACTCAAATATAATCATATCATTCACGAGTAACGCACATATTGTTTACTAGTCTTCCTAAAAGTAATATTCAATTCATACAAATATTGAATACCTAACATTATCTTACACTCAAGTTCTTTTTTTCTAATACATTATTCTGAATTTCTCCAACTAAAAATATTTGTCAACTCTTGGATTGAAAATACTTAGCGCGAATATAGTGAAAATTCCTGCTTTTCTCAAACCACGTTGTATTCATATAATTGAAAGTTAAACTTGTTACCATAAACAATGCGTTAAGTTAATGTACCAAATTCAAGTTATATGCTTTGAGAATTGTGGTTCAACCACCAAATGAATAAAGAAAATGCAACAACCCAAATAAAAAAAAAATAGTTGCCTTATTAATCGGAGTTATTTTCATCTAATAGTTATTTAATTACATACAAAAAGTCAAAACTTTGAGATAAAAGCCGTCGTGAGATTTGACTCAACTATCTTATTGCAGGCTTTCAGAATTTTTGTGATTCATACTCCAAAAAATTATCATTCGTTGAATTAGAATATTTTATTAGTCTAAAATATTGAAAAAAATTATAGCCACTTGAAGCCAATCAATGTCCACCCAACTATTAGCAAAGAATGCCTATGCCGGCCTGATTACTTTTTCACATATACTGAAACCACCTCTTACATAAACCCTAGATGCAAAACAAAGACACACAAGTATCATACAGGAAAAAATTACTAACAATAGTTTCGTAGTGAAAAAGATGGCTGGAGGATTTAATGAGAGAATGGAAAAGCTAAAGGCATTCGACGAAACAGGAGGTGGTATCAAAGGTCTAGTTGATTCGGGTTTCAAAAAAGTCCCAGATATTTTCGTGAGACCATTCGAGGAGCTTGTACAAGACTTACCTTACAAGAAGACACAATTCCAGGTTCCTATTATCGATCTAAGTGGCATTATGGATGCTAACAAGCGAAAACAGATTACTGAAGAAGTTAGAATTGCATCAGAAACCTGGGGATTTTTCCAGGTGGTGAATCATGGAATTCCCTTAACTGTGCTTGATGGGATGATTGATGGGGTACGGAAATTCCATGAGCAAAGTGTCGAGGAGAAAAAGAAATTTTATTCACGGGATCAAAAAAATTCAGTATACTTTAATTGCAATTATGACTTGTTTTTATCAAAGACTGCTAACTGGAGGGATACCTTCGGCATTGCATATACAGATCAATTTGATGCTCAGGAATTGCCAGCTTTTTGCAGGTAAAATCACTTGTACTAAGTTATAATAGGCATGTCTTAATCACGAATAAAATTATTCTAAGATGTGACAAAATGAGATCTTGATTGTATATATACTTTGATAAGTTGACTTCATTTACAATCTGATAGGGACTCAACCATGGAATACGCAAAACATATAGAATCTCTGGGATATACTATACATGGGATAATGTCAGAGATACTTGGACTCGAAACTAATCACCTTGGAAACATGGGATGCTCAAAGAATCTCCGTTTTCACGGTCACTATTATCCAGCATGTCCTGAACCAGAATTAGCTGTCGGGGTCCCAAAGCATACTGATGTTGGATTCCTTGCATTGCTTATGCAAGACAAAAGCTACAATGGCCTCCAGGTTTTGTATCAGGGCCATTGGGTTGACATTGAACCAATTCCAGGAGGCATAATAGTAAACATTGGCGACCTTCTCCAGGTTCATATATATATATATATATATATATATAAAATTTCTTGCTCTCAGTCAATTATATATATTATATAAATCATCCGTTTTAATTGTTTCGTGTAGTTGGTATCAAACGGGAAATTCAAAAGCTGTGAGCACAGAGTGAAAGTTAATAGTGCCGGTCCGAGAATTTCTGTGGTATGCTTCATCTTTGGAAATGAAAAAAAGGTTTTTGGCCCTATTAAAGAGCTCTTATCAGAAGATAATCCTGCTATTTATGGAGAGGTTTCTATAAGTGAATATATGAAGACAGTCGTGACCACTGGAGTGGACAGTTATCGTGGTCTTGATGATTACAAGCTTTAAAGAATGTTTTGGATGTAATAAAGGGCTAAATGTACATATTATGATGTGTTATACATTAAAATGTGTACACAACTTAGCCCTATCTACAAAAAAATACCATTATATACTGTGGAATTAAATTATGATTCATTTCATACCTCCCTAGAGGTAGTCGGATTGCATAATTTATCAACTCCAACTAGAAGGTTTATTGGGATTTATTTTTTTTCCATATATTAAGATATTGGATTTTTCTTGATTTGGACTTATGAAGTTCTGAAGTGATTTTATATAAAATAATTGTATTGTTTGGTTCTGTGTTAAAATATTTTCAATATATGGGTTGATATATATATCTACTTTGATATTATAAAAGTTATTTGCTCTTGTAATTGATGAGACGAAAGTATGCAGTAGTTGCTATTATGTTGAAATGTGAAGTTGTGAATTTGATTTATGATTGCTCTCAAAATTCAGTGGTTTGATAAATTCAAGAAAAATAATTAAACCCTTATGGTAATAATAATTAAGAAATCAAATTGGTTTGTCATAGGTGTAAACGAGTCGAGCGTGATATTTTTAGCTTCTAGCTCATCAATATTTTTTCGAGGTCGAACTTGACAAGCCTAATTTTTAAGGTTCAAACTCAAGCTCGCTAAACATGGGTCGAGCTTGACTAAAAAAATAATTTAATTACTTTTTAATTTTTTTAGAAATTATTTTTATTTAACTTATATTAAGTAGATATATTAATTATATTATATAATCTATGTCATAAAAATATAATTTAATTGAACCAATTTATAGAAAAACGTATCACAACATACATAAACAGAATTATATATTTTGCATGACATAAAAATTAAAATGTTACTATTATTTTAAATAAAAATTGAAGTATTAGTTTTAAAATTTTGAGTATTTACAATCATGTATAAAAGTTAAATATAATACTATAAAAAGCTCGCAAGCCAACTCGTGATCTTATGAACAACTACAAGTAAACTCAAATTTGGCTCACGAGAACACTTGAGCTCGAAATGCTCGTCTGCAGCTCGTGATATCTCGAGTTCGAGTCGAACTCCAATTGAGACGGCTCATCAAATTCATAAGTTGGCTCGACTCACCTTACACCCCTACTCTTCACAAAAGGGTGTTATGAGTGGTTATATTAATATAAGTGTTATATACTCAAACCACCTCAATATAAACCCTAGTTGCAAAATAAAGGCACACAAACATCATACAAGAAAAAGACAGTTAACAATATTTTCCTAGTAAAAAAGATGGCTGAAGGATTCAATGTCCAAAAATAGAATTGACAGGGTGAGATCTTGATAGCATATAGTCTGATAAGTTGACTTCATTTACATTCGATAGGAACTCAACCATGGAATATGCAAAACATATCGAAGCTCTGGATGTGCTACGCACGAGATAATGTCGGAGATATTTGTTTTTTGTCTCCAATTTGCGATGTATTGGAATACATACGGATTTGAGAATCCGTCTCCTTTTTTCAATATGAATCATGACAGAACAATTTAGGGTGTAAACAGAGACGCGTTGGAGACGACACTAATTCGGTCACTAAATATGTCTCTAAATGAATAATTTAACATACAAAAATTAGAAACAGAAAATATTTGCCTCAAAATTTCAAATTGAGAAGGATTTAGAAGCAGAATTTTTTATTCTATTTTAAAAAATGTCTAGGATAGAAAAATTGGGGGTGCTTTCAGATTGGAGAAGGATTTAGAGACGGTAATACAAATCGCTTTTCCATCACCATTAAGCGATTGAATTAGAGAAGGAAATTCCGTCTCTATTTTCAAAAATCTCTACGATAAATCTCAAATCCGTCTCCTTTTTTCAATATGAATCCTTGACATAATAATTTAGGGTGTAAACAGAGACGCGTTAGAGACGATACTAATTCGGTCACCAAATATGTCTCTAAATGAATAATTTAACATACAAAAATTAGAAACAGAAAATATTTGTCGCAAAATTTTAAATTGAGAAGGATTTAGAAGCAGAATTTTTTATTCTATTTTAAAAAATGTCTAGGATAGAAAAATTGTGGGCGCTTTCAGATTGGAGACGGATTTAGAGACGGTAATACAAATCGTTTTTCCATCACCATTTAGCGATTGAATTAGAGAAGGAAATTTCGTCTCTATTTTCAAAAATCTCTACGATAAAAAAATAGTGGGAATTGAGAATCGAACCGCAGACCACCATAATAGGCTTAGAAATGTATACCATTACACCACAATGCCACATGGTTAACAATTTTAATGTTTTGCTCCTGTTTTATATTGTTTATTTATTATCTTTATTTTTATTAAAAAATAATTATATGTGCACTCATGATTGTTTAAGACTTTCGACTATATTTAATAAATTCTAGTGCTACAAACCGCATGTTTTTTATTAAGGTTTATATTATTGATATAGTATACATAATAAATAATAATATAAAAATATCATTTGTATCGAGGCTCGCGAGCATCCAGACTAGTTTTTTGGCTTGAGTCCATTAAGCGACAAATGTAGAGACAGATTATGTCTAAACTAGTAGTGGAAAGAAAGACGAAATTAAAATCCGTCTCAACGGAAATTTGTCCATCTCTCATTTGGGTCAAGCTGTTTAGCGACGGATTGAAACGACGGAAAAGTGGGTATCAGAGACAGATGGTATAATATTCTAGCTCTCAGCCAATGATAAATAATGTATATATCACATAAGAACTCTACAGTAAAATTACATAGAAATACTATATCTTAATTAAAAATAGTTAATTTAAACATGCAAATTACACAATTTTTTTATAATATTAGGTTACAATTTCTTTTATTCAAATAATTAATAAATAAAAAAATATAAAAAACTTCTTTCTTTATTAAGTAATTGTTAAATTTCAAAAGCATGTCACGAAATATTTGATTATCAATTATCCGAACCGAACACCTTCTATTCTAAGGTTTTAATTATTTTAGGTATCTTAATTCGTTCAACAGTAAACTAATCAATATTAAATTTTTAGATATTTGTCAACTCTTGAATTGAAAATACTTGGCGCGGATATAGTGGAATTTCTCAAACCACGTTGTATTCATATGATTGAAAGTCTAAATATTCTTAATAATTGGTTAGTGAACAAGAAAGTTATATTTAGTAACATGAAAAATGCGTAAGTTGGGGGCAACCCCTGGTAAATTTGGTAGGGCATCTGAATTTTGTGGACTTGGTCACGGGTTCGGTCCCATTGTGGGAATGCTTATTTGCCTTCTCTACTGTGAGCCTATCAGCTATGGGCAACCTAGGCTGGTTTATCTCTCTTGTGTGGTTTGCAGGCTATTATACAAGAGCGAGGTTTACCCAGTGCGCGCCCAAAAGGGTAGCGGCTGCGGGTTTCCACCGTCATCCAAAAAAAAAGCGTAAGTTAATGTACCAAATTCAAATTATATTCTTTGAGAATTGTGGTTCAACCACCATATGAATAAAGAAAATGCAACAACCCAAATAAAAAACCAATAGTTGCCTAATTAATGGGAGTTATTTTCATTTAATTGTTATTATTACATTCAAAATGTCAAGACTTTGAGATCAAAGCCGCCGTTGAGATTTGACTCTACTATCTTATTGGAGGCTTTCAGAATTTTTGTGATTCATACTAAAAAAAACTAGCATTCGTTGAATTAGAATATTTTATCCGTAAATATTTTTAAGAAAACCATAGCCACTTGAAGCCAATCAGGTCAACTCATGCAAACTATTAGCAAAGGAGACCTATGCCGGCCTGATTATATTTTCACTTATAATTAAACCACATCTTATATAAACCCTAGTTGCAAAATAAAGACACACAAGTATCATACAGGAAAAAAAAAAGTACTAACAATAGTTTCGTAGTGAAAAAGATGGCTGGAGGATTCAATGTCCAACAAATGGAGAGAATGGAAAAGCTAAAGGCTTTCGACGAAACAAAAGGTGGTATCAAAGGTCTTGTAGATTCGGGTTTTCAGAAAATTCCAGATATTTTCGTGAGACCATCCGAGGAGCTGGCACAAGAGTTACCTCACAAGAAGACCAAAATCCAGGTTCCTATTAT
This sequence comes from Verbascum thapsus, assembly GCA_963669365.1. NCBI lineage: Eukaryota > Viridiplantae > Streptophyta > Magnoliopsida > Lamiales > Scrophulariaceae > Verbascum > Verbascum thapsus. The sequence continues at coordinate 4,119,831 of OY770115.1, forward strand.
CGATCTAAGTGGTATCATGGACACTGACAGGCGAAAACAGATTACTGAAGAAGTTAGAATTGCATCAGAAACATGGGGTTTTTTCCAGGTTGTGAATCATGGAATTCCCTTAACTGTGCTTGATGGGATGATTGATGGGGTACGGAAATTCCATGAGCAAAGTGTCGAGGAGAAAAAGAAATTTTATTCACGAGATCAAAAAAACTCCGTAAAATTTAGCTGCAATTATGACTTGTTTTTATCAAAGACTGCTAACTGGAGGGATACTTTAAGCATTGCATATACAGATCAATTTGATGCTCAGGAATTACCAGCTTTTTGCAGGTAAATCACTTTATTATGCACTCGAGTTGTCATGATGTAGGTGTCTTTATAATTTATGAAAAATATCAAAAACTTTGGTGATGTAACGGACCTTAATACTAACCCTAAATGGTTGTGCATGTAATCATCCCTAAAAATAACTGGTTGAGATCTTGATTGTATATACTCTGATAAGTTGACTTCATTCACATTCGATAGGGACTCGACCTTGGAATACGCGAAACATATTGAAACTCTGGGATATACTATACATGGGATAATGTCGGAGATACTTGGACTCGAAACTGATCACCTGGGAAACATGGAATGCTCAAAGAATCTCCGTATTCACGGTCACTATTATCCAGTATGCCCTGAACCAGAACTAGCTCTCGGAGGGCCGAAGCATACTGATGCTGGATTTCTTGCATTTGTTATGCAAGACAAAAGCTACAACGGCCTCCAGGTTTTGCATGATGGTTATTGGGTTGACGTTGAACCAATTCCAGGAGGTTTAATAGTAAACATTGGTGACCTTCTCCAGGTTCATATATATATATATATAATATTTTTAGCTACTCAATCAATTATATTATATGAATCATCCGTTGTTTGTTTCGTGTAGTTGGTATCAAACGGGAAATTCAAAAGCCGTGAGCACAGAGTGAAAGTTAATAGTGCCGCTCCGAGAATTTCTGTGGTGTGCTTCATCTTAGGACATGGAACAAAGGTATTTGGCCCTATTAAAGAGCTGATAACAGAAGATAATCCTGCTATTTATAGAGAGGTTTCAGTAGGTGAATATATGAAGACGATAGTGACCAATGGACTGGACAGTTATCGTGCTCTTGATTATTACAAGCTTTGAAGATTGTTTTGAATATATATAAAGGGCTGAAGTGATTTTATCATCCCGTGTGTCTACTTGTAAGAAAGATGTACAAAATTATGTGTAATATAAAGAATAATTGTGCTATATGATTCTATGTTACAATATTGTAATATTTGGGTTGACATGTCTATTTTGAAATGATAAAAGTTTTTTTGGATATAAATAAAGAGCTAAATACATATTATTAATGATGTGTTATACATGAAAATGTGTATAGAACTTAGCCCTATGTAGAATTAAATGCCATTATGCTCTGTGGAATTAATTTATGCTTCGTACCTCCCCTGGTGGGGAAATCAGATTGCATAATTTAAAAACTCCAAAAGGGTTTATTGGAATTTATTTCTTGATCTGAACTTATGAAGTTCTGAAGTGATTTTATCAATTCGTGTGGGTACTTGTAAGAAAAGATGTGTGCAAAATTGTGTGTACAACAAAGAATAATTGTTCTATATGATTATATGTTAACAATATTGTAATATTTGGGTTGATGTGTCTATTTTGCAATGATAAAAGTTATTTGTTCGTGTAACTAATTAATGAGACAAAAATATGTAGTTATTATGATCCTCAGCTTGCCACGTAGCAACAGAAGTCTGGAGTCGGTTTAGTAGGACAAAGATTGCTACTTAGTTTCAAAATATAAAGGCATTTTCAAAATATTAGGGTTAGGGTGGGTTGGGGTTCAAGAAGAAGATAAAATAAAAATAAAAAGTGTAGTGTACTTATTTTCAAAATATAAGGGCATTTTGACCTTACAGAATAGTTTGTACGCAAAAAGGCTCGAGAAAGATCATACATTCATAGGGGAAATTCGAAATTTAGTCCCACAGGATAGGGCCGATTTCAATGTAGTCCCACGCTTTACGGGATTTTAAGTTTAGTCCCAATATTCAGTCAATGTACTACAAATCGTCCTTCTGTTACCCAACGTTAGTCCTGTAAGATAATTTTCCGTTAAATTTTAGAAAAGTTGCCAGCTGTCCGTCAAATCGGCTGTTAGGCCCTGGCTAAATTTCGGGCCACAACTGTTAAAAAGGACATGAATCGGAGGGAAAATTGGCGCACAAACCTAATATCCCCTATTTCCCTAAATTCAATGATTCAAAATCCATATTTTTAGTTGAATCGAATTCAGCATCACCCAATCCTCTGTTTAAATCAAAATCCAAAATCCAACATTAAGCATGAAAGAAAGCTTGTTTAAATCAAAATCCAAAATCAAACATTAAGCATTAAAGAAAGCTTCTGTTTGAAAAAAAATCCAATATCCAACATGAAGCATGAAAGAAAACTTGTTTAAATCAAAATCCAAAATCCAACATTAAGCATTAAAGAAAGCTTCTGTTTGAAAAAAAAATCCAAAATCCAACCCTCTGTTTGAAAATAAAAAATACAACAAAATCCGAAAATGTCGACTTCAATTATCAGATTATTTTAAGCTTCTAAATTTCTGCAGAGTTTACTCAGAGTATGGAAACATCATGTTTTACCAACTTAATCTTTTTAATATATTTCTTGAGATTCCTATAATTTACAAATGCATCTTTCCATTCTGGGATGAGTTGCGCCAGTGCCTCCAGCTCCTTCGAGAACTTCACCATTTCGATTGTCCGTTTTGGAGTTGGAAGAGAGAAGATGATATCTTCTTTCAATGATTTTTGGAGAAGAAAAGGTTTGGAAGTGAATAATTTGAGGATTTGGTGTTTAGAGATTTAGGGATTTTGAATTTGGGATTTGGGTGAAGAGGATGTGTGTTTGTTTACCCCGAAAGTGTGCCTCTCACGTGGCCCGAAGTCCAGCCAGTTAGGGCCTAACAGCCTATTTAACGGACAGCTGGCAAATTTTGTTAATTTTAACAGAAAAGTATCATAAGGGACTAACGTTGGGTAACAGAAGAACGATTTGTAGTAAAATGACTGAATATTGGGACTAAACTTAAAATCCCGTAAAGCGTGGGACTACATTGAAATCGGCCCTATCCTGTGGGACTAAATTTCGAATTTTCCCTACATTCATCATATATACGTAATTAACTAACTCCATTTGTAAACTACAAAATCGTGTCACCTTGGCTGATAAAATTGACCAAATTTGATATTGTTTGAGTGAACATTCATATGTAATCAACTTTCTTGACGATATCATGATCATTGAAATTCATTAATGAATTGTATTCAGGGTTTTTTTTTTTTTTTTTTTTTTTTTTTTTTATCTCCAGCACAACATCCATCTTTGTGTTCTAAGGAGGTGCTTTCTGGAAATTGCCTCACACTTTATATGCATTTTTACAATGAAATGGACGGATTTTGTATTTTTCCAAACGTAGTTTCTATGATCTACCAAAATGAATTATATATCCGAAAAATGATGATTCGACAAAGTTATTTAAAAATTTAAGAGTAATTTATTAGTTATTGTTTTTACTATAACAATTAATATGCGAGAACTTTTCAATAGGGCTATGTAGGAAAATATGTAAGCTATGTGTAAATAAATACAATAACATTGTCAAAAGAAGTTGTCCAAATGGAGGCTATATATGCCTTTGATAGTTTTTGTTTGGTACATAATTGTATAACTAGTTTTTAGTTTAATTCCATTAATATGTAGTTCAAGAATTTTGGTAAGGAAATAAGAAACAAAAATGATCATGACAAGATCGAAAACTTCTTATTGTTTTTATTTTTGTGCTTCACCCCTTAAAATCCAGGGGAAAAATATACGTAACCCCTTGAAAGTATCGCTTGTACAAACAAGTGCCAAAATACCTCATCGAAATTTTGAAATGTGCTCTGCAAAAAATATTTAAAAGGTTAAAAATCATTACATATTCGAAATATACGTTTTTTTTTTTTCACTTTTTTACATAAACTTTTTTATCCTCACTCCAAGCTTTTTACACTTTCTTATATATAACATATAAGTATTATGCTGAGTATTTCACCAAAATTTCGGATGACGGAGTTTAAACAATTTTTTTTACATTTTTTTTCTGAACTTTCTTCTTTATGCTTTTGTACATCTCCAGCACATATGCTAAAATTTCGATGAATATTCCAGTCAAATATGTTGATATATAAGAAAATGTATAATTCATGGAGTTAGAGATAAGAAAAATGTAAAGCAATTTTGATCGGAAAAGTATAAAATCAGGCAAAATCGAAGTCTTTGCCCTAATTTTGAAGAAAATTATGCTTTCATGAAATTAATGAATATGAAGAAAAATTAACTCTGTCAAGATGATTCTCAAACAGAATTGATCAAAGAGCAAACTGATTTATCTGGATTTCCAAATTGTATGAAATTAACTTTAGAAAAAAATATTTTAAACATAAGCAAGGAACATAATTGAACTTGAGCAAAAAAGAAAAGAAATTAATGTGATAATTTGCTATAATTAAAATATAAAGCATGTCAATGTAAAATTATTGCTAACAAAGTATTTCTTATCTCTTGTTATAGAAACTAAAGCCTCCTTACAAAAAATATGTCCTAGCAACATTAATTATCTATAGATAATAACAAATTGGTACTTTGTCTATCAATAATAAAAACTTTACATCGAGATTATTATCTTTGGTAGTTATTGCATTTAACCCTTATTAGATCCGGTGAGGATGAAATATTCCATCAGAAATACTTAAATACCTTAATATATGTGAACTTTACCATATGGCCTTTAATAGATGTTCATGTAACCTCTATTATAAACACTATTATTAATTTTTTTTTGATTGAGTAAAATAGAACCTAATATTTGTAATGATGCATCTGTTTGTACCATGTATGGAAATTTCGATCAATTTTAGTATTTTGTGATTATAAATTACATGATTACCATTTATTTATGTAATAGTTAAGTTAACTTTTAAATGACTTAAAAAAATAATTATAAAAATAAGTTATAATTATAAGATAATTTGATTTATTGAATGTCAATATATAAATCAAGAAATTAGTAAACTATAGTGCTTTGATGGAAAATATTCAATATTATTCAACAAAAAGAAGGATTTGATAGTAATGTGAAAATTTTGCCTTGTCCGAAAATACTAAACTATAAAATGTTATGGAATAAATGCAGACATAAACAAATATTTACTTATGCATGCATTTATGTAAATCATAACAATTTTTGGAGATAAGCATAAAAATAAATAAATCATCTAATGTGCATAAATGTATGATAAAAATGTAGCTTGTAATCACAAAATAATCGATTTGATTAATCTTCTTGCATAGTACATATTGAATGCCACATGTCAAAATATTAGTGAAACATTTCAGTTTTATCCAATCAAAATGAGAATTTAATAGTAATATGCTTGATATGGGGGTAAGTGCAAATTGTCCACATTTATCCAGATTTTATAAAAACCAGTATAATTCATATTGAAAATGTCAAAAATATAATATACAAAAGTGTAAAAACATGGAATTTTTGAATAGTTTACTGTCTTTATTCCTAAACTAAAATATCTAATTTGAATAGGTCAAATCAATGGATTTATATCTAGTGAAACAACGTGGTAGTCATGGAACTTGAAGGATTAACTAGTGAATAAAAATTCATTAATGAACGACCAAAAAAGTTTGAATATAATAAGTTTCAACCATAAAAAAAGAAATCTATAACAAAAAAAAAAGAATATCTAACTTGAATGACAAATCATGGAAAATGTGTTTATTGGATGATTAGTGTGCGGCTTGAGTATGATAATTATATATTATTGTCTAAACCACAAATATCTCTGAAACAATTTTGTTCGCATCGCCTTAAGTTAGCCCACTAAAAAATAAAGTTCATTAATAAAGAATCGAATACGAACTTTTATTTAAAAATTGTGAATGCAGAACCACATATACCAACTACTTATTAGTAATGTTGAATAATATGAAACATAATATGAAACGCCGTGAATTATATTATTGATAAAAGAAGGGTATAAATAGTGTTACAATATAATCTAATGAAATCGTAATCTACCTACAAACATGGAAATAAGATAAAACTAAATAACTACAAGATTATAAAAGATACGATATGATATGATATAATCTAAACTAATCTAAATATTATCTAACACTTCCCCTTAGTTGAAACGTGGGATCTTGAACGTTGAAACTGGATCCAAATCCAAAAAGATAAAAAGCCGGCGATAACCTTGAAAGGTGGCGGCAATGGCTCTAACTCCTTATTTCCAAGAGTGAGCAGTTATAACATAAAAAAAAGCAATGATTCTAAGTCCTCGTATGATGAGGACATGGTGCAACAATGACTCAAACGCCTTATTTTCAAGGGTGAGCAGTTGTAACATAAAAATAAAAACTAATAACCCGCGACACATAAATGGTGCGGTTGCAAAAACTCTAACTCCTTCTTTGACAAGGGTGAGCAATGATAACATAAAATAAAAAAAAAATAAAAAAAACTAAACTGAATAAGGTGCGCCGGATGGGGTCGGCGACTTGAAAATAGCGGAAGCAAAAGATCAAGAGACCAAGGCTAGAAGCCATGGCTCTGATACCATGTTGAATAATATGAAACCCCGTGAATTATATTATTGATAAAAGAAGGGTATAAATAGTGTTACAATAGAATCTAATGAAATCGTAATCTACCTACAAACATGGAAATAAGATAAAACTAAATAACTACAAGATTATAAAAGATACGATATGATATGATATAATCTAAACTAATCTAAATATTATCTAACAAGTAAAATAATTACTCAATTCATGTACTATTACACATTACGTGCTATCATTACTAAATTTGTTGATTCAATCTTTTCACTTTCTTCGTCTTTTTAAATGTACTATGCGCAAACAAGCAAGTTTTGAAGTTCAAATTGAATAATTCAAATTTTTAAATACAAGAAAATATCATTTTAATTAATAAAATATTATTTCTATCTCAGTGGAATATTTTTGCTTATTTACCCAAAAATGTTTAAATATAAAATTTATAAAAATTAGTATTGTTCGGTTATGAGAGTCCAAATAAATTTATATAAAAGTGTAATAAAACATGAAAATTTGACTATTTTTACACCTAGACTAAAATATCTAACGTGAATGGTGTGGAATATCACATTTAGTTAAACAACCACGTTCTATTCATGGAATTTGAAAGTCTAAACTAAAACATGTCACAGGATGGGTCAAATCATGGAATATATATTTAGTGAAATAACAACGTGGTTTCATGGAATTCACAAATTAATATAATGAATACGAAATCCAATGGAGAATGGGCACGAAAGTTGAAATAATCATATAATTTGGAAAAATGAACAATGACATTAATGTAAAATACATAAACTATATTCGTTGAGAACTATGTTACAACTACCATGTGAATAAAGAAATGCCATACCTAAAGTTTATTTAAAAAATTGAAAGATCTTTTAATCTCGATACTTATAAATATACCAATATATTTTACCAATTCAAAACTTATAAATACACAAACATTCATCTTTTTGGGGTTAAAGAATTTTATTAATACTAGTAAATAATATGTGTGATACAATCGTATAACTTGGTTTATGTAACATATGTATAAAGATGTTCATTAAACTAAATTATTGGAACAACTAAAGCTCATTGAAAATTGAAAAAATTAATTGCTTAAGTTTTTGCATTTAGTACGATGTAATTACTTGTCATATTTACAAAAGTTGAATACTTTGATGTAAAATTAATAATTTATGTATTAAAGTGTTCCAGACAGACATAGTTCCAGGTTGAAAATTGAGAAATAAGAAAATAATATTCTGAAATAAAAAATTAAAATATTAACAATTGTCCAACTGTTGAGACACTAAAAAAAACTATTGAAAGTAAAAAAAAAAATTTACTGAGAAAAAATAAGAAGTAAACATTTAATTTCTCAAAACTAAATAAGATATAAGTATAAATAAAATATGAATTTATATTAAAAAAATAATTTAGTTACATTATTTTTTATGTAACACTTTTTTAATTAACTTGCTTCTTTCAATATCGATAAATACTTTCATGTCAATCAATAAATTAACTTATTAAGTAAAAAATTATTTAATTATAGTATTATATAGATTTTCGATTAATAATAGTCTTACATATGTAAATTATTTTTACGGGTCATATCATATAGTTCACGTTCAGCGAACGTCACATTTACAAGTTATATACAAAAATATAAAAACATGAAAACTTTGAATTGGTTAATGTCTTTATCCCTAAACTAAAATATCTAATTTGAATGGGTAAAATCAAGCAATATATATATATATATATATATATATATATATATATTTAGTGAAACAACAACGTGGTATTCATGGAACTTGAAGTTTTAACTAGTGAATAAAAAAATCATTGATGAACGACCAAAAAAGTTTTGAGTACGTAGAATAAGTTTTATCCATACAATAAAATATCTAACATGAATGAGTCAAATCATGGAACGTAACACATATTTATTGGATGATTAGTATGTGGGATGAGTAGCATAATTATATTTCTTTTTGTATAAACTATAAATATCTCTAAATTGTGAATGAAGAACCACATATACTAACTATTTATTAGAAGAAGAATTATTCAATGCAAGTACTATTACACAAGCATGGCACATCAAATAATTTTTTGGGGGCTGGTAAACAAGCAAGTTTTGAGGTTGAGATGATTTTCAAAATAGAATAATTTGAATTAATAAAACTACAAAAAATATTATTGTAACTAACAAAACATTATTTCTATTTGCAAAGGATAAACGTATATGTGATGAGACTATTTTGTCTATTCCGTTAAGAAATGTTAAATTATAAAAAAATATATTAAAACCTGAAAATTTAAATAGGTTAGTGTATTTATTTCAACACTAAAAATCTCATGAGAATGGGTCAAATCATGAAATAAATATTTAGTGAAAAAACAACGTGGTATTCATGGAAGTCACAACTCTAAATAGCGAATATAAAACATGTTATATTCGGTGAGAACTATGTTTTAACTACCATGTGAATAAAGAAATGCAAGGGATAAGATACTGCGTAGTCCATTAATATTAGTAAATAATGTGTACATTATTTGTGAATCGTGTAATTTAGTTTATATTTTTTTAATGTATAGATGGTATTCAGAAAACTAATTATTAGATCAAATAAAGCTTGTTGAAAAGTGAAACTGAAAATAAAATTCCCAATGTAATGTTTTTGCATTTATTCCTTCTTTTTTTTTTAATTTTTATTGATTTAACGAATATCTTCTTTTTCTCTCAACAGTCAACACTATAAATATCTCTTTATCATCATCACAATTAAAAATACATGTAATCTTATTATCGAATCCAACTCTTCTCTCGTTAAAATGCAACTCTTTAATAGCTTTGAGATGCTATTTTAATTCTTTTAATTATCTTTTATATTTTTCTAGTTTTCCAATTTCTTTTTTATTTATATTTTCTTTTTGAATAATCAATTTTATGGGACAAGGACCTTTAAAAGTTTCAAAGAATTAATTACTTTAAAATATGTATAGAAAATGGACTGATAAGTCTTATATTTTATTAAAACATAAAACCTGTTTTAATAATTTGATTTATCATATACCTCAAACTTTTTTTCTTCTTTTTTCAAGTAAAATAAAAACACTATAAAGAAAGATAGGATTACAAATCTTATGTAGTTTCTCTATCTTACATGAATTCTTTTTATTTTTAAAGATAAATAATATAATTATTTATAATGTTTTCCTTCAAAATAAAGTTCACTCAAAATAAAAAAATATTAAAAAGATAACATTCTAAACCTTATGTAGCTTCTCCATATCTTACATGTTTATTCTTTTTATTTTTAATGGAAAAAAATAATATTATCCTACTTTTTTCCTTTCAAATCTTCCACTTCATGTTGATTGAAACTAAAACATCAATAATATAAATTGTGAGCTTCTTTTCAAATACTACTTGTATACCATTTTGCAGATAATAGTATTAAATTACATCTTTTAATTTTTCTTCAAACTGAATTACATACCATTTTTAAACTAAATCAAAGGATACAATAAAAGAATATATATTTGTATTTGGAGGTTCAGTATGTTTATTTTAGATGTGTTTAAACATAAAAAATAATGATTAAGAGTAAGAGAGATAATTTACAAGATAGGAAGGGGACTATTACTTGACAAAATTAAATTGGGTAAATTGTAAAAGAATTAGTGTATATATATATATGGTGATATAATTTATGGTCGTAAATTGTATTTTATCCTCTACTTTTGTATGGTTTACTTGCCAACAATGCATCCCTAAATATTTTACAAAAGTTATATGTGAAAATTTGGCATGAACTTATTTAAGATAAATTTCACTATTTGGTTCCTAAATTTTCTTTTGTGTTGTGATGGATTAATCGAGCAATCAAAGAAATAACAGAAAACGTAAATAAGTGACACAGAATTTACGTGGTTCACCAACGTTGTGTTGGCTACGTCCACGGGCAGAGGAAGAACGATTTTATTAGAGGCTAGGTTTTCAGATTACAGAGTTTTCAGAATAACCTGCGAACAGGTCTATTTATAATACTAACAGACTAATCTAACTTGGGCTCAGCCCATCACGTATCTGCAGGCCCAAATCCGAGTTCCATTAGTAATCCATAGTCGATTCAAGGCACTTATTTAACAAATCTCCACCTTGACTTGAATCCTCCAAACAGACGCATCCTTTCGATTGCCAGACTTCTTCCTCCACCTCAGAATTACCCCAAAAGGGTAACTTAACAGCTTGTGATATTTAGCAAGTTCAAACAATGTTGAAACTTGCTATGAGGAACCGGCTTGGTAAACATATCAGCGGGATTATCAGCAGTACCAACTTTCACCACCTTGATCCTCTTCTCACTTCTCAGAAAATGATACCTCACATCAATATGTTTTGTCCTCTCATGATGAACTTGATCCTTGGCTAAACAGATTGCACTCAAACTGTCACAATAAACGACAGTTTGATCATGATGTAGACCAAGGTCACTAACTAGCCATTTCAGCCATATTCCTTCTTTTGCAGCTTCTGTCAACGCTACATACTCTGCCTCAGTTGTAGACAAAGTAACTGCAGCTTGCAATGTTGCTTTCCAACTAATAACAGAACCACCAAGAGTGAACACATAACCAGTCATCGACCTCCTGCTGTCAACATCTCCAGCATAATCAGAATCAGAATAGCCAGCCACAGAACACTGTGAATCTCCACCATAAATGAGGCCAACATCAGACGTGCCTCTAAGGTATCGAAAAATTCTCTTAGATAGAATCTGCATCCCTTTTTCACTCATATGACCAAGCCTCATATGCCCAAGTTAGATTAGTCTGTTAGTATTATAAATAGACCTGTTCGCAGGTTATTCTGAAAACTCTGTAATCTGAAAACCTAGCCTCTAATAAAATCGTTCTTCCTCTGCCCGTGGACGTAGCCAACACAACGTTGGTGAACCACGTAAATTCTGTGTCACTTATTTACGTTTTCTGTTATTTCTTTGATTGCTCTGATACCAGTTTGTTGTGATGGATTAATCGAGCAATCAAAGAAATAACAGAAAACGTAAATAAGTGACACAGAATTTACGTGGTTCACCAACGTTGTGTTGGCTACGTCCACGGGCAGAGGAAGAACGATTTTATTAGAGGCTAGGTTTTCAGATTACAGAGTTTTCAGAATAACCTGTGAACAGGTCTATTTATAATACTAACAGACTAATCTAACTTGGGCTCAGCCCATCACGTATCTGCAGGCCCAAATCCGAGTTCCATTAGTAATCCATAGTCGATTCAAGGCACTTATTTAACATTTTGTATGTACAACCAAGTCTTTGATAAATTAGTTGTGATTTATTTTATTTTATAACAATAATTGTACATTTATTGATTTGTATTAATTACTATCGCATGAAATAGAAATTTGAAAAATGAAATAGTATTTTTTATTTAAATTCTTTGCTCACCGAGTCATAGAAAACCTTCTAGTAGAAATGAAAACAAATTAGTTATTTAATTAATTTTTTATCTTGTAAAATAATCAATGACGTAATGACAGCTAAAACAACTATAAAGTCAACAAAGGACGCCCAAAAGTTAAACATGTGATAAATTGTTATCAATAAAAACAATATTTACGTGGGTAGGCCAAAAATAAAAAAGTCTATAGTTTGCATCAGATCCGGATAAGGACAGGTTGTCTCCAATAAATAAGAAATTAATTCTGACACGAATTAAGTTTGGTCAAATTTAAATTATAATTAATTACATAATAAATATAATTATTCAATTATTAAATTGATATTGAGTCTAGCCTTATTAGTCATGAGCTATCTTTGGCCTAATTTTACAATATTCTGAGTGTAACTCACAAATTAAGTGAATAATAAAGATCATTCATACACATATACATCCACGACAATAATCAACTTAGCTTTATTAACTTTTTGAATAGCACGATTAAAAATCAAACCCTAACCATGATTTCATATATCCTGATGGGTCCTCAATTGTGATTAAGGGCATTACGGTAATTTAATAAATAATGGAAATAAAAGCAATATTAATATGTTGCCTTTGTGGGCCTCCAGCCGGGCTCGGTATAAGCGAGCCCATGACCCAACTATAATCTCTATAAATACCATCTTGATCAGCTAAACTGATCAGGATTTGTTTTCCACTCTAAAAACTAGAATCACTAAATACTCTCTAACCACGATTTCATAGATCTCATCTTACCAAGCTCTATCTAAGTCGTAATATTTTGCATATAAATCAACTCCAATCAGTATTGAAACTTTTTGATCGAAATTCGTTTGATTATCCTTAGTATTAATTTTCATCACTTTAATTTGTCCAAATGCCACCACATCACTAAGTAAGTGTAGCCGAACATCAATGTCTTAGTCCTCTCATGAAAAACATTGTTTTTTTAGATAAATGTAATTGTCATAGGAAACCATATAGCATGTCCATTCAAAATCTCAAAGTCTTCTAGAAACTTGTCTAACCATAAGGCCCCTTTTGCAATATACTCAACTTCTACAGAAGACAAAGTGACCACATTTTGGAGGCTTACTTTCCAACTTACTAAACCCCCATACATTATAAAAACAAACATTGCTAAGGATTTTCTAGTATACATGTAACCAACAAAACTTGAATCAACATATCCTATAACAGTATTGTCACATTCCTTCATAGTACAGTAAAAATTCTATAAATTAATACGCATGGGGCTACCAAAATTTATTAATTAAAAGAGTTATCAATTAATTGATAAATTAATAATTATTAATTTATAAATTAATTAATATTTTATTAATTTATAATGAAATACTCAATTTACAAACACCTTTAAAACTTTCACTTAATTATTGTACAATACATGTACGTATATCAAATGAAGGTCTCAATTTGAAAAAAGCCTTCAATCTCACACCTTAAGGAAAACAACACCAGAAGTTCTTATAATAATAAGAAAAATTATAGACAAATTCAAGGTGAAATTGCTTTCAACAAAAAACAAAAGACAATTAAGTCATTTTTCAAGAAATCTTCATAAATCATCCATGTAATATGTAGTATATAATGAATTATTAATTTATATTTTATATGGGGTCTATAGAAATTATCAAAAATGTATTATCTTATAATTTTAGCGAATTATTAATTTGGTACTCTATCCCCGAGTCGGGACCGGCCAAAAATATTATCTTAGAGAGTTTATTAAATAATCGAGTATTAGTTTATCGAGTTTCTACTGTATGTACACTTCCAAATTACAAGTCCTCTCTTAGTAATACCTCTAATATATCTCAAAATTTATAAAAAAAACATACCAATGAGTCCTACTAGGATTGGACATAAATATGCTCACATATGGGTTATTGCATAAATGAGTGATCCCATATTTGCATATGGGATATGTATGCAGTTAGCTAGTTATAAATAACTAGGAGTGACATGACTTGAGTAGAGGGGACCCCTTCGGGTTTACAAAGAAGCGCTTCGCCAGATACATAGCTACAAAGTTAAATCTCACCAATCATAGAATAAGTATAATTCGCTCATTTATAAATTATATTTCAATTCGATCATATCAATCAAATTAAATCTCTAAAATTCCTAACTCGAATTTATAACACTTAAATTCAGTCAACTCGAATCCCCAAACTAAGATCTTGATAATGACAAATAGTACTCAAAGATGCTTATCATTCAAGCTACCTTCTATTATATATACATGCATCCATTTTGAACATCAAAACACACTACTATCAAAAACATATTAAAAAAAAAACACACACACAATATAATTTACCTTCAATAGTATTACAATATGGCAGGAGCAATTGATATCCTTTCAGATGCTCAAAAACACGACAGAATGGAAATGTTAAAAGCTTTCGATGAAACAGAAGCTGGTGTCAAAGGGCTCATAGATTCAGGCCTGTCGAAAGTTCCCAAGATCTTCATCAGACCACCTGAGGAGCTGTCTGAAGAACTGAATCACAAAAAGACACAAATCCAGGTTCCTGTTATCGATCTGACAGGCATACAAAAACCCGACAGGCGAAAACAAATTGTCGAGGATGTGAGAATTGCATCAGAAACCTGGGGATTTTTCCAGGTGGTGAATCATGGAATTCCTTTAACTGTGCTTGATGGGATGATCGAAGGCGTTCGAGGATTTAACGAACAGGATGTAGAGGAGAAAAAGAAGTATTATTCGAGGGATAGAATGAAAAAAGTAAGATTTAACAGCAGTTATGATCTGTATACATCGAAAACTGCAAGCTGGAGAGATACTTTGAGCATTGCATTTTCAGACCCTGATGAAGATGATCATCAAGAATTGCCTTCTTCTTGCAGGTATACAAAAATTTAATAATCACTTTTGCAAGTATTTCTTTTTTTATTCATTTGTTTCAATATTTGCTTCTTTTTTTTCCATTTATTTTTGAGAATTTAATTGGAGATTATTATGTAATGCAACAAAGTTCAAGCACAAAGTGAATCAGATCTGCTGATAAGCCTTGACCCTACCTTATCTTTTTCCACTAATTCTCTCTCTCTCTCATTAAATATATCATACTTCTATAAAATTCAAGTATTTATTACAGGGCAAATTATTGATGTTATCTCCCTTAAATTATTACCATTTAATATTCACAACCCTTATATTTAAAATATTGGTATACACCTTCATTTTTTATGCTTTTCCACTAAATTGGCTTATGAAATACTAAAATCATTTGGGCTAAAAAAGGTTAGAATAATTAGTTGGAAAATAAAAAAGTGTCACTAAATAAATTTAATAAAACAATTAATATAATAAATCAAATGAAAAGGTTTGTAGAAATATAGCTCTGACTTTTTAAAACTTTATATTAATTATCTTGTTCATATTTTGTGTAAACTTCATTCACAGGGATTCAACCCTGGAATTTTCAAAACATGTCGAAATTCTTGGGAATAATCTTTTCGGGTTATTATCGGAGGCTCTTGGGCTCGAAACTGATCACCTGAAAAGCATGGAATGTTCGAAGGGACATCGTGTACACTGTCACTATTATCCAGCTTGTCCCGAGCCTGAACTGGTTATCGGGACAACAAAGCATTCTGATGCCGGTTTTCTTACAATTTTGCTACAAAATCAAATTGTCAGTTGTCTCCAGGTTTTGTACCAGGACCAATGGATCGATGTTTGTCCCGTTCCAGGAGGTCTAGTCGTAAACATTGGCGATCTTCTCCAGGTATATATATATTATATATATATATATATGTATTATTTTTCGAGTTTATTATATTGATTTGTAATATTGATCTACTTGACATGCTATCATGTAAATAATGGAAAATTTTGGTGCTATTGAATTCTATTATATTACAAAGTTATACTTGAATATGTAATTAAATGATCACTAAGCATACATGTGGATAGATTATATAATATATATATAAAGTATATTAATTTTGAATAAATAAATATTCAATCACCCCCAAAAAAACATGTGATCCATCATCCATCCTAGTTTCCCCACCTCACTGGCTCCTACCTGTCTTTTTCTTGGCTGGCATGAAGTCAAAGCCTAAATTTATTAAAAAAGGTAGTTATATACTTAACTTTTCTACAACTATTTATCATATATTATCATTTTTGAACTGAAATTAATATGATTTATTACTAATATATGTAAAGAATTTTTTCTATTGATTGAGGCATGTGTGATTCACATTATCAACATAATAACGATACATTAATAATAATACTCGTGTTTTTTTTAATGTAGTTGGTTTCCAACGGAAAATTCAAAAGCATCGAGCATAGAGCAATAGCAAGCCATGTTGGCCCGAGGATTTCTGTAGCATGCTTCTTCTCGGGACCCCTTATGAATGGAGACAAGATTTATGGACCCGTTAAAGAATTCATATCAAAAGAAAATCCAGCTATTTACAGAGAGGTTACGTTAAATGAATATGTGATGAAATTTCTTACTACAGGAATGGACAACTATCGTGCTCTTGATTATTACAAGCTCTGAAGATATATTTTTATATATATATATGGTCATGACTAGAAAATCTGCATTTATTTGTTGAATAAAATTGTGTAGTTGTAAACCTATTTTCCCGTGACATTATACTTTCAATAATGTAGATATATATTTTGTGATTGTTTATGAGTTTGGTTGTATTTGAAGTATTAATATGTAGAATATTGAAAAGCATTTCTATATAAGTTGTAAGTTTCAAAATTTTTGATATGTAATGGTACATCAGTCGTGTTACACAAAATTAATGCAAAATGACCTTTTGATTGGAGATGATAAAAACCATTCTTCCTACTAAGCACTAAGCAGCTCTTGTAACAAATAGAAGCCCATGTAAATTTATTTTAGTAATAGGTTGAATGCTTTAATATCATATTATCGATCTTGAATAATTAAAACATCTTTGTAATTTAACACATTTCAACTAGTTAAACACGTGTCACTTATTTTACTCATATTAGTAAACAATACTACATGGTTACACATGAATTATATAATTTGATTTATGTTATTCATGTATATAAATTTTGATATTGAAAATAATATATATTTACGGTTTAAGTAAAAATATATTTAATTAAATCGTTATTACATAAACCCTAAATAAAACTAGTTATTTATCAATTTAAAATCAAAATAAAGTTCACTCAAAATAAAAACATGTTAAAAAGATAACATTCTAAACCTTATGTAGCTTCTCCATATCTTACATGTATATTCTTTTATTTTTAATGAAAAAAATAATATCATCCTACTTTTTTCCTTTCAAATCTTCCACTTCGTGTTGATTGAATCTAAAACAGCAATAATATAAATTGTGAGCTTCTTTTCAAATACTACTTGTATACCATTTTGCAGATAATAGTATTAAATTACATCTTTTAATTTTTCTTCAAATTGAATTGCATACCATTTTTAAACTAAATCAAAGGATACAGTAATAGAATATAGATTTGTATTTGGAGGTTCAGTATGTCCATGTTTATTTTAGATGTGTTTAAACATAAAAAATAATGATTAAGAGTAATAGAGATAATTTACAAGATAGGAAGGGGACTATTACTTGACAAACTTAAATTGGGTAAATTGTAAAAGAATTAGTATATATATATATATATATGGTGATATAATTTATGGTCGTAAATTGTATTTTATCCTCTACTTTTGTATGGTTTACTTGCCAATGCATCCCTAAATATTATACAAAGTTATATGTGAAAATTTGGTATCCAATACCTTATTTATACAAAGTTATATAGACTATTTGGTTAAGTCATTATAAAAATAATAATATAATATTGAATTTATTTAATATAAATTTCACTGTTTAATTTGGTTCCTAAATTTTCTTTGTATGTACAACCAAGTCTTTGATAAATTAGTTATGCTTTATTTTATTTTATAACAATAATGGTACATTTATTGATTTGTATTATTGCCTATCGCATGAAATAGAAATCTGAAAAATGAAATAGTAATTTTTATTTAAATTCTTTGCTCGCCCAGTCATAGAAAACCTTCTAGTAGAAATGAAAGGGACTCTCAACATTGAACTCCAATTTATTTAAACATTGGTTCAATATGATCAGCATAATATACATCCTTTTTTTTTTAAAATTATCATGTCTTTGTATTTGATAACATATAACATATATCAAGAACAAAAAATAACATATAACATATCAACCTTATTAAGTTAATTGTGTCATAGAATTTTTTTTCATCAAATTGTATATATAACTTTTCTTATCATGGTTTTTAACAGTATCTACATATATATATATATAACTTGTGATCAATCCATAAGGGCATAGCAACAAAATTGAATATACATCAACAAAAAAACTATATGATTACTTGTTGACAATCATAAGCAATAATCTAAAAAACACTGATTAAAATCTATACATCAACAAACTATAGTAATAAAGTTCTTTGATATTGGAGCTCCAAATGTGTAGACAAAACTCAACTATATATTTGTTACAAAGTTTTGCATTTATTTGTAAATAATATAG
Organism: Verbascum thapsus; assembly: GCA_963669365.1. Lineage (NCBI taxonomy): Eukaryota > Viridiplantae > Streptophyta > Magnoliopsida > Lamiales > Scrophulariaceae > Verbascum > Verbascum thapsus. The sequence continues at coordinate 4,138,634 of OY770115.1, forward strand.
TAGCTATCTTTGTTTTTAACTATGTCACGTCTACTTATTTTCATTATAATATCTCTGATTAGATATACGTTATTTAATTAATTTTTTATCTTGTAAAATAATCAATGACGTAATGACAGCTAAAACAACTATAAAGTCAACAAAGGACGCCCAAAAGTTAAACATGTGATAAATTGTTATCAATAAAAACAATATTTACGTGGGTAGGCCAAAAATAATAATAAAAAAAAAAAAGTCTATAGTTTGCATCAGATCCGGATAAGGCCAGGTTGTCTCAAAATAAATAAGAAATTAATTCCAACACGAATTAAGTTTGGTCAAATTTAAATTATAATCAATTACATAATAAATATAATTATTAAATTACTGATTCTGGCCTTATTAGTCATGAGCTGTCTTTGGCCTAGTTTGACAAAATTCAAGTGTAACTCGCAAATTGAGTGAATAATCATGTTGGAACAAAGATCATTCATACACAATACAAATCGATTTACGTGGTTTAATTGATATACATCCACGACCACAATCAACTTAGCTTTATTAACTTTTTGAATATTAATTAAGATCAAACCCTAACCACGATCTCGAATCTCATCTCACCAAGCTCTCTCTAAGTCTTAAGATTCTGCATATAAATCAACTCCAATCAGTAATATTGAAACTTTTTGATTGAAATTCGTTTGGTTATCATGTCCGCATGATTATCCTTAGACGTATTTATTTTCATCACTTTAATTTGTCCATATGCCACCACATCACTCACTAAATGTAGTCAAATATCAATGTGCTTAGTCATCTCATGAAAAACGTTGTTTATCTAGATAAATGTAATTGTCATAGAAAACTATAACATGTCCATTCAAAATCTCAAAATTCTTCTACAAACTTGTCTTGCCATAAGGCCTCTTTTACAACTTTTGCTAGAGCAATATACTCAACTTTTGTAAAAACAAATGTTATTGAAACTTTTTGATAAATGTCCAATCAGTAACTCATTGTTTTTTTAGATAAATGTCCATTCAAAATCTCAAATTCATCTACAAACTTGTCTAGCCTTAAGGCCCCTTTTCCAACTTTTGCAAGAGCAATATACTCGACTTTAATTTTGTAGAACACAAAGTCACCACATTTTGGAGTCTTACTTCCCAACTTACTACACCTCCATACATTATAAAAACAAATATTATTAAGGATTTTATAAAATTTGAATCAACATATCCTATAACAGTACTATTGTCACATTCCTTCATAGTTCCAAACATAGTCCTCTCTTAGTAATATCTCAAAATTTATAAAAAAAACATACCAATGAGTCCTACTAGGATTTGACATAAATCTGCTCACATGGGTTATTGCATAAATGAGTTATCCCATGTTTGCATATGGGATATGTATGCACTTAGTTATAAATAACTAGGAGTGACATGACTTGAGTAGAGGGGACCCCTTCGGGTTTACAAAAGGAAGCGCTTCGCCAGATACATAGCTACAAAGTTAAATCTCACCAATCATATAATAACTATAATTCCCTTATTTATAAATTATATTTCAATTCGATCAAATCAATCAAATCAGATCTCTAAAATTCCTAACTCAGAATTTATAACACTTAAATTCAGTCAACTCGAATCCCCAAACTAAGATCTTGATAATGACAAATAGTACTCAAAGATGCTTATCATTCAAGCTACCTTCTATATATACATGCATCCATTTTGAAGATCAACACACACTACTATCAAAAACATATAAAAAAACACAAACATAATTAATTTACCTTCAATAGTATTACAATATGGCAGGAGCAATTGATATCCTTTCAGATGCTCAAAAACACGACAGAATGGAAATGTTAAAAGCTTTCGATGAAACAGAAGCTGGTGTCAAAGGGCTAATAGATTCAGGCCTGTCGAAAGTTCCCAAGATCTTCATCAGACTACCTGAGGAGTTGTCTGAAGAACTGAATCACAAAAAGACACAAATCCAGGTTCCTGTTATCGATCTGACAGGCATAGAAAAACCCGACAGGCGAAAACAAATCGTCGAGGATGTAAGAATTGCATCAGAAACCTGGGGATTTTTCCAGGTGGTGAATCATGGGGTGCCTTTAACTGTTCTTGATGGGATGATCGAGGGCGTTCGAGAATTCAACGAACAGGATGTTGAGGAGAAAAAAAAGTATTATTCGAGGGATAGAATGAAAAAAGTAAGATTTAACAGCAGTTATGATCTGTTTACATCGAAAACTGCAAGCTGGAGAGATACTTTGAGCATTGCGTTTTCAGACCCTGATGAAGATGATCATCAGGAATTGCCTTCTTCTTGCAGGTATGAAAAAAATTTAATAATCAGTTTTGTTTCTGTCAATTATTTGTTTTTTTATTCATTTTTTTCAATATTTGCTTCTTTATTATCATATATTTTTAAGAAATTAATGGAAGAATATTATGTAATGCAACAAAGTTCAAGCACAAAATGAATCAGATTTGCTGATAAGCCTTGACCCTACCTTATCTTTTTCCACTAATCTCTCTCTCTCTCTCATTAAATATATCATATTTCAATAAAATTCAAGTATTTATTACATGGCAAATTATTGATGTTATCTCCCTTAAATTAATATTCACAACCCTTCTATTTAAAATATTGGTATACACCTTCATTTTTTATGCCTTTTCACTAAATTGGCTAAAATTATTTGGGCTAAAAAAGGTTAGAGTAATTAGTTGAAAAATAAAAAAGTGTCACTAAATAATTTTAATAAATCAATTAATAAAATAATTAAATGAAATGAAAAGGTTTGTAGAAATATAGCTCAAATTTTTTAAAACTTTATATCAATTATCATCTTGTTCATATTTTGTGTAAACTTCATTCACAGGGACTCAACCCTGGAATTTTCAAAACATGTCGAAATTCTTGGAAATAATCTTTTCGGGTTATTATCGGAGGCTCTTGGGCTCGAATCTGATCATCTGAAAAACATGGAATGTTCGAAGGGACATCGTTTTCATTGTCACTATTATCCAGCTTGTCCCGAGCCTGAACTGGTTATCGGGACAACAAAGCATTCTGATGCCGGTTTTCTTACAATTTTACTACAAAATCAAATTGTCAGTTGTCTCCAGGTTTTGTACCAGGACCAATGGATTGATATTCATCCCGTTCCAGGAGGTCTAGTCGTAAACATTGGCGATCTTCTCAAGGTATATATATATATCTACATTTTGATAATATTAGGTGATACCTATTATTTTTCTGAGTTTATTATATTGATTATATAGTTGATATTATAATATTATTAATTTTATGCAGATATTATCGAAAATAATATTGAATTTTCTGCGGGTATCTGAATTGGGTATTCATTGGGAACTCGATTTGTAATATTGATCGAGTTGATCTGTGGCGATGTTTAATTAAATGACTAAGTACACATGTGGATAGCTTATATATATATATATAGACACATATAAATATTTAAATAAAGTATATTAATTTTGAATAAATAAAATTATCAATCACCCCAAAAAACCATGTGATTCATCCTAGTTTACCTACCCCATTTGCTACCTGTCTATTGTTTTTTGGCTGGCATGTTGTCAAAGCCTAAACTTTAAAAAAAAAAAAAATAGTTATATAATTAACTTTTCTACAAGTATTTATCATATATTATTATTTTTGAACTAAAATTAATATGATTTATTACTTCTATATATAATGTATTTTTTCTATAGATTAATGTGAGTCTGATTCACATTAATAAACCTAAAAATGATACATTAATAATAATTATAATCTAAAGCATGAAAATGTAAATAAATGATTAAGATATTTATGTAGTTCGGTACAAATAACGCCTACATCCATCCATGAAAGTAAATAATGGGTAGGTTAAAATGATAAGTAAATTAGGCCTAAAATACATATAGTAACTAGCATGAATCATAATCTATCTATTTTTGGCTATATCTAATCATAATTAGACATAATCAACCATAAAATTTGACCATGATCTTCTTATCTTGCTATGAAAAGTCTACTATTAATTAAGTGGATGTTAACTCTAGCCTTGTCATATATACATTTGGCTTAACTATACAGGTACGAGTTGGCATACCCACAAATATACTATCTTCTAGAATGATTCCAATATATATGAAAGAATGTGAAAGGCTTAATGATGTTTTTACATCAGCCTCCATATATTTATACTCAAAATACAATATTTACATTAAGGAATATTGCTGATTCTAAGTCTACATATATTCATACAATTAATTCCTGATTTGTAGCCTATCTATAATTATACAGCAGATTTGTAGCACAGCAGATTTGTAGCACAACAGATTTGTAGTATCTCTTCATTTATTCTAACATCCTCCCTCAATCGAACGAGAGGAACGAATGTGAAGATTGTCGACCAAATACTTGAATCGAGTAGATGGCAGGATTTTAGTGAAAATGTCAGCAAGTTGGTTTGCAGTAGGAATATGTGTCACTTGAAGAGCCCCTAAAACCACTTTTTCGCGAACAAAATGATAATCAATAGCTATGTGTTTTGTCCTCCCATGCATAACTGGATTATAGGCTAGATACAAAGCACCCACATTATCACAGAACATTGTTGCTGGTGAAGATGAATGAATATGCAAATCACAAAAGATTTTCTGTACCCATGTAAGTTCAGCAGCTGCAGCGGCTAAAGCACGATATTCAGCTTCTGTGCTGGAACGTGATACCGTTGGTTGTTTCTTTGCCGACCAAGAGACTAAATTATTTCCAATAAAGATGCAAAATCCTGTAGTAGAGCGTCGAGTAAGCGGGCAGCCCGCCCAATCTGAATCGACATAAACTGAAAGTTGAAAATTTTTGGTTTTAAAAAGTTGTAATCCTTGATCAATAGTGCCACATAAGTATCGCAAAATGCGCTTTACACATTGTAGATGAATTTCTTTCGGATTTTGAAGAAATTGTGAAGCAAGATTGACAGCATACTGAATATCAGCCCGAGTGAAAGAGAGGTATTGGAGGCCACCGACTATTTTTCGATATGTAGATGGATCAGAGAGAGGCGGACTATCATTGTCATACCAATCCGTTTTGTTATGTAGAGGAGTGCTCACTGATTTAGAATTTGACATACCATGGCGATAAAGAAGTTCTTGTATATATTTGCTTTGAGTAAGCAAGATGCCGTCATTATTTGGTGTCAATTCCACTCCCAAGAAATAGTGCAGATTTCCAAGGTCCTTCATAGAGAATTGTTGTTGCATACGTGTAACAAGGAGATCAATCAAAGATTTTGAAGAGCCGAGAATTGCAATATCATCAACATATAGAAGAAGAATAATTTCTTCACCATCATTGAAATATGTAAACATACTTGGATCTGACTTACTTGAACAAAAGCCTTGATCAAACAAGAAGGTTGTGAAACAATTGAACCATGCTCTAGGAGATTGCTTGAGACCATAGAGTGCCTTGTGTAGGCGACAAACATAGTGTGGAAATTCGGAGTGAACAAATCCTTTTGGTTGGCGCATGAACACTGTTTCTGTTAGATGACCATGTAAAAATGCATTTGAGACGTCAAGTTGCCTCATATGCCAATTTTTATGTAATGCAACAGATAACACAATTCTGATGGTACTTGACTTGACTACCGGTGCAAAAGTTTGATTGTAATCAACACCCTCTTGCTGGTTGAAACCATGAGCTACTAATCGTGCTTTAAACTTATCAAGGGATCCATCAGGCTTCTTTTTAACACGAAAAACCCACTTGTTACCAATTATATTATGATCAGAAGGAGGTGGAACTAGAGACCATGTGTGGTTTCGCATTAAGGCATTATATTCAGAGCTCATCGCCTCACGCCAATGTGCATGTCGTACAGCCTCAGTAAAGGATGATGGTTCAGGAGGTAAAGGTTGTTTTGTGATTGATGCAGTAAGTGACGGTAATATTTTTGGTTTTAGTGAGCCTGTTGTTTTTCGGGTAACCATATGATGAACTTTTTGTACAGTGGTATTATTATGAGGAGAGATGGCTGAGGACACGGATTGCGGACTAGATGACTGTGGTGGCGCGGATTGTGGACTAGGTGAATGTAGTGGTAGAGATGGGATGGAGTTATGGTTCAGTGAAATATTACTTACATTAGGAAGAAATATATGACTAACAGATGGAGGAGTAGAGCTAGTTGAAGACGTGGTAAGATGGGTAAAGTGTGGACATGACATGTTTGTTTTTGGCGACAAGGAGTCAGAAAATTCAAAGTTGGAAGGCAAGCTTTTTGATTTTCCAGAAGAATCATACATTTGAGGATATGGAAAAATAGTTTCAAGGAATTTAACATGCCTAGAAATAAGAATCTTATTTGTTGTGGGATCTAGACATTTAAATCCTTTGTGATTTGCCGAAGTCCCCAGAAATACACATGGTTTGGATCTTGGATAAAATTTGCTTACATGACCATGTGCTACATGTGGATAGCATAGGCAACCAAAAATTTTGATAAGATGAAAATTTGGTTGTTTTCCAAAAAGTTTAAAATATGGTGACTGAAAATTATTTGTTTTTGTTGGGAGACAATTTATAAGGTATATTGCATGAAGTGCAGCATCACCCCAAAATGAACTTGGTAATTGCGATTGAAAGAGTAGGCACCTAATGATGTCATTGACATGTCGATGTTTACGCTCGGCACATCCATTTTGTTGAGATGTGTATGGACATGAAAAACGAAAAATAATGCCTTTCTCATGAAAGAAATTTTGGAACTTGGAATTATCATACTCCTTGCCGCAATCTGTTTGAAAATGGGAAATGCTAGAGTTGAACACATTGATGATAATATTATAAAAATCCATGAATTTATCAAATACTTCACTTTTATTCTGCATTAAATAAATCCAGGAAAATTTAGTATAATCATCAATGAAGATAACATAATAATGAAAACCTGAATTTGAAGGAATTGACGATTGCCAAACATCAGAATGTACTATTTTAAAAGGTGCAGAAGTAGAACTTGATGATGAAGTAAAGGACAACCGAGGTTGTTTACCTAAATGACAGACATTACAAGCTACGGAATCAAAAGAAGAAGTACAAGAGATGAGTTTATCTTTGACTAGGCGCGAGATAATTGCATTTCCGGGATGACCGAGTCGCTTATGCCAAGTTGCGGAAGAAGCTGTTGTAGAGAAAAGAGCAGCGGGATGAGATGGAGATGTTGATTTAAATGGATAAAGAGAGCCTGTAGCATCACATTGGAGGATTTGCGCCTTGCTCGTCGTATCCTTAACACGAAAACCAGAATTAGTAAATTCCACATAACAATTATTATCTGAACATAATTTTTGAATTGATAACAAGTTCTTTTGTAAGTGGGGAACCAAAAGAACATTTTTGAGATGTAAGGGGCGTGTGTTTGTGGGAAGAATAACATGACCAATGCGAGAAATGGGCAAGAGATTACCAACGCCAACCATGATTTGGTCTTTACCGTTATAAGGAGTAGAATTCGATAGAATATTTGCATCGCCAGTCATATGTGAGGAGGCTCCTGAATCTGGATACCAAGTAGTTGTTGGTACTTCTTCGAGGCTCATTGCTGCAAAGGATTTTGGGACATTCGATGGCATAAAAGAATAATTGAAGCATTCCGGGCATGAGTCAACTTCATGATTGTAATGTTTACAGAGTTGACATTGGACAGTAGGGCTGAAATGTGTAGTATGGATTTGTTGAGGAGGTAAAGATGGTGAACGCCCAAGTATGCCTCGAGATTGATTTGGAGGACGAAAAGATTGTTGGGCATGAAATGGCTTGGAGTGATAGTTTCCTTGATAAGGACGGCCTTTGGGTTTTCCTTTTCCTCGATATGATCCACCACTACGATTTGAGGAGTTAGTAAAATTTTGATGAATAGATCGAGGGGCTTGTGTGTTAGTAGTGGTAATAAGAGCATTTTTCTGAGACGACTATAATTATACAGCAGATTTGTAGCACAGCAGATTTGTAGCACAACAGATTTGTAGTATCTCTTCATTTATTCTAACAATATAATCTTATTGGGTTTAAAGCCTAATCAGCTCTTTAACTTCACCCAAGATCCAATTTTTTTTCATTTTCCATATTAATTATAGTCAAGAACCCTATGTTGCAGTATTTTTTTTTTTTTCTACATAATCAGTATTAATATTTATATTTACCTATCATTATCTAAGTTTTGTTTAGTTTTTGAAGATCCTTATAATACATTTACCTCATATCACACGACCATATCTCACACGCTGTAATGATATTATTGCGACTTTGAACCATGTCTTTTTTCATTGTACGTAGTTGGTTTCCAACGGGAAATTCAAAAGCATCGACCATAGAGCCATAGCCAGCCATATCGGGCCGAGGATTTCTGTAGCATGCTTCTTCTCAGGACCCGTTATGAATGAAGCCAAGATTTATGGACCCATTGATGAATTGATATCAGAAGAAAATCCAGCTATTTACAGAGAGGTTATGTTGAGTGAATATTTGATGAAATTTCTTACTACTGGTTTGGATAAATATCGTGCTCTTGATTATTACAAGCTCTGAATATATGTCCATATATGGTCATAACTAGAAAATTTACATTTATTTGTTGAATGAAATTGTGTAGTTGTAAACTTATTTTCTGTGACATTATACTTTCAATAATGTAATATATTTTGTAATTGTTTTGAGTTTGATTGTATTTGAAATGTGAAGTATTAATAAGTAGAATATTGAAAAACATTTCTATGTACTATGAGAAGATCTAAGTTCAAAGTTTCGGTATAACATAAAATTGATATCATGAACTGCTATATTAGTTGTGTTGTATGAAGAATATGATATGAAATAAACACGCGCTATAGATACTGAAAGATTCCTAATAAATAACAGTAAAATTATATAAGTAAAATTATATAAAAATATTTAGACGTCACTAATTACTAATTTGTTATACTCACAAACACATAGTTACATGCATGAAATATGAGTAACACATGAAACATAACATTGTTTTTGTACTTAAATTCGTAAACCAATGAATAAATAAGACTTATTGGTTATTAAGTATAAGTTATACTTATAAATTCGAAGAATAATAATAAATATCATTTTATATATGTTATTGTTTCTGTCAATATTGTTGGGTTATATTCAACATTTTAAATATGATTTGATGTTAGTAGATTTTTACAAACAAAAATGTAAATGTTGCAGTATATGAAATTTATTTTGAAAGACACATTGCATGTATCAATCTATATCTATCTATCTATATTTATATCTATCTATACTACTATAAAAGTATGGATAAATTGTGTTGTTTCTTCCCATTGTGAATTGACTTTTTTATCCTCATTTATCATAATAATATAATTATTATATTATAACTAATAAATGAGATTGATATCTAATTATAATAATAATAGAATTATTATATTATAACTATTAAAAATCATCATGTCTATTCATTTATTCAATTCAATGCTAATAAATGATATTGTTATAAATGGTCACCATGTCCGTTCCCTTATTCAATTCAATGTTATCATTATATATATATATATATATTGTCTCTTTACTTGCTATTCACTATTTAATTTTATAATATTCATCTTCCTAATAAATGATATTATTTTTATATTATATAGCAATATAATGCTTATTATAAATAATATTATTATTATTATATATATATATATAAATTGTCTTGTTATTCACTATTTAATTTTGTAACATATACATTTTTCTAATAAATGATATTATTTTTATTACTATTATATATATTGTCTCTTCACTTGCTATCCACTATTTAATTTTGTAACATTGATATAATTATTATATTATAACTATTAAAAATCATTCATGTCCATTCACTTATTTAATTCAATGCTTATTATAAATATTAATATTATTATATATAAGTATGGATAAATATGGTTGTTTCTTTTCATTGTGAAATGATTTTTTTATCCTCACTTATAATAATAATATAATTATTATATTATAACTAATAAATGATATTGATATCTAATTATAATAATAATATAATTATTATTATAGCTATTAAAATCATCATATATGTTCATTTATTCAATTTAATGCTAATAAATAATATTGTTATAAATAGTCACCTGTCCATTCACTTAGTCAATTTAATGTTATTATTATATATATAAATATTATCTCTTTACTTGCTATTCACTATTTAATTTTGTAACATACATTTTTCTAATAAATGATATTATTTTTATTACTATTATATATATATATATATATATATTGTTTCTTCACTTGCTATCCACTATTTAGTTTTGTAACATTGATATAATTATTATATTATAACTATTAAATATCATCATGTCCATTCCCTTATTTAATTCAATGCTTATTATAAATAGTAATATTATTATTTATATAAATATTGTCTCTTTACTTGATATTCATTGTTTAATATGGTAACATCGATTTTTCTAATAAATGATATTATTTTTATACTATATATCAGTATAATACTTATTATAAATAATGATATTATTATATATATAAATATTGCCACTTTACTTGCTATGTACTATTTCATTTTGTAATATACGTTTTCCTAATAAATGATATTATTTTTATTACTATTATATACATATATATTGTCTCTTCACTTGCTATCTATTATTTAATTCTGTAACATTAATACAATTATTATATCATAACTATTACAAATCATCATGTCCATTCACTTATTCAATTCAATGCTTATTATTAATATTATTATTATATATATAAATATTGTCTTTTTACTTGCTATTCACTATTTAATTTTGTAACATTCATTTTCCTAATAAATGAAATTATTTTTATATTATAAATCATCATGTCCATTCACTTATTCAATATAATGCTTATTATAAATAATAAAATTATTATTATATATATAAATATTATCAATTTACTTATTATTCACTATTTAATTTTATAACATACATTTTCCTAATAAATGATATTATTTTTATTATTATTATATATACTGTCTCTTCAATTCATATTCACTATTTAATTTTGTAACATTGATCACTTTTTTATTTATAAATATTTTAATTATAATAATATTTTCTCATAATATCAATATTCATGTTTCAGTTTTAATTGGCCACCGGTTACTTTTCTGCTTCATGTGGCAAATTCAATATCTATATCAATTCATTTTTAGGTAAAATGGCCTCCTGTCAATCCATTTCAACAAATTAGTTCCTGAAAATCCAGAATCTTCCATGCAAACATAGATTTATCAATTACAAATTAGTTCTTATTTATAGTTAATGCATGGTAAATTAATCATATTCTCCACTTAAGTCTTTTTTATCACATTTTGATATAGTTGAGCTAAGACCTAAGCACCTATGTTAATAAGTAAACTAAATAAAATATAAAAATTATTAACTGAGAAAATAAAAATAAGAATTTATGTTAAAACAATGGAGATTTTATTATTTGGTCGTAGATAACAATCAAAGTGGTATTCTATTAACATATACAATCTTATTTTACTATTATCATATTATTTATATATATTTTTCTAACATAATATTATATCATATAAAATTTTGTACTAAAAATTAATAAAAATACAGTAAATTACGTGCAATGCACGTTCATTTTGCTAGTTGAAGTTAAATACATGTACTATGAGTAAAAGTGTGATAAACTTATTTTCAAATATTTTGTACGCTCAAATACAATGTACCAATTTATATAGATTCATCTAACTAATCTTGAAAAATACAATAATCATGGTCTTTAATCCGTTATGTCTTCTTTCACATGCTATAAAAAGTGGTTCAATTCAATATCAGACAGAATTTCAAGAGTTTTATCGTCCATTTTGTATTCCATTTGATCTTTGGAATGCATATTTTACTTCGTCTTATTACTAACATGTAAATATTATGGATGCATGTGTAACACTTATATAAATTGTTATGGGCATTAATATGACACTTATTTCTTATAATTAAGTTCGTTATTGAACTTTTTAAATTTAGCATCTTAATACAAATTTTTCCTAGGATCATCTTTGGACACAACAATTTAATAGGCTCCCTAGTGGATTCATCAAAATCTTATTCAAATTAGAATGTTGCATATCAATCCTGTCGATCACCTGATTATATTCCGTATAATTATATATATATATATATATATATTATCTGCACAACAAAAAGATACGAATCAGTTGTATTGCCACACAATAATAATTAAAATATTGCAAAATTTTTAAAAGGTCTCAATAATGAACATATTCTGACTTCATAATGATAGTGAAATGTAATTTGGATTCTCCACTTGTTTTATACAAAAGCAAGCCATCTTAATATTCTTGATTTGAAAGATATCGGAAAAATATATGATAAGGTCCTTTATTTTAAAAAATTTATATATGGGGAGAAAAGGTAACGGGCACAATAGCTATATATAGCTGAACAATTAATTAAATCAAAAGTTAAATTAGTGGGAAATGAATAATTATCCATTATCAATCAACTATTCAACTATACACAATTATGTAAATTATAATATCGAATGATTCTTAAATTATGAATATTATAAATATATGTGGACCAAAAAATAATACCCTACCAATAACACCACCACAAAACATGCAATATTTTATGTTAAAGATACAAATAAAAGCCTAAATCACTAACAATTTAAGTGCAAGTAACAGCATATTCCATTTCATCTTTTTTTTTTTATGACAAGGGAACCCGCAGCCGCTGCCGTTAGGTGCGCACTGGGTAAACCCCGCTCTTGTGCAATAGCCTGCAAACCACACAAGAGAGGTAAACCAGCCTAGGTTGCCCATAGCTGACAGGCTCACAGTAGAGAAGGCAAATAGACATTCCCACAGTGGGATTCGAACCCGTGACCTAGGCCACAAGTTCAAATGTCCTTACCAACTCTACCAGGGGTTGCCCCCTATTCCATTTCATCTTGATTCTCACCTCAACTGTAGTTTTCATCCTTAGGGAATTTCTGAAAAAAATCGTCACATATTCCTTCGATTTCGCATAAAAAATACATGGAATATGAACAAGAACATGATACCACCAACATGTAATAAGAATCAAAAAGATATGATTATCTCTTCTATATCTAAGGCAAAGCTAGAATTGCAGTAGAACAAGAAACACACAGTAGGTAGCTATGGGGGCTAACGGGTTTTACTTGCGTTACAAGCCTCACATTCTTATGGTTTTCGCTCAGATTGGATATACGTTTATGTACATCATAACGGATGCTTCTTTCAAACACGGGATGAACCCTTTCGTTTATGTCACTTATCGCCATTTTGTGTCTGCCTTCTTGTTGCTACCGTTTGCCTACTTCATGGAAAGGTATGCAAATTATAGAAACTATGGTAATTTTTCAAACCTCGGGATGATTTTTGTAATTAACCTCGTGTATATATATATATATATATATATATATATATATATATATATATATATATGTAATTTACCATTAAATCAACATCGACCGGTCGGAGCCCGGAGGACTAATATTTCATCTGAAAAAAATGCAGAAAAATAAGGCCAAAGCTAACATTGGCTCTATTCTTGGAGATTTTCATTCTTTCGCTTCTCGGGTAAGATTTTCAACGTATCGCATTATGCTTATAAGTACCAGAATCACAAATCTATAACTTTAAACCCTTCGATTATCGCAGGGTGAGTTTAACCCTGAACATGTATTTCACAAGCTTGAACTACACGTCTCCAACTCTACTAGCATGCATGGTCAACACTATAGCTTCATTGACATTTATACTAGCAGTTATACTCAGGTAAAATCAAATTATCCCACAAATTAGATTATGAAATTAAGCATTATATATACTTAGCATGGATTTACATGCAGAATGGAGATTGTGAACATTCGAAGCCCTCGTGGGATCGCCAAAGTTCTTGGAACTGGAGTGTCCTTAGCTGGTGTAATGACAATGACATTGTACAAAGGACCTGCTTTGAAGAATGTAGGACATGCCCTTATTCATATAGGAGGCGGCTCATCGGTTATCCACGAGAACTGGTTAAAGGGCTCCCTTCTTACTATTGCAAGCTGTGTTACATGGTCTATATGGTACATTATGCAGGTTTTTACCCCGATTCTTACAAGCTATAGCACTATTATTCGGTAATTACCACCGAAGATTTGTTAATTAGAAAGACAAATCCTTGTTAGATTCTAATAAATGGGAACATTATAAGGAGGAAAGTTGTAATATGCTTTTAACGACGAGACATTAGAAACACGAGTGAGTTGAGGTTTGAATGAGGTCAACATAAAACGTAACTCGAAATAATTTCCCTCGGTACAAATATAAATGATTTAGCTCGTAGAACGAGGGTTCATTAAATCAAGGCGAGAATCACCTGTAAGCCTAAGTGGTTCGTAGAATGATTATAAACTGCAATTGGGTCCCCAAGCTACCTACGTACCTTTTGAAAGGATCAAGTATAAACGTAGTTCAAGGTGTTTGTTAGGTTCATATTCGAATTATCTTTAGCTCAATTTATAATACGTAGAATCGTACTATCAGATCTATTTGAAGTCATAAGATGTAGGACGAGTTATCAGTATTCTGTATCTCTCCCCTGTGTATGTTGTGGTTAGCTCTATTTATAGAAATGACATGTTGTACAGATGGCAGGAGTGCACGTGTGGTGTACCGTACACGTGTCTTTGATATGTGGATTGGATTATTCGGGTCATGTTATACTCGATCTGGTCCGTAATAAACCCGCTGGTTTAGTAGTGTTATGTATATATACAGGGTCATAAGAACGTTATTAGGAAGAACGACCCATGACTTGATATATTTCTTTATATCAATAAGCTTACAAAATATATACTTTGTACAAATAATAGCAACAAACTTACGGGTCGTTAAAAATGCAGGCGTATACTTTGAAACGATATCCAGCCCAGCTTTCACTTGCTACATGGATTAACTTTGTTGGAGCAACACAATCAGCTGTTTTTACACTTATTGTGGAACACAAGAAATCAGCATGGATTATCGGTTTTAACGTTGATCTCTGGTCGACTTTATACGGGGTAAGTTTTCAACAATATGATAATATCAACAATGAAAATTCAATAGATTTGAACTAATATCACAACTATTGA
Source organism: Verbascum thapsus (assembly GCA_963669365.1). NCBI lineage: Eukaryota > Viridiplantae > Streptophyta > Magnoliopsida > Lamiales > Scrophulariaceae > Verbascum > Verbascum thapsus. The sequence goes on from OY770115.1 coordinate 4,153,862, forward strand.
AATAGGGTGTTGTTATCTCTGGCATAATCACATTCATTCAACTCTGGTGCACAGAAGAAAAGGGGCCTGTTTTTGTGACAATGTTTAATCCACTTTCGACGTTGCTAGTTGCAATTTTGTCGTATTTTGTGCTTGGCCAAAAGCTCTATATCGGAAGGTAAACTATATTATAGACGTTTTCATGCCCACAAAAATCGAAATTTTAGTGCCCTGATTGTATGCATACTTGTGATATTTGCAGTATAATAGGGGGAATTATTGTCATTATGGGGCTCTACTTGCTCTTATGGGGAAAAGAAAACGACGAAACACAGATAAAACCGAAAGAGAATGAAGACCCAAAGACACTGATATTCACTTCAGATGAAAATAGTTTAAAAGGCGAACCATAGAAGCTTATTGATCGATGTTTTGTACACAAATGAATACGATATGTATTTAGCGTGGTCAAGAAAACGAGGATCGAAATCGAACATGGCTTCAACTCTAAGCATTAAACTTTCTTACATCTTAACAAAGTAAAAAACAAGAAAGAAATTCTGTCTTCCTTTGTTGTTTACAATAATACATTGCCCTTCAAATCGAAAAATTAACATTTATCTAATATTCGTTATGTGGAGACTGCAAACACAGTAACACAATTAGTTCAAGATAAAATCAAACGGGATCTAATTAATATTCACAAGCATGAGTATACGAACATATCTCAATTGCAATAAAGATTTATCCAAATCATCGATATATGCATTAGATCAAGCAGCAGGAGGCCTGAGAATGAGGTCTTGAGATGTATCAAGAGTACATGGTGGTAAATAATGCCACATTGGCACAAAACCGTAGCTTGGAAACATCGCCATTTTCTTATCGCCAGTCTGATGAAGTGGTGAATTTACTGGCATGCCCCCAGTAGAAGAAGTGTTCATGGTTTTCATTTGTTGCTCTATCCTTTGTTTATCTGCCTTAAGTACCAACTTCTCTTCACGAAGTTCATTCTTCTCGTCCTGTTTCAGAGAAAAATAGACCAAAATAAGTTTGAAAAACCCGACATCTTATAAGCAAAAAGAGCTTATAAACTCTTGAAATAAGCTTAGCTAAACACCCTCAATCTCGTTTTTTAACCTTCAGAGTTTTGATCTCTTCGAGAAGCCTTTCGTTCATCTCTTGGTACTCTTTGGATTCATTTTGTAGCTGCTTTAGAATTCTAATGGCATCACTAAGTATGGCCGATTTGTCAGTTTTCACAGGCCTTCCAGGTTCCAGAATAGCAGACAATTCTGAGAATCTGCATTTTTGAACAAAAAATATTCCATCAACTAAACACCATTTGTAGTACACAGGGTGCTCAAATTGTCCAAAGCAACACAAGATTAAGTAAAACAACAATTATTATAGAAAAGCTTGCATCGATCAAAGACTATAGTATTTTTTCTTTACTACCTTTCGTTCAGTTTTTCTCTTCTCATTCTCTCACGGCATGCTTTTGTTCCTACCGCAGCATATGGATCATTACGACCCCTGTAAAGTAGCACAATCACAAAGAAAAGTTGGTATAAAACAACAATCAATATATATATATATATATATATATACTCGTCTTTTTTAACAAAGAAAACATATAAACACGAGCCTTCTTCACGAAAATTCAATAGTTACCTCTTTTTGGGACATTCTCTTTCTGCAGAATCACTTACACGTGATGTAGTTTCACTAAGTGTAACATCTGTGGCAACGTTCACACTGGCAATAACATGATCAAACATATCAAACAATAGACTTAAAATCATTCATTTTCCATTCAATTTACTCATAATCTTCAATATCAAACAAGCCCCTGAAGTTGGATCAAATTATATGTTTTTCAAATTACAATATCCTAAAAATCCACACTACAAACCATTTACATCCAAATACCTTTTTATTCAACTTCACTTTTTCAATCCCAGTTGCTTTCAATCACTATATCCATCATTTCACGATCGATCAATAATCAATAACTTTATAATTTAAGCTTTATTTTAAATCCATCATAAGTCAATCAATTTTTTATCCACATCTTTTACAATTTCCAATCATTTTCATATAAATATAGTTGTTTGCGTTTCTCCATAAATTTTCAAAATCGTAACTCAAAAACATAAACAAACATAGCCTAAACCTTACAAGTCAATGCAAAACATGAACTTAAGCTGAGATTAAAGTGCACAGAGCTAAAAAAATTAAACAGAAAAAACAACAGCTAATCGAATCAATTAAGCTACTCACTTCGATTTCTGCAACTGATTGTTCCAATAAAGATCGATCGGCTGCGAAACATCGTCTAAGAGGCCGCTGTAATCGATCGAATCACACCAGAAGTTCTCAGTGAATGAATCAACGTGATGATTATTCATACTCATAATCGAACAAAGCTGGTTGATTTAATTTTCGATTTGTAATCAGTGATAAAAAAAAATTAAATTATTTATTTGTAGTTTGTTTGATCAATGTGGTGACATGATTTGATGGTGAAATATTCAGGGAGAAAAATTAAATATGCCGCGGGGCGGGGAGAATGAGCCAGTGAGGAGGTGACACGTGGACAATTAAATGAAAATTATTGGATTAGAACTTAGAATTATTGGCAAGTTGCTGCATAATAGTATTGTCAAAAAGGTGTTGAAAATTGAACTTGGAAGTATTGACTTTGGATTGGATGAAAAATGAAACTTATCCAATTTGGCTCATTAAAAAATTTAAATACTCTTATGTCATAATCAAAGTTTAGAATGAGCAAACTCAATAGTAATATCAAAATTCAGAATTTTTTTTTTATTTCCAAACATAGAAAATGATGAGAATAAATATATATATATATATATATATAATTCTACATCCTTCTGTAGAAAAATATAAAATTGTAATTTGACCCACAACTTTAAGGTATGCCCACATTGGGTCAAGCCAGGTTTGAACTATGGATTGGGCTTTTATCGGACCAATTAGATAATTCATACTAAGCTGGAAAAATGGGTTGAGCCTAATGGGTAGAGTTTTGGATCCATTTGGGTCATAAGATTTATTTTTGGGTTTATTCTATGTCCAAAAAGGGTTTATTTTGGGTTTGTTTTGGATCCATTTGGGTCATAAGATTTATTTTTGGGTTTAATTCTATGTCCAAAAAGGGTTTATTTGATTTGTTTTGGATCCATTGGGGTCATAAGATACATATAACACACTTTTACACATACTATACACTAAAGATGTCAAATGGGCCGGGCCGGCCCGCCGGGCCGCGACCCGTGGGTCGTCGTGGGCCGGGCAGGACCGGCCCACAAAATTTCATGGGCCGGGCCGGGCCGGGTCATTAATTTTCGTGGGCCGGCCCGGCCCACTACGGCCCAGCCCAGCCCACTTAATTTCAAATATCATTTTTGGAGTTTAAATAATCAAAGTCACTTCTAGTCCAATGGTAAGTTTAGAAGAAATTTTTTGAGGGGGCTAGGGTTCGAATCCTAGCCCCCTCAAAATGCCTTTTTTTTTTTTTTTTTTGTGGGTTGAATGGGTTAATTTGGCCAAAATGGTGAATTGAGAATGAGATATTAATGATGTTTATTAAATATTTAGTTTAAACAAAAAAAATATAATTTTTCATAAAAAAATTATCGGTGCGGGCCGGCCCGGCCCGGCCCATGAGAAAAAATTCAAGTGGGCCTGGGCCGGGCCGGGCCGGGCCCATGCCGGGCCGGCCCACGAAAAAAAATTGACGGGCCGGCCCGTCATGGGCCTGGGCTGGGCCGGGCCGGGCCGGCCCATTTGACATCACTACTATACACATTTATACACAGCTCATCTTTATACAAAACCCCTTTTACACAATAACACATGTTTATACACAAATTTAAACACACACCATATATTTTCGCATATATCATATTTTTACATACAATGTACAATGGATAAGGACTTATTAAGCCATGGGCTTAGACATGTTCGGGCCAAAAATAGATGAAAATGTTCATAAAGTATCTGACAAAATAACTGCAGAGTCGTAAAGAAATCTAGTCGAGTCGAATAAGTTGTGTTCAATATATTTGCATTATTATCAATCTTTAAGACTTATGTTGAGTACGGTTTGTTTGTTAATAGAGTCAAATTCAAACGAGATATAATCAAATCAAATAAGAATCGAGCTCAAACATTTTGATTTTTTAAATTTGGTTTAATATGCTAATGAATCAAGCTCAAACAAACTTTTATATGATCGATCTTATTGAGTTGTTTGATTTGTATTTCATACATGAATACAACCATTGATAATGAAAGAAATTTTTGTGTTTGATTCATGATTATAAGAGTTGAAAAGGCTGAATATATTAACTAATACAATAGTTGTATTGTCCACATCACAAACCTATCAAGCACTAGTTTATGCATTTGGAGTGCTGTTGTTATTTAAAATACAAGATAAAAATAATATTTTGAAATATAAGGTACAAAATGAGCATCAATGGACAATGAACACACAAAAAAAGATTATAAATTGGAGTTTGGTAGTTAAGGCCTAATTAAGTTAATTATTATGCAGCCTGGAAAAGTTTGACAAAAAGTAGAGCCATTATAGAACTTTCCTTCAGTTTGGTAATCTGTCATTATGCTAATTAGAATCTACAATTGTGAGGGGTCCCCTCTATGAAGTATGAAATATGACCCCCTCCCACACAATATAAGGATGAAATTAGGATATAATTATTTGATATTTGATTCGAGATAGATTGCTCGAGAGTATGTATAAACATTTGATGTTAATATAAAAGATATGTATAAACAAATTTTTATGATTAATAAAATTTGAGACATGATTCAAATTTCAAGGTCGATTCAATAAGTTGTTTGAGTTCGATTAGTATTCGTCTACATTCAGTAAGGAGAACGAGAGGCCTGATAGTGACATCGACAACCCCTCAAACTATTTTGAAAAAATAGCCCACAAATTTTTAATATGTAAAGTTTTGCTTCTAATCAGAATCCAAAATTTATCGAGTTTTTCACCCTTTTTAGAACTTGGAGAAGATTCGAACTTCTTCCTAACTTCATTAAATTTGGTTTGAGTTTGATACAATTAATAATCGAATCATACTTAAATTTAATTATTAAAACTTTATAAAAAAATCAAATAAATTTAAATAATACTTATTCAATTCAACTCATTCATACTTAATTTTGAAGCCTGTGCCTCCAATCTCCATCCATCACCAAACACACTCATACTTTTAGGCAGAAAAAAAAAAGGATATTTATCATTTTATTCAATCATTAAAATTTTAAAAAAATCAAATTTAAAAACAAAATAAAACAAAAAGTAATGGAAAAAGAAAAAAGAAAAGCTGTGAAAAGCAATGATGCATACAATCATAACTTCAAGTCAAATTTAGATTTTAGATACTTGTGGTCCAACTCCAACCAGCCTCCCAATTTGTCATATAATGAATAATAATAATCCCCAAAAATAAATATACTAAAAGCCATCAAAAAAGAATTAAATTCCTTTTTCTTCACTACTATATATGACAACAATCTTTTAACCTCTGAAACAAATATATTAACTACATTTTCCTGTAACTAAAAAAATTTTAAAAAAAAAAACACTAATTAATTAACATTTAACACCAAAAAAATAAAAATTCAAAAAAAAAAAAAACTATTTTCCTTATTGCTCTAATTCAACTGGTTGAACTTGAACTGCACTTCTTGAACCAAATGAAAAAAATGATCTCTTAATTCTGCTGCTTGAACCTTCATTAGGACTAATTACTTCATTAATCTCCATTTTATTCCTCTGTATAATCTCTTGTACAGCTAAATAAAGCTGTGTATCTGCTGCTGAGTCCATAGAAAATGATCTTCTAATGGGTTGAACTACAAATTGTTCATCTTTCTGGCGATTATCGATGCACTCATCTCCCATACTTGAAATGTGGTTGAATTTTTTACCTTTCTTTCTTGAAATCTTCGGTTTTGGCGAAGAACTGGTTGTCAAAAGCTCGTTTGAGTTCGAGTTTTCTGGAATTCTCGATAAGGGTTGATGGGTTTCTGATTCGATTTCGATCACGACGTAATCTTCTTCTCTACCTGTGAAATTATCGGCGTTGAGATTTGGATCTTGTGGGTTAGGGCCCGGATCGACGATTTGAGTGAGATGAAACCTTGTACGACAGGTGTTCGACGAAATGCTTGTTCGACAAAGAGGGCAGTTCGCGTTGTTCTGCAGCCACACATCTATGCAATCGACATGAAAAAAATGGGCACAGTTTGGGATTACTCGAAGCTTTTCATCATCTTGAAACTCGTTCAAACAAACTGCACATTCTGAAGATGATTTCTCGAAAACTTCGTGATTTTTACTGAATTTCGAGATTGGTATTGATCTTATTACAGCCTCGTCTAGGCCTCGATTTTCGACGGCTGGCGAATAAACCATCAAGGGTTCGTCAACACGACGACGTCTCGAGAACGAGAATCGTCTCAACAGATCGATTCGGTGCCAATTCAAACAACATTTGATCACAAATATGTAGTAGCTAACAAGCAAAAAAGCTGTGGCCAAAATGCCTATAATGGCAACAGCTATAATCGGGAAGCTGTTGTGGGTCGAATGGTGCCCGAATAACGAACCGGGCGGGGCCGTGACCGGAGAAAGAGATTCAGATTCATGGGAATATAGTCTTTGGGTCATAAGATCCATTGAAGTGGGGAATCTATTAGTGTTTGATGAAAACATATGAACATGTTAGTTTTGCATTTGGGTTTTGAATAGAAAGAAATCTATAAGATTTGAAATTTAATGTTGTAATAGAAAAGAGTACATAAAATGCTTAGAGAAGAGGGAAATGGGAGGGACCAAAATGAGAAAATTTAGGTGGATTAAATGCTTCTACTATTGGAGAAGACAAGGGGAAAATGTTTGGGATGTGAATGTGATTTAATGTAATATTTATTTTTTTTTTTGGTGAGAAAAAAGAGGAAAATGTAAAGAAAGTTTATACATGGTTGGTGAATTTCATAGTGTGTAATAAGAAAACAATTTGTTTGGTAAGAAATTATTTGTTTATAGAAAACCCTTTTTTTTTTCTAGTTCAGACTCGATTTAGTTAAAAAATAATTATTTAGTTTATGTGTTTATAAAATTGATCGTATAATATAATATTTTATACTGTTGAATGTATAAGAAAATAAAATTGTGGCAGTGAGATGGAAAAATAAATTAAAAATAAATAAGTATTTTTAGTGTATAGAGTGGACTAGAAGTCCACCGGCCAAAGTATGGTTGATGTCAACAAGCATATGGGCATAGATATTGAATGTGATTTATGTTGGTTGCAATATAATAAGGTGGTCCATTTTTTAAGTTTATATATATAGCTTAAGATCGTGGTCCAACCTAGGCTACAAACTTTTGAATTTTTTTTTATACCAACAATAGTAGAAATTGATGTTTAAACCACCAAAAACGAGTTGAACAATAGTATATAACTTTCTATATATAAATACTATATAGTACATAAGTATAAGTATGTAATATTTCTTATTACACGCATGATTTATATTAAGATGTCGAGAAAAAATTGAAGATTTTCTCAATCAACGTCCTGATTAACTTTTGATGCTTATATGTATACACATTCGTACAGTTCCTGACTTTCTATGTATACACATTTGCACATATGTACGTATAACACTAAAAATTACAATTATATTTATAATATATATGAATTATCCCAGTTGTCAATGGAACATTATCTTCGAGATACAAAAATGGTAACTTAATTGTAAACTAGTTACGCTTAATCAAAATATTTTCATAATGTACTCTTATACTACCATGTTTTAGCAAAATGATCTCTATACTATCTATATCACACGATAAGTAAATAAAGAATCGACCCAATTCAAATTTCTAATGTATTAATGCCAATCTTGTGTTAGAACATATTTTTCTCTAATTATTTCTTTATACCTCTCACTATATATGTACTTTATTGTAACTCAAATATATGTCAATAAAAAAGATTATTGGTAACCTAACACATTTAGAAAGAGTGGGGTGTCTCATCTATTATAACTTGTTACCAAAACTTTAGGTTATTGCCCAAAATTGAACTTGCTTCACGTGGATATGATGGCACTTAAGCATGCAAGAACTTGTTATAAAACACAAAAATTCATTTGAAAGTTCATTATAAAACCATCATTTTTAGGAGTCCTGAAAATGATTGATTACAACGACTTCCTACTTTGGTCATTTTAGTAGTCATATAAAATTAAATTATTACATTAAATGTAGCTAGAAATAAAATATTTCTATAAAAGGTACAATGTTGTTGTCACGAACAAATTAGAACGTGATAGTCGGGGTGTATAATTTGTGTGTATCTTAGATCTTAGATCACATACAATACAGTACATTTTATTGTGTGAAAAAGATAAATATAATATAATTAGAAACTGTCTCGAGGGAAGTAGATAAATTATTAGATCTTATCATAATTGCTTTATAAATAAAGCCAAGATTGTTGGCAAAAGATTAATAATCTTATCATTGGCGCCTAATCCATCCTTAATCATTGCAATAAAGTTCTCAATGCATATGTAAGTAAGTACGTAAATTACATAATGTAACTCATTGTTGAATTATAGTGTCATAGTAATAAAATCTTTTTGAATTACAATCAAATTTTAAAAATTATATTTAACTCTGGTTTATTTGTTAAGCGAATCGAACTTGAGTACTTTAATTATTTTATATATAATTTTACTAAATTTTACTAATGAAGCCGAGCTCGAACTGAATTTTGAAACTTATTAAACACAAATAAATTAATTTTGTAAGTTATTGAACCGAGCTCTATCTTTTAACGAGCAACACAAATTAAGTATCAAATATTTTAATTCAATTTAGTGGTACATTGTTGTTAACAAAACTTTATTTTTATAAATAAAATTAAGCTCGATTCACATGGATATGATGGCATTTAAGCATGCAAGAATTGGTTATTGTACACAACAAATTTGTAATTCTGAAAATCAAGAAACACAAAAATTGTGACAAATGAAATTTATATGGATCAAAAATAAAATATGGGGTACAAATCTCTATTCTAATCCTCTGATTCTTCCTTCAAGAATGTGTTGACTTGAATATTGGAGTTGACTTTGCTTCTTTGATCTCCAACGTTGACTTGAATGTTTATAACGTTAATTCGAGGGCTTGGCAGCTTAATCTCGGATCAAACATTGAATTTGATATGGAATTTGAAATCTTCAAGGTTGACTTTGTGACTTTGATCTTCCTTGAATTTGATTTGAATTTCTATAACGTTAATTCGTAGGTTTAGCACCGTAATTACGAATCAAACGCTATAATTTGATGAATATCTTCAAGAACGCCTTGAATATCGCCTAGAACGCCTTGAGTCTCGCCTAGAACGCCTTGAATATTTGAAGAACCTTCGTAGAGAAAATTTGAAGAGCTTCCTTCGTCTTCTCTAACTTTTTGATTGAGCTTCTGTGTGTGTAATTTATGAACTTCAAAGGACCCTATTTATAGGTGTAGGATGGAAGAGTTATGGATAATTTGGAATCCATTGATAATTATCCATTTAATTTAATAAATAATTATCATAATTTTGGAGCCATTTGATTGGCTGATAGAAAATCTAGATAGATCTTCTAGATATTATCCAAAAATCAACTTGATTTGATAATTATCCATAAATTAACTTAAATAGATAAATATCATTTGTCGTAGACGACTTTTGATTGGTCAATATTTCCACGTGGCATGATTTTATTGGTTGCAAAATTTCAATATCTACAAATGCCCCCTTGAGACTCGTTCACGGAAGTTTGGTTATTTCAAAGCATACTTCGTAGTGGATGAGTCGCAACGTCTCAACATAAAAATCATGCCTTAAGAATAGCTTCGTCTTGTGCTTCTATACCACGAAAGTCTTTCCTACAGTTTGGTGTCTCCTCGAAAACACTTTGTTGGCTTCCATCGCAAGTTGTTTGTGTTACAACGAGATTAACATGCCTCCATGTCAAGATGTGATCTTCATTTCAAAATTCTTTTTAATGAGTGATGTCACTCCATCGAGAGAATATGATTTGATTTGAATTTATGACTGAACTTAGAAAAGTCTAAGTTGCCTACGTACCCTAAGAAAAAGGGATCAAGTCATAACGTAGTTCAATTTTTTTTTATAGAGGTGCCATACTTAGTTTATACTCTTCAAGGCTTGGAGTACATGATTTGGTTGGACTTGTAGACATTTTATACTCGTGTCAAGGAGAATTTCATTTGATTTGATTTGACTTGTAGACCTTTTATGCTCGTGTCAAGGAGGGCTTCATTTGATTTGATTTGACTTGTAGACCTTTTATGCTCGTGTCAAGGAGGACTTCATTTGATTTGATTTGACTTGTAGACCTTTTATGCTCGTGTCAAGGAGAACTTGATTTGATTTGATTTGACTTGTAGACCTTTTATGCTCGTGTCAAGGAGGGCTTCATTTGATTTGATTTGATTTGATTTGTAGACCTTTTATGCTCGTGCCAAGGAGTACTTCATTTGATTTGATTTGACATGTAGACCTTTTATACTCGTGTTAAGGAGTGCTTCATTTGATTTGATTTGACATGTAGACCTTTTATACTCGTGTCAATGAGTGCTTCATTTGATTTGATTTGACTTGTAGACCTTTTATGCTCGTGTCAAGGAGGGCTTCTGATATGAATATTATTAGCAATATTTTATTTCCTTTTATGTCTTTTTATATTATAGTTTGTTTCCTTTTTATTAGGATTTGAATCTGATAACTTTCCTTTTATCAAGATTCAAATCTGATTGTTTTCCTTTTTATTAGGTTTCCTTTTTGTTTTAGAAGTTTCCTTAGTTACTAGGTCTTATTTTAGTAGGACACTAGATATGGAAAGATATCCTTTTCTATAAGGAGTCTTACCAAATTAGGACTTTTGTTTTAGCCTATAAATAGGCTTTGTTTTTCATTAATAAAATTAGAGAATATTTTTGATTAAAATCCGTGAGTTTATTCTCTCGTCGTTCTTTAAGAACTTTTGAACTTATCGGATTTTATATCCGTGGCGTTCGTTCCCGACTTATCAAGCGGCAATCCATACCGTTTGTGGCGTCATCATAATTTCGTTCTGAGGTTCGTCTTCATTGACTTCATCGGGTCGAGGTCTTCTATACCAAGGTTCGTTGTCGCAATCGAATTCTGGAAGCCCTACAGGCAGTTATCTCCTATTTGAGGTAGAAGTTTAACTATTTCAAATAGAAAGTATCTTTGTTTTTTTTGTTGTTTTTCTTTATTGTGTTTTTAATTTTTTCGGATTTTGTCCGAAGATTATCTTTTTTCTTTCTAGTTAAATTTCGTAGCTGTAGGTCGTTCCAAAAAAAAAAAAAAAAACGAAAAAAAAAAAAAAAAACGAAAAAAAAAATTGAAAAAAAAAAAAAAAAATTTGAAAAAAAAAAATTCTCAATTATTTGCAGATGGACATTAAAAATTCGATGGAAAGTTTTCCTCAATATATAATAGGAGGAGTTGACTTTAAGTTCATCGTTGATGGGCTCAAGGCTGAGATGAGAAGGTTGGTAAGAACTGAATTTGAGCGACTCAGAATGGATCGGTATGAGAGCCAACTCAAGAGAAGGGATAGTTTTCGTTCAAATACACAAGCTTTGGAACATGCTTCGGAACGTGCTTGGAAACATGCTTCGGAACGTGCTTGGGAAACATACCAACGGAAAAAGAATGAGTGGCAAGCCAAACAAAAATCAAAGATGGAACACAAACAAGAGACAAGCCACCATAAAAACCAAAACGATGGATCAACGATGGAACACAACGAAGAGATGAACCACCATAACAACCAAGACGATAAAGGTTCTGACCCTGATGAGATGCCACCATTGGAGGATTCGAGTGAGGGGTGTATATCTAATGATGCCTTGACTTTGGTTTCGAAAAGAACATTGAGCGAACACGTGATGGTGGTTGAAGATAATGTAAGTAATGTGACTATCCATGATGATAATTGCCCAAATATTGCTAACACATCTACCGTGGAAAAATTAGACATATTTGTTTTGGAACAACCTAAACCATGCAAGCTACAATGGATCAATGATAGTGGTGAGACAAAAGTGAATGAACAAGTGATTGTTGCACTAACACCTCAACAAGTTTATGAAGATCAAATGAGGGTAAAGAAAAAGAGTGAGCCAAAGCACGTGGGTGAACAAAATTTCAATGGTATTCATGTTAAATTTCAACAACGCATCGACGATACTGCATACAAATGACGCCTTGGATTTGAGGACAAATCCCTTTCAAGAGGAGGGGAATGATATGAATATTATTAGCAATATTTTATTTCCTTTTATGTCTTTTTATATTATAGTTTGTTTCCTTTTTATTAGGATTTGAATCTGATAACTTTCCTTTTATCAAGATTCAAATCTGATTGTTTTCCTTTTTATTAGGTTTCCTTTTTGTTTTAGAAGTTTCCTTAGTTACTAGGTCTTATTTTAGTAGGACACTAGATATGGAAAGATATCCTTTTCTATAAGGAGTCTTACCAAATTAGGACTTTTGTTTTAGCCTATAAATAGGCTTTGTTTTTCATTAATAAAATTAGAGAATATTTTTGATTAAAATCCGTGAGTTTATTCTCTCGTCGTTCTTTAAGAACTTTTGAACTTATCGGATTTTATATCCGTGGCGTTCGTTCCCGACTTATCAAGCGGCAATCCATACCGTTTGTGGCGTCATCATAATTTCGTTCTGAGGTTCGTCTTCATTGACTTCATCGGGTCGAGGTCTTCTATACCAAGGTTCGTTGTCGCAATCGAATTCGGGTTAAAGATATCCATCTCACCAATTCAACTAGTGTGCAAACTCTGATCTTGGGGAAATTCCGCAAGATCAGAGTTTGCACACTAGTTGAATTGGTGAGATGGATATCTTTAACCCGAATTCGATTGCGACAACGAACCTTGGTATAGAAGACCTCGACCCGATGAAGTCAATGAAGACGAACCTCAGAACGAAATTATGATGACGCCACAAACGGTATGGATTGCCGCTTGATAAGTCGGGAACGAACGCCACGGATATAAAATCCGATAAGTTCAAAAGTTCTTAAAGAACGACTAGAGAATAAACTCACGGATTTTAATCAAAAATATTCTCTAATTTTATTAATGAAAAACAAAGCCTATTTATAGGCTAAAACAAAAGTCCTAATTTGGTAAGACTCCTTATAGAAAAGGATATCTTTCCATATCTAGTGTCCTACTAAAATAAGACCTAGTAACTAAGGAAACTTCTAAAACAAAAAGGAAACCTAATAAAAAGGAAAACAATCAGATTTGAATCTTGATAAAAGGAAAGTTATCAGATTCAAATCCTAATAAAAAGGAAACAAACTATAATATAAAAAGACATAAAAGGAAATAAAATATTGCTAATAATATTCATATCAGTTAAGACTTAAATTTCTCCAACGATTAATGTAGTCAATGACTGGTTCATCCTTCAATTGACGGGAATTGGTGAGTTCAAGCATGCTGATTGTGCGACGGGTGCTATAGAAGCGATTGAGAAACTCTTGCTCCAATTTCTCCCAGCTGTTGATTGAATCAGCACCAAGATCAATGTACCAGTCGAATGCATTGCCTTTCAGTGATCTAACAAATTGCTTGACTAGTTGATCGCCATAAGTTCCAGCATCATTGCATGTTTCAACAAAGTGCGCCACATGTTGCTTTGGATTTCCTTTGCCATCAAATTGCTGGAATTTTGGGGGTTGGTAGCCAGTTGGCATCTTCAAATCATCAATCCTTCGAGTATATGGCTTGACATAAGTTAAAGGCATCTTGAATCTCCCATCGCGATTGTCTTGGATAGTACTCATGATAAACTCCTTAAGTCGAGCAGCTGAAATCGTCCCATCACTTGAAACTTGAAGCTCGTCGACAATGGAATTTTCCTTCTTAACTAGATGTTGATTCTTTGACGTCTCAGCTTCATCTTGCGCCTCAATTTGTTTTTCAATTTCGTGCATGGCATCCACGTCGTCTGCTTTCTTCATCAACTTTGCAATTAGAGTGGCTTGCTCTTGAACATGCTTCGTTAATCCTTCAACAACTTTTGTCAAGTTTGCAATTTGCTCATCCGGAGTGGTAACATTTGTCATCATGACACATGCGATGTTTGAGTCACTTGATGTAGAACGTTGTGGGGATGAATACTTCTCTTCATCATGATTGATTTCATCACCAAAGCGGAATGCGTCATCCTCAACATGCTCAAGTAGGGGAACCACCTTTGAAGATGTTTGTAGCTTCATGGGCATACTTCTTGTGGTGACACCAATGACTTCACTCGTGGAGTTTGAAGGATTTGAGATGATCATCTTGGATTCCACTATCTTCATAGCTTTGACTTGAGCATCCATTTGAACTTGTTGAAGTGAAGAGATGAGAGGTAGAGATGGTCCCACTGGGCGTGCCAAAAATTTGTACACAACAAATTTGTAATTCTGAAAATCAAGAAACACAAAAATTGTGACAAATGAAATTTATATGGATCAAAAATAAAATATGGGGTACAGATCTCTATTCTAATCCTCTGATTCTTCCTTCAAGAATGTGTTGACTTGAATATTGGAGTTGACTTTGCTTCTTTGATCTTCTCCAACGTTGACTTGAATGTTTATAACGTTAATTCGAGGGCTTGGCAGCTTAATCTCGGATCAAACGTTGAATTTGATATGGAATTTGAAATCTTCAAGGTTGACTTTGTGACTTTGATCTTCCTTGAATTTGATTTGAATTTCTATAACGTTAATTCGTAGGTTTAGCACCGTAATTATGAATCAAACGCTATAATTTGATGAATATCTTCAAGAACGCCTTGAATATCGCCTAGAACGCCTTGAGTCTCGCCTAGAACGCCTTGAGTCTCGCCTAGAACGCCTTGAATATTTGAAGAACCTTCGTAGAGAAAATTTGAAGAGCTTCCTTCGTCTTCTCTAACTTTTTGATTGAGCTTCTGTGTGTGTAATTTATGAACTTCAAAGGACCCTATTTATAGGTGTAGGATGGAAGAGTTATGTATAATTTGGAATCCATTGATAATTATCCATTTAATTTAATAAATAATTATCATAATTTTGGAGCCATTTGATTGGCTGATAGAAAATCTAGATAGATCTTTTAGATATTATCCAAAAATCAACTTGATTTGATAATTATCCATAAATTAACTTAAATAGATAAATATCATTTGTCGTAGACGACTTTTGATTGGTCAATATTTCCACGTGGCATGATTTTATTGGTTGCAAAATTTCAATATCTACAGTTATAAAACGCAAGAATTGAATCAAAAGTTCATCATAGAATCATCATATTGAGGAGTCTTGAATATGATTGATTATAACATCTTCCCACCTTGATCTTTTTAAATAGTCACATATTTAATGTTGTATTAAATGTAGTGAGAAAATATGAAGGAACTATAGAACTTGATCTTTGTAATAGTCATATATTTAATGTTCTATTTAATGTGGTGAGAAAAAAAGGAACCATGCAAAAAGTACAATGTTGTGATTGTGAAGAAATTGGAACGCGTTATCCCTTAAAATGAAATTAGATGTATAATTAGCTCGTCCATAATTACTCTATTAGTAAATAAATCAAGATTGGTTAATTGCTTTTAAAAAGATTAATCTTTTGGTTGAAGCCTAATCCATCCTTAATAATTGGGATTATGAAAAAGTTCTTAATGCACATGTAACCATTTCTCGATTTTATTTTTTTCAAAATAGATTTCGAACTATGACTTGTTGAAAAGCAAAATGGATCATTAATAATTTACAATATTTTGGTGTTTTAAATATCACATAAACATCATATTGTTATGCGATAAATTGCAATAATATGGAAAATAAATGAGAATGGGGAATTTGTAATCCATAATGAATGGTGCCATATTTTATTTTATATATATTATTGCAATTTTTGATAATTTTTGTATCAATATGGCAAATTGTGGGCCAATCAAAAAGAAAAGTTTTAAGAAGTAGCCAAGAAAAGGAATGCACGTTCGGTAAAAAGTTGCATTGGGTCCCAAACGAAAAGCTTAATAATCAATTAAAAACAAAAGGATAAAAAATTTAATTAGGGAAAAAGGTGAAGTCATATCACACATAAAAAGTCAAATTGTGTGTAGAAAGAATCCTAAAAAGTGAACGTGTAGATATTGTCCATTTAATCCCTCCATTTTACATTTAAAAATATTTTAAATATATTTTTTTTTATATTTAATTGTATTGATTGAGTTCACAAATGACAAATTCGGTAATTATTTCAATATCTACATGGTATGTAGATAATATATTTTGAGTTACATTTTAGTCTAAAACAATGTCATTTTAGTCCCTGAAATTTAAAATACTTATTATTTCAATCCATTAATTATTTTTTTAAAATAATTTTTGTCTTGAAATAGAACATATGCGTGACATGCGACCAGCTTTCTGGTTAAAATTAATTGAAAATATGTCAAAAGAGACCTCATTAAAATAAATTATTGAATTTATTAAAAATTTCTAGACATATATATTATAAGATATATGATGAAATAAAACGACCGACACCATCCATAATCATATAATAATGTAGGGGTGTTTTTCCTTTTAAAAAAAATAATTTATTTTAAAAAATTTGTACCACTACGTGTGTTTGGGTGGGAAAATTAGTCAATTATATCCATCAAAGTGTTGTCACATAGTCAAAGGTTGCTCTGGCAAACAAAGAATTTTATTACATTTGGTTCCACTATTATTTCAAACCACACAATTGTGGGATTGACTTTATACGATTCTAATTTTTAAACAAACTTTATAAACAATAATAATTCCATCACTATGAGTTTTATATATTATCAATTTTTTTATAATTTTAAGTTTTTATAAAAAAAAATCGCTTGCAATTAAATAATTTTAATTTATTTATTATATCCATATTTTTTAAATTAAGAGGCAACAAAAATCGATGATATTTAACGATATTATATAATATTTTTCCTTTTTGATATGTTTCTTGATCCAACTTTGTTGAAATATATATCATAAGCAGTGATGTTTGTTTTCTTTCAAATTTACAGATTTGAACCCTATAATAGTAAATAATATTAATTACTCTAGATAATAATTATTTAAATAATTTAGTGAAACACAGAAATAAATGAGAAGTAATTATAATGCACATGGAGACAGTTTACTGGGAATACGTGTTGGAAACATCTCCAGATGTGAACTATCCTTATTTTTCTCATTAGGACGTACTGTTCTTTCAGTTTTTTAGCATCAACTCTGCACAACTCAACTGTCTACAGTTACACAAACAAATATATATATATATATATTCTAAAAATTGTTTGTTGATAATTAATTAATGTTGACAAATATATAGTCTAATTTAAGTTTCAAAATGATTGTAATATATATGATTATATGTGTATATATATATTGAGTTGATGTAATCAAGTATATAAGAGCCATGTGTAGTGATGTATATATTGTAAAGCTAGAGAAATTTTCGTATCATTGAGTTACATATTTATAGAAATACAATAAATACGTAAACCTGACTATAAACTATGAATATATAAGAAACATAATTTATACGAGATTATCTTGTACAAAATGTATCATAATTACATTATTGACATACCTATTGTAATTTTGAAAATTACGAGAAACAATATAAAATTCAATAACGGAAGAATCAAAATTATAAAGGACTGAAAATGTGGGGTCAGATTTTTCTATACAAATTTCTATAAATAAATAAGTATTAATACACGTCACACACAAACATTAACACGTATTAAATGAGTAGCATATTTGCATGGGATGTTAATTACTGTGTGCATGAATCTTGCAAAATGTTATCTGACCGCCAACTACGTGTTGTCACCCAGTTAGCCATTTTGTCACGTGATTGATCCCATAAATTAGGGTATAGTCACGTGATTGTTTTTGTTTAAGTAATAAAAAATGATATTTATTTTTGAATCACGATTATATATATTAATTTATAAGAGAATAACCAATCAATTTCATTTCCTGAAATTAATCAACCAATAAATTATGAAGAAAAAGACATAATATATTTTGTGTCTGAAGACCCAATTAATAGTTGATAAGACCAATATACTCCCATTCAAACTTTTGACTTAAAGACTGGTACAAAGACTAAATGGTAATAATAATAATATATGGTCATCAATTGCAATAATTTTTCAATAAATAATAAAGAGTACAAGTATGAAAAAAATAGTATGATAGTCAAAGTTGGACTAAGCCAATAATCATTTTGTGGGTTAAACCATTCACATTTTGGATGAAAAAAGAAATTTATAGCCACTAATCTTAGAATGCGTGCTGGATAAATTTCATTTTTATAAAATAATCTGCAAATCATACAAACGAAGTAAAACAGTATAAGATGTCCATAACTGACATGCTCACAACAGAATATGACAAATACACAATCTTTCAAAATAAATCGAATAAAATCAAAATAATTAACTGCTCGACCAACTCTACTAAAATTTACCACAAATATATATTAATATTTGTAGTGGTGATTACACGAAATTAGATTCTCGAAACCTTAGGTACACCCTCAAATTTCATGTCTTTTTTTGTGTAAATTGACACATTATTATACTCTTAAAGACAATATTGTTTGGGCCATCAAAGTTGAAGGCCCATATAAAACTTGTGGCCCTAGAATCCATCCTATGTTCTTGGGCTGAAGCTGCAAATGAACTCTATCTTAATGTGGGCCAGTGGGCCTGATCCATTCAATTGGGTCAACAATAAATGCAGCATAAATGAAAACCCAAATATTAATAAGGGGACCAGTAATATTCTTGTTGTTGGTCCTTTGCATTTCCAATTTATGTAAAGTCACCATATGTTAAATAATCACTTTCACAATTTAAATCCGAATTTCTAGAGTTATAAATTAATGAATTATCAGAGTTCTAGAACTGCACTTTTTTTTTTATAATTTTATTCGTGTTATATATTCTGAAAATATTTGTGTGCCAAAAAGGTATTTCTTTTCCAACTTTGGAGTGCACATTTCCCAATTATTTGTACAAATATTTTTTGAATTCGGATAACTCTATCGCGCACCAAGAGTAACAATTTTAGTATATTATGACCACATATTTAAGGGGTATAATTGGGGCTGCAAATTAAATCAAGTTATTTGATAGCTCGTTAGAAGTTCATTCGACCTCGACTTAATAACTTATCATATCAAACTCGAATAATTTTTTGTGTTTTATAAATTTTGAAGCTTACTTGATTAGTATAAAATAATAAAAAAAAACTATACAAAATAACCAAAATACTTGAGCTCGATTAGTGTTCGATTCAACTACTGTCAAACCATGATCGAACGCGTATTCAAAGCTCGATTTAATTCAAACGTGATTGAACAATTATGCGTTCGACCTGACTCAACTCATTTACAGCCACGTGTAATTCTTCTAGAAACCTTTTGTTTATCTATGATTTTGATACTTATAAAGCAACTCTTTTTTCCTATTAATCTAGTACAATTATGCTAAATTTATGGCATCTGAATCTCAACTTTCCCCCCTACAAGTTTTCACTCTTTTAGTTATTTGTATTGAATTTTGATAATATTATAATTTTCTATTATTATAGCAATATATGCCCCATTTGTTGACCCTTATGCCCCCTCCTCAAAGTATATGATCAAACATCTCCTCTAGAACACCATTACAAGTATGGCATTTTGCATTTTTAAAGACTTATAAAATTGTATCTTCCAGACAATTCCACTAAAATCAATTCAATTTAATATCTAGTAATTATTTTTAATAAATAAATTCTAATAAACCCAATGTTACATTTCATAGGGTTTTGGCATTTGATAATCAACCAATATTGATCCTTAAATCCAAATAAATCCATCTACTACAACTAGCTGTCGGCTCAAATTCAATGTACATTTGTCGATAAAAATTGGAATCACAGATTACCCTAACTAAAGCAATCAAAATCTCTCCATAATTAAATGAGATGCTCTCTCTAAATAAGATTAATTATATGTCATATATTCCCACAATATAGACCACTAAATTGCAAAGGGACCTACGAAAATCCTATTTGATTTGCATGTCAATGTCAAATTAATTTATTGCATTATAATCTTTATGAATATATACCTCAAACCCTATAATTAAAATACTAGATATGGCATGCAAGATTAATTCCCACAGTGACTAGCTAATTAAACTGTCCATAATTTGCTTTAAAAATCCCTAAATAATCTATGAACAAAAAAATCTTCAGATCAAATTTTCATCTTTTCGAGATTTTATGCAATATTCCTTATTTATTTTATATATTATTTTCTTAAGATCAATAAAGGGTCGAGCTCACATAATACTTAGACATGAAACCTTTTTTCTTTTTTCCTATTTTATTAAAATTAATTCTTGATAACGTCATATGTGACATAAGCAAGATGATTTCACACCAATTTAGACCGTGCCATTACACCAATTCCCGCACGTGCACATCTAATGATCATACATGCAAAAGTAATTAATGGAGAGTTCCACAGCCACCACATTGACCAGCCCAGATACAAAGCACACAAAAAACTATAAATATAGAAACTTCTATGCCACGTGGGATTTGAACTTTTTCGAACATTCTTAAACAAACTATATATATAACACAAGTGCCACCTCACTTCACAACACAAAAAAACATTTTCAAACCCAATAAATATCATGGATAGTAGAGGCAAGAGCCATGGTGATCAAAACGACGCCGTAGAGATCAAGTATAGGGGTGTAAGAAAGAGGCCATGGGGCAAATACGCGGCGGAGATACGTGACTCGTCGAAGCAAGGGGCTCGGGTTTGGCTCGGGACTTTCAACACCGCGGTCGAGGCGGCTCGAGCCTATGACAAGGCGGCATACGAAACGAGGGGCCGTTTTGCGATCCTTAATTTCCCCGAGGAGTATAATTTGCCTAGTAGCTCGTCACATTTCGCTACGCCCTCCGATTCGGGATCGGGATCGAGGGAAGTTTTCGAGTTCGAGTGTTATGATGATAAGTTGCTCGAAGAACTTCTTGATTATAAATGATTGTGATTGGATCAGGGCTGATTTTCGACTGGTGATTCATTTTTAGTAGATGATAATAAAATGGAGGAAATAAATGAAGAAAAATTATGGTGCATGGTTTTGAAAGAAATTGAATGGGAAAAATTTAACTTTTTTTGAGAGTTATGAGGTTTTCATGCATAAGGGTTTGTATTCTTCATCTTCTTGTGGTAGAAGTTTGTGTTGTTCATTATGGTCATTAATGTGTCATGGATGGAGGATGTTTAATGAATAAAATACACCATTGTAAATCTGTATCCCAAATATATTTCTATAACTACAAGCTTTTATGATGAATATATGTTGTGTCAAATTGAAGTATACAATTTATGTTTTGGCGGTTATGAACTTTTATCACAAATGGATATTTCATCTTCTATTTTGTATGGTAAACTTATTTCAAGTTTAATGTTAATTGACGAATATATAGTTAGAAAACATATATATGATAAGAAAAACACAACATGAAATAATACCAACTCGAAATAGGTATGCTAAGTGCAAAATATTCCCTTAAGATGTAGCCAATGTGAATTACATATAATCAGACATATATTTATGATTAAAATAAAAAAAATAAAATATTAATTTAAATAATATGTACTGTGGACGCCAATTGTATTGTGAATGCCATTGTTTTGAGCAAATAGAGTAAGCTTTCATTTTGATATTGCAAGTATGAAAGATCCAAGATATAACCGCATAATTATTGAGGATAAACAATGAGATTTCTGTTAGCAAATTCTTATTGTATCTCTTGTTGCGCGGTATTAAATAAATGATATATGTGGATTTTTTTTTAAATACTTAATTTTATCAATGCTATATACCTTGCAATAAAAGATGCAATCGAGTGCAATACAAACTACTAAAAAGTGAACACTATTCGTACTATATAAATACAAAAAATAGTAATACATCTGATAGAATCGAGCAAACCAACTTGTGCATGAGGAATTAGATTGTGTGGCTGATAATTGTTAGAGAGATGTTGACCTTTTTGTTGACCAAGTCATGATATTATATATATATATATATATATATATATATATATATATATAGTTGAGTAAATAGTCCAAATTAGGTGGCTTGGTCTTCTGATATTCAAGATGTGGTCAAGTCAAGCTTCAATATTTACTTGTCAATGAAGGGTCAAATTTTGACCTAGCTAAATATAATATGACACCACGTGAAGGTGATTATTGCTTTTATGACAAGTTGAAGTGTACAAATGGTGTTCATTATAGCTTGGATTGTTATCAATTTTTTTTAGTTATTACTGAACAACGTGTAATATGGGATCAACTTAAAATGAAATTGGATCAAATTCGAAATCAAATTGAATGCAAAATAAACTTATTAGTAACCAATCCAGCCTAAAGTAGTTATAAATTATGGGTACGTATGTTTTTAATTGAAAAAAATACGGAATAAAATAAAATAACATAGGTATTGGCTTGAATTGAGTATATCATTTTTTAGTAAATTATCAGTTTATAGGAGTTCCTTCTCCTAACTAGTTAAACCCTATTCCCTCTAACACTAATTTTTCCTAAGTTTTATTGGTCCAAACTGAGTTAAGTCTAGAAATTGTAAACTAGGTCTCAATATTAATGGCATAATAATAATATATGCATTTTTTTTCTGTATGATACAAGTGAGAAACTTGAGAGTTGCCCATGCAACTGAAATGGAGGGGAAAATAACCGATTTTCGTCTGAAAAATGGGGTCTTCTGTAATTTGTGTAGCTTAATTGTTGCACTAGAAGAGTACATGACTTGTATAGTCTTCAAATTTCGGGTGGATTTATCAAGTGATTCAATGCACAATCACAGTGCTGACAATAAATAACAATCTAGTATATAACCCTAGTTAGCACCCCTAGTTAGGACAGTCCTTTTTGATCCCTATTAACCACAAAGTAATTAACCATGGTTAAACTTAAAACCACTTGTCAATGGAACAATGTAGAGAAAGGAAGTCGACAAATCAGATCGACAATATAGGGCAAAATTGGCGGTCGAAACTATATGAATCCGATTGTTTAAGATTAAAAAATCGTACTTAAAAACACTTTCAACAAATTAAACAACCCCCTAATAACTACATTTCAAGTTTGTGTGCATATATAGTTAAATGTTTCTGCAAATAAATGAATAAGGGAAATGGCCCTAACTCTTGCCTATAAACTTGACGATGTATGAAAATAATTGCTTAAAAACATATAAAAATTAAACTAAACTACTTCGAAAAAAGTGCAATAACTGAATGCATGCCAATGATTTATTCCTATTCCAAATTATGTTATTTCCATATGTTTATATGAATTTGCTATGCATGGTTCAAATTTCCTAATTCGAAACTTCTAACAGAAAACAAAAGAAAAATGATTGAGCTCAAACCTTAAACATAGTAAGGAAGAGAACCATGCAAAGTTTGATAAAAAATGATATTGAATTATCGAATCGAGAAAAGTTTACATGCAAAATATAAACATAGATTCTCCTTGAACTCTTTTGCTAAAGAACTGCAAGAATTAGCCCTTTGATCTGCAGAAGCTAGATCAATGAAAAATGAAAACTATCAAGTTATACAAATTACTATTTCATTTTTGTTTTCTAAGCTATTAACATCTAATTATGTTAATCATAAATATTTCTTGATATTTTAGGGTTTACATACTCATTTTGTTTCCTATGTATATCCCCATTTTGCCTCAACATTTCATGCTTCCTCCATATTCATATAATCATTATTATATCAAAAATTTTCTCCTATATCCCAGTCAAAAGATCTGTAAAACCACGTCTTAGCAGAAAAAATTCATAACAAAAAACATATATGCTCATATATCTTCAAAAAGCCATAATAGACTGCAATTTTTTCATCCAAAAAACACAGCCCAATTATAAAAAACAAAACGATACAAACTCTCAGATGATCAATATCTTCATTAACTGTTCAATTCTTTTTCTTCTTCTTCTTGTCAGATGATTCAAGTAACTCCTCCAATAAACTATCATCCAAACACTCCAACTCAATCTTTTCTTGCCCCATAGCCCCCGATGAAGATGAAGAAAATGTAGGGTTATATGGTGGAATAGCAAGTTGAGAATAATACTCATTAGGAAAATTCAAAATTGCAAGATGGCCCCTCAACTTAAACGCGGTTTTATCGTAAGCCCTAGCCGCCTCTTCGGCCGTGTCAAATGTACCGAGCCATAAACGCGCACCTTGGCGGGTCGGGTCCCGTATCTCGGCTGCAAATTTACCCCACGGCCTTCGTCTCACGCCTCGATATCGAATATCTTCTTTTCCTTGCATGGCTTTGCCTCTTGATGTTGAAGATCCTTCCATTTTGTTTTATGATTTTACTATCCTATGGACTATGAATTTGAGTTAAGGGATTTGGTAAATGATTATGTGAAATGAAGTTTCTAAATTGGAGGCTAATTATATAAGTTTTGATGTGGTCAAGGGTGTATATATATATATATATATATATATATATGCATGATGACGATCGTGAATATGTGGCATAAATATAATATGTGGAAAGTGTTGGTGCATAAAGTTGAATTTCCAAG
Source organism: Verbascum thapsus (assembly GCA_963669365.1). Classification (NCBI taxonomy): domain Eukaryota; kingdom Viridiplantae; phylum Streptophyta; class Magnoliopsida; order Lamiales; family Scrophulariaceae; genus Verbascum; species Verbascum thapsus. The sequence continues at coordinate 4,178,740 of OY770115.1, forward strand.
AAATTGTATAAGAAATTTGGATTGTCCGACCAAACCTAATGTGATATTCAAAGGGCCTCAAAGAAATTGTTTTTATGAGCTAAGCAATTAGTATTTACAGTGTTTGAAAGTCTTGCTTTCGGTAAAAGTGTGGAATAAAACTTTTTTCTCCCAAGAATCAACTTATTTTAATTCCTATGAAATTTGAATTATTTATATAATTTATTTATATATATAAAAAACAATTCGTGCACATACCCTTTTAGTTTTTTTAAAAAAAGAATCTAAGGGTTTGTTTCTTTATCTTTTTGACTTTCAAATTGAAAATATTTTTAGAAATTGCGTAATATGAAAATTCATATTAGAATTGTAGATGTTTGTTTATGTTTTTAACATGGCTTGAAATTTGTAAATCATGCCATGTTAACAATGATGGCCAGATGATTGATGCATGCATGTTGTATAAAATGATTATATTAATTATATATATAAAATGATTATATGAATTAAATAATAAAAAAAATATAACTTAAAAACTATAAAGTATAAACGATGAAGATATGAATGATTATAATAAATGGTTTTTATTGGTGAATGTGTGGAATGATGTATATAAATGATAAAAAATAAAGTTAAAATTTGAATTTAAAAGAGAATTTAGTGAATCACATTTCTTTAGAATTTAGGAATTTAAATACTTAAAAATAAAATTTAAAAACATAAACAAACAATAACAAATGAGTTCGCTTATTGATAGTATTTTAAATATTTGGTATATTTAAATAATAGTCTTGTAGGCTTATAACCCTATTTACTAATGGAAAACAAAATTGAGGTGAAAAATGAAAATAAAAGTAAGAATTTATTTCGGTAAAAAGCAAAAAAGATATATGGTGGAGGACAAATTTGATCCAGAATTCCAGATCTCTTAGATTAGGACCCACCTGCCTGGTTATGTAATAATCTTATTATTGAAATGTATAATTAATTACTTTATGCTAGTCAAACGGAAAATATACCACGAATTTTTAAAAAGTGAACAAATTGACACGAAAGGTGTGACATCAATTTATTTATGGTTTGAATCCAATTTGACCCGAATAAATTTGAAATGAATTTTAATAAAGAAAAATAAATGTTGAGAAAATGATAAATAATTCCCACTTAAACAAAGTAATTAAAATTATCTATTTATGTAAAGCTAACAATAATTCATAAATAGTTTTCAAAAGTTATATTCAACTAATTTAATTAAACCAACATTTTACAACTATGCATTAGAGCTTTCTTCACTCCAAATTTACTTTTAGATTAGTGTATATAAGTTTTGGGTAACTTGAGTTTCAATAGAACTAGCCATTTTACTTAATTTTCAACATATAAGATATCCGAACATAAATTTCCTTCGGTAACGATTTATTTCTCAATAGTTATTATTCAAATGTATAATTAACTGAAATGACCTTACAAAATTAATGTAGAAGAAAAAATATACCCTCTTTATAAGATAAGATAAGAAAAATTCTGTCCATTTACTTTTATTTGATTTATATTCCTTTTAATCGCTGTAAGTAAATTCTAGAATCATTAAAAATAAATCTTATGTCCACTTTATATCTAATAATAATGATCGGCATTTTCTGTCCAATAAATTATCCCATTGATTTGATTCTTTACCTATTTTTACTGCGTAAATATGCCACAAATTATTTCAATAATAGTTCCAAATTTTGCAATCCATACTTAGGAATTAGGACGCAAATAAAAGTGTAAGAAAACTTATATGCTTATAATTTATTAGTCAAAGTAAATACTAAAAGTACAATAAATGCTTAATTATCGATTACTAGTGTAAATATATAATTTTTGACACAAAATATTTACTTTTTACTAATGGATAGGGAGCAATTTTCATTAATTTCATTTTCAATTTTCCTCTTGTTTCTATCAATTTGTAAATTTTCTGCAATGTTTTCAAAAGGCCTCTAATACATTTATAATTTCTAACAAATCGAAATTTATATTCGAAATAATTTTTTAAATTCCATCGTTATCGTTTATACCTAAATTTGGAACCATGCATATTCCAAACTGGCTTTTCATTGGCTGCAATAAAATTGAATTCAACATTTTGGATCATTTATTGGTCTAGTGTTATCTAATTTCATTTCATTTATTACTTGTATTCCATATATATTTTGTGGTACTAATTCTTTTCCCGATGAATAAATTTTCAACTTATATAGCTAATAATTCAACATTATTTATGAACCACAAATAACTGTTAGCTGTTTATCTTACGGTCTTGCAGTTTTATTTGACTGGATCCGGATGAAACGCCAACATATTTGCACGAACTATTTTTTTTTTTGGAAATTTGTAATAAATTATAAGAAAGAGACAAATAAAAACAATAATTTTATAACATTAATAAACATGGAATAAAGAAAATAAAATATGTTTTCTTTTTGTCAATAAATAGCTCGTGGTTTAATAATTGGGAAATTGGTATAAAATGGCTGCTGCAAAAATTGGTCTCAAGACGAGTCAAATTCAAGTTGAATGCCTTTGTTAATAAAGCCTCCATTTTGTCCTTTGAATGTCTAAAGTGGAGTGGTTTATTAATTATCCAGAAAAATAACTAGAAATTAAATAAACTCTGATAAAGTTAAAAAGCATTTTACTCCTCTTAACTTATGTTGTTCAGAGCTTTTTGTTCTCCAAATTTAAACATTTTTGTACAAGTAAGACTCTCTAATTTATATAAAATGTTACATTTTAGTCTATATAATCGTCATCAATAAATTTTTTTGGAATATAATAAGATGCAAAGTGTACATATATATCATGCAAAAGTTGGATACTCCAGTGTAATAATTAATTGATTGCGTTTTAAAATTCTACGAGCGACTTAGATTAGGGTTGAAAATAATTTTTACCCTAAAAATAAATAGGGTTGAAAATGATTTTTACCCTAAAAATAAATACAACAATAATTACCAACTAAATTTATTTATTTTTTCCTTTAGAAGGTAAGTCTATACAAATTGTTCTCTTGAATATATTTTGCCTAACCAATCTATTCAACAAGGGTCATGACTGCTACAAAGAATTTTGAAAAGAATTGGTGATTTAGCTTTTAGCAAGGACTAGGAAACAAATATTCAGCTAATACATTGCATGTGGATTGAAAATGTAACAAAAATTGCAAATGAATTATGATACTTCTTTCAATGATTTGAACCATCCAATTATTTAATATAAATTAATAATGTTGGACATTTCTACAAACCTAAATCATAAATGTTCAAATGATCATGAAAAGAATAGTTTTACACAATATGATGTGTATTAGAAGCCCTAGTATCTTATCATGATCATTTGTAGGATCTTTTTAGATTTTAGTATAATCACAATTGTTCGTTTTATATGAGGTGGGTTTTATCGCATAAATATTTATAGTTTATTCTTAGCATCTCTACCACCATGTGGTTCAATATATAACACGTGTTTGATTGTATTATTCTGTATTAGAAGTAGGGATGGCAATGGGGCCGGGTAATTTAATTACCCGTATTGGACCCGTCCCGATGGGGCCGGGTTCGGATCCGAAAAAAGGGGATCGGGTCCGGGTCCGGGTATCAAAAATCAAGACCCGGCCGGGTCCGGGGCGGGTCCGGGTCCAACATATACCCGTCCCGGACCCGGACCCGGACTCGCCCCGTTAACATGGAATTTATATATTTTATATTTTTTTATTATTATAATATAATAAAATTATAAAATCAAATAAAAATTAATATAATAATATATAATTTTAGATTAAACAATAATAAGATTATTTAAATGATGTTTATTTGGTATTTAATTTGTTTTCAAATTTAAACTTTGGAGTAAAGTTGAATTATTTTACCTATTATGATTTGTCTTATTGTGATTTATGAATGACTTAAGTGTGTTGAATGTTTTTTTTTTGATGTATTTTAATTTATATTGGTTTTGTATTATTTATATTAGTTTTAAATATATTTTTGATAAAAAAATTTAAAAAAATTACATTTTGACCGGGTCCATCGGGTAGGACCCGGACTCGCCGGGTACCCGCTGGGTCCGGGGCGGGACCGGGTATTACCGGGTCCGGGGCGGGTCCGGGTCCTAAAAATTCTGACCGGGGCGGGTCTCGAGTCCAGCATTACCCGGCCCCGACCCGCCCCATTGCCATCCCTAATTAGAAGTGATCAAGTTTGAACCAAAATAATTAGATATATATGTATTAAACACCAAGTCATTCAGTGTCGTAAATTGTAAATTGTCGAATATACAAATGATTTTGCTTGTACTGTGAGTATAGAGTTCGATGACCTCCTAATAAACACTATAGGCTTTGTTTGTTTATGTTTTCAAATCCCATTTTTAAGTTTTTAAATCCCAAAATTCAAAATAAACTTAACACACCAAATTTTCATCCAAATTTACTCTTTTTCAACTCTACATTTTCAATCTCCAATATAACTACCTATCAATCATATATAGAACCTTTCACACATTTACCAATCAAATCAATCATTATTTCACTTTCTCTTTCCTATTTTACAATTTTTTATTCACATAATTATTATATACACAACCAAAATAATCATTCCACACATCATCCATCAACCTATCAATATTGATTTGACAAATTTCACAACTTTCAACCTATTTGTAAAAACATAAACAAACAACTATCATTTTTGCACGAATTTTGGTAATACACAATTTTTGAAATTTTTAAAAAATTTTTACTCAAAAACATAAACATAGCCTATATTTTTCATGCATATTATGGACTTTAAAGGCCAAAACTTTGATAATTGGCCAATTGGGCCAATATGTGCTAGGGATTTCTACAAGGATTAAGCTAATGAAAGTATGTAAGTAAATTAAGGCCCAAGTGGTTGTCTCTATCTTTAAATAAATTGGAATGTCTCCTATAATTGTAATTTAATATCAATGAGATTCTCTTGATCTAATATGGCTATGAACTTAGAGAATTATTCGTCGAAACACGTAAATCTATCTTATTGTATAATTTGCTCCAACAAGATAAATTTCGGAAATTTATCATGTAATAAATAATATCATTGACTAATAAAGGGTTGAAATTAATTATGAGCAAAAATTAATGCATATAATTTTACAGTAATTAAGCTTATCCTTAGAAACCTTAATAAATATCAAGGAGTATTAATTAGTCCAAGGTTACAATGAGAACAAATAAAGGCTATATTATGCTTTAGGAATATTCCAATTATAAATTATTAATATAAAGATAAATATAATGCTGCTCTGAGTGACAAGTCAATATATTGGCTTGTGAAAAATTATGTTTATTATCCACTTGGGAGTTAGCTAAATAGTTAGATACAATGCATGAAAATGAGTTCATTGTGTTTATTTCAAACATTTGGCAAATACATAATATTTATATATATTTAATTTAAGACTCAATCATTTTTTAATAATTGTTTTAAAAGTAAATGTGAAAGTATGCTAGATAGTCCACATTTTAATATAAGTAAGTTTTGCTTACATATTGTCAAAATAATACCTAATTATAAGGTATTCATGTTGAGTTCATCAATCATCATAATTTCATGAATAATTGGTTGATAGATAAATGTAGGAAAATCTTATAACAACGAAGATTCAATGAAATCGATTTATTATAAATCATTGAAAGAAGATGTGTACTGGTAAAATACTTTGCTTGTTATCACATCCAATAAACTATAACATATCGATCCCATTGAAAACATTTGGTAGAAATTAATTTGAATGATTTTATTTGAATCAAATTATTTGTATAAAATACAAAAGTGCTTTATGATTAATAATCAATAATTTTCAGCATCAACTTCTTGAAACCTATATTAGAGGATACTTTTTTCGAAATTTACAAAGATGGCAATTTATTATTGAGGTAATTACACAATCACCCCATCGGCCATCCTACAATGTGTAGTTACCAAAAAAAATTCCCCCCCCCCCCCCTTTTCGAAATTACTAACCACCCCCCTCTACAAAGGACTAATTGTAGGTTTTTAGGGATTAAATTGTAAAAAAAATTTAAACCCAAAAGAGGAATTATAGGAAATACCTTAATTTAAAGGGGTCATTATGTAATTTATTAAAAAATATCTTAAGCGTGCATCCCTCAACCCGCGCATGTAGACCAAACATATTTTATGGTGTCTTTGTTAAATGTCTAGTGGACCATCCTCGGATAGATCATTCCATTACAATCCAAAGTTTTTAAAGATAACTTTAATAAATAATCATTATTTAGCAATTTAACATTGGTTCACCATTTAATAATTCAATATATATATTACACATATTGTGATTAATGTTGTGAATTGTTGGTTGATTTTTATTGAATTCAAGATGGAATGACATGTTAAATATTTTCACTAATAAAGAAGAGACTACAAATAAAAATTACATTTTTGAATATTTATTAAGTAATAATATCAAAATTATCACGGATAGAATTAATATTAAGTGATATTTTTATTTTGTTATAATAATAATGATAATAACAAAATTATGTCTTAAGTCTAAGTAATTAGGACTAGTAACACATCAGTATGGTCAGTCGTAAGTGAAAATAAACTTCTATTGTCACTTAACACGATGTTATAAAATGTAAATAATTATAGTCTTTGTATCATCCATCATTGGTTATTATAGTGACAACATATACAAAACTCTTGGCACTATATTATTATGACAAAATAAAACTTAACAATCAAAAATATATATAATCACCCACGATTTTACTATTGTCAATGACATTTTATTAATAATATTTTCTTCTCTTTTTTAGTGTCAAATAACAATCTTGTAAAATGATGGACAATATCAAGTTTATTAACATTACTACTCTAGTTAAAATCAAATATGATGGTAATATATTAAACGAATTCGCAAATACGAGCACAATTGATATATTCTATGCTATATGTAATGAAACATATAAGGGCTACTATAAGATAAATATTTGTATTTTTATTTGTTGTTCATAAACTATATGATCAAATACACTTGCTAAATCAGATCTATCAAAACCGATTTAAATATATTATATACTTACCTAGTAAATAAAAAAAATTCCCTAGCATCTATGAACCAGGTAACTGTATGAAATTGACCATTGAAAGTGAGGTTCTGGAAAGAAGAAAATAAAAGCAAAAGATTTAAATTTGGGACCAAAAAACATACGTGGAAGATCATTAAAATCGACTAAATACTCTGTATGAGTAAGCATCGTTCCTGGCCTAACCCTATTACCTATGACATTTAATAATTATTATTTATATATTATGAATTAATTTATTACACATTTGATAACGATATATATGGTCCAAAGTCTAGAATTAAATCCTGGGAATATTATTTATTTATTTAATTAGCTTCGTTTATCGTTATCTGGCGGCGCTGGGATAAAAATTCTAGAACTAATTGCATCAATTTGCAAATGTTTAATTAGGGATTAAAGGTAAAGCCTAACTGATATGCATGTAAATAATCAGATTCATGAACTTGCTTCTTAATTATTATTACTATTATTATTAATTATGATTTTATTATTAGTGATAAGTACTAATCATTATTTACTAAGTCTGGTCTTCTTGATAACATTTAGCCTATTATTTATTTACTTTGTCTTCTATCTTTATTATCCTCTCATTAATTATAAATCCGTTGGAGAAAAATAATACAACTGGTTTTGTACATTCATACTTTTAACTAGATAGAGAATGAAAAATTAATAGTATATATTAAAATTGTGATATATCACATTTTTCTAAATGCTATTTTATGTAGGAATAAGATCCACGTAACTTAATTAAATATGATATCTTTAAACATCTAAAATCAATAATATTAAAATAGAGATATATCACATTTTAACATATTAAAATAGGGATATATCTTTAAACATCTATTCACGTACCTTTTAATCTAAACTCAATTATACAAGATTTTTAACATGGATTTCTCTAATTTAATATGGTATCAAAATCATGGCTTCGAGTCATAATATCTCGATCTTTCGCTTCCGACATCTTCAGGTTGTTGACTCCATCAGACGCACCATATCTTGTTTAGTTTAATTTAATTCATTTTTCTTTATCACTATCATAAAAAAAATTATCGTACTTAATTTTTTTTCTTATATAGACAATTAATAGTAGTGTTAATTTTTTTTTCACGATAATTTATGTTGTAGTTTTTTATTTTATGTTATAGTTGCTCATCATTGGAAAATAAATAGTTGGATTCATTGACATCGCACCGCCTATGTGATGCCATTTTTTTGGTTAGATTACAACCGTATATCATTGAAATATATGAAGACTTCGATCCATTGTCACTGTTTTTTATCCTATTATCACAGTTTTTTCATAAATTTTTGTTTCAGTTTCAATGTTTAATTTTTTTATGATTCGACCGCCAAAAATATGGGAGTATGTTAGAATATTTTCATTAATTTTGTATATAGTCTTTTTTTATATATATTTTATTTCCTTGTATTTATATTTTCATAATTTATAATTACGAATATTTACTTGCTTATCAAATACATGATGTTATGTAAATTTAAATATAAATATGTAACTCAATAATACAAGTTTTCAATAAAATTTTCTCTAATATGACACTTACACGGTTGAGCATCTAATTTAACCCCATTAATCCAAATCATCTAATTTTCCAACAATGTAATTTACCAATTTGCACTATAATGCCAACAATTTCTGCACAATCGCAATAATGACCACAAAGAAATTGGTATGAAAATTTAATTATATAAAAAGGTCAAAGAAAGATGTTAAGAGATATTAAAATTTTATACCAAATTCATAGAATTGGAAAGAAAACTCCTATCTTGCACTTCCACGAATCTCAACTTTATAAATGAAAACGACTATAGGGTTCTCCTAACTATTCCTATTTAATATAATATTACATTACTATTAATTTGCCTAATTATCATAAGATTCTACGAATCGTGGCAGTTGTCAAGAGTGTCATCATTTTTAATATATATTAAATCTTTTTAAGTCCGGATATAATCTAATTAATTAAGTAAACGAAATTGTATTTGTATTTGTAGTAAAAGAGTATAAATATAATATATGTGCATGAAAATTTTAAAAAAAAGTATCCTCATTTCTCGTGTATATCATGAAAATAATTAATACTACTCTTACTTTTAAAATTAAATTTTTTAGTGCATGTATTAAATTCATATAAGTTTATATTTGGCAAATAATACTCTTGCAAAGAAATAATTTACTATTTTATTTAAGTTGATGTATATCAAAGATTTAAAAAATTTATTATCGCCCTGGGTGTGATATATATCATATATTTGGGGTGAGTATAATAATAAACTCGAAACTCGATTTTTATCACGTTGATGGGTCCCCAATTATGATTAGGGGCATTACCATAATTTAATAATGTAATTGATATAAAAATAGTATTAATATGTTTTTGTCGTAAGCCTCCAACCGAGGGCCCAATAAAGCGAGCCCATGACCCAGCTAAAATCTCTATAAATACCATCTTGATTAGCTAAACTAATCATTATCTGGTTTACACTCCAAAAACTAGAATTATTAAATACTCTCCCAATCCACGAGATTGAGGAGTATAATATCTGAGAACTACGAAGAGGCTTGATCCTATCTAAATAGGTACGTAGGCAGTTCGAAGTTACTGAGCGCAGCCTCACTATCTAAAACACTCTATCTGGTCTGTCGTGAGTCAGGTCAGATCCCATCCCCACGTGACCCCCACGTGACACTACTATATGATCCCGCATCATTTTGACGTCGTCTGTGGGAACATGATTCACTCACTGAGAATGCAGGCTAGACTCCAAGCACGTACCACTGGAGACAGGAGGGGCAGTAACCCCCCAGCAGGAGGCGTCAGGAGCAGAGCTCCTGCTCCGACGTCTCACCTGAACCCCGCAGTGGGAGAGGCTTCAAGTTCGCCTCCCCCATCAGCTGCTCCGACTATAGTCCCTCACTCCGACAGGGTAATCGTGATCACTCAAGAGGCACTCATGTCTTTGGTGGAGGAGTCCTCAATCAGAGCAGCCGCACAAGCAGTCCAGCAGTATGCTCTGAACCACCTCCCTCGGGAGGAGCCCCAGCATGCTGCTAAAGCAGCTAAACCCCCCTCGAGGGGAAGGCCACGGGACACGCGTCGCGCACTCTCACACCGAAGGATCGAGACGTCGCGATCCCGCGTGGTGTCTGAACGTGGCCACTATGAGCGCATCCCCACTATCTAAAAACACTCTATCTGATCTGTCGTGAGTTGGGTCGGATCTCATCCCCACGTGACACTACTATATGATCCCGCATCACACGTACTCATTACATTTATTTTACATATATAAGATTAATAATATATCGAATTCAACCGACATGTTTATAGTATTTTTTTCCTCAAAGCTTACAAAAGCTAAAACTAGACTTAAATTCCACAACCTAAAAAGCGACCTTATTGTCCCCTTGCAAGGGTTCTCAAATCTCAACCAAGAAAAAAAAACCTTCTTTTAATAGCTTTTACTATGTTGTTAATAATCAATAACTAAAAAAATATATAGTATATGTATAAAATTCATGTCTAATTATGATTTGCTAATTTTTTCCCCAAAAGTTTTGTCTCGGTTCACAAGTGACATGAAAACTTTTGTCCCATTTCATGAGATATAAGCCAAGTAACTATCTGAAGATTGGATTTCCAAGAAATTTCTTTAAAAAATTTCAATTTTTACTTTTCAAAGATACCAAATGGAGCACTCATAATTATGGAGAGGTCTCTTTCTTTATACACTTAAAATTTTGGTGATTTGAATCATTTTTCAAGAAATCCAAAGGGTCTGTATTTGGACATTTAAATCTGTCAATTTCAATTTTTAGCACCATAAACATTAACTTTTACAATGATGAACTATATACACATTTATCAGAGGATAAATAATGGGGAAAATAACTAAAACACCTCTAAAATAAATATTTATATAAAAGATATATGAAAACATTTTTCAATCTCAAAAATTCACTCTACAAAATTTTCATATTGACCAAAAGCAGGTGCAGTGAATTTCTTGAAATCAAAAATAATTTCAAGAAGTTTTTCAGTACAAAATTTTATTTTTAGGGGATTTTAATAAATTTTCCTAAATAATATAGTTCTTGAAACCATTTCGTATCTCTCTTGATAACTAATACAACCACAGAACTTAGATGACTCAGATGCCTATATATATATATATATATGCTAATTCTACATGCACATTTTTAATAATCTATTTATATATATTCAACTAAATATATGTGAATATATATTCAAAAAGCATTTGCCTGAATTATGATGAATACTAATTCAATTATATATGACTGTCTTTGGATTAGTTCACATGAATCCCGTTCGAAGTAGAAAACTACAAAAAGAAATTAAGATCAAGCACGCAATTAAGTATGACCACTTTACTGGCTTGGTTGCAATTTTCAACATTGATATGATTGTTCGGTAGGAAGCTAAACATATTGGGAAAACCCCTTTTTTAATTATCTAAATCACAAATTATTTTGATTAGAAATTCAAACATACCAAAGGCACGACTTTATTTTCTTATATAAATAGCGCCACAATATTGGATAACTATAAGATGTTACGTCTATATAAATGTTATATGTGCGGTAAGTCCGACCAATCATAGGATCTTAAGTTAAATGTATTGCTGGCAATATACGCACAATCACAATACTCCAGTAAATTTTATTCATTGTATCATATAATCTCGATAACACAAAATACAGAACGACTATGATGTGATTGAGCCCACTTAAGCGCCATGGTGAAGCAGCACAATCACACTATTTTTGATTCAACAAGTGTTGTTGTCGGTGAACGAAAAATCACAACACTAATAGTAAATCCACGTATTGAATATACATTTTTCAAAACAAAAAATTATTATGGAATAAAGAAAATTATCATACATCAAATCACATAATACATTATTGCTAATAAGGGTTCAAATTAATTGAGACTTATTTCATGTATCACAAGACTTTTTAGATTGAAATGTATTTAGAATTGCCATAAATTCTTAGTTAACACGTGGTGGTACACACAATTGTCTACTGAACTCCAAACCATACTAAGAGACGAGTAATTGGTCCAAGAAAGATGATGAATGAAATCTATTCGTATGATGACGTCAGCTGGCCGCCTGTCAATCTTTGACCCACGTGTAATATTGCCACCAATTTTTTTGCTGCAATTATTTAATTCACATTAACATTATATTAAACCAAGAACATCCTCCCTTGGCCATTCTTCTTTCATTTCTCTCTTTTGCCCCCATTTTTTATCAATTTTTTATACATCTTTTGATCATTTGAAAGTTTCATTTGACCTTTAGATCCTTCCCTTATTCATGGTATAAATACAAGACTCCTAGAAAAATAAATTAGAAGATTAGAAAGAAATTTTTTAATTAGTACAAAAAAAAGAAAAAAATATCTACCACAAATGGATATAAATTTCTCTAGTTTCTACTCTACAAGTAATGATCATTTCTCATCCGATAATTCTTCGTTTAATTCATCGGACCCATTATGGGAATGGGATTCAAATACTTTCTTTAATTCTCTTCCTTTCAATGAAAATGATTCACAAGAAATGTTGTTGTATGGCGTTTTAACCGGAGCCCCTCACGAAACGACGTCGGAGTCTAACTCCTCCGTGCACACAAGCGAAACTAAGGATATCGAAGAAGTGAACTCCTCGCCGGAGAAGAAGGTGAGAGCAGAAAAACCCACGTCGGAGAAGGCCTACCGCGGCGTTCGGCGGCGGCCGTGGGGCAAGTTCGCGGCGGAGATAAGGGATTCAACCAGAAACGGCGTTAGGGTTTGGATAGGGACTTTCAACACGCCGGAGGAGGCGGCGATGGCCTACGATCAGGCGGCGTATTCGATGCGCGGCGAGGCGGCGATACTCAACTTTCCGGTGGATAGTGTGAAGGAGTCTTTGAGGGAGATGAGGTGTTGCATTGAGGAGGGGTGTTCGCCGGTGATGGCTTTGAAGAAAAAGCACTCGTTGAGGCGGCGTAGCGGCGGCGGTGGTGGCGGTGGAAGGAAGGGGAAGGGGAGGGAAGTGAAGGTGGAGAATGTGGTGGTGTTTGAGGACTTGGGGGCTGATTATTTGGAACAGCTTTTGAGTAGTAGTTCTAGTGATCAAAGTGCTATTCATCATTGGTGAATTTAATAGTTTTTTGCTTTTTTTTTGTTAGTAATTATGGTTTTTTTTTTTTTTTTTTTCATTTTATCTTTGTTATTGTGTGAAATCTTGTACTTAGTTTGCATATTTTTTTCCTTTTTTTTTAAGAGGAAAAAACTTAGGGTTGGGCTCTATTTGATAGTCGATTTTCTTGTGTTTTTGTGTAGCTAGGAGTTTTTTTCTTTTCTTATTCTAAGAAATAGTTTAAAGAAATGAAAATGACTTGTTGTCAATTGTCATAAGAGATATTAGCTGTCCGGATTTATCGAACTCAAGTAAATTACGTAGACAAAAAAATAGTTAGGTATATGATTATGTTGTAATATTTAAATTAAATATATTTTTACAAGTTCAATATTGTAAAGACCATATTAAATGTTGGGAAGCAGTACTATTAAGTAATATTTTTATTTAAGAAAATATCAATCACGATAATTTTTAAAATTGTTACTTACTTTATTATTTATGTTATTTTATTGTGGAGAATGTGCATAAAACTAATGACCAATACAAGAAATTCGAAAACAAGAAACAAACCGACTCATCAATTTATTAGCTAAAAAGTCGCATTTCAAACAAAAAAACAACAACCTACTACTTGTTCATGATAGAAATACATGTAAACTTATTAAGACATGACAAATTTGACATAGTGTCTTGATTAGGACTAGTTTTGGACACAACTTCATGCCAATAATTTATTTATTTTTTCCTCAAAATTTAGATTCTCTATAATTATCATTTATTAAACATAAAATTATTTCTTTGACTAAGTTGGATTGCTCCTATATAGTACAACACCATAATTTAAAAAAAATTGCAATTAAGGATACAAATATCACTTAGGGGTCCCTTGTTGAGTTAGTAGTATTGTAATACCATTTGAGTGCTTTGTGATCTGCTTTTGTAGAGTTGAACTAATAACACTTTTTAATTATTGATGTTAATTACTAATTAATATCAACTTGCATCGATAATACTACATAATCAAGAAGATATGCTCTATGTTCTACACTTAGGTCATATTTTTCTATTAATAATTTAGAGTAATAAGTGTGGCACCCATGTTATTTATGATTAAATTATTTTAAGATAAGATTAAGAAGAATAAAAACCATGTTAATGAGATCAGTTTCTAGCCACCCTGGACTCAATTGTGATTAATTACTCAAACATTTTTCTAGTGTGCTATATTTGGTTACTGTATACATCATAATTTAAAATTTTAGAATATCATTCAATATTAAACATAAATTTGAACTTTTTGTCATTATAGTGAAAAAATTTATTTACAATATGCTCATTCTACAAATTAAAGAAGTTTTAATTTTAAAAATACTTTTCGCTACATTTTCGTCAAGAATTCTTTTAACAGCGAATACATGGTCTGATGATAGTAGAGAAATAGGCCCGCATGGGCAGCCCAGTTGGTTACAGAAGGGTGAAGTTTGGACAATAACCAAGGATCGAGTCCCACCAGCGGCAGTGTGGGAGCAACCTCTCAAGTGAGGGGGGCTCCTTGTGCGCAGTGG